>RXPK01000234.1:3912323-4638592 GCA_004143645.1 Protaetia brevitarsis | reverse complement strand
TTGATATTTGTTTGGAAAAAAATGCGATTGCAATTAAAGAAAAAAAGATAATGATGTTATAATTAGGAAATTGACAAAAAGAAAAAGTATCTTTTTGCGTGTGCATTTCATAGCAAATGGAAAGCTTCTCTAAAATCCCTTAATAACATGGACACTCTGCATATGATGATCTTTTTTCCACCCACATAAACAGAAATAACATCATATTATTTTCAATTTACTAATTGTCCATGATACATAAGCAATTGTTCTTCAAAAAGAAAAATTGTACCTGACTGCTATCTTTGAACACAGTTTGATTGGAAAAGATAATTTCAGTCTGTCAACGTACCCCATACTTTTCCTTGAAGAAAATTTTGTTCGCAGGAATATGGAAGATCAATAATACCATAACTGGTTATATCATTTTTATATACCTCTGGATGTAAAAGATCAATCAGGGATAATACAGGAAACAAAGAACAATCGGGAAGTAATGTTCCTTTACATAAATGAACCATCAAATGCAATTATTTGATATAAAATTAAAAAAAGAATTAATGTCAGTTAAACTACGACGATACCCGCTTGGTGGTTTGAATAAGGTTGAGACGTTTAAGTGTCTAGACGTTATGGATGAAATGTTCTGGATATAAAAGATCAATCAGCGATAATACAGGAAATAAAGAACAATCGAGAAGTGATGTTCCTTTACATAAATGAAGTTCTCATTAAAAACACACCGAGGCCTTTTTAATCGACCACACAAGAGAAAGCCTAAAGCGGTCTAAAAAAGCAGACATTCCGCTTTTACAGTTTCCCACCACCAAATCCAATTACTGGATATACAATGTAAAAATAAAAACTTATTCAAAAGTCAGTTTAACCACGATGAAATGCTTGATTTTTACGGTTACTGAAAATTATATTATTACCCGGTCACCAAAAACCAACTCATCCACGATATTACAACTTAAATCATTCTCTTCTGACCCTTTAAAAGTTTTTCTTTCCTATCAAGTAAGGAATTCATGTTTACAAACTCGCGAAAATCTCCAATACTGGGTCTGGTCATCAAATTTCCACTGTCTTCATTCCTTAGCTTTATCTCCTGATGCTAAGCCTTCGTTCATGGCCAGCTTAAAAAAAAATGGAATATTCCACTCGATATTTAGCAAATTGGCGAAAGCTGAGATATTAATTCCACACAAAGAGTAAGTACCAACGATATATCCTAACGATATACAGCAACTATTCTTGAATTCACAAAACCAGATGGCAGTGGGATCTTCTCTCATTATCAAGTTGTGAATGACATTGCGAGATCCTTCGGTTTTATCAAAATAAGACGGTATAGTTAAGCCGTTGTTAGGTCTGTTGGCGTCGATTGATTGTACGAATTTGATTCTATTTTATAAATATTTAATATCTCCAAAGTACTTTAAAGAGATCTTCACCACAATTCAAATTCTTATGGTTAACATCATAGTTTCTGAACTATCCTCTTCAATCTCCCGTGCATGTTTATAATTTTTATTATATATGTGCGACATAAGTCTTATTGCGATACCAAAAGAGGTTCACTGCAGCACCTTAATGCTGAAAACGTGTAACTAGATGATTTATTGGCAGTCGTAAATTCACAAATATTTCTTACATAATGCTGAAATAAGAAAGTTTCGGCCCATAAAAACATAACGTTCGTTTTGCGCTATCTTGTATATTATCACTTACAATTAAAAATACAGAATATCTTTATAAATGGGACACTGTTCCATTTTGTTAAAATGTTATTGTGATCTCAATTGATGCTCTACTATTAAGGTTGTAAACTGTAATATTTAGCTCTTTCGAATGAAAATTGAACTGCTTTTCAGATTGCCAATTTTCAATTATTGATGGAAGGGAAATGAACCATCAATATTTTGCAACCATTCGAAAAGTATATTATAGGTTAAATACTAAAAAAAAATATTTATTTATATCTGAAACGAAATCTAAGCGCTTTTTTTAAATATCTTTTTGAAATTATATTTAACCGGAGATTGACTTTTACTCCGCACTCGCACTGTAGATATCTGAGAGTTTATTTAACCCATTAAGACCCACGTATAACTAATTTTTACTGAATTTAAGAGTATTTACAATAGATGCCGGCATAAACAGCTTTAAAATCATCGTACTCAAGCTGGCATAATGCGTAAAAAAGAATGCGATTAACACCTGCAAACTTTTATGAAACATTTTTTATATGCCAAGATATCTTTAATTAAAACAATCTCGTTTACGATTTATTCTACACTGTCATACCTTACATTTTATTTGAGTAGAATTTTATAACTTCCAGTAAAGCAACTTTCTTCTAATTTTTTAACAGTTCTATAATTTAAATGGCAATCTGTTTCAAGTTCTCAGTACACTAACACACTCTCCGAAGTGATAAATAGGTTTAATTCTTCTATATATTATTTTATCCTACTGTCATAAAAAATACATACATTCGTCTGCTAGTAATATCATTATATCGCGTACAGATATCCTTTCTCATTCCATTTTGGTTATTTTTTCAGGACAAGTAACTACGCGACTGTCAAACAACGAAAATCCAAAACTGATAGATCACCATCGCTTATCATAGAGTAGTAAGTTGGATCATCGTTAATGAATTACCATGGAACTAGTCTGCAAGTTTTGAGTTCTTGTACTTTTTAATTTTTAGGTTTCTTAATTATAGATGATAAAGTATAGGCAGCTCTACGAGATTTATCATGTATATTTATATTTTATTATTAAGCAATATTGTTTTAACTTGTGGTGCATAGAAATGAGTAAATGCTCAAAACGTATACTAAAGTACGTAAAGTATGCTACATGTATACCATAATATAATATAATTGATAGATGCTTATGAATTTTTCAATTCAAATTATGTTCGTGCAGAATATTTTTTTATTTACATAGTATTATATATACACCTATATAAATCAGATAACATAACTTATATATACACATAATTTAATTTTTTATAATACATTTCAATATATTTATAATGGATGTTGCAAATAATTCGTTTTAATTAAACAAAATAAATTATTTACAACATCTGGTATACCTTTCTATTGTGTACATATTACTTGGTGGTTGGGATGGTGCAATACATCACTATTGAATAAACTTGCTAGCGTATTTGCTTACTGAATTGAATGTTCTGGTTTGCGCCATAATAAATATATTTGATCAAATAGTAAGTTACTACTAGGGAGAAACAAATAATTTACGGGCTATTCGTTGGAAATGTATATCCTTGTACCTGGCTTTCCCTTGCCCTAAACACATCCGTGGCCAATAATTAATAGTTTCCTTTTCAGTAATTGGAAAAGGTGTAGCGTTTCAATTGACTAATGCCTGTGCTACTCTTGCCGTGTAGTGTTTAATTAAGCTGGCCATAATTATAATTTACCTTTACTTATTTCTATTGAACTCCGAACTCTGAATTGAAATATTTGGGCATTCTCTAATGAACCCATATTTTCGTCGAGTAACTACGAAAGACTTTAAAGCGGACAAAAATGTTCATTAGCTTGGCATTAAAAATAATATGCCCCTTACAGCTTATTAATTTTAAGTCTCTTTAATTTAGCAGTTAATGTTAAAGATAAAGAGATATCGTGTACTAACAAAATTCTATGTTTATTGTAATATCGAGATCCTTAGCTTGGCTATTGATTTTTTGTCGTGCAGTTTAATTGACGAATCAAGTCAACTCCTTTTAGAAAGATTCAATTAAAGCAAGGTTATAACATATCTGAATCGTTTGTCACCTACGTAGTAAATATGTTAGTAAGTTTATATACTTCTATTGAAAATCAAATTGTGTAAATATCAACATTTTGTATATAGATATAGTTATTGTTTTTATATACGTAATTATATATATAATATCCACAATATAGATATACATATTATAAAGAAAACAATGTAAGTTGTAAATTATGGTAAAACCGCAAATGTATGTATGTAAAACACCATATTGTAGTAATTGTAACAATATTGTTAAAATATAGTCTCATATCTTATATAGTCAATAAATATATGAAACATAATCTAACCACTAACACTACATGATAATAATAGAAGTAGGAAAAGTAATATGATGTTAATAAAGAAAAAAAAAAGATGTACATCTTTGGTTTTATTACTCTTGTATTATAATTATAGCAGCCGTCCAATTTTTTACAAGTTTAATACGATTTCACCCTTTTATAATATCGATTATATCCTTACATGAGTTTTCAAGGCATATTTAACAAACCAATAACTTTGCCATTGATTTTTGTTTGATAATTATTGTGTAATCGTTAAATGTTGTGTATTACAATATATTAAAAAAGAAAATGTGTATTCTGTGTCCCCGTACCTAAGTTTGTAAACTTATACATACGTATAACTGTTATATTAAACTGTATAATGTTATTTTAATAAAATTTAAATTGTTTATGTCAAAGCTTTTATTACCACAACATTATAATTGATTCTAATTCTTGGAGTATCGCATAGTAGCAGAAAGGTAAGTAACTGTAGAAACAACACGATTGATAATTAAAAAAGGCGAAACGCAGCTTTTGATACATTCAGATGGATGTTGGAGTTAAATGATTAAAAATAAAAAAAAATCATCAAAATTTAATAAAAAAAATAAAAATTACTAATGTAAAAATGTCTTAACAATTGCAATAAATAAATAAAAAGGACGGATTTATAAAAGATTTATTTAAAAAGATGAGAAATGTTTCTTTCGTCTGCTTGCGTGGGTCATAGCATACATTTTGAATGCTTGAATTTTGCTCCACCTAAGCACAAATGCAATCTAGCCAATTATATATTTGCATTATTACCTAGTAATAATAATTATTAAGTGGTCAAAGTATAAATTTTTGGTCGATACTGTTAAATAGTTATACATGTATGCATTTCTGAATTTATTATGTGTACAGGATTACGCATTAAACAAAAAGCAAACACACATACATGGTAGATTTAAGTATTCGAAATCAAGTCTAGAGTCGAGTTCACGAACTGAACTTCGAAATAGGGTCTACGATTTCGAGTCTGGAATTGATTCTACATATTCCAATGTGAACTCGAGCACTCAAAACTAAAAACTCATTACAGAGAACTCGAATACGTAGCGATTGGTAGTCGAGTATAACGAGTACTTACAAGAATCGAGTATATCGAGTTGAAAACTCGACTGGTCGCTCCATTACACTAATTTTACACTATTTACTTTGTAATTCTCTTTAATCATTAGTGGCTTACGATAGATTTTACGATTTTCAAAATTATACCTTAAGGAAAATAATCTATTTTACAAGCAAGAAATGGAGAACAGAAAACCAAAAACAAGTAAAACATTGTACTTCCATGAAATTAAAAGAAAATATATTTTTTCAGTAAATTTGAATTTATGTGCCAAAGAAAATAGAAAGAAACCAAGTAACACCGAGTATTAATGAAATATATGTTACATATTTGCTAAACACCAAAACCTATTTTTAGAAATATTTGTGCTACTTGGGAAAATTACAACTTATTGAGCTCAGCTTTTATTTTATCTCTTCTTTCATCTATAAATCTGTACAAGGATATGTAAAAGATAGCAAAAAATCGCTTCATCATTTTCGCATTTCGACACGACGAAACATACTTGACGAAAGCGCGTGCCTCTCCAGAAAATTGATTTATGCAAATATTTTCTGATCCATTGCATTAAAATTGAGTTACAAGAACATCTACATCTCGGAATATATGTATGTAGATACCGTCTCCTACGTTGTCGCAACACATACTGCATGTATTGCTGCTATAACTACGTTCATACATACGTAACTGAAATTGCCACCGTCGACATATAAGCGTTTCAGGATACGCTTTCTCTTTTTATCGATGAAAATAGATTTCCCGCAAGAAGATTCCAAGCGAGAGATTTTGCAGTATACGCTATCGTATTATTATGGTATCCTGGGGACAGATATCCTTTATTAAAGGATGGAAACAACTAAGAAAAAAGACGTTACCGATCTTTATAGACACATATAAGAAAACGTAAGCGAATTTTAACTTATAATTAAGGGAGTGGGTAAATCTTCACCGATGGAATCGTAAATCTAACTAAAGAATTCCACCAGATGGCGGAATTAAACATTTATATGTATTATTTCCGCTACAAAAAAAAAAGAATGCATTATAAAATTTCAACGAAATGCACTTAGAATACTCTTACAGAGACAAAAATTTCTCTGAGTGAAAGGGGACGGTGTTAGGTTTCCACCGAAATAATGTATCCTTACCGTCACTCATAATGTCCAGTAATATCCGCCCTAGAGCCCGGTCACAGTCTATCGTCCCTAGTTTATAGCGTAGGCACGGTTAGTACTTATTCAACTTTTACCATTGATAAATAAATTTATGTTTGATTGATACCATCCCTTTTCACTTTATAAACTTATTTTAGGCAATAAAATTTAAGTATAACAGAGGCCTTATTATTCAGGTGGCCTCGGCTACTCGAAAATGATTATGTTTTCTTGAAGACCAAAAATCGTTTGAGATTATATCTAAAGGCAAAATACTATGATAATGTGATGATAACATTAAAATTAAAAAAAAAATGAAGTTCTCAAAGAACAAAATTAATCAATCGGAAACATAAAAACACGTACGAATTGTGTGAATATGTATATGTCGAATTTTGTGTATGAAAGGCTCTGCTCCGATAAGCCATTGAAAAGTGCCCCTAAAGCTATCGGGCTGAAATTAAAGCAAGTGCGTACTTACTGTCACACTTACTATAAATAACAAAAATTAGCTCATCGATGCCACCCCATTCGAGATATTAGCATAAGGGTGGAAAAATTCAATTTTTTTTTCTCAGGAATTACTTAAGCTATGACTTTCAAAAAAATTATGTAGGTAAACGCTGATTATGGGCATTCTACAAAAAATCAAGAACTAATTCCCTCCACTCAGCTCAAAGTTATTATTATTTTCCCCCTTTTAGGGGTGGTTTTTTTTTGAGTTTGCTTCAAGGTGCCAACTTGGCTTTTTGTTATATTAGACCGTATGCAGTTAGGTTTATTATATTTTTTTTCAGTTTTTTCTGTGTGGTAGAACACGTAGATAAAAAATCAAATCTCAGCAATTTGTTATTGGTTATTTTAGGGTTAAAATAATTATTCATCGATTAATTTCAGGATTATTTGTATAAATGTTTCAGCTCTATTAGTTATAAAAGCACCGAAATATACAAAAGCATATTGTAACAATAAAATAATATTTAATGTCGTACACGCAGTTCAAAGTTATTATTATTTTCCCTTTTTTAGGGGTGATTTTTTTGAGTTGGGTTTAAGATGCCAATTTAGACTTTTTATTATATATACATGAGTGTATAATTATGTTTGGGTTTATTATATATTTCGTCAAGTTTCTTTCAATGAAGTAGTACAAATAAAAAATAAAAGCTCTGATCTTAGCAGCAGCATTGGGCTATTGATTATTTTAAGGATAAAATTCAAATTATTCATCGATCGCATTCAGAATTATGTATACGTACATTTGAGCCCTAATATCTATAAAAGCATCGACATATAGAAAAGAATATTGTAACAATAAAATAATATTTAATTCCGCACACTCTGTTCGAAGTTATTTTCTCCTTTTGGGGGATGTTTTTTCAAGTTGGATTTAATAATTCAACTTGATTTTTTGTTACCTATAAGTCTATGCGTTTTGGTACAATATATATGTTTTTATAGATATAACATATTAATATAAATCAATCAAATCCCTGTTAGATATTTATTGTTCTAATGACAACATAATTCTATCCACATTTGTTATTGCAACTAGCTATGTATTTATAGTTGTCATGATTTTCTTAATACTGAATAGAACCGCTATTCGTATTTTACTTTTGTTCTTACTGCCAAATAGATATATACATTTATCATACATATTTCTTTAATCAATGTTCTGAGACGTGCATAATTTGTTTTAATGTGACAATTATTTGATTGTGAGAGTTTGGAGCCTGTAATTAATGTTTAATGTAATTTCTTTATGTAGAATAAACAGCAGTGCTGTAGAAAATAAGTTAAAATATGTGCTCACATAAGTGTATTATCGCGGTTGTTTGTTAATAAGAATATCTCGAAGAAAAAAACTCAAACAAATAAATAAACGATGAAGATGATAGAAATACTTATTTGGATCTATTCATTCTTCCCAGAAGAATCAGTGAAGGTTGAAAATCAAGAGCATACTTCTCAGTTCATATGACATCACTTGTAAAGAATTTATTAGGAAAAAAGTATATAGCAAACCCAAATGCAGGCGTTACTATACAGCAAAAAGTCAAGTTGAAATCTTAAATTCAAAAAAACACCCCCCAAAGGGAACTTTGAACTTCATGTACGGAGCTAAATATTATTTTATATTGATTATGAATACATATATGTTAGTAATAAACGTAACAACCGATAATATATTATATAATAATATATTACTTATTATTATTTATTCTTACAGATTTTTTTTATAGCTCAGTGCTTTCATAACTACTAGGGCTGAAATGTACAACATATAAATAATCCTGAAACCGCTCGATGATTTTTCATTTTTTATTTGCATGTTCTACCACACAGAAAGAACTTAAAAAAATAGATAATGAACCCAAATACATATATTACTATATAACAAAAAATCAAATTAACACATTAAACTCAACTCAAAAAAACCGCCCTTCAAAAAGCAAAAATAACAATAACTTTCAACTGCGAGTACGGAAATAAATATTATTTTGTTGTTATAATTTTCTTCTTTTACTTTCGATACTTTTATAACTACTACGGCTGAAACATACAAATAGATAATGCTGAAATTGATAGATGAACAATTGTTTTAACCCTAAAAATAAACAATAACAGATTGTTTCTTAAATAAGATCATTCAAAGAGATTTTATTTTTTATTTACATGTACTACCACACAGAAAAAACTGAAAAAAATATATAATAAATCTAAATGCATACGGTCTAATATAACAAAAAGCCAAGTTGACACCTTGAAGCAAACTCAAAAAAACCACCCCTAAAAAGGGGAAAATAATAATAACTTTGAGCTGAGAGGAGAAAATTAGTTCTTGATTTTTTGTAGAATGCCCATAATCAGTGTTTACCTACATAATTTTTTTGAACGTCATAGCTTAAGTAATTCCTGAGAAAAAATATTGAATTTTCCACCCTTATGCTAATATCTCGAATTGGTGTGGCATCGATTGAGCTAATTTTTGGTATTTATAGTATGTGTGATAGTAGTGTACTCATTTGCTTTAATTTCAGGCCCGATAAGCTTTAGGGCACCTTTCAATGGCTTATCGGAGCAGAGCCTTTAACTGAATAATCTGAATTTAATATCCAAATATTGACTTAAAAATTTAACTACAAAAATTTAACATGGCAAACCATCAAATTTAATGGAAATAATAAATTAAATAATTAAAGAAAAATAAAAATCAAATGAGTACGCATCTATGAACAACAAACTTACATTCACATATATTACTAAACAAAACCAAAATGTACACACGTCGAAATGCAAAGCCATGTTAAATTTAATGTAAAAATTTGATCAATTTGTGAACAAGACATTGTAAAAAGGATATTAGCAATAGGTTCAACGTTTTTCAAGTAAGAGGAAAAGCTTTGTCATTACATCAATGAATTACAAATTTTGAACGTTACGTGTTCTTGACCGACGTTGAAAACTTCGATGATCAAATCAGGTGACCGTAATTTCCATGTCTTGATTTGAGGGAGTCAAAATTTTACAAGGAGGCGTTAGAACGCGAGGAAGCATTGCTTGAGGAAAAACTTCAGGGAAAGCCACAAAAGCCTTTGAAGAGGTAAGTTGTCAGTTCAATTATTCGAAAATTTTAATGCAAACATAAAAATTCCTAATTACAGACCAAAATCAATAGTACTTGTTTTGAACACTGATAATCCGCAAAAACCAACCCCTGATCCTGGAAATTCCGGACCATTAAAAATTTCCTCCAGAAGATAAAGAAAGTTTCAGAAGGGTGTGTTCAGAGTATTCAGACCAGTACCGTTCCCGATTTTCCTGAACCAGAAACCGATCCCGAAAAGACACATTTCAGACATAATGCATCTTACAAAGGCAGGTTAAACATTCAAGGCAAAGTAGTATTACTTTTAATATTAAAATCAGAGAAAAAAAGGAATAGATTTACCTTAAAAACGTCGTTGAATTTCATGTTTCTTTAATTTTTATTCAGTAAAAATTTCTATTCATTTCTTTATTGCTGATATTATTGCTAACAACCTTTAAATTCAATTATTTTTGTATTTCTCACCTAGAATAAGTTTTAAATAAGTATTTTTTCACGTAAGACTAAAAAAACCTTGGTAAAACGTTAATCAAAGAATTTCCGGCTGCTACGTTTACTTTTGATCTTAAAAACCTGAAAAGAAATATAGGTTTATTGATTTCCATAAAGAAAATACTTTCCTAAAATCTGGTTAACCTGTAACAAGCAGAAAGATGAGACAAAGATAATAACTCACCTGATATTTTATAGTAGAAGTTAGTTCTGAGAATTCCATAGTTTGAATGCTGTTTTATTTTTCATATTCTTATTTAATTTAATAATTTTAGGCAAAGGAAAAGAATTTTGTTTACAAATTCTGACCATATTTAATTCACGTGAACGAAGCTAATTTTGCGCAACACACATAAGGAAACAAGATAGATAACTACTTCAAACACCAGGTAAGAAGGGTTGCTCACAATCCTTGAGATATCTGAATTTTAAAGAGTCTCATCTTTCGCTCAGAATTTACACTCGTTCTGTGTATTGTATTTTATTATTTTTGTAACAATACTAAGAATGAAACCAACTTTTAATAAGTTATTCGGGTCTATTCACATTGCACACATTTTAGCGATCATCGCTAGCTTTTTTAAAACAATACGATTTAAC
Organism: Protaetia brevitarsis; assembly: GCA_004143645.1. Lineage (NCBI taxonomy): Eukaryota > Metazoa > Arthropoda > Insecta > Coleoptera > Scarabaeidae > Protaetia > Protaetia brevitarsis. The sequence goes on along the minus strand of RXPK01000234.1, from coordinate 4,627,552 downwards.
GATCTACAGTAAATCTTTTTTAAGGCATATGTTAAATGCATCCTTTAAAAAATCTACCCATAGTCGCTACAATGTTTATGATGTGATAATGAATATATCGGATTGTGTAGGATATTTAAATTGAAAGATTCTGAAAACTAATCGACTATAAATAATCGATTAGTAAAGTAATGGAAAAGTATTAAATATTTCAGGCACATTTATTATATGGTATTGCAATTGCTCATAATCGTGAGCAATCAATGTAACAACCGCTCTTGTGGACACAGGAATGCCTCATTACTTCAACTTCACTAATAGTTATCTGGCTTCGATTGTTATCGACGCATAGATAACCAATCTATATTCTAATATGTTGATATTGAAATTAAAACAAAGGCAAGTTCGTGTTCCAAACATTTTTATTTTATTATCTTTATTGCGACATATTTCGGTTTTTCAAACCATCATCGGGCAATAAAACGTCAAATGTTTGTTTCCTATGTAAGAATGATGTATCGAAAAAAAATTTGTGGGTGCAATAAGAGAAAATTCTTCAAAACAGTTAAACTAATTAAAAACTAAATTAAAAATAATGGAACGTAAGTAATTTAGTTTTTAATTAGTTTAACTGTTTTGAAGAATTTTCTCTTATTGCACCCACAAATTTTTTTTCGATACATCATTCTTACATAGGAAACAAACATTTGACGTTTTATTGCTCGATGATGGTTTGAAAAACCGAAACATGTCGCAATAAAGATAATAAAATAAAAAAGATTGGAACACGAATTTGCCTTTGTTTTAATTTCAATATCAACATACATTACACCAATCCCCTGGGACACTATAGACTATATTCTAATAGATCATAATCGATAAACCGATAAATTTCCCGGAACAATATTTATAGAAACACCAGACAAGCTTGAAATACAGTTAATAGTTTTTATAATCGTGTAAATAGTATTTCAATCTAGTATGGCTTGTAATGGTCATAGATAGCAATTTAATATTTGACATTTGGAGCACATATACACATAAGGTATATAGCCATACACATTTACTTTCAATGACTCCTTCATTATGTTTTGAGACGGCTTTAAATTAGTGTTAAATTGATTAATTGATAAATTTAATAACCTACTATCCTCATTTATTATCATTTCTACTATTACTAATATATTTTTCTGCATATTACCGATATAAATATGTTTCTCATAAGCTCTGTACTGTCAACTGGACTTGAAACTAACTTAATATAAATTCCTCTTTCATATGTCACTTTCGACAAACAATCTCTTTTTTCATTTGGGGTTGCAAGACACACGAAAAAAAAATTTCCTCGGAGTATTAAAGGAAAAAAAGTAGACGAAAAGACGGGAAGTGCAAGAGATAAATGAATCTAACTAAGAACAATTTTTTCTTCTCTCCCCCTTGTTTTACCATCCCCCTGGATGTTTACTTGTCAAACGAAATTAAATTCATTCAGTCAGATGATGCGACTATTGTCTAATGGTTGAGAAGGGAAGACGAAACGCTGGGATGACACGAAGAAGAAAAATGCTGGTTTTAATCTGAGCTCTGCTCTTCGGGCGATTATTAAAACACTTATGCCGTCAAAAACGCCTCTACATATTTATTGCACACTCTTAACCTCACCACAAAAAGGAAGGACGCGTTTATGTCGTGATTGACCACCATAAGATAAATTGTGAATGATCACCCTCACCTACCGGCTTGGCTGTGGAAATCCATTTTAATTTTTCGGAGAATACAAATTAGATGGGGAACGGTCTCGGAATCAATATCTGATGTATCAGCAGTTAGTGATTGATCAATTCTTGTCTGAACTGATCGCTGAACTCAACTTATGCCATAAACTTTTCCCTCTAATAACATGTAAATGCGGCATTTTGCTTGCACACAATTACAAAAACACAAAGGACTAAAAATGAAAAAAAAAAAAACTTTACAAATGTTGTAATGCAAAAAGATTCCCCCATTCGTCAAAATTTCACATAAACAGGTATTAGTCAATGAAATTCAAAAACACAATATGTATTTTTTTATTGCTATTACAATAAGTTGATTATTTTAACACAACTTTCAAACGTTCCAAACAAGTCATTGATTCCCCATATAGTTTGAAAACGTGCTTCCTCCATCCAGCGCGGATTTTGGTTGAATCAGGAATGAGCATTATGCTTGTTCACAACAGCATTATTGTGAAAACGACTTTCGTCACTCCATGAAATACAGTTAAGACAATTTGGATTATTATCTTCTAAAACTTGCAATCGTGCAATGAAATCCAGTCGTCTTTCTTTTTACTGTATCCTTACTAGCTCCATTTCTTCTGCCAAAAGTCGAAGAAACACATGGGGATTTACAACTACATATACTAAAACGTAGATTACGTTCTCTTCATTTCTAGCAGGAGCATTGTGATTAGCAGTTTTACAGTAGAAGAAAATGAACCAGTTCGTAACTTTAGATGAACTACTTTGTTAAATGTTGTATGTGATAGACGTTTCGAAAATCTTTGTCGATATAAATTTGCAGCTTTTCAGTTGTTAACATATATACATGTTCATTTGGATCGTATGTAAACGGCATATCAAATAGCTGAAGATAACACAAATGACTTTCTGACGATAAAATCGAGACCGACAAATCCTGACTTTTCGCTTTTGATAAGTTCGCAATATCACACAATATTACGTATCAACTTTAATAGCCCACTGCCAATGTTAAAATGATTTGTTGTCTGTTTGCAAAGTGTTAACTTCAAAAACTGATAAGGCAAATTGAAAAATATGTCAAACGAAAAGTGTTTAGTTTGATTTTTGACAAATAACATGCAACATTAAGAAATACAGTTTACCTTTTAAAAAATCAATGTTGATCTTGAAATTTCCTTCAAGGTCACGAGCAACTAAAAAACTACATACGTCATTTCCGGCGTAACATTATATCAAGTAACTTTTATTTGAACATTTTTTTGGTAACTATACAGTGAAGTAGAAAATGCCTGTAAACTAGAAGCTGAGACATCATGTAAATATAGGCAAATTTAACCCCTTATTGGGATATTGGTCGTTCAAATAAACGAAAACTACATATTCATCACATATCTGTTTTACTACAGCCGTTTAACAGCCGCAGTAACGAAGCAGCTATACCAAAATAAACATGTGAATATCTAGTTTTTATTTACATATTTGAACGATCTTAGAATATTGGTCGTTAGGAATTAAATCCAACATAATATTAATGGTTAAAACAAAATCTGAACAGACTAAACAAAAAATAGAGACAAACAAAAAACCCAACAAGTAGTGGTTTAGGGCACTTAGAAGCTCTTGCCCATTTCAAAATTCAGTGCAAATGTCAAATGCCATTAATCTCTGCATTTTACGAAAATCATAGATACAGATCTCACAGCGCAAGCTACTCCGTGTTTGTAACCGTACTTTGTATTTCTTAAAAAATTGAACCAAACTAGAATTTTGGAAATTACAATAGATGGGGGACTAAGCCCGTGATTGTATAAAATGAAATACTTTCAAATTTTTTAATTATTTTTAAAAATCCAAAACCAACATCCAAATACTAAGTTCCTCATGCATTACTCACTTTTTAGAATACCAACCATGGAAAATGTTGTAAGATTCACTTATTATTGAAAAAGGACAGACAATGATAATTATAATAAATATGTAACTTATCTATATAGAAACAAAGATAAAAATACCGATTTATTTACCATTCATTCTACTTACAATTAGTAAACTACATTAATTTTAGTTCCACATGAACCATTAATTTATTCTGAATTTTATTTTTTGCACTTTCATTTCACCATAGTTTCGCAAATTCGCAAAAAACTACGTCTTAGATGCAGATAAACGAGTATTTGGTTTAACCAGAGATCTATTTAGAAAAAATGCATTCGATTTTGCTGTTCATTGTGGTGTTGCTGATAGATTCAATACTACTAAGAAAATGGTTGGTAAAGACTTTACAGAAGCGTTTATGAAGAAATGTAATTTATCACTCCGTACACCAGAAGCAACTTTCGCTGCTAGATTAATGGCTTTTAACAAAGTTAATATAGGAGCTTTCTTTAAGGTGTACAAATAACTTCATCAAAAACATTCATATTCTGCTATTCAAATCTATAATTGCAAGTATCGAGCAAACGAAGTGTAGCAGCTAGAATTAGCAGCTAGAATGTTGGCTTAAAAATAAAGTAGAATAAACAGTTTACGTAATATTTTCAATTTACATTATAGGTCTTGATTGACATTGTTATTAAATCTAAATATTTGAATTTTTTAAGTACAAAATTTCTTTTAACCAAAACTGGCTTTCTTTATCACACTAGGTTGAATCATATTCTAAATCAATCGATTCTATGATTGGTAGAACTAATTGTTTCCACGTATGTATGTATTCTTCTCAGTATTTCTTTGGTTCCACTGTGTACCTAATGTCCGACAGACAAAAACTCGGGCTTGTCTCTGGTGCTTATTTCAATTTAATTCCTCTTTTTGCTAGTATAGTAGATCGCACAAAGAACCATTAATAATAATAATAATAATAATAATAATAATAATATCACTTTATTTTCAAAAACACAAGAAAAACGTCAAAAAAGGAAACAAAGGAACAACTCCTTACAAAACTAAGTATTTGAGTAATATAACTTTAAATATTTGCAAAAAAAATCTTCCAAACTATAACAATTTTTGTTTAATAATAAATTTTTGACAGAATTTTTGAATTTAAAAAATTGCTGTATTCCTTTAATATTATTGGGCAGTACATTGTATAGTCTACATCAAATGAACTCAATACTTTTTTGAAATATTGCAGTTTTATGAGTTGGTGGAAGTAAGTAATTGTCTAATCTAGTATTATAAGTATGATTAACTGAATTACAAAATTGATTAAAATTTTTATATACAAAACATAATGTTTCCAATATATAGATATCGTAAAATGTTAATATTTGATGTGTTTTAAAAATTGGTTTACACGAATCACGTGGTTTTAGTCCGTAGATTATTCGTAAGGCACGTTTTTGAAGAATAAAATTCTTGTGCTGCACTGATGATACCCCAGTAAAGAACACCATACTTCAGTCTAGAATAAAAATCTGAATAGTACACCGTTTTCAATACATCCATACTACAACTCTGTTTTAGATGGTACAACGAATAATTTATCCGTGCTAAATTCTTGCTAAGAAAGTCAACATGGGTTTTCCAACTTAAGGTAGTTTCAAAAATTAGGTCGAGTATCTTAGTTGTGTCACTTACTGGTAGAGAGAAATTTAGCAATTGCAATGAAGATGTATTTTGATTTATGTTGTTTTTGGTTTTAAATAGTACTAGATTTGTTTTATCTTTGTTGATTACAATTTTATTTAAAGAGGCCCAGTTATTGACCGAGATAAAGTGTGATTCTATTTTTTGAAATACAATGTTGCTGTTATTAGAAGTGGTGACAATGTTTATATCATTCGCATATAAGATTATATTGTTTGCGTTTACATATTTAGGAAGGTCATTGATGAATATTAAAAACAAAGTTGGGCCTAAAACAGCTCCCTGCGGTATACCAACTTCCATTTTTACTGGTTTTGATTTTACATTTTTACAAGCCACCTTTTGGGAACGATCAGATAAGTAACTTATAAACCATTTCTTCGCAAGTCCTCTTACACCATATTTCTCCAACTTATATAGTAAAATTGAGTGATTAACGCAATCAAAGGCCTTTGTTAAATCGATTGATAAGTTTGCACACACGTGAGATTTGTCTAAGGAAGAATAAATTAATGTGACTATGTTATTTAAAGCTGTGTTGGTGCTCTTATTAGGCAAAAACCCATGTTGACTGGAACTAAAGATATTGTTAGTTAGAAAATAGTCAATCAATTTGTTGTTAACTACGGACTCATATATTTTGGCGAATACATTAAGCAAGCTGATTGGTCTATAGTCATTTAAGTTATTGCTGTTACCTCGTTTCTTAAAAATAGATTTGATTACAGCAACTTTTAATTCGGAAGGGAAAATGCCTTTCTCTAAAGAAAAATTTATCAAATAAGTAAGTACAGACAAAAAATAATCGTAGCTACTTTTAACAATAGCAGTATTAATGCCATCATCGCCTGGAGAAGCCGCTCTCTTCAATTTTTTTATTATGTTGACTAAATCAGCGTCAATAACAGGAGATAGAAAACAAGATTTATCGAAATTGGATATATATTTATCAAATTCATGGAATTCGATGGCACCAGAAAGGTTATTATCGATAATTATATTATTTGCCAGATTGGAAAAGTGATTGTTAAATCTCTCACACATTTCTTCAGTGGAAATAAAAATTTCAGGTAATGTGTCCTTATTTGAAAGTTGCAATCTTTTATCATTAACTAAAGACCAAATTGCTTTCGATTTGTTAGTTGAATTTGTGATATACATATCGTTATAAGTTATTTGACTTTCACGAATATAATTTTTGTAAAATCTGGAATAATTATTAAATACAGGTTGAAATATAGGAAATCTTTGGCTCATTTCTTTTAAAAATAACAATCTATCTTTACATTCAACTATGTTCGGTGTAATCCATTGAAAGCTAGAAAGTCTGTTTTTTTGCAAATATTTTTTTTTCATCGGGAAGCAAAATAATATTTAAATATAGATATAAATTGGGAAAAAGCTTTGTCAGGACAATCGTGCTCATAAACTGCAACCATGTTTCTTTTTCTAAATAGTTACAAAATTTATTGAAAGAATTTTCACAAAATGTTCTTTTATAGAGATAGGTCTTTAATTGTGACTGAAAGCAAAAACGCAGAATAGCTAACTGAGCGCAATGGTCAGACAAACCAAAATCTTTACAAGATGCAGAAAAATTGTCATCGTCGAAATTTACAATAATGTTGTCTAAACATTTGGCCGCCGTATCACAGATACGTGTGGGTACGTTTATTTTAGCAAACAGGCCGTAACTACTAAGCATATCAATTAATTCATTAGCTTCGACATGGTGAATTCTTTTTTGGTTCTTTGTTTAGGTAACCTTTCTTGTTTTTTTTTTATAAGGTAGCAACTTGTCAGTAATAGAATATCTTAAACGTTATATGCATTGGTTGTATATGGTTTAACTCAAGCCATACTTCCTACAATAAGCATTATAAAATCTGATTATTTTAATCTTCATCTACAACATATTCTTCTTCTGTCAAATGATTGTTTTAACGATTAATACAGAGAGTCTTCTAACTTTTCTCTAGTTTTCTTCTTTCAAATATGTGTGCTTTATCTAATTTAGATGTTGCCTTGGATTTTATTAGCACTTACTATTCCTTCTATATACCGAGCAGAATAGGTTTACCTAAAAAATAAAATCGAATTTATTACGATGCGCCGAGGGATCGGCAGATATTTTCGCTCTTGTCTCCAAAACGTGCAAAAAACTTTCATCGAATTATTGAGTTGCGTTGATTTCCCCCTTAGATTCGCCAACTGGAGGAGATCGTAAAATGCAACAAGACTACTACACACGAATCCCTTATTCATGCGTTCTTTTATTAATTCACAAAGCAGTTCGTTTTTATTGCCCGTGAAGCAGGATAGTGCAGACAATTTCTGTACCTCTTTATCGTGAATTGCTTTCAACGTATATATACATAAAAGCAGTCGCAGTAGCTTTTGAACCTAGACGCCTGTAAACAACAATTTCGATGCTATACTGACTTCCACCCTATTAACCGCCTAGGGGGAGATTTATCTTTTTTCATCAATATCAACACGCACAGATACACGAAACGCGCGCTCGCCAAACACAGCTTTGTAAATAGGACCGTTTTGTTGTTCAATAATGGCGCCGCAAATGACATCGTTACTTGTTAATGAACCCCAGTTTAGGCGTTTATTTGCCGTATTTAAAATTGGTGCTAATACTATTGTTTCTACATCCTGTCTTTAAGAACGTTTTGTATTGCGAAGTATTCCAAAGAAAAGTATTAATACAAAATTGTTTTTCTTTTTTTTCTTATTTTGGCTTTTCGACGCCCCATTAGCCATTGCAAAATACAATATATTGCCGACGTAAAACCAATAACGATAGAAAACAGAAAAAAAAGCAACATTCCACGTGTCAGGGCTTATCGAAAACGAACGCGACGATAAAAACATTAACATGAAAACAGCCAACGCAAACCAGGAGCAACCAATAAAGATCGAATAACACAGGATACAAGTTCTCAAATTTTTTATTTATGTGTTCCTTATAAATTTAGCCAACGTTCATGTATTTTTTTTTTTTGAGGGGAAAATCTTTATGGACGCCACGCCTAGTCTATGGCCGGGCAGTGTGAGAGACTCCCTGACATGGCCTACTCACTAAAAACCCCCGTTCTTCGTCGCGGCCTATCCGGAACTGCCTTTAAGCGTAACATCGGATAAGCAACCGGCTCCGTGTACTATTGCCTCATCTTGTCCCTTTCACGTGCCGACATAATCTTCCTAACTAGGGTTGCCACCGACCTCCAGTTTTTCTCGCTCTCCAACATCGTATCTATGATGGTGACAGTGTCCAGTGGTCTCCCAAGTTCGCCCACCAGACGGTCTCTATCCTCCTTCCATCTTGGGCACAACACTACTGCATGGTCGGGAGTATCCGGAGCGCCGCAATCAGCAGTCATCCTCCACCAACTTGAACCTTTTCAGATGGCTACCGAAGTGTCCATGATCGGAAAGAAACTGGGTCATAAAGTAATCGGTATTCCGAAAACCGCACCGAGCCCACGGAGCAATATCCCGGATCAAAGTCCTCGTCCAGGCCGCCCTGCTACCAAGTCTATCCCACTCCCGCTGCCATTTTTTCAAGGTTACCGCTCTCTCCCTTTGTCTTACGGATGCCGACAATCGGCCACCAAAGCTATACAGTCTCGCCTGTTCATCTGCCAAGATAGAGATCGGAGGTACACCGGCTATTACTTGTGTCGCCTCAGTGGAGATAGTTCTATATCCACTGATACATCTTAGCAAGATCTTTCTTTGAGTTTTTTCCATGCTGTTCCGGTTCTTCTTGATATTCAAAGCGTTGATCCAAGATGGCACCGCGTAAAGCATCTGAGACTGTGTAACGCCATATAGAAGTTTCCTCCGTCTGCAACTAGGTCCTCCCACGTTTGGCAATATCCTTGACAGTGCCGCGAGGGTGGTTTCGGCTTTGGCCCGCACCTGCCTGACGTGTGCTCCAAAGGTTAGCCTGTGGTCCAGCGTGACGCCCAAGTAGCGCAGCTCCTTCTTAGGGGTGATCCGCTGCCCCCTCACCTCGAAATGGATCCCTTCTTGCCTATACGGGCCCATGAGTATGGCTGCTTCCGTTTTATTGGGTGCCACCTGCAGCTCATTTGCCTCAACCCACTCCACGATTCGCTCTATGGACTCATTTGTTCTGAACATGAGATCCCTTTCGTTATCCGCACCGACTATGAGGGCGAGGTCGTCGGCATAGGCGATCGTTTTGGCCCCATCGACTAAAGGCAAATCCAGGATGCGGTCGTACAAGACATTCCATAGAAGAGGGCCCAGCACTGATTTTTGCGGAACTCCAGCACTTACTTCCAGACTAACTGTTGGCGATACCATGACCTTTCGTGTCGTAAAATAATCTTCTATGGTAGTTATAAGATATCTCGATATATTTCGTCTATTCAATTCCATAATGATCTTACTCCATGATGCCGTGTTGAAGGCATTCTTGATGTCCAAGGCTATAACAGTCACCCATTTTTTCCCAGATGTTTTGATTAACCGTAGCACTTCGTTTACCGCATGCGTAGTCGACCGGCCGCTCGTAAAACCAAACTGCCTATTGGACAGCCCACCGCGCGCAAGAAGCTCGTCTTCCAGTCTCTTTTTGACAAGACGTTCATAGACTTTCCCCAAAATGCTGATGAGGCATATAGGTCTGAAAGTGGGAGTCTCCTCTATTGATTTTGGCTTTGGCAGCAAAACGACTCTGGCCACTTTCCATTCTGATAGGAAGCATTGCTGTAGCAGAAGTTGATTGAAAAAACTCAGCAACTTTACAGGAATTGTCTCAGCCAAGGCTTCCACTGCTTCGGTGGTTAGATGATTTGGACCTGGTGATTTGCCCCTTTTCATTTTACTTAGGGCCACCTTAAGTTCTTCCATCTGTAGAGGGGGCACGTTATCGCTCCTGCTGCCTCTCTCGAAGCTGGCATTCTGGATCGGAAATAGATCTCTTACAATGTGGATTTTTTGTCCCAGGGTAGGGTTGTAAGGAAGCGGAGGGCCGCCCAAATGCCGCATGGCAATTTTATAACCATCTCCCCAGATGTCTTCTTCCAAGTCCGAGAGTAGCTTGCCCCAAAGCTCCCTTTTTGCCTTCAAGATCATGTACTTGAGTTCCTTCCTTGCTTTCTTGTAGTCATTTTGTTTAATCAAGGCTAACACTTCCTGTCCTTGTTTTCCGTTAACTTTTGTCCACATGCGTCTTAGACTATGACATTCCCTTCTCTTACTTTCAATATCCGCGCTCCACCAATACGGCCTAGGACGTTCACTCCTAGGGACTGAGATAGTGCATTCCTTGTTTAAGTTTATTATCGGCGTATAGAAGCCATGCTTGTCTATTTCCTCGCTGGTATCACCAAAGCGCTCTTTCAACTTTTGAACGAACTTCCGCTTGTCCAGAAAATACCACAGACTACCCATTGGCCTTTTAATACTATCGTTGTTTCCTATCTCGAAATAGATGTAATTATGATAGGTATGATACTCTCCAGTGAGGACTGTCCAATTATGAATTGCTCTCGTCATGTTGTCTGAAGCCCAGGTAATATCAATGTATGACTTACTGGTCCCTCTTTCAAAAGTTGGAGTGCTACCGATGTTAATAACGTTTAGACCAAGCTCCGCGGCCCAATCTGCGAGGTACTCTCCTCTAGTGTCGGTTTTAGGCGAACCCCACATGGAACTCTTAGCGTTGAAATCACCAGCTACAATCACATCAAGGTTTTTGCTTTTGATGTCCGTTAGTATCTCTTCAGTAAATGTCATAAATTCGGTGATAGGGATATTGGGAGAACAGTAACACCCATATAGCCGCCAGCCTTTCCAGCTAATGCAGACGTAGCCGTCGCCCCTGGAGTGTTCTAGTATACCCAGGTTTTTATTTCTAATGTACATGGCAACATTTTTTTTATTGTCCAGTATGAAGCTGTTTCTTTCCGAGATGTTTATGTTGGGTTCGCTGATAATCATGATGTCGATGTTCTTTTCGCATGCGAACGCATACGCAAGGTCGTGCGCTGTCCTACCTCTTCCCAAATTGACTTGCAAGATTTTCATTTTTTTTTTTCCCTCTTCTTTAAGTGTCTACTGTCTTTCTTTGTTTAGGGGCGTCTTCCTTCCTACCCTTATTAGCTCACGGAATTTCGGACATCTAGTGGTGTCTGCTCGGTGCTCCTCTGAATTACACATGGGACAAAAGTGGGTTCCCGTGCAGTCTTTTGCCCTATGGCCGGGCTGGTTACAGTTGGTGCATACATTTGAACGGTCTGGGCCCTGGCACTCCTTTGCACTATGACCGAAATCCAAGCATCTGTAACATCTTAGCACTACCACCCGCTCTCGTATTCTACAGTTTATCCAGCCTATTTTGACTCTACCAGCTTTAACTAATGCTTTAGCACTGTCCTTGCTAACTGTAACGTGGCAATTTGGTTTCCATCTCTGCATGGCCTCATTGATTTTACCATTCCCGCTGTGCTCACCGTGAAGCAGGCTTCCTATTTCCTCTTCCACTTTTTCCTTGGTTGTTGCGGCATCTATGTCCAGCACGTGTATTGTGGTAGTGTTGTTTACCACTCTAGTTTCATTATTTATTTTTCTTGTTATGATATCCCTAAGCTCCCCCGCTTTTGCTTTGCCACCTTCAACCTCGAGGATTAGGTCCCATCCATAGTTTTCTTTATCTTTTTGACGTTAACTGCAGCCTTTCTCAATCGACATTTTCTTTAACTGTTTTCAGCAGGTCCGCATAGGTGGTGCCTCGCTTTTAACTACCACCTTGCCTGTTTGAGGTCTCGTATGTCTTATTTTTATGGAATCTTCTTACTAGTAGTCGGGTCCAATAGCGTTATATTACCCCGTGGTCAGCAAAGATATATTCGCACATCTTCCGTACGTAATCCTTGTTCAGCCCCTCAGTTAGCACGATGCTTATATTCAGCGTTGGATGTACCTGCATTGTGTCCTTAAGCTTACTCATAGTATTGTATACATCCTCCATGCGATTTACGCCGCCTTTGTCATATTTAGCGGCAAAACATAAAAAGCTGTTGTTTTGCCAAAGGTCTCTTGACTGCTGGTTTTAGTTTCGACTTTTTGATCACATATTCTACGTGGCCTTCGCTATTTGTAACTAGGCCTTCCAGCTCGGTGTACTAGGAAAAAGTTTTCTAGGGACTTGTTTTCTTTTTCCCTTCCGAATCCAAAAAGATTGAAAATCACCTCCGCATTCAGGCTTTTGAGACTCAGATGTTCGACTCGCGTTTTGGGGTACATATCTTGTGGCCACATTACATCCAAAAGGGTGGCTACACCTGTGAAATCTTTAGTTGACTGTATAGCTTTTTGAACTCATCTCGGATTCTGTTTTCGGCCTCCTGTTTCTCTAGTTCAACTTCACTCCAGTTCGCCTAACCCCTACGAAGTACTACAAGTGCTGGTTGGGTGCCTTTTTCCACCGTTTCCTTATGTTTTTTGTCTAGTGCTGGTCTATAATCCTCTTGGTATCTCTTGACACATCTCTCCAGGTTTTCAACCAAATAGCTAAGCTCTCTGGCTGCCTGCTTAATTTCGACCTTTGTTTTGGAGCTCTCGTTTACAAGCTTTTTTAGCTCCTTAGACCTTTTTACAACCTTCGCCAACGCTGAGTCCACTAGTACCATCCGCTCCCTATTTTCGTCAGCTTCTGTGTTAGCATGCTCATGAGGCGGGGTTTTTACCCTTTTTCTTTTCTTTTGAGCCTGGAGAACTCCTTTTTGAACGCTCTCATCTCCAGCGTAAGTAGGACTATTGCCAAGGTTTCGTCTTGCCACGCATCGTCTCTCTCTCCCTCCGCACCAATACCACTAGCTCTTACTGGAGATCTCGCCAAGCTTCTCCTTGCAGTAAACAATCTGACTCAGACTTACTCCGTCCACAGGAGGGCGTCCCTGTTACACCGGTCACCAATCTGTCCCTTAGACCTTTTGCCGTGTCCGTCTCTCTATCATTATCCTCCTCTCTACCACTCTCCACACTATCAATTCTGTTTTTTCTTTTTTCATCCATCATCCAATTCCCACGAGTAGGGCCGAAACAAAGGTCGAGCGCGGCAGTGCGCCCATACCGCCAAGGCTATAATCCCCGGAGGTCGCCTGGTATCCGGGGCATCGCTTGCGACACACTAATTACCCTGTGCATGCATCCCCTTGGCACGATGGTGTTACACCATGGATTGGGTTTGGGCTGACTGGGTCACCCAGAGTCAGCTTCTCCCGCTCACGTTAGCCCTGACCGCCCCTTCCACCGGGGTTGGTTACCCGATCTCGAGGACGGTTGCTCAGGTTGCCCGGGGCTCACCGCTTGGAGGTGTGAGGTCGGGATTGAGTAGGAGAGGCTAATCGAATCTAACTGGAAGCAGATCCGTATTTTGCGCATCACTACCCTTTGAGCCCTACTTAGTATACCTTTGAGCATCGAAAATCCGATAACTTTAAAGGAAACGGAAATAATCGCGTTTTATTGCAAAAAATGGCGAAATTTGTTCCAATCACCCCTCCCCCCCCCTTGGATATTTCAAGTTTTTTTTATAACGCCAGATCAGTTCAATTGCACCCTATAGGGAGTATTTCGGCCCGTAGAAAACGAATATCGCATCGAAAATCCGTTAACTTTAAAGGGAAACGAAATAATCGCGTTTTATTGCAAAAAATTGCGAAAATTTGTTCCAATACCCCCCTAACAGCCAGAAATATTACATAGATATTTTTAAAAATATATTTTATAAATATTTTTCGTGAGAGGTTTTTGAATATAGTTTTCATATTTTTTTCTAAATATAGATAAAATATTCAATTAAAATATTTATTCCATATTTTAAAATTAATGTATATTTTTTCTAAAATATTTGTAAAATATTTATATGAAAATTGAGATTTTTTTATGCAATCTATTTAATTTGTCAAAATGAACTAAAATTGTTCTTGGTTATTTAGAATGTATAACGTCGATAACGAAAAGTTGAAACATACATAGAGTTGTCTAAAAGGTAAGAACTTGTTTTTTCACACTCACCATACAAGTTAATAATCAATAATTTTGACATCTTTTAAGGCATACTGAAGGTTTATCAAATTAATCACTATTTTTTAATTGAAGTGTTCTAAATAAAAAACAAATGTATTTATTATCATTTTGTTTGAATAAGTCAATAAAAATAAAAAATACTCATTTTTAAGTTATTATTAAGGTGCAACCCTATGGCTTTTTTCATATCTTCGGTAGTAGCCCTCTCATGGCGTTTCCTTGTGGCCTCTAAAACAATGCCAATTGTATTAGATCATACCATGAATAAAACGTCGTACAACATTATCAATACCTACTAATACATTTGGAGCGTTTACAATAATTGGAGTAGCTACATTCTAATACTTACGGCACTTATTTTTACTTTATTTCATAATATTTGAAAACATTCTGCGTACAAACAATAGAACAACACAACGTATTCTAACCTCTATTTGAGGTTATGACGCTTATCTACCGAGATGAATCTCTTAAGCAAATCAACTAGCAATTTATCTGGTAGATGCAGTACATATATGATGCATAAAATTCCTACAATTATATTATTAAACGATTTCTGTACATAGCGATATTGAGCATTCCAATTATCTTATAAATGCCATGACATGTTCAAAGTTTTGCTTACCTCGTAGTCACCACAAAAACTAAAACACACCCCGCAACAATTAATTACACAGTTAACCCTAATCTGCCCTAATCGTATACTATTATAAACTATATATAACATGTAACGGACAAACGAATGAAAAGTACGCACGTGCGCGTATGCATTCTATGCAGCTAATCCATAGACGCATAAACAATACTAAATCATATAACACCGGCACCGTAATGAATAGAGGTGTTGTGTTGACGTTCGCAACTTACAAATATTACAAATAATACAATACAAAACGCAGATATATTAATAGGAAAGTTACAGCGCTCAACTTAGATACTAATTAAATCATATTAGATATATATTATCTAATTTAATCTTTAAACTATCATTTTAAATAGATACATACCTACTTAATATGTATGCATATTTTAACCATTTTATATTATTCGTCCTACGCACCAAATGTACAAAAGCAAAAATTCAATCTTTTTTTTATATGAAATAAATATATACAGAAATACAAAGCAAAATATTCTTGCAGAGTTATGAAAAATATATTTAGAAAACATTTGCAATAAAATATTATTAATGCTACATAACATATATATTTTTTAAATGTTTTCCTAATATATTTTCTATAATATATTTTATGCATATTATATTAATATAACTAATATTCAAGAAAGATTTAATATTTTTTAAATATTTATAAAATATGAAATAAATATAGTTGGTCACTGGGGTCGCGTTTTTATCCAAATCCTTATTTTTAGTTCCATGTACATATTTAGTTAAATTAATAAATACTGCGCTAGCTTCAAATAAATCTACTAGCCAAATTATTTGTTTGATTGAATGCATGAATATTTTTAATATTCCTAAATCAAGTAATAATTTAGTAACTGTAAGCAAATGCATAAAAAATGGTTGAAAACAACAAGATCGTTTTTCCCGTGTATAACAGTTTTAAAACCTTCAAGCACTGCTATAAAGTTCCTTGGTTTATAACTAAATCAGCATTAACTGAAAAGCGCAAAATATTCACTTTTGTTCATTATTGTTTGTATATCTGAGACTTATGCACACGGGAACATGAATAAAACTAAAATACTTCCGCGTAAAAAAGCACTCAGCTTGAATACAGGTGCTTGCATTTCCGTTAAAAGGCAAAAGTTTTAAATCAATGTATACATGCGTGTCCGCGCAAATAAACCAAAACGTCTGGCTTTTTTATTTAAAATACTGTTTGTAATTCAATAATATGATATGACGTACTTAAACGAAACTAAAATATGTTGTTAAATATGTACATATAGTAATGACAATATAATATGTAATGCGTATTGTCTTACTTAAACAGAAGTTACACAGACATTATAAAATATTAATCAAAACTAAAATGCATTCCAATTAATTACGGTTACTTTTCGCCGAAAAGCATATACTTAAGAAGAAAATAGTTCCGACAAAACAGCACGCTACTTTCATTTAAAATAAACACTTTTCTGAGAAAAAAGTATTCTTATCGTTGATGATAAAAACTAAAAGTTATAAAACTTTTCATTTAATGCACTCTCTTTTCTCAGTGTACAAAGTTATACTAGGAAACATCCATATGGAAATTGAACATTAGAAAGACGTTTAATACAGTTTCCTTCACCCTCCATGACCTATCAACCTTAATTTAATCCGTTTTATTCATAACGCCATAAGAGGAGGGAATACAAAAAAAAATATATATATACACATCTAAAAGACGGAGAGCTTTATCGAGAAGAATGAAGACAAGTCGATAATCCCCGTAATATTTCACCCGTATCCGGTCGAGGTAGGCCAAGGCAGGGGGAAGATTGATAACTGAATAAATTCTATCAAAAACATTGCCCAGCATCCTACAGTTCGGATTCCGTACGGTGGATACACAGGCCGCAATTTGCTAGGCATTACGTAGCTGGATGACAGGGTAATCCATCATTGGTGTCCAGTTTAACCTCATTCCACGATTGCCACCTCTCTTGGCCCTGTCATACATTGAATACGGTGACAAATTCTCTCTATATTTAAATTTATTGCGGAGAAAATTCGGACGGTAAATCTAAGTCAACGCATCGGCGTGAAAGAGCTCAGACACGTGCTCGTTTGTTATTTAAATTTTTTAAATATGGAGAGAGACTTTTACTAACGCAGAATTGGGCAAAATCAATATTCTCAGGGATTATAATTAATTAATGGTAGTGAACTTTATTTTTTAATAATGCAAACTTGAAAGGACCAAAATGATATCCTGAGGAATGCCGGAAGTTGCATGTACTCATTATATTAATCTGATAGAATCAATATCAAAATTATCAGATCAGTATCTAACCAATTTCATACAAAATTTATTTTTTTCTTTGTGTGTCGAGAATAGCTAGTACCATCAACTTGGAATTGATTAACTTGTGGACGGGCGAAGAACAACCCAAAGGCTGAGGCTATAAAAAGAACACCCACTGATAATGTGTTCCTTTTAACAATGTATTTGTATTATAGTTTTTAATAAATTCTATTGTTATTATTATTATTATAATCCATGTATTTATGATTAGGTACTCAAGAGTGACAAACTTTGCAGTAATTACTCAAGAAATTACTCAGGAGCTGGGGGGTGGTGGACAAATGGATGTCGTGCACACAGATTTTTCTTTCCTAGCATTCGATTCCATTCACCACTTGCTGCTTGCACCATTCTACTTACGGAATAGACTTAACCCTAAACCTACCAAGGTGTGCTTTTGAGGCACAATTGATTTTGAAATTGCTGGAACTTTGTAAGTTAACTGCCCACAGACTGGAGGATTTTTGTATTCTCAAAATAAACTATTTAACACAGAATGACATATAAATTTTTTAAAAATATTTTTCCTATTTTACTAAAAAAATTAAACATAATTTACCGACACGTCCTACCAAGGTGTGTCTTTGAGGCACATACGGTTATTATACTATAAAATGCATTGCTACGTTATTTAAACTAGGTATGTGGGTAAATCCCCCGTAATAAGATATGCTTTATATTTCGGGACTTTCCCCTTGTATGTAAGAACTTCCAGTTGCATATGAAGGGGAATTCCCTAAATGCGTTTTGCTAAAACAGTCAGTTTACAAACTGTATTGCTATCAGTGTATTTGTGACTTTCCTAACGAACGCATTGGCCGTTTTAGGTGTCTATTGGTTAATTTTATTTCTTTTACCTAGTGGAAAGTATAGTATAGACCAGGTAAGCAAAATAAAGTTTTGATTGACCCCAGTAAAAATAGATTTTGTTGTTTATGCTTATTTGGTTTTGAAATTTACGCAGAAAGTATGACCGATTGGTTGACTGACCGACGCCGGCCACTAACTGAAAAGGATTTGCTCGATGCATTGTACGAAAGTGATGAGGATTTGGGAAGGAATGTAAATGATGGTGAAGATGAAGAAGAGCCAAATGACGAAACCTCTTCTAGTGAAGCGGATTATCAAGAAACTGGCGATGAAGAAAGCGATGAACAAGAAGGAAGTGACGATAGTGATGCTAATGATGAACGCCCGGCCATTCGCAAACTTTTATTGGAAAAGATGGTACCGAGTGGAATGCCACGCCGATTGCCAAGGGAAAAACACGTGCACACAACATAATTACAACAGCTTTGAACAAAGTGAAACTTCCACTGGAGTGCATGTTGATACTCCTTGTGACGCATTCAATTTGTTTTTGATGATACGTTATTGGTATTGTGGTTACTTTCACTAATAAGGAGGCTGTTCGTATTCTTGGCGATTTGTGGAAAACCAGTTGACGACGTTGAAATCCGTGCTTTCTTGGGCCTTTTGATTACTGCTGGAAGAAATAAACAAGGAATGGTGGACTATAATGAGCTATGGAATCCTTTATATGGAAATCCTGTTTATCGAGCGTGTATGTCACGAAATAGATTTACTCAATTACTAAGATTTATTCGTTTTGACGATAAAGCGACCAGAACTCTCCGAAGGCAAAAGGACAAGTTGGCACCAATTAGAGACCTGTGGGACCGTGTTAATACAAACTTGCTGAAATATTATCTTCCTGGCAGTAATCTAACCATCGATGAACAACTGGTGCCTTTTAGAGGTCGTGTATCTTTCCGACAGTATCTGCCAAGCAAGCCAGATAAGTACGGTATGAAAATTTGGTGGATATGCGATAGTGGAACTAGTTATCCGTTACGTGGTATACCGTACTTAGGAAAAGAAGGTCTCAACAGAGCAGAAAACTTAGCGCAAAAGGTGGTTGAAGACCTTTGTGAACCTTTTCTGAGAACTAAAAAAATATTACGTTCGACAACTTCTTCACCAGCTACGAGCTTGCATCCAGTTTGCTTACCAAAGGCCTAACTTGTGTAGGAACGCTCAGAAAAAAATAAGCGCTGCATACCACCAAATTTTTACCTCACAGGCGACGGAATATTGAAAGCAACTTGTTTGGTTTTCAGAAGACAATGACTTTGGTATCTTATGTACCTAAGAAAAATCGCTGTGTCATATTATTATCTACACAACGACTCCACCATTGATGAGGAAAATAAAAATAAATCTGAAATCAATAAGTACTACAATTCCACGAAAGGAGGGGTGGATACACTTGATCAGATGGTACATACATATTCAGTGAAACGCAAAACTAATAGGTGGCCTTTGGTCTATTTTTTCAATATAATTGATATGTGTGGAGTAGCTTCATTTGTCATTTGGAGAAATATCCATCCTGACTGGCATATTTCCAAAAAACGAAGACTTCGCGAAATTTTCTTACGAGAACTTACAACAGAATTAGTACTGGGGCAAATTAGATGTCGTAGTTTGAGTGGCTTGCATAAAAGTCATACTTCATTGATACAAACTGCGTTGAATCAAGTACCAACCACAGGGGAGTCTTCGACTCGAGAAGTAAGAAAACGAAAACGGTGCTATATTTGCCCATCAAAGAAAAGCAGAATGTCAACACAGTTATGTGATAAGTGTAAGCAAACGGTTTGTGGTGAACATTCAGAGAAAATACTCACGTGCACAAATTGCAAACTACATAAATAACTTTCAAATATTTTACTATCTTGTACTATTTTTAAATTATATCTTCTGACACACAATATTCTTTCTATATGTTTTAATCTTACTGTATACCTACTACATGAAATAAATAATGCATATTTTGCTATTATTTACATCAACAATGTGTACAAATAGATGTGTGCCTGTGAGGCACACCTTGAGCTGACACGTTTACAAATAAAACTTGGTACGTACAGACGTTAATTATGTGGGCTAAAAGGATTACACATCAAATACCTACACGGCAACCTCAGGGTGTGCAGCAGGGTTCGAATCTTATGCCAATTTTATTTAATATTTTCATAAATGATTTAATTACGAGGATTTATTTACCAAAATTTCCCCAGCAAGAGAGCAACTATACGCCCATACACAAGATTTGAATTGATTAACTAGCTAGTCCTCCAGTGATTTAGACATTATGCCGTGATTACAAGAGAATCATGGATATTTAATTGTCATAAAAGAGGCTTTTCCTAGTTATTTTAAAAGTGTTTATAACAAGTGTTTATAAACACCTTTAGATTTTAATAAAATTCGAGATTTTACTAATCCAGATTCAATTTTATCAAAAGTCAAATATTTTATTTTGAAAGGATGGCCAAATAAAATTTTAAGTAAAGAATTTATTCCATTTCTTAAAAGAAAGAATGAATTATCTGTTGAGCAAGGTTGTTTGTTATGGGGATATAAGGTAGTAATTCCACAAAAATTACAACCTGGTGTACTGGAGGAATTGCATTCAACCCATACGGGAATTGTAAAGCTAAAATCTTTAGCACGTTCATATTTATGGTGGCCTTCGATTAATTTGGATATTGAAACAGTGGTTAAGAATTGCAACGCATGTTGTAAATATAGTGATGTTCCAGAAAAAGCACCACTATCACCCTAGCCATGGAGTACAGAACCATGGACACGCGTACATATAGACTTTATGGGTCCATTGCTTAACAATTACTATTTAATTGTTCTTGATTCTACGACCAAATGGATTGAATGTGTATCTATGAAAGTAATTACGCCAAATAAAACTATTAATGGATTACGAAAAATATTTTGTCGTTTTGGTTTTCCAAAGATGATTGTGTCGGATAACGACAATTTACATCAGTAGAATTTCAGCAATTTTTAACTCAGAATGGTGTTAAACATATTACTACTGCTCCTTATAATCCTGCAAGTAATGGTCAAGCCGAGAATGCGGTAAAGACAATGAAAAACGCAATTTTAAAAGCTACAAATTCTAATAAAAATGATGATGTGAATTTGGTAATTGATCGGTTTCTGTTATATTATAAAAATGCTACTACAGGTTTTTACACCTGCAAAAATGTTATTAGGTAGAAATTTACGTATTAGATTAGATTTAATTAACCCAGTGACCAACTATATTTATTTCATATTTTATAAATATTTAAAAAATATTAAATCTTTCTTGAATGTTAGTTATATTAATATAATATGCATAAAATATATTATAGAAAATATTAGGAAACATTTAAAAAATATATTGTTATATAGCATTAATAATATTTTATTGCAAATGTTTTCTCAATATATTTTTCATAAGTCTGCAAGAATATTTTGCTTTGTATTTCTGTAAATATTTATTTCATATAAAAAAAAAAACGAATTTTTGCTTTTGTACATTTGATGCGTAGGACGAATAATATAAAATGGGCAAAATATGCATACATATTAAGTAGGTATGTACCTATTTAAAATGATAGTTTAAAGATTAAATTATATAATATATATCTAATATGATTTAATTAGTATTTAAGTTGAGCTCTGTAACTTTTCTATTAATATATCTGCGTTTTGTATTATATTATTTGTAATATTTGTAAGTTGAGAACGTCAACACAACACCTCTATTCATTACGGTGCCGGTGTTATATGATTTAGTATTGTTTATGCGTCTATGGATTAGGTACATAGAATGCATACGAGCACGTGCGTATCATCAACATTTTCATTCGTTTGTCCGTTACATGTTATAGTTTATAATAGTATACGATTAGGGCAGATTAGGGTTAACTGTGTAATTAATTGTTGCGGGGTGTGTTTTAGTGTTTGTGGTGACTACGAGGTAAGCAAAGCTTTGAACATGTCATGGCATTTATAAGATAATTGGAGAATGCTCAATATCGCTATGTACAGAAATCGTTTAATAATATAATTGTAGCAATTTTATGCATCATATATGTACTGCATCTACCAGATAAATTGCTAGTTGATTTGCTTAAGGGGAGGTTTACATGTATTTGACTGGAAAAATCGATTTTTGGTTTTTTGCATTTTTTGAAAGCTCCAAATATATAACATACATGGTTAAAGCGGTTTCGTAATATTCGCACTGTTTAAGCCGCTACGGCTTATTAAAAGAGCGGATGTACCGAACACAAACGGAGCAAATTAGATGTAATACTATATTCGACTCGGGGCTGCTCGGGTCGAAATATCATACTTATTGTTTGTTAGTATATGTATAGTTGTCTTTAATGATTAGAAATGCCACTGCAGTCGGGATCACAAATAAGCGACAGAATAGCTATTTATATTACAATAATATGAAGCAATTAGATCCGAAATAAAACGCACATTTGAAGAAACTGATCTAACAATATTTCTTTTACTTAAAACACACTTTCCAACGCTTTAGAAAACTACTTAAATAAAATATATCAATTTATTGCAGATGCACTTGCTTACACTAAATTTCTTATAAAAGCTGACTAGAATATGATGGCAAAGGTAACCAGACTACGGATCATCAGAGTAGCACAGGAAAAATGGAAGTCGATGTGATGCCTTAAAGAAATTTTCGCACGATTTCGGATAGGCGACTGAGACAAGACAACTTTTTAAGCAATTTGTGATTTTTAGCCGTACGAAGATGTTACTGTTCAAGAAAGAATGAGTGGACTTTGAAGAAAGGGCGCTGGTAAACTGACTGACAAAGTTATTGATAATTTAACAATAGCGTTCAGTGGACTAGCAATTAGACAACATCCAGATTCTGCACAAAAAATGAAGGCAGCTATTTGGGCTACATTTCATTATAAATGTTCAACCGACGCGGATTCACGACACATTTATTGTCCAAAAGGTGTAGACAGCCTGTGTAAGTGGCGCGTTGCAGAAGCCAAGGTTGAGCCTGCTTCATTCATACATGACCCTCTTTTGCAAAAAAAAAAAAATCAAGATGCTATTAGGCCGATTTATGAAGTTTTTTCTAGAGTGATTTCTTGCAAAGATGCATTGGAAAAAATTGTCAAAACTGAAACGACTCGTTTAGTTCATGTGTGTAGAAACTAGCTCCAAAAGATTTACACTGCGGCCCATAAACAATTCAACTTGCTACCTACATTGCCGCAAATTTATTCAATGAAGGTTACTTTTCTGTATTACAAATAATGAATGCGGTGGGAATTGCAGTAGGACTTGATGCCAAAAATTTCGTCATCAATTCTGATCGTCAGCGCATACAACGAGCAGAGCAGAGTATGTCCAGCGCTGCAAAACTTTCTGTGCTGTCTAAAGGGAAGCAACAAATTTTGCAAATGCAGAAGTATGAAGAAGAAGAAGGATTAATGTATGGTGCTGGAATAGCTGACTAAGTGTATGTTGAACTATTTGTAAAAATTTTTGCTGAGAAACTTTGAACGCGTTTTTCTCGAAACATGATATTTCAAATCTGCGTAAGTTTTAGTTCTTCAAGTGTTCAATATATCAACTTAATTCTTTTGTTTTCTTAATGTAAACAGTTTTTATTGGAGGTTATACCTATAATATACTAAAAATTGCAATATTCCACATTTTTATATCCACATACACACAAAAAAGAAATAGAAAATAATCAAATCAAAGTCCAGGTATCTGCCACATTGTTTGCTTTCGACTTATTTGGTTAAATTTAGGTATAACCTCCAACAAATTTAATATATTTCTAACTCTTCTTTTTATTTTCAATTTCGGATCACTTTTGCGTATGCTAGAGTTTACGCAGTTTGACCGTGTTTTCTGTGCACATTGCTACCTAGATACAAATAGCGAACGTTATAGTGGTCTTGTCATTAAAAAAAATATATTTTTTTAATGTTCAAGTTTTAATATATTTATTAAGAAAAAGCCGTATTTCGTATCTCTTTTCCTTTGTCTGAAAAAAAAAGCTCAAAGTTTTTGGACTTTTCCGATATATATATGTGAACCTCCCCTTAAGAGATTCATCTCGGTAGATAAGCGTCATAACCTCAAATAGAGGTTAGAATACGTTGTGTGTATTTTGTTGTAACGCAGAATGTTTTCAAATATTATGAAATAAAGTAAAAATAAGTATCGTAAGTATTAGAATGTAGCTACCACTCCAATTATTGTAAATGCTCCAAATGTATTAGTAGGTGTTGATAATGTTGTACGATGTTTTATTCATGGTATGATCTAATACAATTGGCATTGTTTTAGAGGCTACAACGAGACGCCATGAGAACGCCACTACCGAAGATATGAAAAAAAGCCATAGGGTTGTACCTGGCACCAGCCAAGGCTAGACTTAAAAATGAGTATTTTTCATTTTTATTGGCTTATTCAAATAAAATGATAATAAATACGTTTGTTTTTTATTTAGAACACTTCAATTAAAAAATAGTGATTAATTTGATAAACCTTCAGTATGCCTTAAAAGATGCCAGAATTATTGATTATTAACTTGTATGGCGAGTGTGAAAAAACAAGTTTTTGCCTTTTAGGACAACTCTATGTATGTTTCAACTTTTCGTTATCGACGTTATACATTCTAAATAACCAAGAACAATTTTAGTTCATTTTGACAAATTAAATAGATTGCATAAAAAATCTCAATTTTCATTTAAATAATATTTTACAAATATTTTAGAAAAAAAGATTGCGCTTGTATTAATTTTAAAATATGGAATAAGTATTTTAATTGAATATTTTATCTATATTTAGAAAAAAATATGAAAAATATATTCAAAAACCTCTCACGAAAAATATTTATAAAATATGTTTTTAAAAATATCTATGTAATATTTCTGGTTGTTAGAGCATTATCAGAAAATGTAGTTTTAAGCAGACATGTGAAACACTGTAGTAGCTTTAGAGGAAAACGTCAAGTAATGTTTAATCCCGGAGAACGCGTATGATATCGAGTGTATTTCATTAACAAATCGTATTGGTCAGAAGGTGTAGTTGTTAAACAACTGGGAAATAGACATTACTTGATTTAAGATAAAAGTAATAAAACATTAAAACGACATGTGAATCAACTGTTATCTGTAGGTAGAAATAATCATAATAAAACTCCAACTAGTGAAGATAATGGCAAACAATATGCGAAAGAATTCATTCCTAGATCTGAACTGGTTAGCAAATTATCGAATCCTTCTGCAGATAGCAGAGATTTAATATCGTTAATGTAATAGGTTGTTGGTATACATGTAACTGTAACTAACGTCAGTACAGAGTACGTTCTAGAATAATAGACATGGCGTATATGTATTCACTTACCTTGTGCAAATATATTTACTATTAAATAAAACAGTATTTAGTTAAACAACATATAACATGGCGCTGCGAAACCAGTGAACAAGAACAAATAAGAAAAAAACTGAGAGCGCAGGGTATTAAAAAAAAAAAGAATAAAGAAACAACAAAAAAGACAAGATGGAGTCCAGGGTACCACAACAAATGGTGTTTGAAGGGAATATGAATGAGAATTTAAAAAAAATCAAACAGGCGTTAGAAATATATCTGTTGGCAACAGATAAAAATGAGAAGCC
The DNA here is from genome assembly GCA_004143645.1 of Protaetia brevitarsis. Lineage (NCBI taxonomy): Eukaryota > Metazoa > Arthropoda > Insecta > Coleoptera > Scarabaeidae > Protaetia > Protaetia brevitarsis. The sequence continues at coordinate 4,601,641 of RXPK01000234.1, read as the reverse complement.
AGATGAGGTAAAAATCGCAATTCCATTAAATTGTATTGGAGAAGAAGGAATTGAAATTTATAATAACTTCACTCTATCGGAGATATATATTATAAAAAAGTGGTACAAGAATTTGAAAAATATGTCAATCCAAGAAAAAAATTGATATATGAAAGATATAAGTTCTTTACGAGAGATCAGCGAGAAGGTGAGTCTTATGGACATAGAAGAATTAAAGAAATTAGCTGGAAGTTGTGAATTTGAACAGGCAAAGGATATAAAGCAGGAATTAATAAGAGACAGGTTAGTCCTAGGAATGTCTGATAAACAAGTACAGGAAAAAATATTGCTTTTAAAAGAATGCAACTTAGAAAAAGTAATTGAAATATGTAGAGAAAACGAACTAATGAAAGCGCAAATAAAAACAGTACAAACAAGAGCAGTAGATGAAATCAAAGATAAAAGGAATATAAAAAGATGAATCATTATGCAAAGTTGTGCAGAACAAAAAAGGTAGAAACAATAGAAAAAGAAGAAGAAGAATTTCAAGTAGGATCGCTGCAAATACACCAGGTGACACAAGGCGCATCGGAATGGACCGAAGAAATAGTGATAAACAATATAAGTGTTGTGATGAAGATTGACACAGGAGCAGAAGTGAACACGCTACCTGAAAATGTGTTTGAAAAAGTGAGAAATGGACACAGACTAGAGAAAACAGATGTGTTATTGGAGGCATATGGTGGTGCTAAAATAAAACCTGTAGGTTATGTAATGTTCACTTGTAAATTAGGTAACAAAAGTAAATTATTAAAATTTTTAGTAATCCAAGGTAATGTAAAAGCAATATTAGGTCTTAAAGCATGTTTAGATTTAGAATTGTTTAGTAAAATCGATACTGTAAAGATTAATACAATAGATAAAGACAGTTTTGTAAACAATAATTTAGAATTGTTTGATGGATTAGGACAGATCAACACACAAATAGAGCTCAAGATAAAAGAAAATACATAGCCAGTAGCCAGACCACCAAGAAGAATACCATTATCATTGGAGGCACCTGTAAAAGCAAAATTAAAAGAGCTGGAAAGAAGTGGAATAATAAGCAAGACGAAAGGAGCTAGTGAGTGGGTAAGCAATATTGTTATTATTGAAAAACTTGACAAAAGTATTTGTATCTGCCTGGATCCACATGACTTAAACAAAACATTAAAACGTGAGTATTATTTGATACCAATAGTAGCAGAAATAAGTGCTAAGTTAAATGGCATGTCTGTGTTTACGGTATTGGATTTTAAAGATGGGTATTATCAGCTACAATTAGAGAAAAAATCGAGTAAGTTATTACTTAGTACACCCTATGGCACTTATCAATTTAATAGATTACTATTTGGTTTAAACTGTGCTCCTGAAATTTTTCAAAAAATAAATACGGAGATATTTGGAGATATAAAAGGAGTGATAGTGTATTTTGATGATTCATTGATATATGCTAATAGTATAGATGAGCATGATAAAATTTTAAGAAAAGTAATAGAGCGAGCAAAACAAAATAATATAAAATTTAATAAAAGTAAATTACAATTCAAAACTAGTAGCATAAAATAGTTAGGTCATATTTTTTTATGGAGATGGTATAAAAATAGACAAAGACAAAATAGAGACAATTATATCATTAGAGGAACCAAAGAATAGAAAGCAATTACAGGGATTGTTAGGGTTAATAGGATATCATAGGTCTTTTATACCTAATTTGGCCGAATTAATATATCCATTAAGAGAATTATTAAAAAAGAATGTTAAATTTGAATGGACTAGCAATCATACAACAGCATTAAACAAAATTAAATCAATGATTACGAGTGCACCCACACTACAAAATTTTGATGAAAGATTAGACATAACCATTCAAACAGATGCATCAAAAGATGGAATTGGGTGTGTATTATTGCAAAATAAAAAACCGGTCGCGTTTGCGTCGAGATGCATGTCTTAAGTGGAACGAACATATCCTCAAATTGAAAAGGAATTTTTGGCTATAGTTTTTTCTTGTATGAAGTTTCACCAATACATTTATGGCAAAGATGTAATAATACATACTGACCATAAGCCATTAGAAGTAATTGCAAGTCAGCCCATTCATAAAATAAAATCATTAAGAATTCAAAAGTTAAGACTAAAATTATTAAAATATAAATTAAAAGTCAAATATTGTCCAGGAAAGGAAATGATAATTGCAGATTATTTATCAAGAAATTATATACAGAAACAGGTTGAAGATGAAATAGAGGAAGTAAAAAAAATTATTCATGCTCTTGAAAATGTTTAAAATAAGTAAAGAAAGGAAAGAATTAATAATAAGACTAATAGAGACAGATGTTTTGAAGCAAGTTAAGGAATATAACAGGATAGGTTGGCCAAAAAATTGCACAAATTTAGGATATGAATTAAGACATTACTTTGCAATTAGACATAACGTATATGAGAATGATAATTTATTATTTGTTGAAGATAGATTAATAATCCCAAAACAATTAAGAGTGGAAATGTTAAAAAGATTACATGAAGGACATTTCGGAATAAACAGAATGAGTGACAAAGCAAAAGAAGCGATATACTGGCCTAGGATGAACACAGATATCAGAAATTACGTAAAAAATTGTAGTCGATGTGAACTTAATCAAAGGACAAATGTTTGAAACTATCTCGATGGATATATTAGAATATGGAGGAACTAGTTATTTAATAATAGTTGATCAATTTTCAAAATGGTTAGAACTAATCAAATTAACTTCAAAAACAGCTCAACAGATTATCACAAAACTAATGGAAGTATTTTCAACACATGGCATCCCCACAAAAATAATGAGTGACAACATGCCTTTTGGAGCTTACGCATTTAGAAAATTTTGCATGGAATGGGACATACAATTAAGAACATCAAGTCCAAATTATCACAAGTCAAATGGAATGGCAGAAAGAGCTGTCCAAACTGCAAAAAAATATTTTAAGAAAAAATGACAATATAAATGAAGCATTATTACAGTATAGAACAACTACACTACCCCAAAAATTAATTTATCACCAGCTCAAATATTATTTAATAGAAGATTAAGAACAAAACTACCAATGAATGGAAATTTATTACAACCAGACATACAAAACAACTAAGATATTAGACAGAAATTGATAGAAAGACAGAATGAATACAAATACTATTATGACAGAAATGCAAGAGAGTTACAACCGTTAACAGAAAATCAAAATATAATAGTGAATGAAGGAAAGCATAAAGATACAAAATGGGAAAGAGGAAAGGTATTACAAAAGCATGAAACACCAAGATCGTATGTAGTAGAAAAGGAAAATGGAGAAATTGTCAGGAGAAATAGAGTACAGTTAAAAGAATCACCTAAAGAGCCTGTGAAAAGGGTGAGAGAAGAAGATGATGGAATCACTGAAGAAAAGGACTGGATGACAGAAGGGGGAGGAGAAAGACAGAAAAGGGACAAGAAAACACCACTTAAATTTAAAGATTATGTTATGTATTAAAATAATATTAATAAGTAGTTGTAATGTTATGGATTAGGATTTTAAAGTAAATTGTAAAAAAAAGAGATGTAATAGGTTGTTGGTATACATGTAACTGTAGCTAACCTCAGTACAGAGTACGTTCTAGAATAATAGACATGGCGTATATGTATTCACTTACCTTGTGCAAATACATTTACTATTAAATAAAACAGTATTTAGTTAAACAACATATAACAGTTAAGACCTAGAGCTTTAATAAAACCACCAGATAGATTAGTTTTCCGGGGGGGACACCTGTAACCCCTACCGGACGCGTCCCCGGGTGGCGGATAGGGGAATGCTCGCTGGCTTGCCAGAGGGTAAGGGGGAAATAAAATACCCCTCGCGGACCAACAGGATTGCACTTACCGCTAGTCGGTCAACCTCCCTTCACACCGTAAACCCAACACGACGCCTCGTGATGGGAGCGGGGATCTCGGCTTTGCCGCCCGGGTCGCGTGGAGCAAACCACTATAAAAAACCCACAATCCAAGGTCAGCTGCGCGCCGAGGGATGGATGGTTGAGGTGTAGTCTCAGTCGCGAGCGATGGCTGAAGCCGGGGACCGGGCGATCCCTCAGGTCGAAAATGTAGCCTTCCCGGGAGGAAAAGGCCCTCACTCCCGTGGTGACCGGATATTGGAGCCTATTCTGGGAACGAAATGGAGTTCAATAAATTAAATTTAAACAAAGGAAGTACGGAGAGCTTGGTTGGAAGTTCGCAAGAGCCAACAGAGTCGGGAAATGATGTGATACAGAGAGACGAAGGCGAGAATACCTATGTTTTCAGGCCGAGACAAAGCCTGGCAAGAACCCCCCCTCGCAGAGGGGAACATCCGCAGCAGAATAGAGACCAGGAGATGCTCGGCACCTACAGTGACCCGGAGGTCCAAACCCAGACGTCCAAACGAAAAACGTAAGGAGATGACCCCAGAGAAAAAGAAAAATAGAAACAGAGAGGGAAGCAAGATTGCTCAAAAAGACCCTAGACCATATGCTTAAGAACATCGGAGTCATGGAAAAGGTTCTGGCTGATATGTACAAGCCAAAAAGGACTGACGGATGTGTGCCAGAGACTAACCTCTGGGCGAAGCAAATTAATGATGAGGACGAGCTGACTGGTTAGAAAAACGCGTCACGCATGAAAGTGAAATGGAGGAGTACGAATAGAAAATGCGAAGTTAAAATATCAAATTGAGCATCACAAGTTAATGGAAGGAAATACGATGTCAAAAGTCCAGACGAATTCCGTGGGCACCCAAGTCGACAGGCAGGACATCAGTGATGAACAGGCCAAAAAAGAAAAGGAATATGAAGAAGAACTAAGAAAAGCCTTAGAGGAGATAATACTTTAGTAACCTGTCAAAGATAGTTGATCTAAAATGGCCGGGAGGAAATTTACGAAAGGACAAAGAGAATTTCCATTAGAACTACCCTGCCTTACCAAACTACAGAAAAGGACGAAGACATGGTCTTATTCGTGGATCGAACCAACACATGACCGAGAATAAACGGAAGAACTCAAGAACAGGTTCCCCGCACTGATGCACATTACTGAGGAGGATTTGCGGGAAGGAAATATGGAATTCGTCAAGCTCCATCTGGAGGTACAAAAAAAGTAAAACGAAAGACCAGCTGCGATACTTCCAACACCTTTATGCCTTCCCATGGTGATGGATAATAGCGGGATTACGGATCTAGAGGTTTTATACAATTAATAACACAACTGCAGGGGGAAGCCACTAAACAGCCCGGCAGGAAGCTAAAGGTTTGCACCAGTGGCACGACAAATATCGAATATATAAGAAAGGCCTTTGAATTCGTATTCAGATCCTTAGAGACTGATATCCGTATAGTCGAAAGCGCCCCAAAAATAAAAAACACGAAAAAAGGAAATGACAACAAATCAGAAAAAGAGAAGGTAATTATTAAGGCCCAACCGGGTAAGAGCTACGCGGAACTATTGAGAAGTGTTAAAAACACAGTTAACCTAGAACAGGAAAATATTAACATCAAGGCGATAAAGAAAACAAATAAGGGAGATCTTCTTCTAGAAGTCGTTGGCGGAAAAGGCAAAGCGCTGGTCTTAAAGCAGCAAATACAGCAAGGCAATAGCAACGCCAACATCGTGATAAAAGCTAATGAAACTACAGTCCATATTACCGACATAGACGCTAGTATTGAACAAGATGAGCTGAAGTTAGAAATCATTAAGGCAGAAAAGGCGACGGAAGCCCAAGTTCGGATCATCTCAATGAGACCTACTAGGAATGGCAACCAAACGGCGACCATCTCACTTACAAATGAGGTCGCCAAAAGAGTGATTCAGCGAGGGACAATCAGAATCGGATGGGTAAACTGTCGTGTGAGGAAAAGAGTGAACCTACAGCGCTGCTATAGATGTCACATGTTTGGACACAAGAAAGAGGAATGTGAGAATGAAGACAGGTCTGATCTATGTCTGAAGTGTCTAAGTCAGAACATAAAGCCCGGGATTGTAAAACGCCCCAATGTGCGTGGTGTGCAAGAAAGAAGGACACCACGCGACCAGACTAAATGTCCGGCTTATAGAAGACTGATAGAGCAGCAGTCAAGAGCTAAACCGACCCCAAGAGTGAGTAAGCAAGTGGGCAGAAGGCCTTCTGAAGCGAGCGAAACCTCCTAATGGGAATCAAAGTCTTACAAACAAATCTCGGACGTGCAAGGATTCCACATGATCTTGCTTACGCAATCGCGACGAGAAACGTTTCGACATCTTGGTGGGGAGAGCCGAATAAAAGGATTATACAAAATACTCAATGGATCAAAGATCAAAGAGAGGATGTGGCGTGCTTCCTCTTAATAAAGCCATCCCAGTGAAACAAGTCGTGTCTGCTGAGGACATGTTATAATTGAAATTGCTCAATGTTATATCTATGTTTGTTACCTATCGCTAACATCGGTTTTGAGGAGTTTAGCCATAGGGTGGACACGATAATGGAGGATGCAGGATCGAGAAAGGGGAGAAATTGATCATGGGTGACATCAATGCGAAATCTCCACTTTGGGGCTACCCGAATGAAGATAGAAGAGGAGAGTACTGGGCGATTGGCTGGCAGCTCTCGACTTGGTAGTTCTAAACGACGGTAGTAAACCAACTTTTATAAGGGGAAGCACTGCAATCGTACATCCGATGTTACATGCGCCACAAGTCAGCTACACAGGAAAATCAGCGACTGGAAAGGTTCTGGAGGAAGAATCGGTACAGAACACCAATATTATTAGCTTCGAGATAGAGGCAAAAATAAAAAGCCTTAACTAATAACAAAATGCGTGCCCAACTGTGACTGGGCGGTCTTCAGGGAAATCGCAGCTTGGAGACTGGAAGATCCAAACGACACCCGGATATTGTGAAATCATAGAGGAGGCCTATAGGGCTAGCATCGTCAAGAGGCAGTGGCTCGAACTCCCTTTTGGTGAATGAGGATATCGCTAGCAAAAGAAAGAGTGCCTAAGATCAAGAAGAGAAGTCACAAGATCTGTAAAACATGCAACCCCAGAAGTCAGTTTGAAGAGGGCCTCTACAAAGCAAGAAGTAAAGAACTTAAAGCGCTGATTAGCAAATCCAAAAACGAGAAGTGAAAGAACTGTGCAATGAACTAGAAATTGACATCTGGGGAAAGCATATAGGCTGGCAACTAAAAAGTTAAAGGGAACATCCCTACCACCTAGATATCAAAGAAAGCTGAGATAGCCAGAACGCTTTCCAAAACAAGAAAAAACCTGGACACCCATAAGTACCAGAAAAATCCTGAACCCTTCACAGAAGAAGAATATATGGAAGCGTTGCATAAACTAAAAACTGGCTCGGCACCAGGAATCGATGGGGTGCCTGTTGAAGCAATAAAGAAGACAGAAGAGCTTAAAAAATGTGCCGTCCTGGAGGTCATGAACAAATACCTCAGACTTCAGTACTTTCCGGCGTCGTGGAAGACAGCTAAACTCGTCCTGATCCCAAAGGCAACCCAGTAGACCAAAATTTAGGCCCATCTGTCTACTGAACTCTTTCAGTAAGCTATATGAGAGTCTACTAAAGGCAGACTGGAGAGAGAAATAGAAGCCACGGGAGGCCTCTCGAGGCGCAATATGGCTTCGTAAGGGCAGGTCGACAATCCAGGCTGTGGAAAAGATCGATAGTTCCTGCAAGATAAGCCAAAAGACAAATGGATAGCTTTAATAACGGTAGACGTCAAAAAACGCTTTTAACACTGCAGCGTGGGACTTGATTCTGTCGGCGCTACGCAGGAGGGAATCTCAGAACCTATGATAAACATCATCAATAGCTATCTGGAGGATCGCTTTTGTTATCCTGGAAAAAGTAAGAGAATGGCAATTTACGCGGGTGTCCCACAAGGGTCCATACTGGGAACCTACTTATGGAACTGCCTGTACGACGGGTGCTGCAGTTGGCTTTCCCTGATGGGGCAGCACTATTGCATACGCGATGATCTGGCGCTCCTAGTAGCGGCTGGAAATCGAACTCAACTAGAGTGGAAGGCAAAATGAAGTCATCGAGCAGGTTGCGGATGGATGCGACGAAACAAGCTGGAACTAGCCCCGGCATAAGACCGAGTGTGTCATTCTCAGAGGGGAGAGGCGTGGAACAGTTTAAAGTTGTTATGTCAGGAGACGGAAATCCGCCCAAAGAAAAAATAACGTATCTGGGAATCGTGGTAGGACAGAGCGGACGTTACGGCGACCACCTAAAAGCGGCAGCCCTGAGAGCTAGGAAAAAGCAGCACAGCTTATTGCGGGTGACTGGAAATATAGGAGGCCCAGCCACAGAAAAAAGCTCATGTATTAATCAGTTCGTCCAGTCGATCCTCCTGTATGGGGGCGACCGATATGGTACAGTGGCCAGGAAAACTACTTACGACCGCAGGCTTACCAAAGCGCAGAGAAAGTTTCTTATTAGAGTCGCCGAGGGTGTATCGGACTACATCATCTCAGGCGTTGCAAGTTATTTGTGGTTCCCCCCAATACGTTTGCTGGTGGAAGAAAGAAGAAAACAGTATTGCAACAAGGCCGCCGACACACGACTAACAAGGTCCGCACTCAGAGACCAAACACTAGTAGAATGGCCGACCATCTGGACGAGAACTTAGCTGTCAGCCCAATGGACGAAAGAATTGATCCCGAACATAACGGAAGGGTCGGTGTGGACACCGTCGTGGCGGGTACTACCTCACCCAGACGCTCACCGGCCATGGTGCTTCAAAAGCTATACAAAAAGAATAGGGAAAACAAATGATGACCTATGCCAATTACTGTCGTGAAGTAGATAGGTGCGTCATACACTTTTTGAGTGCCCAAGGTGGGCGGAGGAAAGACGAGCAGTTACGCCAAGTCGGTGTAGAACTAACCACTGAAACATGACTGGCCTGATGATCAGTGACCCGAATGCATGGAACAACATCCATAAGCTATATTGATAAAGTCATGAGGTTAAAGAGGCGCTGAAAGATCTGGATTGAGAATATAGAAAGAACAGGACTGCCTGTTTTTTCTTCTTGAGGTTCTAGGCTCGCGGAAGACAAAGGGGGTGTTTAGTGCGTACACGGGCTTAGAAAGTTTCGGAATCCCAACTACTAGGGAAGGGCAGCGGGTACCTAGTGCCTATAAAAAGGTTTCCACCCGACAAAAAAAACAAAAAAAAAAAAAAAAAAAAGATGATTATTTATACCTAAGAAATTTTATTTATACATATATATGTTAGTGTTTGTGTTAAATGTTAGGAGAAGTATAGTGCGCCTGTCCGGTGGAGTAGTGCCTCAAGTTAAGAGTTGAGGAAGTTCGCACTGGGCAGGCGTGAAGGCAGTCATACCATTATTTATATCTGTACTTTATTATTTGAATATATTTAAATATTAAGTAGAAGTGGTTTATCAATTATTACAAACTAAAAACTCACGCCGGGGAGTACATATAAAAGAATATATCTGTTTTTCAGAACACAATGCCGGGATTTCAAATTTATTTTCTCTATTCAATACTATTTTATATTATATTCAAATTTTATTATTTTATTTAGCTTGTCCGTTTACAATATATTTTTTTTTCTTTTTTTTCAATAAAAACAATTTAATTAAAATAGTGGTTTCAATACGCCCAGCGACCTCTCTAAGTAAGTGAAAGAAAACTGTGGAAAGTGACTTCCTACCTGCTAGGTGGCACGGGACGCTTCAAAGGGAACCAGATCGTCTGTCAGAATCGTACTCCGGACGCTTATTAACGAATAGGCAGTTAATTTTCTCATCTAACGGGCGCACCCTCAAAGCCCCTTCTCGGTTTATTAAAATTTGAAATAAGTAATTATCGAAAATCGATGTAATACGCTTACTGTACAAATATAAGAAACGTTTCAAACCAAAACAAGCTTAAATCTTTATTTATTTACCGAAATGCTATGTTTCCTCAACAATTGAGACTCTATGATCACAAGGTACGTAAATTGGAATCAGTAAAAAAATACTATATAAGACAATCTTTAATACAAAAACACGTCTTCAAACTCTCGTGGGATTTTTAAAGGGTTATGGAAACGTCATATAATAAATTAAAATTCAAATAAATAACGGCGCCATCTACCCGTAAACAGCAAATACTAAAATTTTAAAGCAAACGATTATCTATGATTATCGATATTTGTTAAAGATAGCTATTGTATCAGAGATCAAACTCGGTGATATTTTTATACAACCCTTACATATAAAATTTACTAAAATAACTCAACTAAATGGCGGTTCTTATAAACTAACCCCAAATTATCGTATGGTGACATAAATTACACAAAAATATAAGTTTCTGATTAAAATTGAAAGGGAACTGAATTAATTCCTTTCTGTTTTAGGTGAGGTGATTCTAAGGAATACTAACTTGAAAAGGACACGACGCTTGGTAATCTTTGGCACTGGACTGTAGTTTCTAAAGGAACGGGCCCCCGGTCTCGGTCAATGGTATATAAAGGCGATCTGGTTGGGAGATCTTCGTAGGATATTTTTATAGGATATTTTCTTGGCAAATTTCAGGTATTCGATAAAGATTACATAAACAGGAGTTGTATCGATACTTTTTTTTAGGTAATACTTCTTGGAACTTCGATAATTTTTTTAAAATTGTGGCAAAAAACGTTATAGGAAGATTAAGACAACCGTCGTGTTCTGGTAGCCACCAACAGAATGAGAATTCAAATCATATTCAACGGTCAACAGCCTTCGATTGTTATCACACAGATCGACCAACCTGACTTTTGAAAGATAAAGCTAACCGACATTAAAATACCGTTATTTTCTATCGTTTGAGGGGAAAACGCCAAACGTTAAAATAAAAACACCCCGAAGACTGAAAAATCTCTCCGAACAAAATATAACAAACATAAAAAAGATACCAGGTCAGTTTGAATTAACATATAAAATAAAGTTTACATTATAATAAAGCAATGTTTAGCACCTAATGCTAATATTATTCATTTTAAATAACTATCTTTAACAAATTCATAATTCGCCTGTAGAGTAGGCAACTGAGTACACGCCTCACTTTTGAATTACTAGATAAATTAGTTTAGAACCTTGTTGTGAATGCCTTTAAAATAGATTCCATACCTTAAATATCATAGCAATAAATATATAACAGTAACATCCAGATTTTTTTTAATAAAGATGAGAGATCGTGATTTTTATAAACCGAAAAATATAATAATTAATTTTTCCATGTCGTTAGCCCTTTAAAGAGAAAATAAATTAAATTTTGCGTGCATTTCTAAAAGAAAAAAAAAAAAGACGAAAGACATTTTAATTCCTATAAATACTGATCGATTATAAAATATATTTTTATGGGAATTTTTCTTTCTAAACCAAATGGGAAAGCAATATACTTAACTAATAATAAAACAAGCATTAAGAAAATCATAGATTCTAAAACACAATATTTCTTTTTAATCTAATTTTTAGCCAAAATAATAAAAACGTTTGTTTCTAGTAATTTATAATAAGTATATGCTACATAATTACAACATATATATTCTACAAAAATAAAAATAAATAAATATTTCTCAATTTTGTCCATCTTGGATTAGACTTAATAACGAAATCATGCCTGCTGACGACCCTAATAAAAACGTTTGGTTATTTAGATTAATCGAGGTTAAGATTTGTATATCTCTTAATTCTCCGCGTGATATCAGTTTCCAACCCTCGATATATTCGAACTTGTATATATTGAAGTTGCCATTTTCTGTTATAGCATATATAAAAGCGCCATTATCACCTAAATATCAAAAATAATATGAATAATTAATAACTGTTTCAGTAAACGTATAGTATTCTTAAGGTTACCTCCAATATTTGAAGATAAAATACTTTTTGTCGGGGAATCTAATATTAAGTTTTGATAAAAGTAATAATTTCTGTGATAATGATTGTATTTCCAAACAGCTATATGATTATTCTTTTGGGATAACATCAGGAAATTATTTCGTTCAAATACGATGCTTGTAGCAGATGTGCAATAGAAATTCTTGATTTCACGTAAGTATAGGAACTGCAAACACTGGTTTGATTAAAGATATCAAATACATATATATAATCCCTTACCTTTTCTTTATGACGATCAAATGCATAAACAACTATATTTATAAAACTATTTGGTACAATTAAATAGATGTCACCATCTGTGCGAATTAGGTGCGTATTTGGAAATGTAGTCGCAGGAATCTCTTGAAGAACATTGATATTACTCTGAAATATTCGAAAAGCATCATAAAGACCGGTTGATATCAATTATATCACACCTATTATACCTGTTGTATGTTTAACTTGATTACCAAACATTTAGCCTCCTGTGTAATCATTTTAGTGTTAAACATTTTACACAAGATAATATAGATATTACTGTGGAAGCTGAAAATGTGTACATCCATGACATAACCATTCATTACTTCATTTTTACAAACAGTAGAAAACCCATTGGTTTTATTGATAACATTTATCGTAGCATGCTCTAAGCTTGAAGTATTTAAACTGTAAATTATGTAAAATAGCACATAATCCAATATCCTATTTCCTTTAATTTACCTTCTACATTCTGAGCTGTAGCTTGCACTATCAGTGATAACGTGAATTGTTGTCATATCGTCTTCATAACTATAAACCCTTTGCCCAATCTTGTTGGCGACCGGATATATGGAATATTCCGGTGATATATGAATAGTATTTTGGATTAGGCAGCCACAACTCGCATTCAAACCACATATATAACCAGGTTCTCGGCTTAATATATGCGCCATCACATGATCTTGTGTCTGTATTGCTTGAGTACTTATAACTTCTGGGATTGCAACCGGATACTCGTGGAATCTATCTAGATATAAGAATTTCCTTGCTAGAACTAAAATTGCATGTTATATATATAAAAGCGTAAAAAATTGCGCAGGAGTTCCTGATTACCGTTGAAATTATTTGTATGAATGATTTTATTCACCCTGTCGATAGTAACTTGGACGATTTTCGCTTTAGTTTTTGGCGTTTCCGATAATATCATCGCTTTTATTGATTCGATAGGAATGCCATTTATATTCTTCGTTGAAGTATTATTAATTTGATCTACGTTCGCAAATATCTGTAACACCAATGAGTCTATACTGATGTGGGGAAGAAAAGAAAGAAGTATATACAGGGTTTTCCACGGAACTGGCTGGTTAGAAGTTTTCCGGCTTAATGAAATTCCTCAGTTATAAAAAAATTGGGGTTTGCAACAATTTGGCACTTACTTTCTTTCTAAAATATTTTCACCTTTTTTGCACTTCCGGTTAACCGGAAGTCGCCACGAACTTTATTATTTTAAATGGAACACCCTATATATTATTATATTTTTGAATTTATCATAAAATTCTATGACGATTACCATTAGGGTATCTTATACCTATCTTCAACTGTTTCTAAGATATTACGATTTTTGTTAAAATTTTGACATTTACATTGTTGTATTTAATTGATTAATTCTCACTTGATTTAAGTGTCAGAAATCTCCGACTTTGAAATCAACAAGTACTAACATTGTTTTACCAAAACGTAGGAAAAATATTCAGTGACATTATACAGGGTGTTTATAAATTAGTGACATATCCAAGAATTTTGAATGTTGCAAAACTTAATTTTTTCAAATAGAACACCCTGTACATTTTTCTATTTTTGGATGTGCAATTAAATTCTATACTGATTTGCTGTAGCATTCCCTATACTCATCTTCAGTAGTTTTCTTTTAAATTACTCGTTTTGTTTATTACCGCTTTCAAATGGCCGAATAATTTCTATCTGGTGGGCCATGACATTAACATCACAACAATTTATTATTATTAGTAAGTATTATTGTTATAATCATTGTTTGTTACACGTCGCGTGTTCAGATAAATGCATATTATTATGGAACTTATGAATTAGATAATGAAAAATATTGAAGGAGCTTATTTTAACCTAGATACCTTAAATTTATTTTACATTCACTGAGAATGCAGGATGAACTTATAGAGAATTTACGGTAATTATAGGAATTTATTTTCGGCTAATATATCTAATAAAATTCAGAAAACTTTGAAATAATACATTACACAGATTACGCACTGTACGCAACTTTTCGGTACTACCAAGCAAGATTTAATGATTGGTGTGACGAGAACGTTTGATGAATTAGACCCAGTTGAAGTGAGAAGAAATATAAGGCGACACATTAAGACGTCGAATAATAAAATGCTTGGACGAATTCACATTGAGCATTTTTTTTTGATGCTCTATGTCATGGTTCAAGTTTATGTTGCTTATAAAATGCATTTGTTAAGTATGCATGTATCTAAATATTCTTCATAAAAACCTTTATAATTTTGAAAATACTTTAATATATCAAAAACTTTAAAACATTTGTCTGACAAGCACACTACGTTTTAGTGAAACAATTTTTGTTATGTTGTCGTCGTTATCGTTTATGCCATTTCCCTTAATTTGAAACCAAGCTATTAAGAGAAATCATTTCAAAATTTTCTGGATTCCGTTAGATATATTAACAACCAATAAATTCCTTTAATTATATTGAATTCTCTATAAGTTCTTCCTGCATTCTCAGTGAATCTAAAATAAATTTATAGTATCTAGGTTAGAATAAGCTCCTCCAATATTTTTCATTATCTAATTCATAAGTTCCACAATAATATTCATCGATCTGAACACGCGACGTGTAACAAACAATGATTATAACAATAATATTTCCTAATAATAATAAATTGTTGTGATGTTAATGTCATGGCCCACCATAAACAAAACGAGTAATTTAAAAGAAAACTACTGAAGATGGGTATAGGGAATGCTACAGCAAATCAGTATAGAATTTAATTGCACATCCAAAAATAGAAAAGTGTACAGGGTGTTCTATTTGAAAAAATTAAGTTTTGCAACATTCAAAATTCTTGGATATGTCACTAATTTTTAAACACCCTGTATAATGTCACTGAATATTTTTCCTACGTTTTGGTAAAACAATGTTAGTACTTGTTGATTTCAAAGTCGGAGATTTCTGACACTTAAATCAAGTGAGAATTAATCAATTACATACAACAATGTAAATATCAAAATTTTAACAAAAATCGTAATATCTTAGAAACAGTTGAAGATAGGTATAAGATACCCTAATGGTAATCGTCATAGAATTTTATGGTAAATTCAAAAATATAATAATATATAGGGTGTTCCATTTAAAATAATAAAGTTCGTGGCGACTTCCAGTTAACCGGAAGTGCAAAAAAGGTGAAAATATTTTAGAAAGAAAGTAAGTGCCAAATTGTTGCAAACCCCAATTTTTTAAAACTGAGGAATTTCGTTAAGCCGGAAAACTTCTAACCAGCCAGTTCCGTGGAAAACCCTGTATAAGTATACCTATCTATACACTGAAAAACCGATTTGCTCGATGATACTAAATCTTGCTTAAGTTAATTGAAGATTGAGTTAAATATGGGCAAACAAGTATTTGGTTAATTCAACCAAATCATTTGTTCATTTAACCCTTTATTTATTTCAAATACCCAAATATTTTGTTGGATTAACTAAATTTTCATGATAAAATTTGTTTTAAACTATTTCGTTGTCCTGAACAAATCGATTTTTCCGTGTAAGGGTAACCAGTTATAAAAGGAACGTGTCTAAACTCAATACAGAGAAGCTTACTCAAAACACAATGACTTGAAAATATTTACGAAAATCTATAAATCTAGAAATTATTTAAGATGGATGTGGGTGATTTTGTTTGATTTGTCTAAGGCATTGTTCAATATTTCTTTTATATCTATAAAACTTTTTAATACGGGCATAAGTGGTACGATTAATGATTGGATAGTAGTCAGAGAATGTTAATCGTTAAGATTGGGGATGTCAGATCACGGGAACTCAATCTCAATATGAGATCGCTGCAGGGTAGTGTCTTGGGACCTTTAATTTTTTTGCGTTTTGTTAATGACTTTCTCGAGTATATTCCCTTTGGTAAGGTGTATCTGTATGCTGACGATTGCTGCATTGTTGTAGCGGTTAACAACAATAACTCTCATAAAATGAAGGTTAACGCAGTCTTGAAAGGTTTTCGGAGTGGTGCAGTAAACACCAATCAATTACACTATGTAACACGTTTTTTGTCCTTGAGTGGTGAGCGTTATTTCCAACTTATTTATGCTTCAAAACAATAGAAAAATACTTTAATTCCCCTCTAATTTTGCTTTTGTGACTAGGACAACGAAAATTTGAAATATATCCACATATGTATATCGTATTTCCACTTAAATATGAGTCAATGGGAAAAAAGTTTATTGTTGAATTTATAAAAAAAAAATTATGTAAAATAAAAGTTGGTGCTTCTTTAAAAACATATTTTATGTTCAAACTTAGTTAAAATGCGTGGTTTTGCTATAAATTAAGAAAGAAAAATGTCTTGAGAATAAAACACGCTTATTTTTAAAGATACCAAAAAGCTCCATTAGCAAAAAGTACTTCAACTCCCTAAATGTGCCAAAATACAACTTTACAAAGTAGAAATCAAAGAAATGGAATTCTACAAAATTACACACTATGAGTCAAACATTGAAAAAATACTTTTTTATTTTTTTTTTTTTAAAAATGTGTTTTTTCGATTTTTACTTGAAAGTTGGTATTTTGGCATATTTAGGAATTTGAAGTACTTTTTTCTAATAATTCTAAAAATATATTTCTAAAGAAACACTGCCTTTTATTTTATATAATTTTTTTTATAGATTCAATAATATTTTTTTTGTCCCCATTAGTCTCATATTTAAGTGGACACAGTGTATATTGCCAATATTTCCTCCTTACGGGTGAGCTTTTTAGGAAAGTCATCGCAGTCGAGAATATTCTTAATTTGAGGTCCTACGAAGACGCCGGCTTTGACCTTCGCCTCAGATAGCTTAGGAAATAATTTTTCAAGGTGTTTCATGGCTGCTGACTCCGTACCTAGAGCTTTCGCAAATTGTTTTATAAGCCCCAACTTTATGTGCAGTGGTGGCATCAGCACCTTTGGAGGGTCTACCAGTGGCTCCCATTTAATATTGTTTTCCCCTATAGAAAACTTTGTCCTCTGTGGCCAGTCGTGCTTGTTGTACTGTGCATTGATGTCCCTGCTGTCCCAAAGACAAAGATAACATGGTGATTTGGTGAAACCACCTTGCAGATCCATGAGGAATGACACCATTTTAAAGTCGCCGATGACCTCCCACCCATACTTGTCATACTTCAAAACTTTCAGCAAGATTTTGATGTTAAAGTAATCCTCTTTGAGGTGCACTGAATGACCCATTATGCAGCAGTACTGCTTTGAGGCTTCTTAAAGAGCTGTCAATGAAGAGACGCCACCCATTTGGATTATAGGCGATTCCAATTGCTTCAAATAGCCCAGTCACATCGTGGCAAAAGCAGAGCCCATCTAGATAGGTGAGAAAGCTAGAAAAAGTTTGGTGACGCTTTCTCTGATCTACGACTCGCACAGTTTCATCCAGCAAGTTCCACTTCTTCAGCTTAGAGGTCAAAATCTCAGCATTGGACTTGGAGAGTCCAAGATCTCTAACTAAGTCGTTGATGTTTTTTTTTGGTTGGGGTAGTATGGGCCTCTCTCATCATCTCCATGTATGAAATCGTCATCTGATTCTACAATATTTTCTTCACACTCCGACTCGCTGTTGCTGATTTAAGACGCCTGATCTATCTTAGGAGGAGTAGGTAATGGAAGCTGAGGGCTCTGTAATACTGAGGCCATGGATGAAGGAAAGATCCGGATATATGACAGCAGGTGCATTTTTGCCAGTACGGCGTTTGGAAGAGTCCACAATGCAAAAGTAGCAGTTGCTTGAGTGGTCAGTGGGTTCCCGCCCAATGCTTGGAATTGCAAATCTCATGGATCTGTTTTCTCCCCTATACCATCCTCTTGTCTTAATAAACTGACCACAAACATAGCAAAACGCGTCTGCTTCATGTTTGCAATCTCTTGGAAGCCATCATCTAATTAGAAAATAGGTATAGTGAAATAAGAAGTACATATACACACCGTTTTGAGCGCTGAAATCGTGGGACGAGTCTATTATATCAGCTTTAGGAGTGTACTCGTTTTGAATGGAGGGACGTTGGAACATTGGATCTGTCAAAATTTAAAATAGCACCTGAACAATATAGCAATAAATTATCAAAGCAGGTTGAGTGGTTGAGACATCTTCGTTGTGATATTTTCGTTTTGTTTTCCAAAAAAAAAAAAAACAAATCTAAAACCGAAAATGCAGATATGTACTTGTCACTTTGACAGATATATTTATTGTCATTCGTATCGTAAATGAATTCACTCCCGTCACTGATGCCTTTAGTTCCCGTATTCTACGTCGAACGACATAATATGTACTTCTCATTTTGGGTTCGCTTGTAAATTTTTAAAATATCATTGTCTTGGTCACAAAAGCAAAATTTGTGGGAAATAATCGACTGTTTTTATACTTTTCTGACATAAGAAAATAGGAAATGACAGTTACAACCCAAAGACAAAAAAATTAATAGAAATTGTTACATAGTGTTATTAGTCATAACAAAACTGTTATTTAACAAACAAGTAGAGTAGAGTAGTCTCAATATAAGAAATACATATTACGTCATCATAATGTCAACGTAGAATACGCGAACTGAAGCTATCAGTGGCGGAGGTGATTTAAATTGACAGACCACTGTCTTACTTACCACTATCTATAAACGAAGTATGAGATGTCTTGAAAAAGACACTTATTTATATGAAATAGGTAACACTAGATAACAATAAATAACACACGGTAAAAAAGCGATCAACTCCCACAAATTCAGAGACAGACACTAATTTGAATTTTGACAGATGCGAAATTGTCGACTGACGACGCCGCTGAATTCAAACACCCCTATAGCTGGCATAATGGACTCATCCGACGACTCCAGCGCCCAAAACGGATATGACGTAATATGTATTTCTTAAATTGTGACTAGAGTAGTCAAATTAGTGTCTGTCTCTGAATTTGTGGGAGTTGATCGCTTTTTTACCGTGTGTTATTTATTATTATCTAGTGTTACCTATTTCATATAAATAAGTGTCTTTTTCAAGACATCTCATACTTCGTTATAGATGTGGTAAGTGACTGCATTGCATAAGATTTTTAATAGAAATCTCTTTTATAATCAGTTATAAGCTTATGATGGCTGAAACAATCGCATCAACACCAAAGAAAGTTGGCGTGAAAGGCAAAATAATTCATAGCCAGGGAAGGGAAATCATTGCGCATGTATTATTATTTTGGTGCTTTATTTTTTTTGAACATAAACAAATAAATACTAATTTATTTAAAATTAAATAATTTTAAGCACAAAATTAAATGTTTTATTTTTACCTTCTTAGTGCATGTTCCATGTATCTAAAAACATTCTTTGTTCATTGAAAATTACGATGTATTATAATTATTATGTATTTCTATTACCCAAATATTTTACGAACGGTTTCCAAAGTATTGACGTACCCAATAACTAATTTAATAATAATATTAATTATTCAACATTATTATTACATATTAATTTGATTTGCTATTTTTCTGTAGTAACTTCTGTTACTGGCGTGCATTTTCTCTCAAACACCTCTGTCAATTTAAATCACCTCCGCCACTGATAGCTTCAGTTCGCGTATTCTACGTTGACATTATGATGACGTAATATGTATTTCTTATATTGAGACTACTCTAGCTTCTATTTCTAAAACATGTAAACTATCTGGGGACAGGCAAAGGATGCATGTCGTGTTTCTTTTATTACAGAAACCCATCCTGAGGTTAATATTTCATCTTAGTTATCGGGAATCGTACAGAGAGTTGTTCAAATCTTATAACTTCTTAACCCTTTTTTCTGTATGCTTATACACTGAGAGAACAAAATGCATTAAAAAAACAAAAACCATTTTGTTGAAAAAATATTGTTATATCAACAACTTTTTTAATCAAATCGAGCAAAATAAAAGGTTACAACAACTGCAAAAAATGATTGATAATATTTTGTTAGCCCAACAACATACCATTTGCTAACACGAAGAGCAACAAAATATTTCGTTTCATTGAATTAAAAATATTTGGTTATATTGACCAAGTCATAATTGTTGAAGGAAAACTTTACACTAGCATATATTGACAAACATAAATATTTACTTTAACAAATTCACTTTGTTAATGTAAATGCATAGCATGATCTGTTATGTATTGTTAAACGAAACAAAATGTGCATTAACATGACAGAAAAGTATCCACGACAACACTATGTACTTATCTCTTATTTCTACGGCAGTAACCTTAGGTTACAAACATACATATGCCTTTATGCATCCGTTACTTTTAAATTGGCAGTTTGAAGAGGTAAAAGAAATTATTAATGTAACAGTTCAAAAAAGAAAATCTATATAATAATCATTCCTGCGCCTAAAACACTAAACAACCTATAAAACTTGATCCCTAATAGAGGTTAAAATGAAATATCCACGAATATATGTACTTCTGTTGTCGGGCATCTTTTAATGGAAATATTTTTTGAATTAAAATCATTTAATCCAAAGTTAATTCATGTTTTATCTAATAAAATAGTTGCGGAAAATCATAATGTTTTTACCTATGGCTATATATGCAAGTGTAGCTGCGCAATAAGAATTAGATGTTCTGTGTTTCGGGGTTGTTTGCGATAATAATTATGTTAGTCAGCAGTTAGAGTGAGTGCGTCCTAATAAAGATATGGATGTTGCTGGGAAATTGAAGGATTGGGGACTTGAGGAATTGGTTCCAGTTTTTCAAGGTAGGTATGATTTATATAGGTGTAATACGATGACACCGTAAAATTGCGGATAGTTATTTACATTGTTCAGTTTATATTAATTTTGTACAAGAAGCTAAATGCATACCCTTTTTGTACTAGATTTTCCATATTAGATTCTGATATATATATTGAGATTCCAAGAGTAATTTACCTTTAATTTACATACATAATTACTCTAATTTATTGATTGATGTATTTTATTTTAAGAACTCAATATTAAAATCTAGTATGAAAAATCTAGTTCACGCAATGTACTGTAGTACTGTCCGGTATAGAATTTCTGGCAATTTTAGAGGAACAACGGGACAGTAAAGAATGGCTACAAAATAACAGTGAGCCATGGGCCGAAGTGCTACACCACTGGCGTGCTACTTATAATGAGTGAAAATCCAATGATAAGAAAACCTTGACGGAATACTTTAAAGAGTGGCCGATCTTAAAACTTAATAATGCCCAAGATCTTGTAAGTTTAAGCCACCGATTGAACGCTTTATATCTCGTAATGGACGTGATATTTGATACATTTCCTAAAGATTAGTCATGTATAAAATGATAAACTTTTTTTTAGATTGAAGATGACTTCAACAATGAATTTGCGACCGGCAACTCGTTATTAGCAAATTGGACTGACTGCTTTAGAAATATTTGTCTGGTAAAAAGGCCAAATCAAAAAGATCGCGCAGAACTAATAAATGCACTAGAAGAAACTGTATCAGAAGGTAAATTAATTTGTTTTAATTGAGTTGTGTTTACCAACAAATTGTAAGCTTGAACTTAATTACATATTTGTTTCAGATTCGCGAATTATATTACAACTATATATTCTAGCGACATTGCTCCTGCCAACAACACGGATACGGCATAAGGGTAGCAACTGGAAACCGTCAATTGGCGAGTGCCGAGACAGTTTTATAAAGCATGTGAGGGTTGGTTTACTTGTCATTAATCTAATAATGAGTTTTTTTTCTAAATTTGTGAATCTTTTTCAGACTGCATCTGACATATATATCCAAATTGAGGAAAACAAACAACGAGCTGCACGATATGGCTTAACAGTGCAACCTTTTGTATTGGTACTAGGAGCGTCGCTGCAAGAAATAGGTTCTTGTTATATGGTGATAGACGATAATATATATAAAGTGAAATCTGTCTTGAAGTGTATCAACATATGTTTTAAAACTTATCATGCATTGCATCTTCAATATCCATTAGAATGTGAAAACAATTGTGCCTTTTTTTACAAAAATATTTTTATAAAATAAACACACCTTGGGACAAAAGGATACCGGCTGTGGATACTTTGATTGCTGACCTCAGATTTTGACTATTATATTCGTTTGTTCTTAAAGTTGTACTATAGCTAGTTATCGTTTCGAATTTGTAGTTGTCATGTTTTCTTGTCCAGTCTGTAGAAAACAATACAAACAGCTAAAGGGTATGTTTTTACATATAAGATTATATATATATTTAGTGTATATGTATATATTGCAATTATATCGGTAGATCGTTGTACAAGTCGAAGTTCATTAAGTTCAAAATTATGGTTTTGTAATACTTGAGATTAAAAATTCAAGTAATCTGCTGAATTACATTTTCGATGATAGAGTTAAAATTAATAGCTAATATCACCGACATAAAAATGATTCGGCTGATCATTTGAATTTTTAAGCTAAGGTATTAGGAAATTATCAATTTGAACTTAATAATTTTCGCTTGAACAACCACAATATGCATCTGTATAAGTGTAACTAAATGTACAGGTACAGTATAACGCAATATACGGAGGATTATTCCATGCCAAACGACTATCATTAATTTAACCAAAAAATCATATTTAAATGAATACATTTTTTTGGTTGAAGAGAGTATTTGTTTTTATAGGAACAACATTCCTATTTCGTTGATTTAACAACTGTATATATTTACTACAAACAAAAGTAAATAGTTAACCTAACAACTTCTAATTTCAATGTTAATCAATTCTTTTGGTAAACTTAACATAAAATAACTGTTTGTTTAACCCAAGGCACTTGTTGCCCGAACAATTTCAAAGATTCAGATCAAAATTACCTTGATTGTTAAGACAATGCTACAAATATTGTCTAATCTACACAATTATAGTAACAATCACATTTTGTTACCTTGACAAAAAATTTTGTTTGACTATATTTAACCCAAATGTTTTTGTTGGATAGACACTTTTTTTGTTAACTTAACACATTTTGTTCTCTCAGTGTATAAACTCTTGTCCTATATATTTTCCAAAACAATGAAGCACATTTACTATATTTTTTTCATTAGATTAGATTGTTTCTTATCTAAAAGATGTAGCTTGTCAAAGGAAGCTATATTAGGCCAATAAATAGTAAACATGCAGTACATATCTATATCTGATCAAATGTTTCCAAAATTTCATCATTTTTTTTTGAATTTCCGAATCGGGGTTTTTCGTAAGTTTGTTTGTATCATATAATTTTCACATTTAAAAGCAAATTCACCTCGACGAAGTCACAAAGGATCCCCAGGAGAAAACTACATTCTACTTCTTACAGCATATGTAGATGGCTTTCATTATTGTTCACTACATTATACTTACAATGTTCCCTTCAATTTTGGCTTCCTTATTAATCAACACCGAATTTTCGTATTCTTCCGTAATATTCACTCCCTGAGTTCGATTCGCCCATACATCGCCAATGATGATCACCACGTCTGCAAACTCCTTCAATGCGTTTATATTTGCGACGCCCACATCGAAAACTACATCCACCAGTTTAATTCCGTTTATAGTCGGAGTATGAATTTGGCTCGTACGCGCCGTGTAAATATTATCGAAGTAGTAAATTCCAGATATTATTTGTTTTACGCGAGATATCTTCAGTATTCTGCTGTCTAAAAAGGCGGTGAAATTTTTACTGTTTATATTAAAGATATCGAAATTATGTAGGACGTGTAACATGTCGAAAGATGCTTGCGGTAGAGGCCTCAAATCGTATAGATTCACTAAGTTTTCCGGTTTCAGGTTTGAAATTTCTTTTGTCTAGAAACACGCGTATTTATATGTGCTTGGATATTACAAAATATTGAACATACCTTCAATTTTGCTGTGGAAAAACCTTTATAAAAGATCTTATGTCCTTTAATGATAGTGCTGAAGATTTTATCTACGGGTAATAAATTATTATCCACTTCTTCAATTAAAATTCCATTCACTTTGGGTATCTTACTATCTCCGTGAGTTGTAACACCAGCTGCTGTTAAAGTATTAAAAATCTTTGTGCCGGTCACCAACTGAAAACGTTGTAATTAATTGCTTAATTCTGTTGCAGTAGAGAAAACAAATACTTCATCCTGATTGTGTTTCATTAGGGCGTCCCTATATATTTCTTCAATGTTAATATTATTTATGTGTTTTTCTGAGTGAATATCCTTAGCGGTTACCCGTTTAAATGTTACCTGAATTTACAAATCAATTGAAGCAATATCATCATTAGAGACCGGATTATATGCTAAATGCATATATTTTATTTTTTGCATATCTTTAATTATAGTCTATATGTAGACGTATTACACTAATTGAAGTTAATTAGTGATTGCATATATTGCATATTTAAGCATTTCTATGGATATTTTTTTACAAAAGTTGCATATATTGCATATTTAAGCTTTTTCTTGTCCTTTCTATTAGTAAAAATTCCTAGTGATTCTTAATTTAGATCGACAACCGACAATTCTCAGAACGATAAATCTTTTACATTGGTTTCTCTAATACTTTTTTTCCAAGAAGTGCACGTGCTTAATTTCGCCTAGCAGAAGGGATGTGGTAAATACGTTTTATTATTATTAATTCCCAAATAAACTATTCATTCATTGAATATCTTTGAGCGAAACAGCATGTAATTGTGATACATTTTTAAATACTATGCGTACACTTCTCACAGGAAAAATCGGAACACCAGCAATCGTGAATTTTGAAATTTCTTGGGTGTAAATGCAACTTTCAGAGATATATGCACTTATCAAAGCCATAAATCACTTTGTTGTGTGTATTATTGCGATCAAAGGTAAAGACTAAAAATTTAAACAGAAATATAAATATATATAGAGAAAAAGAAAATTTCGGTGGCTGTGTTTCCTTAGAAATACCGAATACGGAAATATTAATGCAAAAAAATACCTAACAAATAAAAGGCCCCTTGAATAGACGGCACCATTTAGAAATACAGATATATGTATTTAACTTGTTTGATGTTATGTAGAGATAATTCTTTTTTTAAGAAAACATATGGCGATGGGATTTTCAATTACCTGTTACTACGATATTAGTTACTTAGTTTGATTTATGCTCGCGAGTATTGATTGCTTTAGCAATAGACAATAATATGTCAAGCAGCCTCCTGAGTTTTTGAACAATGTGATTGATTGATTACACTATTATTGATGCATTATTGTTGTTGTTTAGTATTCTTAAATATTGTATTACTACAAAATATTTTTCTATGTTTTAAAAAATTACCAAAAACAGTTTAAGATTATTTACAACATTTTCACAGCAATTAATTTCGCAAAGAAATTATTTATTTTATTAACCCTCCGTTTATTGTATTTTCAAGAAATATATCTTAACTATCGCCTGTGTAATCCAATGTCCTTCTATTTTATTGAAATATAGCTAACACTTTAGGTCTCTAACACAGCTTCGGGCAGTAACAACGAAAAAGTATTAAATGTATCAAATTCAACAATAAATATTTTAGCACTAACTGAGATTGACGAACAATATGCTTTCTTACAATGTTTGTTATGTATTGTAAATCCAATAATATTTAAATAATTGTTAATAAACCTGTGCTACATAAAGACAGTTTGTAAAGAGACCCAGTGTTGACCATATTTCAAGAAAATAGATCAACGACGGCAGATTACACAGGCGATAGCTAAGATAAATTTCCTGAAAATACAATAAACGGAGGGTTAAAAAAATAAATAATTTCTTTGCGAACTTAATTGCTTTATTTAAGAATTTTATAAATAATCTTAAACCTGGTTTTGGTATTTTTTTATAGATAGAAGAAAACTTTATAGTAATACAATATTTAAGAATATTAAACAACAATAGTAATTAATGCATCAATAATAGTGTCAATAGTAGTCAATAAATCTCTGAAAATCACATTATCCCAAAACTGAGGAGGCTGACTGACATATTATCTATTGCTAAACTAATACTCGCGAACATAAATCCAAGTAAGTAACTAATATCAAAGCAGCATTAACAAGTAACATAATATTAAATGATAAAATCCCATCACCACATGTTTTCTTAAAAAAGAACTATCTCTACGTAACATCAGACAAGTTAAATACATATATATTTCTAAATCAAGCCGTCTATTCAAGAGTTCTTTTTGTTGTTATGTATTTTTTTTTCATTGGTATTTCTAAAGGAAACGCCGCCACCGAAACTCAGATTTGTTTATTCTATCCTAAACCTTTTTCTCTCTATATATTTATTTTTCTGTTTAAATTTCTAGTCGTTACCTTTGATCACAGTAATATACATAATTAAGTGATTTATGGCTATGATAAGTGAATACGTCCTCCGAAAGTTGCATTTACAATCAAGAAATTTTAAAATTCTGAATTGCTGGTATCCCTAATTTTCCTGTGAGAAGTGTACATACAATGAGTATAGCGAATAAATTTCTTTATGGATTAAGCCATATCCTGAACTAGTAAAGGATGGCGACAAAATATTTTGTCGAGCCTGCAGTAAACTGGTAAATTTAGTTTTACTAAAAGCTTTACAATTGTTTTTAAATTCTTTAACTTTGGATATAAAATGACAATTGTTGTTGTAGGTGTCTTCTGAGAGAAAATACCTGATTGATCAACACACTAAAACTCCATCACATATTGGAATATGTGAAAAACTAAAGCGATCCGCATGTGTGCAGGAATCTATACGTCAATGTGTAGCATCAACTTCACGAAACTCAGAACAAGAAGAATATAATACGGATCTGTGTAACGCATTAATTTCGTCTAACATACCATTAGCAAGATTAAACAATGTTAATTTGAAATCATTTCTGCAAAAATATTGCAAACATCATATACCTGACGAAAGTACCTTACGAAAAAAATTATGTCACATCTGTTACCAGCAAACAATAGCAGAAATTCAACAATTGGTAGGGAATAATTTTATTTATATCATGGTAGATGAAAGTACGGATAAATGTGGCCGTTATATTTCCCATTTATTAATAGGAATTCTTCATGAAGATATTGTAGGTAAATCATATTTGATTTATTGTAAAGAACTTCAAAAAACAAATAATGTGACAATTGCCCAATTCGTTCAAGAAGGTTTATCAAATTTGTTTTTACCTGGAAGTATACCTTGTGAAAAAATGTTACTAATGTTGTCCGACGCTGCACCATACATGATAAAAGCCGCGCAAGATTTAAACATTTTTTATTAGCAACATTATTCACGCCACATGTTTAGCTCATGGGTTCAATCGTGTAGCCGAAGACATTAGGAATCAATTCCCTTTGATTAATGATCTAATTAGTAATGTCAAAAACGTATTTTTAAAAGCACCTTTACGAATCCAATTTTATAAGGAGCGACTTCCCGGTGTTAAGTTGCCTCCTGAACCGATTATTACGACATGGGGTACATGGTTACAGGCTGCAATTTTTTTCGCCAATAATTTTGAAGGAATAAAAAATGTAATTCTTGAAATCACTGCTGACTGCATTGCTCTAGAAAACTGTAAAAAGATGGTAACATGACCAGAATTGCTACAAAAGTCAAATTATAGCTTTGTTTCAAGTTCTATTCGTAAACTAGAAACGCAAGGGATGTCGCTCTCGGTATCAGTCGAAATAGTAGACGAATTTGATATGCTATGTAAGAAGGTTAAGGGTACAATAGGTAATTCTATATACGATAAATTTAAAAAAAGTGATAAATAAAAATGCGGGGTATTTGAAATTGAAGAAAGTTAAGAAAATTTTGGAAGGTGAAACAGTAAACGATTTCGGCTTTAATTTTAGGTTAGGATGTATTGCAAAGTTAAAAAATGCACCAAGTACATCTGTGGATGTTGAAAGAAGCTTTTCTATTTCGAAACATACGTATTCTGATAGAAGACAAAACTTTCTTTTACACAATTTTGAAAAACATTTAATTATAAATTGTTTTAGAAATATGTTGTGATAAAATTTTGTGCAATAAAGTTAATGTTTAAATTTCTGCTCTTATTTTATGTAAAAATTTTGCATATTATCGCAATTTTTTTTTGTATGTATGCCCCAGGTTTATGCATATTTTCTAAAAAATCGATGCATATATTCCAGTTTTTCTTTGCATATAATCCGGTCTCTAATCATAATTATTAACTGTTGAATAGGTACTTACAGGCATGGTTATAACATTAATTTCTCCCATTACGACAGCATGTTCCAAAATTGAGCCTATAATACTAGTTTTCTCGGCTATAGTTGCATTTTTCAAAATCTTTACCGCAGCCCAGTGCTTACTTGACGGATCTTTTATCGTCTTTACAGTATGATTAATATCACAGGATAAATTTCCCGTCAATGAATTCTTAAATGTTGTAGAAATTAATGTTAATTTATTCCTCAACAATAATGTTTGCTCCTCATCTGTTCTTGTATCTATAATACAAGTCATATCCACGTTATTTATAGAATCAGCGATTAAAATATCTAAAAGTTAAAATCGTGAATACACCCGAAGATTTTAATTTTCCAATATACTTGTCGCGAGTCTTTTGAAATGGTGTTTGGCGGTTAAATAATTCGGGTAATATCTAGACAAAAACACCTTCCTCATGTCGAGTATATTTAAATTATTTACAAAGTGCGTGTGTGGAGATTCCTAATAAATACATCACCAGTAAATTTTACTTTATCAACCATGATCGGTTCACCGAAAACCTGTAAAAAAAATTTTATCGTCAAAATCTGCGCTAATTTTGGAAAATATCTTACCTTATCCCTGACGATATTAAAATTAACGCCTTCTAAATGTGTTAAATTAGCGATATTGTAAATTACAACATTACCGTTGATTTTCACTCGCTTTAGTTCACTGATACCGCGTACCTCATCTGCATTTAATATGAACTTGTTCAAGCTTTCCCCATTTAACGTAGTCGTTTCCAGATTACCAACTGAAGGATAAATATTAATTGAGTCATGATTTTGACTGCGCAAAAGTTGTTGAGGTCTGACCTGTAGATTTTTCCATTTTCAATGTTTTCAAGTGCGTATCTCGATTTGCGTAGGAATAGCGGTCGTAT
The DNA here is from genome assembly GCA_004143645.1 of Protaetia brevitarsis. NCBI lineage: Eukaryota > Metazoa > Arthropoda > Insecta > Coleoptera > Scarabaeidae > Protaetia > Protaetia brevitarsis. Next base: position 4,572,326 of record RXPK01000234.1, on the reverse strand, counting down.
ATTGAATTCAGATGTACGCCGTTTAAATAATGAATATCACTGTTTTTCACAGTTAAATTGCCTTTAATTATCAAACTTTCGAATTGCTTTAGATCTGTAAAATAGAGGAATGTAATGGAAAAAAATATTCAGTGTGATGATAAAATACGGAAAAAAAAATTCATAATTGCGGTATTTAATGTTTCCCTGAAAAAGTTTGTTAAAAGCCAGCTTATGATGTAAACTTTTAATTATGACTTCGTCACCATCCTTTTTCTAAATGACAACCCCTTTTTTTTTCTGCAGTTTCCTAAGACCTTTTCACCAGGGTGATATAAAAATTGGTTTAGCCGACACTTTTTGAAAAATAACACATTACCTTTAACCCCTTAAGCGATCATTATTTCTTGGGGTAAATGCCTCAAGATATCCCAAGTAGCACATATAGTTGTGATTACCACTACTATAGACAGAGTACACGGAGTAAGGACAATGGATGAGTCATAGGGGTCCAAATTTCTAAACCGAACTTCACTTCAAACAACAGCTTCCCGAAATGGCAGTTTGTTATTGTTTACATTCGTATCTACACAAATTAGTTTACTCATCTGTTTAATCTACATGACTTACTTGTTTCATTTATTTGTTTTACGTATTCTATTAGTTTTGAATTGCGCCTGCAGTTTTAAAAAACATTTAATAAACCACGATATTCTTGTATAAAAGTTAAGATCGGTGGTCAGTGGCCATAACATTTACATACTTTTTTATATATTATATTGTCAGGTTTAAGTGAAATAACTCAAATAACCGTGAAAGAAGACACCAATGGGTATCATATTGTAGTGCCAGTCACTCTCGCAAGATAAATTTTGATGCTAACGATTGTCGCAGTTTCTTGGGATTTCCGAATGAATCTAATATATATGACACGACAAGAATTAAGAAAGTACATGAATAAGAAGAACTATTGTCATTCTGCAGAGATTCCTAGGTCACATTAAATCAATTTATTTGTTAGATACGCATTTTAAGCTAGATTGCTATTTATTGCAATAACTAACCTAATTCATTTTATGTTCGCTTTTTAAACTAACGTGATTTTGGTCTGAACTGTATTATACTAGTATAAATCTGAATCCTCACATTTCCCACTTATTAACATTATAGACAACTCCATATTATTTAGTCCACATCTGAAACTCTATTCACTTGTGCATCCCCGGACGCGGACATTATTAGACGTTTTCGATTGTACACAGCTGGTTAACTAATGAGTTCGAACCATGACGTGATAGGTAAGAACCGGGTATTAACAACAAGTTATCCGATCGAATGTAAACGGTTATACAGGTTTGGTTATAACTGTTGTAGGTTATAACATTCGGCTTTATATTTTCGAAATACTAAAGTTACACTAGCCTTTTTTTACGAAATGTATATGAGAATTACTGAAAAGGAAATATTTGCGTCTTGTATTAAGCTGTTGGACGATATCACACATTCTCCAAACAACAGTTTGAATGTTTTGCCTATCATTTTAAAAAATTGTGCATATAAAATTATTCCTTTATACGAAAGAGTAAGCCATGAGAGGATACCAGATTATTTCGAAACTTGGGTTAATAGATATCTGGCGTATGATTTTTATATGCATTTTAGAATGCAAGTCGATATATTTCAGTGCTAAGTCCGTCTAGTACACTCAAATTTTACAAGAAAAAATATAGGCGGATGCATGACAGTGCCATTAGAAAATGTCTCTTGATGAGGCTTTGGTATTTAGCGAAAGGAGACAATTGCGTCTATTGCAGATCGCTTCAATGTTGCAAATTCAACAGCATGTGGTATTAATAAATGAACTATAGAATTGTTTGTAAAACTATCAAGTAAGATAATTATTGGCCTACGTCAGAGGAAGCTACGTATTTCAGTAGCCAGAAATGCTGGGTTTCCTGGTAACTTCAATTTTTTTACTGATTTAGAATGCGCACATATTCAGTAACGCAGTTGACGATATTAATTAAAATAATTAATATTAATGAATGTCGCTCATAAAAGATTATTCAATTTAATAGTGTAGTTGTAAAAGTTTTCCTATATCGCATAAGCCGTATTTTTTTAATTGCCGCTATTAATGCCCTCCTCAAAAAATTCGTACATAAAGTTATCATCTGCAAATGAAATTTTATTAAGAATAAATGTAAAACACATTTCTTTATATTTACCGTGGATTAAAATTTCTATAACTATTTATCAGTTTCTTCAAATCTCAACATTTATATTATTAATTATAAATTTAAGCAACATTTTTAATACTTTTCTACGACTGATGAAACTTAGGATTGACACCCGTTGCAAACAGCTGTAAACAGTATGTATATGTTGCTAAAACGTTTAATACCAATCCCGACCCGGTTAAAATTGGTTCAACCAGGTTGGAACTGTGACGTCACGAAAACAATCGAATACTATGTGGTTATAACCGAATGATACCTGGTTAAAGCAATGTAACAATCGAAACGTCTATTGTTGGACAAACCATGCAGGTCGGATGTTGAATGAAGTAGTCGAATTAAAAAAGGAACAGTCCTTGTATCGCACAGAACGATATAGTCATAACTCTTGAACCCTAATTAAAACTTATTGTGTATTCGTGTCAGAAATTTTAAAGACCTTTCCACTGAAGCTGTTGCATTTTTATTAATTTATTTCAGAAGGAACCGCAACACATTTTATTCCTGGAAGGATATTTTGCACTATAAAAATATAAAATAAAGATTTGTTTCACAAAGAGGAAAGAATGTGAACTCAATTATCGTAAAACACTTGCAAATACATGTACCTATCATTTAATCAAACATTATTTTACTAGAATCGTGTTTTTCATTACTATAAGCTATTCAGAAATATTTGCAACAAAATCAGAATAAAAAATGCATTTAAATCTATTTTTCTAATTCCTTTAAAATATAAGTTATTCCACACGTTTGAAAATTCCCGGCAACAGCTTTACAAAATGGCAGCTGGGCTTGAAGGTCATTCAAAACGGATCACTAAAGAACATTGGAAGCTTGTCCTTACTGTGTTATAGACACAACTACTTCATTATACTCAACGTTACGTCAGTTTTATTACAATAACCAACTGTGAAGGCATATCTACTTAGGCGACATATCTGTAGTGGCAGTTACGTCCTGGCCACCACATAAATTACTTTATGGTGCTAATAAAATAGTAATTATTACGTCATTCTTACTTGTTGAGTCACTCTAAAGTTAATTCGTGCACATAGTGACAGATTAAATAATGTCATATGCAGATGATATTGTAATGCAAGGACAAAAGAAAACTTGGTTACAGCAATTAAAAAGATGGAAAAGGCGGCAAAAAATAGAGGGCTCGAAATAAATGAAAGTAAAACAAAATTTATGTTAGTGAAAGGAACGGGAGGGCACATAGAAAATGACGGACTTAAAATAAGAACTGAAGATTTGAAGATTTTTTGTGTTACAATTACTTAATATATACAACTTTATAGGAAATTTAACTTTAATTTACTTTAAGTAGTAGAGTTTAAAGGTATTTACGCCGTTTGCGCCGCTTGTGATTAAGTTATAATTAAAACTTAATCATAATTAAAGTTTAAATTCCCTTGCACCGATTGTTTAACTAATAATTAAATCCTTAATTCGTAATTATCTTTAATCAGTACCCAACGTACGAATTAACTCATAATTGAAGTTGGCGCAAGCGTAGTTTCTTTGTTTACAATCGTGTTTTATAGGCGTTTATGTTTATGTTATGCGGTTTTTGGTTATAATACAAATATCTGTGACTGTAAATTGAAAAAGCTAGCTAATTAAAGTGTTCACTTTGAGATTAGGACAAGGAATAGCGGCGTGCAAGAAGTGTACATTTGGCAGGGTTTTAGAAAGTCCAAGGTAAATCAAAAATTAATTCCTGAAATGAAAACTAACAATAAGTATTTGAGGATTACTCGTGTTTCAGTGTGGAATGACCCGAGGTATTTCGTAATAGGAAAGGATATCTTTCATTAAATTCACAATTTTTATGTGATGCTAATTAAAAATAATGGACATCGTAGTACGATGGGCAGGAATACACATGTAACCATCCATTCTTTTTCATAAGCGACAGTGGATTTGCCTCAAAAACATATTTATTGACCCCACTGATTAAATTCTGAAACAGTTGTGAAAAATCTTATAATGAAATGCAATTACAACACGGAATGAATTGAAAGCATTTTCTAAGAAGAATTGTTTTCCAATACTGCATATTGTTGTGCTTAAAGTCTTGATACCTTGTATGGCAGTCATAGTTGGTGCCTGAAAGAGCTGGGTGAAGAGGAAATCAATGAAGAAAAATTAAATCAAGAAATTTGAAATGACAACTTCATGAGATTATTATGACGCCTGTTAATGATGTACCCTTGCGCCCATAGCATTACTAATAAATGATTATTCAACAATTTGTAATCATTGCTATATAGAAATTAACTTTTGAACATTTTTTTTTGTTTGTTTTCTTTGGTTTTGTATAAAATCGAAATATATTTTTATTAATTTTAACAAAATGCATTATCACTTTAATTTTATTTTAAAGCAGTTATTCACTTGATTTTTTTAAAGAAATGTTGTGTATGTAATTAACTATTTATTATTAAATAAAGGAACAAAAATATAAGAAAGATGGTAAATAATAAAATTATTCTAACAAGTAATAGCAGAGGTAAAAAAAAGTTCAAAATTGAGCATTTGCAGAAAAAACAAATAAAAGAATTGCATAATGAAAAAAAAACCTCCATTCACATATTAATTTCCATTTTTAAAATACTACTCCAACTTTTTTATTTCATATCTAATTCTGTAGCAATTTCTCCAGCTTAAATTCCAATAACTTTCAAATGCCGCTTAAATCGTCATTCGCATAGCGCAATTTTCAATATGATGGAACAGCTCCCAATATAAATACAATTTTGGACTAAACTAACGCCACTACCAACCTATATTTCCGTCGCAACTTTTTAATTGACTAATCATTAATTAAATTTGCGTGCAAGCCTATTCATATTTATTCGTAATTAAATTTAATCTTTGATTATTAATTAAATGTTAATCACAGACGGTCTGCAAAACGGCCACAGTTAGAGTTAATATGAGGTTATAAAAGAGGTATCAGATATTCCGTAGCAGCTACTATCCGTCAGTTAGACTACGTAAACTATTTACGTGCTTAAAAAGTAAGATTACGTCGCTCATAAGCCTAATCTAGAACCTAATATTTGTTCCCATTTTTTGGACACTCTAAAAAATGATGGTAAATACCTCACTGGTATGTGAAAAACATATGAAATATAAGGTAAAATTACACCAAAAAAGGGGTAAACATCAGATTACCACAAATTAGGTGTAATTTTGCCTGGTAAAACCGACTTTGATGGAAAAATACTTCAATAAATGAAGTAATTTCCCCCACTGGGGAAATTTGCTTAGGAGCAAGGAAAAATAACATATTCGTGGAATATTACCCCTTATGTTGGTAAAATACAATATGACAATACAAGGGACATGAAATTCTGATTATGTATATTTATATATGCATCTGATTTATTGGAACACAAAATGTTTTTTTTTTAACATTACATTGTGTCGCTGACAAAAATTAAACCGTTACGAGAATGCATTACATAGCCGTCGACTAATACAACGCGCAAGCGTTTGAGGTACGCAGTTGAATACAAGTCGGCATCTTACACTGATGGCTTCAACGCATAAATATAAATGCTATGTTTTTCATTTTGTCTTGCAATAAAGATTGAGGTAAGTTCATTTTACATTAATTATGTATTGAGATGATTACCATTACTTAGCTATGACAGCACACATAAATAATAGACATACACCTGCGTATGGATATCTAATATACATACTGGGAACTTAACCTCAATAGCATTTGCGTTATTGTGCTACAGATATATGACACATTTATTTAAAGTTTTCAACGTGCAAGTGACACGCAGGAAACTACCGTATCAAACTTTTCAATTTAAACAACAGAAAGTCTTCGTTTTGAAGGAGTGAATTCTTTTTTTCTCTCTTTCATTAAACATTTGGAAATATAAAAACGACTAGTGTCTTGCGGTTATTGGAGCTATGTTTCGTTGTTAAGTGATGATACAAGTTAAGTAAGAAGAGACTATTTTGGTTATACTCTAGGTTTAATGACAAAAGTAAAGTAGGTATTAAGCACTTATACATGCAAATGTGCAAGACCGCAGGACGGCAAATTTGAGTTCAATAGTTAATCACAACATTATTTATGTATATACAAGTATTGCGGGAATCGCCAGATATCAAAAACCGGTTAATCGATTTTTAGTAAAAATCAGTTTTTAAAATCGATTTTCAAAACTAGTTTCAAACTAAAAACAATACGTATACTTTTTTTAAAAGTGCTATGTATTTAAATTCGAAAAACCTATTTAAGGCGCAATAATCTGCTTTTAAAAACCGCTTTTGATTTTGAAAACCGGTTTTACCGGTTACAATTTTTAAAGACGATTAATCACTGCATCCAAACCCCGGGTTCACATAAAGAGGCTTCGATTCGCAGCACTATTATCTACAATACAATACATTTTTAAATGCTAAATTTATTAAAAATTTTTCAGGATAAATCTAAACTTGAAAGAAATTGAGGTGAATACACCGTTGATAATATGCTTGAAGAAGGTATTAATAAAAATAATTTATTTCACATGCTTTTTACATTTATTTATTCTTTCTAGGAAATGTGAAATCGCATTCTTTAATGGTAGAAAGACAGTTATTAGACCCAACAGATTCATTTCGTTCTGCAGAGGTATTTTTATAAAAATATACCCTGAACAGGGCAACAAAAATAAAAAAGCTCCAAATCCAAACTCAAATTGATAAGATTTTTTAATGTATTTTGTTAGTCAAAATTTATTTATGTTACATTCAACTAGATCTTTGTATTATGAATACAACCAATTCTTAGTAACTATTGCTTTTCTTATCGACTTTCTATCAAAAGTTTACTCTTTTAAAACCATTGCTTATTGAATTTAAAAATTTGTTGAAATTATTGTAAACTCTCTGTAATCCAACTAATTAATATATCTTTCAGGAATTATTAAAATTAAATCTAATATTATAAATGGTATGTTTTGAATATTTAAGTGGAGATTCTGCATTAAGTTCTAAATGACATAAACATGTTATTAGATAACTGAAACTTAATATTTCTGGATGATAAAACAACCTAATAATCAATTATTTCTAATTTCTTTGTTATTACTCTAATCTATACATTAAAAAAAAATGTGGTAAAATTACCCCAAAAATAGATGGCAACTGGGCTACCGCCTATTTTTGGGGTAAATTACACCTATAGGGGATTTTTCACATACTGGTGGAATATTCCTTGAAGGTGTGGTAAATCTACCTGAAATTATTCCATTCCATTAGGGAATATTACATTAGAGGTGTAAATTTGCCCCAAAAATAGGCGGTAGCCCAGTTGCCATCAATTTTTGGGGTAATTTTACCACATTTTTTTTAAGGGTGTAGTAGTTACGAATATATTACGTAATTAGAACGTAACAGCTACTATATAGTAATTTTTACTTTCTAGAAACCTTTAAGGTAACAAATACGTCATGGCGACTAAATGTGGTATTTCGGGGGTAGGTAAATTTATGGAAAAGTTTAAATTTATACATGTTGAAAAAGTGAAAAATTAAATAATTTTGAAAAATATTTTTGTAGAAAGAACATTAAATTCTTAGCAAAGAAAAAAGTGGCACATTTATTATTTAATTAATTTATTATTTATTTATTATTTTATTAATTAATTATTTTTATTATGTTTTGTATCTGATCATTTAAAAGTGTTATGTCAGTTTTGTTATTGTGTTTGTATAAATTAATTTTTCTTCTACAGTAATTATAGCTAAGTAAAGAGTAAGAGTGCCGCCCAATAATGTAACTTTTTTTTAAGGGGTGGTAATGCCTAAGTCGAAACTTTTCAGGCCCCTTGCAAAGACAATATTAAAATAGAAGCAGTTGTTGAGTACTGAAAGTAAATTAATATTAGACAGAATTGGTATGATACTTCTGCTGAGGATTCAGATATAATTACAACAGAGATTTTATTTAAAAAATCAAATATTTTTAACTTTCATGAGAAAAAAAGAAAAGACAATAGACAATGATGTAAATATTTTTTATAATATTACATCCCATACATAATTCATTTTGGCAATTGATATATGTCAAATATTATCTAAGGTCTATTCACTGTAAGAATGCAGCGTTACATTAGATAGGCGAAAGATTTACGACTTGCGATTGGCTAATAGACGAGGCGAATTCACATACGAAAAACATTTTATGTAGCAAATGAAATTTAAGTTGGATAAAACAAAATATTTTCTGACATCTATGACATTTGTCAATCCTGGTGTTGGTTTTCACTCTGTATTGCGTGTTTATTGCTTTTTTGTGTCGTTCGGTTGTTAGTGTAATTTTTATAAGCAAATTGTTACCAAAAATAGTTCTTCTTAGAGCTCTACTGAATACTGTTGAATATTTGAAGGTATTGTTTTATAACTATATAAATGATAGTGAAGACATAGTATATTTTACATCAATTTAGTATGCAGATGAAGAGGTATTTGATCTATTTGCAGGTCATACAAAAAATCTCAGGAAAACATATTGCAGTAAGCAAAGATAATGGCTTATAATTTGTATCTGGAGCTTAAGCGGGACAGTTCTAAATCGGCAGCAATTAAATTGACTGCAAAGCAACTTGGGGTGGGTGAAAGAAACAGTGTGGATATTGTAAAAGAAAAGACCACAGGAGTTATCAGTTCACCCCCTAAAAAACGTCTTCGTCAAAGTGCATATGATTCCTGGACGAAGCAGAATAGGTCAGCAATTAGACGACACGACATTCCTTTTCTTGCAGAACGAATTACCTACGTGCACAAAACTATTGGGTGTAAATATAATATTATCCATTTATCTTACATTTACTTCATTCGCATGTATCTTACAGGTTATTAATGCAGATGACACTTTGCCAATATTGAAAAGAACGACGCTCTGAAAATTTTAAAAAAGTTGGATTTAAGTGGATGAAGCGCAGTGGCAATAGTGTTTAATAGAACGATAAGATATTTATTATGGAGCGTCAATATTTAAACAACATTCGGAAATTCGTGTTAGTGGTAGAAATATATTATTTGGATGAAACTTGGGTTAAGCAAGTCATACAAAGCAAAAAATATGGGCAGACACCACATACTCACTGCAAGACAAGCATTTGTGGAAGGAGTTTCAACGGGACTGAAAAACCTTCAGGAAAGGAAACGTTTAATTGTTTTACATATTTGTAGCGAAGATGGTTCCTCTTGAAAAACGTCTCCTTTTCTTCGAATCCAAGAAAACTGGAGATTATCACGAAGAAATGAACAGCCAAGTGTTCACGAGTGGATGAGAAATGTGCTTCCTTTTCTGGACCCAAACTCTGTTATTATTATGGATAATGCTCCCTACCACTCAGTCAGAACAGAAAAAAGCCTATCATGGCATGGAAAAAAGCAACAATTAATTGAATGGCTTCTTGCAAAAGGAATTATGTTTGACAACACTTTGTTAAAGGTTGAGTTGCTTGAACTTGCAGAAAATATTAACGATAATCCCATCCCATAGTTATTGATCAAATGGTAGAAGACAGTGGTCATACAAGTTTTAAGATTGCCTCCTTATCACTGCAATCTGAACCCCATTGAGCTTATTTGGGCTTCAAGTAAAGCATCATGTCGCAGCTAACAACAAAACTTTTAAATTACCTGAGTTGAAAACCTTACTTATTGAGGGGCTTAACATTGTAAATAGTAGTGCATGAGGAATTGCATCAAACATTTATTGAAGAGCAAAAATAAGATGTATCAACTCGACAATGTTGTTGAAGATATGATCGAAGAATTCATCATAACAGCAAATACCTCATCATCATCAATCTGTCATTAGAATCTGATTCTGAATGATAATTGAAACGTGCATTTTGTTCTAACTATTATATATTGAAATTGAATTCCAGAAACGCAATTAAACTACATTATATTTAGGCATATGCTATATTTTCATACTTATACCTTAAGGTGTTTTTATCGTTTTTATTATTTGCCTCTGCTTATTGTTGTTGTACAATTTTAAGAAGTATCATTTGTTTCTACGTTGTATTTAGTGTAGGCATATTACTTGACAACTAACATTTAACATTTTTAGTCTTGACTGATTGTCCATAGAAAATTCATTTTAAATTATTATCCTAACATTATGTGTATTAATTTTTATTTCTTACTATACTACAGTCACATGTTAATTTATTTTAATCGTAATTTGATTTTTATCCTCTATTTGTTTTATATAAATTAATATATTATACTTTATAGCTTAATAAAGACGAATTGCAATTGTCGAAACGTCGCATATGGAATAGAATAAACATAGTTTCACCGAGATTGGACAAGTTTTTTGCTATCGTTAACTACCGTAAGATTCCCGAAATGTATTCACTGTTACTTTATTTGTATTATTTTATCACCTTATATTATGACTATAACATTCTAAATAAACTACTAAAAGCGTAGTGATTTCATGTTATCCTTTCCTATTATTACAAAATTTTGATAACCAAACTTTTTCGCTTATGACACTGACAATTTACAATTTGAATTTGCCGCTAATTTTTCATTCTTCGGTGTAATTTGGGCGCCGATCGCAGCGCTATCTACTGCATTCTTAAAGTGAATGGAGTATAGTAAGTGAAGTTATACCCGACTGATATACAAATACTCACCAGATATTTCTTGATGGTCGATAGTTAATGCCTGATTTACGCCCACACCATCTAAATAATCGGTAAGAACGCTTTTCGCGATTAGTATCCCATCAAACGTTTTCTTTCCACTTATTTCAAAACTGCAAACATTCAGGTGTAACATGCTCGTAAAAGTTGGTAATGGAAAATATCAGAATTACCTTCCAAATAATTTAACACAACTGTCATTCACTTGAAGCAAATTTGGAATATGTTCCATCTCGTCATCTATAATGATATCACCAATAACACTCAGGTTTCGGAATCTATAAACCGTGGCGAATCTTTCTGGTACGGTTTCAGTCAGCATATACTGCTTCATCTTGATATCGTTTAAAGAATCAGTTAAAAGGTAAGGTGCTGTTACTCCACCTGACATTCTCACGTGAGTTGGTAAGATTTGAGCAGTGTGTTTAAGCCAAAATCGGTTGTTAATATCGCTGATATTGAAACCTTTTCCGTTAACTGTTAAGGATAACTTCGATTGGAAACGTAAATTCTCTATGCGAACAACGCCTGCGATTTTGACCGTTCTGTATATTTGTTGAAATTTCGGCTTTACAGCGACAATATTTGCGATTAGATCTTTTAATATAATTGCATTGTCTACAGTTACTGGCCCTGTAGGTGAGACACAGACGTATAAAGTTCAATCGAATTTAAATTTTATTTTATAACTGCTTACCCGTAACCGTCTTGTTTTCCATCGAACAACGTTATAGTATCAGTCTTCAAATTTAACCCATTGATGTAAGTGCAATTCAGATTGTTACTATTCAGCGTACCAAAATTCATTTTTGTCGTTACAATCTGATCCGTAGTTTTCGTTAGGAAATCATTAGTTGTTATTCCATTTATGTGTTTTGCGTTTAACCTTGCTACTTTGAACTGGTTATTAATTATCAAATCCCCTCAAAAAAAAAAAAAAATGGCTTAAATGTAGAATGGAATTGTAAGATCAAGAATCCAAATATTTCCGATCATTTATCTCACGTTCTCACAATTGATTACAAGTTGGACACAGTACCTAAGAATAATGTTACTCGAACTTATAGATTAACATGATAACAAATAAATCAATTGATAATATGCTTTCTAAAAGAAGATTGGTATGACGTTGTAATGCTGAGACTACTGATGATGCATTTCGAGCGTTCATAGACATATTTAGTTGGTATTTGGATATCACTTGCCCTATTATAACTAAAAACTGTAATCAATTTCGCAATAAGGCGTGGATAACTCCTGATATTAATTAATAACCAACTGCATGATCTATATCGAGAAAGAAGGAAAAATTATAAGCGTATGCTAGATGATGCTAAAAAGAACTATAATACCAATATATTGCAGCAATCTGATAATAAATCACGACAAGTATGGAGGTTTGAAATAGAGAGATTGGCAAAAATAAACATGCGAAACTGTCCTCACTGACTGTAGCGGTAGTGGTCTTGTCTTCCAAAGATGCGGTCTGAGACTTTCGGTAATTATTTTTAGTAGTTATTGCCGAGACTAAGATGACACAGTACTATGGGAGTAGGCTCTCACAGACCTGTACTTTTGGCAAGTCTATGCAGAATTCCATGTTTTTCCATGACATCACCCCTGGAGAAATTCTAACGGCCGTTCAAGCATTAAGAGAATAAAAAGTTCCGGAGTTCTTGTTTTCCTACGATGCTGATAAAGTATTCTTTAGATTTATAATTGCAACCTTTGCAATATTTATTTAATTTTCCATCAATACATCCGTATTTCCAGCTATTTTTAAAGAGCTCAACCGTGGTAACCTGTTCAAAAACGAAAGACTGCATCGTCTGTTGAAGAATATAGACCCATATCTGTGTTAAGTGAATTTTCAAAAATATTGGAAAGAATTGTTTTTGACAGAATGTATATATATTGCTGTGTTTCATAAGAGGAAAGCTACCAACCATATTGAAATGCAATTATTATTTTATGTACACACCTGTTTGTAAGTCCAGTATAATTTGGATTAATTCACACTAGTAGTCATGGAAGTTGAATATAATTTATCGTCTGACAATTGTATATCCCGGTATCCTAGGTTTCTATTTTAATTGAATGGGGTAGGGACTCAGTGTGATTCGTATAAAGAAAATGTATGAAAATCCTTGGTTACGGGTTGAGAGTTGATAAAAAGTCTTAAAAAAGCTCTGTCGTTTCTCATGAGATATAAATGAATTAAATTATATTGCGGGGGTATATCTGGTATCGTAGGGGATAAATTCACGAATTTGGTGTTTATTATATCTGGGTACATGTTTTACATGGGATTTTACATGTGTTTGCTGGAGCGAATCTGGATTGTCACTACAAGGAAATCACATTCGGAGGTACTCTGGCATTTGTATAAACTGGAAAACGAGGTATCTGGTCAAAACATTGTTTAAATTATTATTATTTCGTGTGAGATTTAAATTCTGAGCTTTTGTAGATTGGCAAACGTGGTTGGTGGTTTTCTATTCCCTTATGATAGCGCGGGAGATTTTAAAAGTTCATATTTGAAAAAAAGGTCTAATTATACTGGATAATTGATAATACTTGTTTGAATATCCAAATATACTCACCCTGAGTAAGAGTTCTCATATTTTTTTATTTATTTCCTGTATAGACTTGTTCATGAATTATACATGTTATTAATATGCACTGTTTTATTAAAGAAGTTTATTTATTTATTTTCTTTTGCTCGTAAAAGCATATACCGGGAAATCACAATATAACTTTTTGGCGCACCAACGTGGGCGACCTTATTTGGAACTTTATTTAGTATCATCTCAATATTTCTTATAAGTAATTTAAAAGAAAGAATGGATATTAGAAGGCGGACAAATCGAAGTCAGCATTGAGGGTATCAGCAATTAGGAAGGTTGACGCAGAAGAAATACCAGAGAGAGAGCGAATTGATGGACATAACGTTTAAAGATTTTGTTAAGATGTATATGCAAGATAGGATTGAGGAGCGACAGCAAATAGATGATTAAGAGAAGAGGTAAGGAATATATGGGGAGAACACAAGAGATTGATTAGAAAGGAAACAGAAGGACCAAATGGGACACTGAAGAGGGAGCAGATCAATTAGATGAGCAAATTGGGGCTCAGACGAACAAGAAGAAAATGAGGCGATGAAAATGAAGATGGAACAAATGAAGAAAAAGAAAATAGCGGTGAAAAAGACGGTAATAAAGAATTACGACAAAAAAAGCGCAGCTACGGACAAAGACGATTCGTCAGATCCCAATGGCGAATTCTGAAAATGATGAAAACCAAATAAATGAAGAGGATTCCGAATATGATGACGATCAAATTGATCCTTACACAACAACCATCCGGAATTGCTGAACCAGACCTATGACTTACCAGATGATTTACAATAGACAACAATGAAAAAGAAATGAAAAAAATCAAGAACAGGAAAACGATGATCCAGATGTGAAAAACGAGATGCAACTGAAGAAGATGATAGTAATAATTCCGAAAATCCAACAAACCAGATGCCATGAAACTGAAGAAGATGATACTGACAATCAGAAGAAAACTGCACAATTTGATGATGCGATGGATCCTGTGGCCAAAGAAGATGTGGAGAAAAACGAACAGTCTACGTTAGATAAAACAAGCGCTCAGGATTCTCAAGCACAGCCAATGGATGTTGATAATAACACGAATGAATCTGTTGACAAGGTTCATGCAAATCAAGCGAAAAATAGAATTTCTTGTAAGGATAATCGGTGATGCAACAGGAAGAGTAAGGATTGCAAAGAGGAGGATAAGGCTTTTGAAATGAGCGAAGATTTTGACAGTAAAATACATGGTGCTCATAAAAACCAGAATGAGGATAGTCAAGATGCAATATTCATTTCGATGCAGAAAGTGATTACAGAAATATAAAGGTTATGATGATAGAATGAAGGTATCACATAAATTTGATATATCCTTATTGCAAATAATATTTTAATTATTTGCATACCTTATTCGTTATTGTGTTCAGTTTTTGTAAATGATAAATGCAATTTTTGGGGGTTGTTTGGTGACTGGATTAGACCAGCCCTGAACGTTTTCAATACAAAAAGGACGTTGTGTTGGAACAAGATAGCGTCTCAAGGACGTTTATTCCTTTTTGCTGTAACAGACCTCGTTTCTTTGTTAATTTTAAAAGAAAATCAATATTTAAAATTTTCATACTAGCTAAAAATTGTTTATATTTATTTGGGGAAATGCTGTGTTTCATAAGAGGAAAGCTACCAACCATATTGAAATGCAATTATTATTTTATGTACACACCTGTTTGTAAGTCCAGTATAATTTGATTAATTCACACTAGTTGTCATGGAGTTGAATATAATTTATCGTCTGACAATCGATATCTCGGTATCTAGGTTTTTGTTTAATTGAATGGGGTAGGGACTCAATGTGATTCGTATAAAGAAAATGTATGAAAATCCTTGGTTACGGTTGAGATGATAAAAAGTCTTAAAAAAGCTCTGTCGTTTCTCATGAGATATAAATGAATTAACCATATTGCGGGGGTATATCTGGTATCGTTAGGGGATAAATTCACGATTTGGTGTTTATTATATCTGGGTACATGTTTTACATGGATTTTACATGTGTTTGTAACGAAGGAGGTGAATCTACACGAGGAAGATTCACATTCGGAGGTACTCTGGCATTGTATAAACTGGAAAACGAGGTATCTGGTCAAAACATTGTTAAAATTATTATTATTTCGTGTGAGATTTAAATTCTGAGCTTTTGTAAATTGGCAAACTGGTTGTGGTTTATATTCTCTTATGATAGCGCGGGAGATTTTAAAAGTTCATATTTGAATAAAATGATCTAAGTTATACTGGATAATTGTAATACTTGTTTGAATATCCCAAATATACTCACCCTGAGTAAGAGTTTCATACATTTTATATATTTCTGTATAGACTTGTTAATCAATTATAACATATTATTAATGATTGCACTGTTTTATTAAAGAAAGTTAATTTATTTATTTTCCTTTACCGTAAAAAAGCTATACCCGGGATTCACAATAATATATACCAATCTGCCCTATATGCGAAAAATAACTTGGATAAATATAGCTGTAGTGGTCATAATTATCCAACGCGGCAAGCCCATGGGTTGCGCACTGAGCAGCATAGAACTTCTTGTATTGAGAGATCACCGTCGTATGCGGGTCTGGTGATATATAATAAGTTACCAACAGAATTGAAGAATAGGCCTAACATAAAACAATTTAAAAACGCCCTAAAAACATGTTTACTGCGTAAATGTATTATACTGTAAATGAACTTCTGCGAGAATGAAAATGTAATTATCAATAATGAATCTGCTTTGTAATTTTTGTTGTTGTATTTGTTGTTTTATTTTTGTAAACTTTGACTTCATATACAACTGTACTGTGTCCGACTTGAATAAATATTATTATTATTATTATTTATATTATTATTATTATTAATGAATTATGATTAAGGCAGTATTATCCTTACCAGTAATCGAAGTAGTTTTTCCCGACCTAAAAACAGAATCTTTAAATAAATTCCATTCCACATCGCTTATAGTTTCTACTTCTAGGTTTGTGATATTAACTGTAGGTCCGAAATGAAACTTCAATTGCTTATAATTTGAAAAATGTTGTAAAATGTCGGAGGCATTTTTCTAAAATAAAAAGTAATAAAGCCTCCACTCCGATAAGCCATTGAAAAGTGCCCCTAAAGCTATCGGGCTGAAATTAAAGCAAATGAGTACTACTGTCACACATGCTGTAAATACCAAAAATTGGTTCAATCAATGCCACCCCATTCGGGATAAAAGTGGTAAAATTCAATATTTCTTTCTTATGAATTACTTAAGCTATTACGTTCAAAAAAATTATATAAGTAAACACTGATTATGAGCATTCTATAATAAATTAAGGAATAATTCCGTTCACTCAGTTCAAAGTTATCATTATTTTCCCCTTTTGAGGGGTGTTTTTTTTTATTTTGGTTTAAGACGCCTACTTGGATTTTTGTTATAGTAGACTGTATACATTTAGATTTACTATATATTTTTTTCAGTTTTTTCTGTGTGGTAGAACATGTAAATAGAAAATAAAATCCCTTTGAATGATTTTAGCAGTAGCAATTTGTTATTGGTTATTTTAGAGTTAAAATAACTATTCATTGATTAATTTCAGGATTATTTGTAGAAATGTTTCAGCCTTAGTAGTTATAAGTACACCAAAATATACAAAAGCATATTGTAATAACAATAAAATAATATTTGATTTCGTACGCGCAGTTCAAATTTATTATTATTTATTATTATTTGAAAAGTGATTTTTTTAAGTTAGGTTTATTTTTACTGATATATTACATATGTACAATTTGTCATTATATCTCAGTGGTTTTATAACTGCTAGGGCTGAAATGTACAACATATAAATAATCCTGCAACCGATCGATGACTTTCCTTTTTTATTTTAATTTTTTCATTTGTATGTTCTACCACACAGAAAAAACTTAAAGCAATATATAACTAAAAACCCATATACATACATTACTATATAACAAAAATTAGTTTGACAAATTAAACTCAATTCAAAAAATACCACCCCTCAAAAGGGATTCAACTGCGTGTCCGGAAATAAACATTATTTTGTTGTCATAATTTTTTTTTTATATTTCGATGCTTTTATAACTACTACCGCTGAAACATACACAAAAAATATTCCAGAAATTGATGGATGCACAATTATTTTAACCCTAAAATAAACAATAACAAATGGCTCCTACTAAAATCATTCAGAGATTTTTTTTCTTGACATGTTCTACCACGCAGAAAAAACTCAAAGAAATATATAATAAACAACCCAAATACATACATTACTATATGAGAAAAATTAGTTTGACAAATTAAACTCAATTCAAAAAATACCACCCCTCAAAAGGGACTCAACTGCGTGTCCGGATATAAACATTATTTTGTTGTCATAATTTTCTTTTTTATATTTCGATGTTTTTATAACTACTACCACTGAAACATACACAAAAAAATAATCCTGAAATTGATGGATAAACAATTATTTTAACCATAAAATAAATAATAACAAATTGCTCCTACTAAAAAATAATCAGGGATTTTATTTTTTCTTGACGTTCTATCACAGAAAAAACTGAAAAAAATATATAGTAAACTTAAATGTATACAGTCTAATATAACAAAAAAAACCAAGTTGGCATCTTAAACCAAACTCAAAAAAACCACCCCTACAAAGGGGAAAATAATGATAACTTTGAACTGGGTGAACGGAATCAGTCTTTGATTTTTTTATAAAATGCCCATAATCAGTGTTTACTTACGTAATTTTTTTTAACGTGATGACTGAAGTAATCCTGAGAAAAAAATATTGAATTTTTCCACCCTTACACTAATATCTCGAATGGGGTGGCATAGATTGGGCTAATTTTTGGTATTTACAGTATGTGTGACCGTAGTACTCATTTGCTTTAATTTCAGCCCGATATCTTTAGGGGCACTTTTCAATGGCTTATCGGAGTAGAGCCGTTACAGCGTAAATTACATACCCCATTTAAGTAATCCATATTTAAGATATTAGTTTTCAAAATATTAAACGTTTTCTTTCCTCTAATCGGTAAGGTATTACCTTTAAAAAATATATTATTCAATTGTATTTTATTAATAATATTGGAATAGAGATCAGTTGATTCTAATGAGTCAAACTTGTTCTTGCCATACAGTCTTTGATTCACATTTGATAATAGCGCATCTGGAATTTTAATATAAGTAAATACACCGTATTAGAGATGCAAGTACGGCCACTTGATCACGAACAAAACCCCGGAGAGCAAGATAGGAAATGAAATAACAGCAATTATAAAACAAATCCATTTCTACTAGCGTAAATGCATTGTCTACAATTTGTCATTAAGTGGCCATACTTGAATCTCGCATACGGTATATGTAATAATTATTATATACTTTCGAACAAATTTCCTTTCGGCAGCCATAGATTCTCCACTTTAAAAGCTTCCATCGTAACTTTACCCGTTAATGTTTGGGCGGTTGCATATGATAACCACCTTTCTGGAATCCATTCAATCGAGTTTAGTTTGTTAACGGAAATAGTCTTGGCATTAGAAATCTGAACATCAAGTCGTCCATGCAGATTGATTCTACCATCGAAGATCTTAAAAGCGCAAAACACTAAGTGATTAATTCTTTTTAAAAAGGAAATTAAATAACTCACTCCGGTGTTTCTTTGGAAAAGACTTGCTGCAGTTACATTGATTTCGTTTAAGATGCCAAGCGATTTATTATAATTTTCTAACATCTAAAAATTAATTTACGTTAAACTATACTGAAATAATAGAACGAGGAACGTACAAAGTCAACATTATTCAGCCACTTTTCAGGTCTATTTGTTCTTCTCAAGGCTGGAGAAGTTTCGAATAGTTGCGTCTTCGTTGAATAAATTTCACTAACATGATTCAATTTGCGCTGATCATCATTCACTTTAGTTTGCAAATCTGATATGCACAATGTCAATCGATCCTTTTCATATACTTTATTATCTAACAAAAAACAAGTTAAGTGATTATATGACTTTTTTTTACATAGAATATGCATAGTAAAAAATAAAAGATTTCAGTGACATTCCAGATATTTTTCACGCCTGGAATATTACTGTAATTTTGCAGGTAGGTAAGGAAATTCACATTCAGTTGTAAATTTACAATTTTATGATTGCAAAATATATCTTGTATATTAAAAGAACATTGAGAAGTTATTTATTAGATAATGCCTTCAATACATTGCAAGATTTTGAGACTAATATGAACCGATTTGATTTCATGTTTGTTGATGAGTTATGTTTTACCAAATGTTGCTTGTCTTATACTATTTTAATACCGTATTTCGACAGCTTATTATATATGCTGTACTTCAGATATTTGTTGAAGTTTTTGTAATTATTATTACGATAAATATGCATATGTGAAGCTTTTTTCCAAAACGCAATTTCTGACAAAAACTGTTTTCAGAAAATTGCAATTAAACTCGGCTCAGTAAAAACATTTTAGAGTAAAAGGAAAATTAAGATCTCTAAAACAAATATTCGCGTAGCAATTTGAAAAGTTATATTTGTAACAAAAAAACAGAGAAAATACAAAAATAAATTGCATTTTGAAAATAAAACTGACCTCCAGTGACCAACTATATTTATTTCATATTTTATAAATATTTAAAAAATATTAAATCTTTCTTGAATATTAGTTATATTAATATAATATGCATAAAACATATTATAGAAAATATATTAGGAAAACATTTAAAAAATATATATGTTATGTAGCATTAATAATATTTTATTGCAAATGTTTTCTCAATATATTTTTCATAACTCTGCAAGAATATTTTGCTTTGTATTTCTGTAAATATTTATCTCATATAAAAAAAAAGATTGAATTTTTGCTTTTGTACATTTGGTGCGTAGGACGAATAATATAAAATGGGTAAAATATGCATACATATTAAGTGGGTACGTACCTATTTAAAATGATAGTTTAAAGATTAAATTAGATAATATATATCTAATATGATTTAATTAGTATCTAAGTTGAGCGCTGTAACTTTTCTATTAATATATCTGCGTTTTGTATTATATTATTTGTAATATTTGTAAGTTGCGAACGTCAACACAACACCTCTATTCATTACGGTGCCGATGTTATATGATTTAGTATTGTTTATGCGTTTATGGATTAGGTACATAGAATGCATACGCGCACGTGCGCATCATCAACGTTTTCATTCGTTTGTCCGTTACATGTTATATATAGTTTATAATAGTATACGATTAGGGCAGATTAGGGTTAACTGTGTAATTAATTGTTGCGGGGTGTGTTTTAGTTTTTGTGGTAACTACGAGGTAAGCAAAACTTTGAACATGTCATGGCATTTATAAGATAATTGGAATGCTCAATATCGCTATGTACAGAAATCGTTTAATAATGTAATTGTAGGAATTTTATGCATCATATATGTACTGCATCTACCAGATAAATTGCTAGTTGATTTGCTTAAGAGATTCATCTCGGTAGATAAGCGTCATAACCTCAAATAGAGGTTAGAATACGTTGTGTTGTTTTATTGTTTGTACGTAGAATGTTTTCAAATATTATGAAATAAAGTAAAAATAAGTATCGTAAGTATTAGAATGTAGCTACCACTCCAATTATTGTAAATGCTCCAAATGTATTAGTAGGTGTT
The DNA here is from genome assembly GCA_004143645.1 of Protaetia brevitarsis. Lineage (NCBI taxonomy): Eukaryota > Metazoa > Arthropoda > Insecta > Coleoptera > Scarabaeidae > Protaetia > Protaetia brevitarsis. The sequence goes on along the minus strand of RXPK01000234.1, from coordinate 4,551,101 downwards.
GATGTTTTATTCATGGTATGATCTAATACAATTGGCATTGTTTTAGAGGCCACAAGGAAACGCCATGAGAGCGCCACTACCGAAGATATGAAAAAAGCCATAGGGCTGTACCTGGCACCAGCCAAGGCTAGACTTAAAAATTAGTATTTTTCATTTTTATTGGCTTATTCAAATAAAATGATAATAAATACGTCTGTTTTTTTATTTAGAACACTTCAATTAAAAAATAGTGATTAATTTGATAAACCTTCAGTATGCTTAAAAGATGCCAGAATTATTGATTATTAACTTGTACAGTGAGTGTGAAAAAACAAGTTCTTGCCTTTTAGACAACTCTATGTATGTTTCAACTTTTCGTTATCGACGTTATACATTCTAAATAACCAAGAACAATTTTAGTTCATTTTGACAAATTAAATAGATTGCATAAAAAATCTCAATTTCATATAAATAATATTTTAGAAAAAAATATTGCGCTTACATTAATTTTAAAATATGGAATAAATATTTTAATTGAATATTTTATCTATATTTAGAACAAAATATTTATAAAATATATTTTTAAAAATATTTATGTAATATTTCTGGCTGTTAGGGTAATTTATATAAAAGCAATTACTCGCATTGTGTAAAAATACACGTAGGAATAATGTAATAAATACACAATAAACTTACTTTATTCTGTAATAAATACATATTTACAAAATTAAATGTGATAAACTCCAACTCCTGTACATTTCTCTCTAGTTGAGTTTGAACAATGAAATGTAAAATTACTTTTGGTTTGGGAGATTACATAACAAAGATTCAATGTTTCACATGTCGAACTGTAAATTTACATTCGTATTTGACTCGTGTAATTAAGGAAATTTGCAACGATACCCAGGATAGAATTACTTGTTACTTGTTACAATGTTTTTTAACATTATTAACTATCACTTACCAGTTTCAGTCGAATACAGAGCAAACTGTATAGAATTTAGTTCCATTGACTCGTTCATTGTTTTTCCAACGAAATACAAGAAATGTTTATCGCTGTATTCAATTGTTTCCATGTCGTATATTTTTTCAAAAGGTCGTTCAAATGTGTAGTTGTGCAATAAACGAAAATCGTTAGTAGGACTGTATGATATAACTTCTGCCTAAATTATTTTTGTTAAATTGACGTGATTTAATAAAAATTATAATCGAAAATTTACCTTTGTCATCGTAAATAATATAGGAATGTTATTCACATACGAAATTCGAATTTTTTCTATTCCTTCTGACATGGGAAAATCAGCCAAGTAAACCATTTCCATTTCTAGGAAGTGTAACATTTTATTTCATTAGAAAGATTTTTAATGAAAAAGGCTTACCATTCCATTCGTACAATGTGGCGCGTAATTTATTAAATATTATAAGAAATGTATGATTATTAAATGTATATTTCTTCATGCAATACGGATTTATTATGCGTAATTCTTGAATTTTCGTCAATTGATTATCTCTAAATTCATATATCAGCGAGTTTTCCTGTAGTATAAAAAGTTATTAGAAGAAAAAAGATACATTAAGATACTCACTTTCCAAGCAGTAGAATTTTGCAGAAGCACAATGATCTCTGACTTATTTATTGCAAATGTAAACATAGAAACCGCACCCATCATTGATATTTCTTTCATTTTATCGAAATAGGTTTGAAGCCATTCGTAAATACTGGAATAGGAATTTAATTTTGACAATTTTGATTTTGTATTTAACTTAAAAATTTAAAAAAAATGAGAAAATGACATACATAGTTGTTGATGAGTGTACACTGCTGGTAGTAATCAAGTAAAGTTTATTATCATTCACGAAGAATTTAGAATCTTTAATCAAATCGGGATTTTCGATGGAGTGTACAAAAATAATGTTGTCAATATTTCTTGCTCTGTATACGTTAGAGACCCGTTTTCTAAACAAACTAATATAAACTGGGAATTATCGAAACGAACAGTCTGCAATGCAAATTTGTCAGATAATGAAAGAAAACGTACCGTGAAAAGTCGCTCACCCTCATAAATTTGACGTGTTCCGAATTAAAATTTAGGAAATCCGTGCTGCGCGTGGAAAAATTAATCTCTGCTGGTACAATTTCGTACAAAGAGCCGTCGAAGGCGTAGCTTTTATTGAATAAATCCACCAGTTCCAAGGATGTTAGATTATTTAATCTATTCCTTCTGTGTGATAGGAATTCAAAAGTTTTATAAGAATCTGGAAATTATTAGGGCTGTAAAAGGAAATATTTTTTTCATTAATGGGAATCAAACTTACCTCTTTCTGTTCTAACAATGCTCGTTAGTTCATTATTTACATACAGCTCTTTATTGTTTAAATACTTCTGTAGATCATCGTATAAAATGTCCGTGTAAGAATGCACTGATAGTAACAGCATATACTGAAATAAACGATTGGCAAATAACAATAATTAATACATGAATAATACATATATTACTCACCAATATCAAATATAACACGTAATTCAACATATTTTAAGATAATTCCTTATTTTGCTTTTAGGTTAAAAATTATATGTGGTGCTGTTCGGAGGTACGTGCCCAAAAAGGCCAGGTTTTTTCGTTAAATTTGACAAAAAGATAAAAACTTTTCCAGGTGTTTTATTGTATATCCTTTTATTTTCCAACGTTGAGCGCCTTACTCTTTTTATACTAATAATAATAATAATAATAATAATAATAATAAATCAATCTTTATGCTATTATAAAATATAATTATCAAATATGATCACTAATAAAAGCGACATTAAGATATTAAATTTTCAATGCAGAATTGATTTTTAATAAATGAAGACAATGTTAGTTTATAGGCACGTGCCGAATGTATATTAGACGGTTCTAAATGATCGTAAAATATGTTATATACCATTAATAAAAACCGTTTCATATCTCGGTTTCCTATTAAAAGCTGAATTATCATTTTTATATCGTTTGTGTGTGTAAAGGTAAAGTCCCTCGCCAGATCTGTTAGGATTGATACAATGTTGATAGCCGTATAATTAAAATCAAAATTAGTTATTTTTGCAATGATTACAAAGAGAATTTAACAATAAATATTATTGATCCTACCTTTTAATTGATATTTTTATTGGAAAATTGAATAAAAGCTTTACTCAGCTGTTCTAATCATTTTTGTTATGTGTACTACATGTTTCGGCCTAGGCCACCATCTGGCGTAACTATCTGGTCTGAATAAAACAAATAAATGACGTCAATAGTTAAAATTTAATTAAATTAGTATATCTTAAACATAAAGATTTTAAATTTTTATTTTAGATATTCAAATTCATTAAAAATGCTTGCAATACCATTTTAATGTGTCCCTTACTTTAAATTATTATTATTATTGACGTAATTTATTTGTTTTATTCAAACCCGACAGTTAGGTCTGATGATAACCTAGGCCGATATGTCCTACATAATAAAAATGATTGATTAGAACAGCTGATTAGAGCTTTTATTATGTATAATTCCTTTTGTTATACAATACATGTAATTTGCGCCCAGAATTAAGGTTTATAGGTGAAAATAAGGAAATTTAAAGATTATTTTCAAAATTTTGCAAATCCCTAAGAAAATTGAGTCTTATTACAATTAAACTATTAATAGCCTGTGCAGTCAGAAACTATCCACAATTGAATGACCAACTGTATGTTTCTCATTGCTACAATTTGATATTTCAACCTTTATTTACTTACCTTTACCTTAAATTTACAATTGAGTGTTCGTACTACAGTAAAATTTCAGAAACGGTTACCGATTAGTTTGAAAGATTCAGGAAATTCCCTGGATTTTAAATTCGGACATACGCATATAAGTGAAAGAAAGGAATTTCTGTAAACCAAAATCGCTAACATCTATACACTGTAAAAAATTACAGCAATTTTGCCATGGTAAATCAGGAATATTACATGTAATAACGTTGTGAATTCACCACAATAAATCATGTAAATTTTGTTTTACATGTTTTTTCTAGGATATTTAACATGGAAAAAGAAATTTCGATAAAATTTATAGCTTTTTCGTGTAAGTTTAAGATGTAACAAAAATTCAAAAGTTAAATACAGGAAAAAAACATGTACAATTTTGTATTTACTCTCAAAATTTACTTAAAAGTGTAAAATTGACATTTTTTGGCGTATTTAGTGCACTTTAAAAGTAATTTCACTAGTGAACTATTAATTTTGCTGTAAAAATATGAGGATCCTTTATATTTATTTGTTTTTACTTGAATTTTCGGGTAAAACTATAGATATCATGGAAAATACGAAATTCATACGCCACAATGTGATTGGTTATTGGATTATTTATCTGTGCGCGTAGGTAATTCTATTCGTTTGTTGAACTTATTATTGGCTCAATGATATCATGTACGTCACAAATAATCGTAGGTTTCGCATAAGAGTGTTCATTCTTGATCCCTGGTTGAGCGATTCAGTATGACCTATTAGGTGCTATAAAAGAATTAGGTAAGTTGCTTGCTCTCTTTATAAAAATACATATGAAAATTACTTCAGTGTTCGGTAAATATAGAGTTCATATAAATATTACATACGAATTTTACAGTACAATCTTTGAAAAACACATCAGCATGTGAAATTTACTAGATGGTGGAAATTTTACCTTATGAAGCAAATTTACCTGTAAAATTGTGGGCAACTTTGTTACCAACGATTTTACATGTAATTTTACTGCAACTTTTTTTACAGTGTATAGCTGTGCAAGTTAACCTATTCTTTTAAAGTAAATATCGATAGGTATTTAGATGTTCCGTCGCTCTTAAATTAATAATAATTAAATGATTGTATTCAGTTTTTGTACATCTAGCATTAATTTGTGTTTCCCCTTCATGACGCAGAAGTAGTGACTATTTGATATTTTAATATTCAACAAAACCACAAATAAAAAGTTTGCTGGGTGTTATTTTGCCCAAGTATTTTATATTTGGTAATTACACCTACAAGCGCAAGACTGAAAAAGTGTTCATGGTAGAAATACCACGCATTTTTTTCTGTCCAATCGCCTAATTTAGGGGTTTGCCCAATTTTTAAATTTTTAGGAATATCTTCGAAATTATAACAGATATTAAAAAATCTTTTTTAACATAATTTGCAGCAGATTACATGGTCCAAAAGGTGATGTAATCTGTCTTCGTAAGTAGCTAATAATGAGGGAGGGAATACTCCATACCCCACAATTTTTTAAATAATTTCTTGTCTCTCAAAAAAAGGCACTTTTACGTGGAAAATGATAGTGTATAACAAATTCAGAGAAAAAAAGAGTGTATCAAGATTTATATTTTGATTTATTAATTTATTTAAAGGGCGGTGTATATAATTTATCCCTGTGGCTTTTCGCACTTACGATCAATTACGTCAGACTGCGCTTTTATAGAGTAATCAATTAAACAATAACATTTCTAAGAAATGCATATATAATCTTATCCATATCAAGATTTATTAGATCTGTAATTAAACAAGAACCTTCTAAAAGTCACGTAGACGTATGGATGTATATACAATCGTTAAAAATAATGTATTATATCTCATACTGTGTACAATTGTAGTTTAGAACAATTCTTGATAAATGGTTCATTTTGCTTGTTGCCAACTGTAAAATTTTTAGCAAAAGATTTTTTTTTTGGAGTTTTTCGGCTCAATTTATTTCAAATTACTACAATTATATCTCTTTAGATGTTTCAACTCATTTTTTTTTTTTGGTTTCCTTCACTAATTTTTTGTGAATGATCTAAATAAATACGTAAAACATTTTAATTAAATTAGTTTAAACGCCTAAAGAGATATAATTGTAATAATTTGAAATAAATTGAACCGAAAATCTCCAACAAAAAATATCTTTTACTATAATAAAAGTAAATTCCTTACGAATTCACAATCCCATGAATATAATACAAGAAATCCACATTTTGTTCGCTGTGACCTGGCTATGTCAAGTAAATTTCATAAAATTACACATAATTAATGGTATGAAAAGACTAGATGTGTTTTTTTCTTAAATAGCATTAATCAATATTAGAATTTCCTTTCATTATGACCGAGTACGTGCTCAACATACTCGTGTGTGTTTTTGTGTTTGTTTTTTTTTATTTATTTTCTTAATGTTGTTTAAATGAACTTTACATGCTTTAATATTTATTTTTATGCTATATTTAAATTTTTGCTACAATGCCAAAGCTAATATTATGAACATGTTACTTCCGACCACGCGTATACAAGGGGAGAGGGGGGGGAGGGTATTGGGGGTAATTACCTACCCCCATGAGCCAGCGAAACCTACTTGTAAATCAAGATTTTGCATTTAAAGACAAACACTCATCCTTATTTTTTCCTTTTTTGTGTAATTACCCCTCCCATGATGACACTGTTCAAATTGTATCGAAAAAGAGCCGACCTTTTTTTTTTTTTTAGTTAAAATAAAAATATCACCTCCATTGTCCCCCTAAAAACTCAAGTTGTAAACGCGCCTGCTTCCGACAGAATACACGCACAATTATATTAAATATGTATTTTAAAAAATAAGTTATAAAATCGACTGCATAAACTGCTATTAATTTTTTAATACTATTTTGACGACTGCATAAACTGCTATTAATTTTTTAATACTATTTTCTTGAGAAAACAATAAATATTTATTTTTTTTAATATTCGATTTTTTTACATAAATTTTCTTAAAAAGATGTATGTGTACATGAGTTTCGTAGTAATTTTGATAAATTGATTGTAAAATTCTAAGATATGATATTTTTTGTTGTTGTGGGAGTTATCTGACGTGGAGTCTCCGGAAATACTGCAAGTTGAATATCATCACATAAGACGGAATGTAAATTTGCCACGACTACTTAGTATACAATTGAAAAACAATATCAGGGAAAATGGGAGCCAGCAACACTTGGAGATCATCGATTAGATATTCCAGAATCAATAAAGTTTTTTTCTTCGTGTTTAAAAACTGCTGTGGTTTATACAACCCATTTTTCGCTGAGTGTATTTTAAGTTGCATATTACGGTTGTTATGATTTGTTTGTTTGACCAGCTGATTTTCAATTTACCGAGCATTTTCACAATTTTGTTTTGTTTTGTATAATTTTAGTTTAAGAGTTTATTGTATGATTTTAATTATGTAGTGTAAAGGTTTTTTTTTTTTTTTGTTTGGTTATTGTTCGCTTGTGCTGATTTAATGCGTATTCTATTAAATATTGTCGTTGTAATATTCTACGTCTGCGTTGTAACGAATTTTGAAAGAGGGATTTTTGTAAGAAAAACAATTGCAGGATTTTGTAAGGAGTTCCTTGTTCGACTATTAACGTGAGTAGACGTATTTTTTAAATCTTTGCTGCCATTTTGTAATCCATTTTGATATTGAAAATTTAATTTTCTTTATATAATCAATCAAGAAATTTTATTGTAATGATTGTTAATATATTAAGGGTTCACTTTGTAGATATAGGATCAATTATTATTTTTTTTGTTAGGAAGATTTATTTTAGTTTTTTTTCTCGTTTATATTTAAAGAGTTATTTTTTCACCTCGTTTGGGTGAGTAGAAAGCAATTTTCTTTCATTTAGATTGTCCATTTCTGGGGCCCTATTCTCGAACTCGAGAGAAGTGAGTTGTTCGTGTAGGAGAAGGAGCGATCACATCTACGGTCACTTCTCTCGTGGCGCTAACCCGTATTCTTGACACTAAGCGATAACGCAATCCTATACTGTTACCACATGATCCGCGTTATCGGTGTTGCCATATATTTTGTAGTGGTGTTTCTAAAAACATTTGCTGAATATGAAATTTCCCGCTCCTATAAAACGATTGCACATTTGCTAAAATCCGTATTTAAATCTGTGTGAGTTGTTAATATAAGGCAAAGGAAATCAAACAAGGTCTAGATCCTCACAGAATTCTTTAATAACACACGATGACCGATTGTACATTTATTTGTCAAATTTACGGTAGTGAATATATTACGTGATATTACATATCAATCTAATTATTAAACAAAATCGGGCAAAATGTCCAAACTACGAAGTGGTGCAGTAAAGAATATTCAAAAGGAAGCCCTATTAGTTGAGTTTATGCAACAAAACTCAGATTTGTAAAGTGGGTGATTCACAAAAGATATTACATTTAAGAAAACCCAACATTTGCGAGATTTTTTTTTTATTATTGCAATTTTATTCCATGCCAGAAGGGGCTATAATAAAAGACTGGTGCCATGGGCGTAAAGTAATATAAAATATAATATTTGTATTATTTATAATTTAAAAAACGTGAAGACAAAAGCTGCTCAGCTAAAAAAGCATCCAGTTGAAACAGGCAGAGCTAAATCTTCAAACATTATACTAAATGCAATTGATGACAGGATCGTAGATATGATTTGGCTAACACCAGCAGTACTACGCTTTCCAATTCCTTCTTGATAAGTACGGTGGCCATAAAAATGTAAAGCGACAAGTACCGAATAAAATATATATTAAAAACTTACATCATTAAATTGCATAAGTGATAACATACCTTAGTTTCTATTGACAAAGCAGATGCCTCCGATGGTGGATTCATAAATGAACAGATCAGTTCTATTAGTACTCAAGTCAGTTGTTTTGTTAAACGAACATTTTTGACAAATTGTGCGTCTGGCATATCGAATGCATTTTGTCTAACAACCGTTCTCACTCTTGGAATCTCTAGAGCTTGTTCCTTAATTTCCAACAAATCCAGATTGACTTGATTAATTATCAACACTTCGTCCACGTCCATTTTTGAGGAGTGATGATAAAACGAACGGATATTAATATAATTTTCTTATATCATTTGAAATATACGCGAACCACAATAACCTAACCATAATGCAAAGCAAAGATGGAATAATAATAACACAGAAGCAACGTTAGCTTCTAACCGCCCACTTCGCGTGTATTCAATTTCTCTTAAATCTTCGCTTTTCGCCTACTCCGGACCAAGCGAAGTACGTTCTCTCAACTTTCAGTAGATGTGAACACGCGTAAATTTCAAGAATACGGCTTTTCTAAAGTTGAGAGAACTACGTCACAACCACGCGCCTTTTTCTCACGAACAAGTCGTGCGAGTTGTGTTCTCACGACTCAGAGATAGGCGCCCTGTAGTTTCTAGCGTTTGTCTGCGAATTAGATTATTTTAATTTGCGACAATCACGGCATAGAAGTTCAAAGATATGAATAATCCTCCTGAACAAATAAAACCTTTTTTTTTGCTTGCATAGAAATAGCATTGTCCTACTTAATATTAGAGTCTAGTGCAGTTTTTATTTAGGCCAGAACCTTCAGTTCAAAGTTTTTTTTATATCACCAATTGTAAATTTAGCCCGTTGTGTAAAAATAATTGATTGTTTAATTAAGCGTCATGGGGTTAAAATTCTGTTCTTTCCATTTTATTTTCAAACCTTTTCAATTTTTCGTGTATTTAAGAAGTCTGATTTATTTACTCACATTTAATTTTCGTGGTTCAGAGTAAATGTTTTAATTTCGCGAAGGGTAACTCTGGAATTAATAGTCTTTGTTTTAATTAAAATCTTTTCCGTTGAGAGCTAATTTTATTTCGTTTTTCATTTAAATTCATTTTCCATTTTTATTTACTCATTCTATACACACGGCTAGTCTTTGTAAAATCACAAATTAATCTCTTAATTGTCTTAATTATGCTGATTTCGAATCGCGCAATTTATTCGCGAGGAAAAAGAAACTAGTGATTTTTTTTTTGTTGGCTACAGTGTTATCCTCAATAGATACAGAGAGAGCGCGCTAATTCCCCCGCAAAATCGTATCAGAAACTCGATATGCAAACATTTTAATATCGATAAAAGCCGGATTTGGAAATTCTAATGCACCAACGTCACATAGTAATACTGATTTGATCTTTTTCACCGTGTCCGAATAATGGTATGTGGACTACGAGGGTCAGTTGATGTGTTACCCGTCTGCTCCGAAAACCGAGTACGCCGGCACGTCCTCCTTTATTCCCGTCGCCGCATTTACATGTATTTGCATTCGGTAGCCGGTGGTCATTTATTAACGAAAATCGCTTGTGTCAGTAACGGATTAACGCTGTCATTCAAATTTCACCGGATAGATTCGGTTGTTGTTGTTCCTCGCAGATATGAGGATAAATCTATGTGCGCGTATTTGGGCGAGATACATAATTTCAGACGTTTTAGCGACGGCGAAAAGGGAATTGCCCTAAATATGCGGACACCGTTGTAGTAGTAAACCTGTACACATTTCATCGTTAAATGCCTGTAATGGCTACTGCCGTAGTTAACTCAGCAATTAAACTTTGCAAATGTGATGTCCACTAAGATAACAGGATCCGCCAATCCAATTTGAACATTTCAGTTTATGATCGAGTATAATTTATACTTATTACTGAATTTGTAGCTCTATTGTCTTAGTGATCCCCTGATGTAAAATAGTAAGTGATATTTAAAGCTGTACAGTTGGGCCAATTCATTTTTGCAGCAAAGTATGGTAAGAGCTTTATGTGCACTGGCCGACTTATTTAATGTCGTCGTCTACAGTGCAGTGACTATCAAAACTACTCACCATTTGCACAGATGCGCGTTCGGCTGGCATCGACCGTTCCAGGTAAATGATTTATTGGGGTATACAGTTGTAAAGCGCTTCGCAGTTATGCAAATCAGGTAGATCTAAAATTATTTAATATAATAATAATAATAATATAATAATAATAATATAGATTAATAATAATAATAATAATAATAATAATAATAATAATATAGATTTATTTCCATAATGCCATAGATTAGCGTAGAACATGTCATAAAATTACAAATAAAAACAATACAAAAGCAACCTATGGTAGGTGCCAGTCATATAACATATACGTACATATAAATATAACAAAAAACAGTTAAATAAATAATAAATGGGAAAAAATTATAGTTCTAGAGGCTTTTTGAAAAAGTCTGTTACAGTATAAAAACATTCTTTTAACAGGTAGTTCTTAAGATTTGCTTTAAATTGATGAACCGGCTGTTCCCTTAATTTTAATGGTAGATGATTAAAAAACCCTAATACAATGCCACACCGCTTGTCTTTGTATTTTAGTTAAATGAGTTGTGGGAGGTAACAACCGCGTGTTGACTTTACCTCTAGTATTTTGAGCATGAGCAGGTTCATATTTTTTAAAAAAGCTATTATAATTTTTTTTAACAAATACAGCTGACTCCAAAATGTACAAAGATGGAAGGGTAAGTAATTTATAGTTTTTAAATATTAACTTACAGGAGTCTCTATTTTGTAGTTGAAACACTGCCCTTACGCAAGCCTTCTGGAGTATAAATACTCTATGAACGTTCACAGCACCACCCAAAAAAACAACACCATATTGCAGCCGAGACTGTACACAAGCGTGATAGACCCCTAAGGCTGTTTCAACATTCACACTCCGAGATACCACCCTCAAACTGTAACACAAACGACCGACCGTCTTTGATAAATCCTCAATGTGAGAAGCCCACGACAGATTACTGTCGATAACGATTCCCAAGAAACGAGCGTGATCGACACAGGTAAGTAGCTCACCGTTGTGTTTAATAGTAAGGTCTGTAGCGTGCATGTTGAGGGTAGAATATGTGTTTTATTGGTGTTTAATGTTAAGTTATTTTGTTGAAACCATTTATCCATAATACTGAGATTGTTTTCTAGGTCATTTTTTAGAGCGTCGTATGTTTTCTGCCGCACAATACATGAGGTATCATCCGCGTACAACACAGCAAGGCCACTGACAATTCCAGGCAAGTCATTAACGTACAGCAAGAAGAGCAGTGGGCCCAGGACAGAACCTTGCGGTACTCCATGTGAAGTTGTTCGCCAAGGTGATGTAATTTGTGTTCCTGTTACATCACAGGCCGCCACACACTGCCTCCTGTCCACCAAGTATGAGCCCAGCAAATCACGGACCACACCTCTAAAACCCATCACTTCGAGCTTCTGCAGGAGGACATCGTGATGAACGTTGTCGAATGCTTTAGAGAGGTCCATAAGAGCGCAAACAGTGAATTCCCTATTACTGAGACCAGATGTTATATGTTCTATCAGCTGGAAGGTGGCACGCGCTGTAGATCTTCCCCTCATGAAACCGTTCTGATTGATATGGATAATGCTGTGTCGCGATAAAAATTTGATCATCCTGTTGTATATCAGTACCTCAATGATCTTGGATATGGTAGATATAAGTGCTATTGGCCTATAATTATTAAAATCGGTCCGATCACCATGCTTGTAAAGAGGCTTTATAATCGTTGATTTCAGCCCTACTGGAAGCACACCCTGCTGGAAACAGATATTTACAATGTGAGTCAATGGGATTGCAAGTTCGTCTGAGCAAAATTTTAAAAGAGAGATTGATATCCCATCCGATCCAGTCGCTTTGGTATTATTCAATCCGTGTATAACGCTCACAACCTCATTAGGATCGGTAAAGTGCAGCACCATAGTATCAGGTACGTATTTTATATTATTGAGTGTTGGACTGGTTCCCGTTCTTGACTTTGATGAGGAATCAATAAAATAATCATTAATAGCAGTCAATATTTGTACATTGTCACTCTCATTTTTTTTAAAATCATTCATATTAAAAGGTTGTTTTTTAGTACGGTCCTGCAACTGATTTACTACCTCCCATGTGGCTTTGTTTTTGTTTCTCGAATTGCTTATGTACTCTGAATATGACTGTTTCTTAGATTCATTAATTTCTTTTCTCAAATGGTGACAGTAAGTGTTATAAACATTCTTTTCTAATCTACCCTTCAGCGTATCTTCATATAATTGCCTTTTTAAGGCACATTTCTTTTTTATTGTATCTGTGATCTATTTTTTCCTGGGTATATTTGTTGTTACAACTTTTCTGCGAACAAACTTATCAATTGTACTTTCTAGTATTTCGGCGAATGCCTCATAACAGTCGTCAGCCTCAGCGATGCTCACAACCGGAGCCCAGTCGAATTCTCGAAATACTTCCTTTATCAACACCAAACTATGCTGCGTTAGCTGCCTCAGCTCTAATTTAGCAACTTCTTCCGTAGATTGATCCTCTGACGCGAACCAGATGATTTCGGCATAGTGGTCCGACAGCGCGGAGGCAATCACGTCGCCACCATAGGAATCCATGTTAACAAATATATTATCAATAAGAGATTGAGAACTCTTAGTTACCCTAGTTGGCGACCCAACTGATGGGCACAAGTTGTAAGTTCTTAGTTTGTCTAGGAAGAGCTTTGAGGTTGTGTCATTCTTGCTTAAATTTATATTAAAATCACCACTCAGTAATATATTGAAATTTATTTGATATGATTTTTAACTTTGGAATTTTTACAGCGCTGCACTCAATCACCAACTCCTTACTTTTTTCTCTGATGGATGAGAGTTCCACAAAATCAGTACCCGACTGAAGAAATATACACGAGCCACCACTCAGGTTATTAATCCTACCAAAACAGGATGCTAACACGTAACCGTCGATAATAACAGGCTCATTTGGCTTTAGCCAGTGTTCCGTCAATGGCATTAATTGTTTTATCATAATTTTCAATAAAAATTTCCAAATCATTTGTTTTATTTCTTAGACTTTGTATATTTTGATGCATCAAAGTAAAATAAGGAAGCTTATGATTTTTTGTAGAGATTACGTCTTTATGGGAAGCAGACTCGTTTTCCGAAAATTTCTAAATTTATATGGCCGAATTATAGTGTTAGTTGGCCACAAATCTGGAACAAACATTCTCTCATATATATTTTCTTTCACAGATATTTTATTTAATATCTAAAGCAAACCTTTAATATTGTGGTTTGAACACAATTTGTGTATTGAAATGTATTAGAAAACAAGAGAGTAACACTTCATAAGTTCATTACCTTTAGTTTCAATAAATATTATTATGATAATTACGCACAGATAAGAAATGCGGTAAAATTCCTGTTCGTAAGAAAATCAGACATGTCCTGCAGATCATTCATTTTGTTAAATAATGCGATTTACAGGGCAATTGTATTAAGGGAAAATTTTAAATAACTACATAAATTATCATATTACTAAAAATAAAACTTTTCTTTGAAATTTCAATAGCCAAATTACAAATTCGTTAATTCTTTATATGCATTTCAATCTGCGGCAATTATAAAACTCGGCCGCTTACCACAATTAGTATACATCCTCTGTGTAATCCAGCGAGTCAAATTTTGCTGAATAACGAGCTCATATACATTTTTAAAAACTTTTTTTTAATATTCATATTTAACATAATCCATAATCCTGAACGATATATACTTCTACTTTATCTAACTTTAGAATCTTTTTTTTATTTTAATTATTTATTTTATTTACTATATTATATTTTTGAGGCATTGTTGATTATTAACTTGTATGGTGAGTGTGAAGAAACAAGTTTTTTCCCTTTTAGACATCCCCAAGTATGTTGTCCTTTTTCACTTTCCGGGAAAGTTTCATATAGCTTTTTGTTATCGATGTTATACAGTCTAAACAACCAAGATATTCATTCATTTCATTTCATTCAAGTTAGGGTGGGCACTTGATGTCCGGGCACTTGAGCTTGGTGCTCATTGTACCATTCCTATTGATTCTCTTATTTCCACTCGAGCAGCTTGGTGTTCTCTATAAAGCCCAGTATCTTGCCCAGTGGAAACTTGAGGACCTTCGAGGGCTCCAATAGATATCTCCCGAAATATTTCTGTCTGAGTACCTTTAGTTCCTCACATGTGCAGATTACATGTAAACTTCTACACCACGGTTCGCTTACACGGCCTGTGTTGTATAGATGCTTTTTCAGAGGACAGTGTCCAGTTACCAACCCAGTAATGGTTTTAACTTCTTTCTTACTGCGCTTGAGTAGGTTATCAGAGAAACTACCATCCCCATCTCCTATCAGCGTTTTGGTATGGAGTTGACCATCAGTCGACCTCAATTTCTTTGTACTTTCTTTATCTAACCAGGTCCAGATCTCCTTTCTTGCGGAATCCTTAGTAATCCCACATACGGGCTCTGGACCCATGAAGTGTCTCTTAGAGCCCTCCTTGGCTAGTTCATCGGCTATTACGTTGCCCTTTATATCCTCCCGGCGCCCAAATCAGAGACACCGTGTTGTCTCGTGCCAGTGCATTGAGGGATTGTTTGCAGTCCCTAACTAGTTTTGACCTAGTTACAGGGTTTGAGACTGCCTTAATGACAGCCTGGCTGTCAGTCATTATATTAATTTTCCTCCTCATGTAGCCCCCTTTTGCAATCATTTCTGCACAGGCTGAAAGGGCGAATACCTCTGCCTGGAAGGCCGTTGTATGTATCCCCAGGCTTATGAATATCCTTTGATTAGGACTGGGCCCACAAATACCGGCTCCTGTCCCTTGGCTGGATTTGGATCCATCCGTGTACCAGTTTTCGTTAACAGTGATCTCACTACGTACCTGGTCTCTGTTCGGTATGGAGATTTTCACCTTTTCAGTGAAGATAATTTCGGGTGCCATGCTGTCCGTGGGCATTTGTAGCAATGGCCCGTCCAGCAACGTGCCCGTAGTATAAGTATGTCCTTCCACCCTGAAGTTGGGATGCCACAGGTTGTTGGCTTTCAGTCTAAGGATCGCATTCATTGCCTCCGCTCTCACATAGAGTTCCAGCGGGGGAGGCCCACAATGGTCTCCAAAGAGGCGGTCCCTGTACTGTTAGTTGCACCAGTGATACCCAGCAATGCCTGTCTCTGGACAGCGGTTAGCAGCTTTGCTGCGGAGGGCACTTCTGTCTTCCTCCACCAGACTACTGCCCCGTATGTTATCGCTGGTCCTATCACGGCAGTATATAGCCAATGGATCACCTTCGGCTTTAATCCCCAGGTTTTGCCAGCAACTCTCCTGCAGCGCCAGAATAGTTGCGTGGCCCTGGTCGTTGTGTTAACTAAGTGATTTTTCCAGCTCAGTTCCGCATCTAAGGTAACACCCAGATACTTTACTTCCTTGGTTAATTGTAACTCCTGCCCAAACAGTCTAATGCCGCCTAGGTCACTGAGTTACCTCATGTTGGTAAAGGCAACCAACTTTGTTTTTTGTTGGATTAACTGAGAGTCCTTGAGAAAGGCACCATTCCTCCACCATTCGCAGTGCATTACGCATGATGCCCGCAACCACGCCTGGGAACTTCCCCCTAGCTACGATGACAATGTCATCAACAACAAAGATATGTATATAGGTTACTGTCCACAAATAATTTTAATTAATTCTGGAAAATTAAATAGCTTTGTATGATTGCATAAAAAATTTCGATTTTCATATAAATAATATTTTAAAAAAATATCAGACTTCCATTGATTTAAAATATGAAGTAAATATTTCAATTGTATATTTTATCTACATTTAGATAAAATATAAAAGATATATTCAAAAACCTCTCACGAAAAATATTTATCAAATATATTTTTAAAAATATCTTTGGTATATTTGTGGCTGTTAGGGTACGTTTAAATTTAGAAAATTATCAACAGAGAAAGAAAATAAGTTTGCTTTTTTTTTTTTATTGAATTTTATTCGAACAATGTTTAAATCACAATAATGTAATGAGTTAGTTTTATTCTAAATCCACTAATTCATGAGTAGATCTTACAACGTGGGAAGCTATGTTATCGTCCTAAAATAGAGCCATGTTAAAAGTATTCACGTTTTGAAGCAATTTATTTCATTGGAGACTTAGAAAAACATGTCCTTTCGGTTAATTTAGGTAACATCTTTCTCAAAGTAAATGCGAATCTAAGCTATACAAATCTCTTATGCAACCGAAACTAGCGGTATGTAATTCAAAATTATTTCCCATTTATTTTTAATTAACATTTAAATGTACTCTATTTTCGGTTGCATACATAATCAAGAATTTATTGCGCTTAGATTCGCATTTAATTTGAGAAAGATGGTACATATAAATCGCCAAATACCGAAATTACGACCCAAAATATTTTCTGTTTAATTATAAAAGCCACACGTTTTTATAGGACAAGAGTGCCTAAAATTCCAAACTTATACGTAGGGCGTTAACCCTGAGCAAAAAAAAGGAAAAAGAAACATTAACTAACCCTATATTTAGACATACGCCACTGCCGTTATGGCAAACGGACATATTACAAATATTCACTGTGGAGTCGTCTCCGTAATGGTGATTGTTCTGGAAATTAAGTCCATCCCCCCTTCTTTATAACACGGCAGAGCGTAGAGAGGTATACCTATCCTTTCCTGGCCCTTTTTAAATTTTCGAAAATAAACCGGATGCTCGACATTGCAGGAACCTTAATTGTTCACCGGTTTTTTTTTTTTTCATTGTCAAATATCTGACCTACGGCCCCACCGAATGATTCGATATTAATTATCCCTTAACGTTTCAATAAAAGTTTATGGACCCGAAATAATTACGGGAAAGCGAAAAAGCGGACAATGGGAATGGGGAAATGACGCTACCCTAATCTGAAATCTAATGCTCTCATATAAGATAAGACACAATAATATAATTTTTTTTTTATGCTTTGACAAAAATGATATACTAAAGCAAAAGTATCGTGGACAAGCAAATGCATGATTTTAACCTAGTAATAGTTTGATGCATTATTAGTTTTATTGCAAAAAATGGCGAAAATTTGTTCCAATACCCCCCTAACAGCCAGAAATATTACATAGATATTTTTAAAAATATATTTTATAAATATTTTTCGTGAGAGGTTTTCGAATATATTTTTCATATTTTTTTCTAAATATAGATAAAATATTCAATTAAAATATTTATTCCATATTTTAAAATTAATGTAAGCGCAATATTTATTCTAAAATATTTGTAAAATATTATTTAAATGAAAATTGAGATTTTTTATGCAATCTATTTAATTTGTCAAAATGAACTAACATTGTTCTTGGTTTTTTAGAATGTACAATGTCGATAACGAAAAGTTGAAACATACATAGAGTTGTCTAAAAGGCAAGAACTTGTTTTTTCACACTCACCATACAAGTCAATAATCAATAATTCTGGCATCTTTTAAGGCATACTGAAGGTTTATCAAATTAATCACTATTTTTTAATTGAAGTGTTCTAAATAAAAAACAAACGTATTTATTATCATTTTATTTTGAATAAGCCAATAAAAATGAAAAATACTCATTTTTAAGTCTAGCCTTGGCTGGTGCCAGGTACAACCCTATGGCTTTTTTCATATCTTCGGTAGTGGCGCTCTCATGGCGTTTCCTTGTGGCCTCTAAAACAATGCCAATTGTATTAGATCATACCATGAATAAAACATCGTACAACATTATCAACACCTACTAATACATTTGGAGCATTTACAATAATTGGAGTGGTAGCTACATTCTAATACTTACGATACTTATTTTTACTTTATTTCATAATATTTGAAAACATTCTACGTACAAACAATAAAACAACACAACGTATTCTAACCTCTATTTGAGGTTATGGCGCTTATCTACCGAGATGAATTTCTTAAGCAGATCAACTAGCAATTTATCTGGTAGATGCAGTACATATATGATGCATAAAATTCCTACAATTATATTATTAAACGATTTCTGTACATAGCGATATTAAGCATTCCAATTATCTTATAAATGCCATGACATGTTCAAAGTTTTGCTTACCTCGTAGTCACCACAAAAACTAAAACACATCCCGCAACAATTAATTACACAGTTAACCCTAATCTGACCTAATCGTATACTATTATAAACTATAACATGTAACGGAGAAACGAATGAAAACGTTGATGATACGCACGTGCGCGTATGCATTCTAAAGTGGAGGTCATGAATGTTTGTAGTTACGTCATTAACAGGTCGGTAAAGTAAAGACAAGCGTAGTTTAAAAAAATTGGAAGCATTCATACACACAAGCGAGATAGAAGTATATAACATAAGTCGTAGCTACTTAAGCTATACGTCCATATTTTATTAAGTATCAACAAACTAGTTGAAGTGAGATAGAATACGGTCGAGTAATGCGTAAATAAGAGCTTTAATAATGTTTACCACAGTGCATGCAACTGTAAGGCAACCACGAAATTTTAATTCATTTTACCGCTCCGTTGACATTTGATATCTGCTTTTCACTCGTTTTTACTGTTTATTTCCCTTCTTTAGTTTTGAATTTTTATTTACTTCTATAATTTCTTGTCTCAAAAGTTCTTTTCAGAGCTATAGTGAAGTAAATCGTTTAGTTTGTGGTAAGTTTAGAGGTGTTGTAGAAACATACAAAGACTTAAAACATTTTTTTAGGTTACAGTTCAAGATGCCCGGTAAATGACTTAGTTCTTGTTGCCAAGAGTTGGTCAGTCGTTTACTAGTGTATTTCGAGGAGGAAAAGCGAAATGGAAGTCCTTTAATATCCGTTGATGCGGTCCATGAGGTAAATTATAATTGCTTATTTTTAAATTAAAACTGACATACAAATTATAGAAAGTTGCGAATGCTTTGGGCATTTCTATGGGTACCGTCTACAACCATAAAACGCAAGAAGGAAACTACATCTGCTGTTCCTTCATCGAGTGGGTCGACAGCCTTGTACAAGCCACGATTAATGCCCAAAACATGTGATGTGTCAGAGAGAAATAAAATGGATGTGCGTAAAGTAATTTATGAGATGTACAATGACGGTAAGTACAGTTATGCAATTAAATTTCAGTTCTAATTTAATATATTTTTATAGAAAAGCATGTAACAGTAAAAGTGTTACAAGAAGTGTTGGAACACAGAAATATTTTACATACCAGCGTTTCCTCACTACGACGTTTACTGCATCTTTTGGGGTTTAAGTTTAAAAAAGATGATAACCGCAGAGCTCTTATGGAGAAAAATGACATTTCTGCATTACGATTTTCCTTTTTAAGGAAGTACAACGAAACATTGACATCACCTCTAAAGAGAGATATCGTATTTCTAGACGAAACCTGGATATTTTCAAAGGGAAGTCAAACAAGATCGTGGCAAGATGACGATATAAGGAGTGTCAGAAAACCCAAAGGTTATGATGGTAAACGATATATCGTGTTACATGCAGGTACAAGAAGTGGCTTTATACAGAATGCAAGCTTGATATTTACATCAAAATCAAATACGGGTGATTACCACGGGGATATGAATAGTGATTTATTTACAAAGTGGGTTGAAACCCAACTAATCCCTAATTTAGAAGAACCGTCAATAATTTTTAATGGACAACGGGCCATTGTCCATTGTATCATAGTGTTTTAATTGAGAAGTCACCAAATCAAAGTTGGACCAAAGGAAACATTATTGCGTGGCTAAATAACAATAACATTTTCTATGAAAATGCAATGAATAAGAGCGAACTTCTGGAAATAACCAAGAGACATAGGAAAGAGAAGGTTTATGTTATTGATGAATTACTTCGAGCACAAAGGCATGAAGTTTTAAGACTCCCTCCATATCATTGCGATTTCAATGCTATCGAATTGATATGGGCACATGCGAAAGGATATTATAATAAGTATATTGGTCGGGATGGTTATGGTGATAAACAAGTATTGGAAATGTGGCAGGAGAGCTTGGACAGCTGTACACCAGACATCTGGCAAAATTGCATAAATCACACAGAGAAATTAATTAAAGAGTGGTACGAACGCGAAGCAGATATAGAAGACTTTGTTTTAACAGTTAATTGCGGATCAGAAGATGAGAGCGAAGACTCAAATTAAATATATTTTTAATTGCACTAGTTTTTTCTTTCAATATTGACATATTTTGATTTAATTTACTACATATTATGTTTTGTATATACCATTGTATAGAAATTATGTTTGCTACATAAAATAAAAACATCATCTTTCGTTTAATTAATCATTGGTAATGTATATTAAACTAAATACTTTTATGTTGCTTGAATATTTTCTACATTTTGATTTGCAAATAGATTTTTGATATGAGAACTACATTATTGTGGTAATACATTATTTCATTGAGAACACGTTTAATAATAAGCTTAGCCTGATCACAAAAGCATTGTCAATGGGGAAGTTCACTATTTAGAATCCTATTAGTTGCATTACTCATGATTGTTATTAAAACGCAACGTTGACTAAAAACTGAACCAATCCTTTCAGTTATAAAAGAAAATCTATTAAAACTGCGTTATAACCTCATTAAATTTGACAATTGTCATTTCGTACAGTCATTGTAAACAATGTTGGTGTGCCTGAATTTGTTTCAGACGCTGCATACGTCATAAGCAAATATGACGTAACTACAAACATTATGATCTGGCTGTATGTACCTAATCCATAGACCGCATAAAACAATACTAATCATATAACAACCGGCACCGTAATGAATAGAGGTGTTTGTGTGACGTTCGCAACTGTAGCAAATATTACAAATATTACAAATAATATAATACAAAACGCAGATATATTAATAGAAAAGTGACAGCGCTCAACTTAGATACTAATTAAATAATATTAGATATATATATATTATCTAATTTAATCTTTAAACTATCATTTTAAATAGCTACGTACCTACTTAATATGTATGCATATTTTACCCATTTTATATTATTCGTCCTACGCACCAAATGTACAAAAGCAAAAATTCAATCTTTTTTTTTTATATGAAATAAATATTTACAGAAAATACAAAGCAAAATATTCTTGCAGAGTTATGAAAAATATATTGAGAAAACATTTGCAATAAAATATTATTGATGCTACATAACATATATATTTTTAAATGTTTCCTAATATATTTCTATAATATATTTATGCATATAATATTAAATAACTAATATTCAAGAAAGATTTAATATTTTTTAAATATTTATAAAATATGAAATAAATATAGTTGGTCACTGGGGAAACGTTTAATTACTAAAAGGTAGCAATTAATTACAATTTCGGACAATTGATCAACAGGTAATGGCTTATCTGCCAGCTCCTTCAGTATTTTTTGACAATTTTGTCAAGTTGAGATATTGTTCAGTGCTTTATTGTTGTTTGTTGTGATTGTTATTTTGCTCATCCCTAGAGTGAGCCAATATGCAAATTATCGCCAATTAAGCGACTTTCATAATAATTGTTTGTGCAAAGGTGGTCTTTCATACAGAGAAATTGCAAATCGCCTTAATCGGAACCAATCCACCATTCAATCGTGCGCTGTTCTCAGGCATGGACTAGGGAAGGTCAGAAACGCCACACTTTATTTATGAAAACTAAATTATTACAAATCATCCCAATCCCGTGCTCCACCTAAAAAAGGTACTACACGAGGCTACCTATTCTAAGTACTATATGGGTTCCATAACAATTGAAATGATCCTACTCTAACTAAATAATTTCCCTATGATTCTTAATAACAAAAATATAATACAGTAGCCTCGCGGCCATATGAATACTACTTTTGAGAAATAATAAAATATGTGAAATGTGATTAGGTCACATAATCGCGATTCTACTGTAAATCAAGTTCATTTATTGCAATCAGTACACAGCAGTATATTTTCTGTAGCTTGATAAAGATTATAATCAATAGTTAAAACGTCGCTATTTTAATTTATATAAGAAAACGTTAGGCAATATTTATGGGATAAAAACTGTTACAGTATTGATGATTTTTAGTTAATTATTAATTTATGTTATTATTGTATTATTAAATTATGTTCTTATTTCAGGCATGTATTTTAATGTTATGCTTTTGCAATAACTGATTATCTATCTATCTATCTACTTGGGGGTTGGGAGTACATGCATACATACATAATTACAATATCGGGGGTTCACTTGAAAAAAAATCTTTTTAGTACTAAGAAGTTACCAAATCACCCTAGATTTTTGGAATCCTGTATATTTTGTTTACTTTTTTCTGCAATAGTAAGGCCTCATACCCTCCGCGGTCAACATAAAAACTTTCTTTTACTGTATAGCCGTCATACGCATTTACAGCAACATATTTTTTGAGCTATTTTTCACAAAAACCAAAATAACTCGGAAACGGTAACCGATAGGTAGCTAGATGTTTTATAAAATTGGCTTTAGAATGCTTAGTAGAATCTAAAAATGCATTAAAAAATATCGGTTTCTATTTAAAATATCAAAGTTGGCCATGACTTTTCATGTAACCGGAAGTGCGACATAGATGCAATTATTTTTTCTAAAGAGATCATAGCTGACTATGCTTAACCCCAAAGTTTCAAAATCGAGATATCATTGCAAAGTCAAAAACTTTTAATGGAAATGTTCCATGAATCACCCTGTATATGTAGGTATATAGTTGAACACTATTTTTTCTTATAAAATTCGACTTTTGCTTAAAGTAATTTTAAGATCTGTATAATGATGTACACGAATATCTGCCCAACATAGCTCCAACAATGCAAACGTAGACAAACTAACCGCTTTTAAGCGCATAAGCATTTAATTTTTTTAGATATACGATTTAATTAAAATATTATCTATAATCCGCTTATTGTACAAATTCCAATTTTAATCGTATTTAGTTATAGGCAAAGGTACATATATTTTGTTGCAGTACATTTTTTGCACTACTATAATGCATACATACGTGAATATCAAACGCACCCTGCTATAAAACGGAATAATTAAAACCTATTAGCCGAGGTACCGATCAAAACCGTAGAGCATGAAATGCCCGAGTAACCGACCACTGTCAGCGATACGGATTGTTGAAGCATCATTTACTCTTTTGACAGTCATTACTGCTGATTTATGTCCGCAATTCAGTACTCTTTGCGATGCCACTGCGATATTCATTGAACTAAGAATCACAGAGCGGAAATTTTCAAATATACTCGGTAATCCTGTGGGAGGCTTTTCATATCTATCCCAGAGCCGCATCGTTCTGTTTAATGTGCGTGTGTTATACGTAGAAGTGGTTTTAAAATAGCATTGATATATGAAAACAATGTTTATTTGAAAGAGTCGACATCAATTGCTTAGTACGCATGGAAATAATACTGATGTGGGTAAATGAATTTGATTCGTGTAATATTCTCCTTTCTATTGGGTCACAAACAGAACGTACAGACTCAGATTTCGTAGATAGGTTTGATCTCGTGCCATTTTCAGCGCAAGTATCTGATCGCTGGATATAACTGTCCATTTTTCAGTGTTTAAATGTGCGCAAAAAACGCAAAAGAAACTGCGGATTTATTACTAAATAGCTTTTTTTGCAGGGGACACAATTGTAGATGACGGAGAGGAGCGTATTAGGGAATCTAGGGATGCAGATGATTTAGGTTTTTCTGATTCTGAAATAGAGGTTGCTTTTTAGTCGATGAATCCACATAAAGCGGTGGGTATAGAAGGTATTACTGCTGATACTGCAAGTTAAGAGCTTATGAGGCAGTTCTGTATTTTATCGCGAAACTGTTTAATAAATTTTTAGATAGAGGCTTGCTGGAAGCGTCAATTCCCCAATTGAATTTTTGCTTTTGTACATTTGGTGCGTAGGACGAATAATATAAAATGGGTAAAATATGCATACATATTAAGTAGGTATGTACCTATTTAAAATGATAGTTTAAAGATTAAATTAGATAATATATATCTAATATGATTTAATTAGTATCTAAGTTGAGCGCTGTAACTTTTCTATGAATATATCTGCGTTTTGTATTATCTTATTTGTAATATTTGTAAGTTGCGAACGTCAACACAACACCTCTATTCATTACGGTGCCGGTGTTATATGATTTAGTATTGTTTATGCGTCTATGGATTAGTTACATAGAATGCATACGCGCACGTGCGTATCATCAACGTTTTCATTCGTTTGTCCGTTACATGTTATAGTTTATAATAGTATACGATTAGGGCAGATTAGGGTTACTGTGTAATTAATTGTTGCGGGGTGTGTTTTAGTTTTTGTGTGACTACGAGGTAAGCAGACTTTGAACATGTCATGACATTTATAAGGTAATTGGAATGCTCAATATCGCTATGTACAGAAATCGTTTAATAATATAAATGTAGGAATTTTATGCATCATATATGTACTGCATCTACTAGATAAATTGCTAGTTGATTTACTTAAGAGATTCATCTCGGTAGATAAGCGTCATAATCTCAAATAGAGGTTAGAATACGTTGTGTTATTTTATTGTTTGTACGTAGAATGTTTTCAAATATTATGAAATAAAGTAAAAATAAGTATCGTAAGTATTAGAATGTAGCTACCACTCCAATTATTGTAAATGCTTTAAATGTATTAGTAGGTGTTAATAATGTTGTACGATGTTTTATTCATGGTATGATCTAATACAATTGGCATTGTTTTAGAAGCCAAAAGGAAACGCCATGAGAGCCCCACTACCAAAGATATGAAAAAAGCCATAGGGTTGTACCTGGCACCAGCCAAGGCTAGACTTAAAAATGAGTATTTTTCATTTTAGATGCAGTACATATATGATGCATAAAATTCCTACAATTATATTATTAAACGATTTCTGTACATAGCGATATTGAACATTCCAATTATCTTATAAATGCCATGACATGTTCAAAGTTTTGCTTACCCTCGTAGTCACCACAAAAACTAAAACACACCCCGCAACAATTAATTACACAGTTAACCCCAATCTGCCCTAATCGTATACTATTATAAACTATAACATGTAACGGAAAAAACGAATGAAAACGTTGATGATACGCACGTGCGCGTATGCATTCTATGTACCTAATCCATAGACGCATAAACAATACTAAATCATATAACACGGCACCGTATGATAGAGGTGTTGTGTTGACGTTCGCAACTTACAAATATTTCAAATAATATAATACAAAACGCAGATATATTAATAGAAAAGTTACAGCGCTCAACTTAGATACTAATTAAATCATATTAGATATATATTATCTAATTTAATCTTTAAACTATCATTTTAAATAGGTACATACCTACTTAATATGTATGCATATTTTACCCATTTTATATTATTCGTCCTACGCACCAAATGTACAAAAGCAAAAATTCAATCTTTTTTTATATGAAATAAATATTTACAGAACTACAAAAGCAAAATATTCTTGCAGAGTTATGAAAAATATATTGAGAAAACATTTGCAATAAAATATTATTATTAATGCTACATAACATATATATTTTTTAAATGTTTTCCTAATATATTTTCTATAATATATTTTATGCATATTATATTAATATAATTAATATTCAAGAAAGAGTTAATATTTTTTAAATATTTATAAAATATGAAATAAATATAGTTGGTCACTGGGGAGGCGATATTTTTAGCAAACCGAATAGACAAAGAAAGCCTACATTTAAATTAAGAAAGGGTAGAATTTATTGTAAAGAATTTGTTAAATGTCTTGGGGTTATTTTAGGTGATAAATGAAATTTTAAAGCGCATATTCAATATATTACCGCGAATGGTAGGGGAATGAGTAATAAAATTAAAGCATCGGCTAGGGTCACGTGGGGTTTAAACGGTAACGCGGCGGGTAATATTTACAAGGGCGCTATGTTGTACGCGGGGGCGATAGGGACAGACGTGTGTAAAATTAAGGGAACAAAAAAAATAATCTGGGCGTAAAGACGGACGTTAACGGTTAGGGCCGCGAACGCGTATTCATCTATTTCGGCAGACGCGGCGTGCGTTATTTCGGGTATTTTATCAGTAGGTTTACTTTTGAGCGAACTCAATTTTTGTAGGGATGCGAATAAAATAGGGTTTGGAGGTTTAATTACGGCAACGGCAGTTAGATTAGAACCGGGCGGTTTAGAAAGGCGAGTAGATATAGCGGGCCAAATTCATCCCGCGGAATTAAAAAGTATTACTTATAATAAATTTATAGACACTTTTGGAGAAGGAAAAGAAGAGAATACAGTTAATGAAGCTATTGGAAATATAATCACTGCAGAAAACACAAAAAAACATATGTTTTCGAGATAGAAGTTGTTAACTTATTGTTAGTGACAGAAAAAGAGAAACCCAGAAGTGATCATGCCATCGATCTCCTGACGCTGCTGACGGCTTTCACTACGAAACTGCGTTAGGGAAACCAGATTGGTAAGTGTTGATCGGCTATAACGCTTCTTGATATTCTCGCACTACATTATTTTAACAGGGACTAGATCTCTTTATAATACTTCTCTATAAATCTTGATGTGGCATCAACCAATAGATAGCTCTAAAGAGGTTCTGTATTTCTTTTAGAGTAGCGATTCCCTTCTACTGCTTTTGATTTACCCCAACAAATTTCTATATTTTTAAGATGGTTTTCAATTAAATTTATGTTTCTCGAAGCAAACCTTTTCACATACCGGCGAAACAGCTTGGGAACAATAAAATAACAAAAGAATTGTACAATGTAGGAAATAGCGTTGACACCGATGCGAATACAATGATCAATCACCCCATCTACTGAACGCTCGTTAACAAATTGGCGATTCATTACTTCTCGCTTCCTTATGGCCTTATCGGTCGCCAAAGTTGTCATTAACGGAGCAATTAGTAACATAAAATTGCCCTTAGTTCACAACAGTAGCTACATGGAACACCTGGGACCTGAATATACTGGGTGAGTTTTTTATCTTGAGACAACGGAATATCTTTAAAACACTGCATCAAATCAAAAAAAGATCTTAATAAGATTTGTTATAATGTAGGGGGCTCATTGAATGGTGCCGAATTTGATCCCCCAACTCACCCCCCCCCCTCCCCAGAGTGGGAGCGGGGACAACTTTGAAATCTTAAATGGAAACCCACATTTTGTTTTGCAGTTTCGGATTCTACGCCATCAAGTATGTAGTTTTTGTTTGAAACTTTTTTTCGATTCGTAACAGATTGCGCTATAATCGCAAAAAACATGATTGTGAACGTCTAGAAAAAATACACAAAAAGGAGAAGCAAGCACACACGATTTTGTGTTTTAACCTAAACTAACATTTCAAAAAGCTATGTATTCGAAACTGTACTTCACTTCGATACATTTATTTATTCGCAATTGGAATGCTATTCAACGATACAAAACCGTACTTTATTCAGTACTTGACAAGCTGTGAATACCTACACATTGTCCGATCCCCATTTAGATTATTAATTATTAATCCAATACAAATTAGTTAGTGTTGAATATTTGAACAATAGTGGAGGCTATAATATTACAAGAAAGAATTGAAATAATTTACGTCTATGGAGAAAGTGGTAGGAATATCGATTATCGATGATGCTGTTAATCTTTATTCACAACGTTTTCCCGACAAGATGCGATCGCGCGCTTCTTTTTTCCGAAACATTCAACAGTTCTCTAGCGAAGGAACTGTACAGCCAAGAAAACGTAATCGCGAAAACAATTGCTGGAAAAAAATAATGAAATCGCGGTATTAGCTGCAGTAGCTAATAATCCGCACATTAGTACTCGAGAAATAGCTCGCGGATCAGGAATTTCTCAGTCCATTATCTGCCAAATATTGAAGCGTAGGAAATATCATCCATTTAGAGTTTCCATGCATCAAGAACTTCATGGCGATGATTTTCAAAATCGAGTACGATTTTGTCAATGGGCGCATCAACGGATACAAGATAATCCCAATTTTTTTGCTCGAGTATTATTTTTTTGACGAGGCGACATTCACAAATCATGGTACGGTAAATCGGCACAACACGCATTTCTGGAGTATCGAAAATCCCCATTGGTTGCGCCAAGTTGAACATCAACATCCTTGGAACGTAAATGTTTGGTGTGGAATAATTGGCAATAAGCTTATTGGTACATATTTCATCGATGGAAACTTAAATGGTAAAAAATATCGAAACATCTTGCATAACGAACTTCCAGTGTTACTTGAAGACCTTCCCTTGGACGTACGACAAACAATGTGGTTCTAACATGACTGTTGTCCAGCACATTATTCAAAAATAGCACGAGAAATATTAGATCGAGCCTACAATCTTCGATGGATCGGAAGAGGTGGTCCAGTGTCTTGGCCTGCAAGATCGCCAGATCTTACTTCCCCTGATTCTTTTTATGGAGCCACTTAAAGTCTGAAGTTTATACAGAAGTGCCAACCACGAGGGAAAACATGATTGAGCGAATCACCAACGCTTGTTCAAGGATTACGCCGGAAACACTTCTGAGTTGTGTGCAATCATTCCAATTGCGAATAAATAAATGTATTGAAGTGGAAGGGCACATTTTCGAACACATTTTCTGAAATGGGAATGATAAAGTAAAGCTCTTCGTTGTTGAATGGCTTTTTGAAATGTTATTTAATGTTAAATTAAAAAAAACACAAAATCATGTTTGCTTGCTTCTCTTTTTTGTGTATTTTTTTCTAGATGTTCACAATCATGTTTTTTTTGCGATTACAACGCAATCTGTTACTAATCGAAAAAAAAAAGTTTCAAATAAAAACTACATACAGTCGCGAGCAAATGTCATAGGCACCCTAAATTTTGGACGAATATGACAGTAAGAAATGAGAAAATAAAAACTTGTAGGTAATACATTATAAATATGTAGTATTTTAAGGGATCTTATTAATTTGTTGCATATTAGAGTGTTTTTAGTACAGTTATAATACTTTTTAGATGGAAGGGGGAAAGTGACATCTCGAAGACTTGAAAATATATAAAAAACAATAATACATTTACAAAAGGCATCTATAAAGACTATTGTAACCATAAAGACGATTATGTAAACGTTGAAATAACTGTCACAAAAAAAATGCAAGAAACATGAAACCCATTAGTTTTGTCAAAGGTGCCTATAACATTTGCTCGCGACTGTACTTGATGGCGTAGAATCCGAATCAGCAATACAAAATGGGGGTTCCAATTTAAGATTTCAAAGTTGTCCTCCCCTCTACTCTGCGGGGGTGAGGTGGGGGATCGAGTTCGGCACCATTCAGTGAGTCCTCTACATTATAACAAATCTTATTAAGATCTTTTTTTGATTTGATGCAGTGTTTTAGAGATATTCCGTTGCCTCAAGATAAAAAAACTCACCCTATATACACATGCATCTAATAAGTATTCTATTATGGAAGTTTGAACGAATTAATCTTTAAAATTGGGCGGTCGATCCTAATGAAAAGCTCCTATATCTCCTATATCTCTCCCAAATTTCCTCTTGACGCGTATCCATGATAATTAGAGCGTTTGACGTTTACGCTTCTTGCTAATTTATGGAAATTTTTTAACACCTGGTTTGAAATACAGTTTACGGATCTGTACTTTGTAGGCGATCATAAATCATAAAGAACTCGGTCTTTGCGATTTTTACATTGTCCAATAGGCCGACGGAAGTTTAAAATTGCCCAACGCATAGCCACCTATTTGGGAGTTTTGATTTATCTCTTTTAAAACTCATATTGTTGCCGCCTGTATGTGAAACTATTATTTGTTAAATCCATTGTCATATTTAAACCCCTCTTTTTGTGTTCGCTTTAAACAAAAGCTCGTTTCTCGAAGATACCTGCGTGTTGATTGGTCCTTGTAATTTCATCTATTTATTTGATTCCAATAGGGGAATGGAAGTAAATTAAACAACACTCAAGAAATACGAACAGTATTACGACGAATCGGCACCATTTGCAACAACGTACCGTGATTATTTCGCTATGGGACATTTTGCTTGAATAGCGATTCCGACCTAAATTACTTTTTTATTTAATTTGTGGATTCTGCTTTGAAGGGGATAATCTTGACGTAATATCCAATTCGAAATCGTTTTACGTCAAATACGTACGTCAAAAAAAAGGAGACTTTAATAATGCGTCTTTATCTTACAGAATAAAGGAAGTAATAATTAAATTAAGTACACAAAAACACGAATTTCAATTTCTTTTAATTTACTTTAGGAAGTATATTAAATAATACCTGCTTTTAATTTTAAATCAAGCTTTAATGAAGAGAATACAAAGTTTTTTTTTTTTTTTAAGACGGTCCGACTTTATTAAAATCCTTTTCAATTAACAAATCTGAAAGCAACACAAAATATTACTTTTTTTTTAAATATAGGGATAATAAAAAATATTAATTAATGCTTAGTTAATCATGGTAAAAAAAATGTACTTACAAAATATTGTAGATATGAAATATTATGAAATTGGTTTAAATATAAAACATTGTCTATTTAACATATTGAAAAAATTTTATACGGGACATTAACAACGGTGTGTGTAATATATTTATATATTTAGAAGGAAAAGTTTATTGGTTAAAAAGAATGTTAAAGGTCTATGTGAAAAATACAGTGAGAATAAGTTAAACACCAAAGTAACTAATTATAAATTTTAGACAAATTATCAACAAGGACGCGGTTATTTACACTGCCTTTTTTTTTAAAAATCATTTCTAATATACTGCGTGTCTAATTTTTTTTTCTTTATCTAAATTTTTGTTTTATTAAAATTGAATTTGTGATTATTTTTAAGCGTGTGCTTTTTTTCCAAACCAATTAAGTTTGTTGCTGAATTTACGATGTTGAAGTCGGTTTTTTAGATTGCTCAATGTGTACACCATTACAATCATTCGAAGGTATTGAATAAGAATAAATTAAATTAAAAATAATTTGGGAAACCCTAATTGGGTAGGGGACATATCTAATTTATAACTATTCCCAATGGTGCATCTGGAATATTAAGCCTAGATTTTAGCCTCAATTTGCTTTAGACTACGACAAAACCGATAAATTACCAATAGAGACCATTACAGCGCATGTAAAAGTAGGTATGAAACACAATAAAGTTAATGAAAATAAAAAAAAACTAACTTATTAGAAACAAAATTTGTAACATTATCACAAATCACAAAAAACTAGAGTAAATAAATTAAATTGAAAATTAATATATTAAAGAAACAAGAGAATTTATAAAAAAATCACCAAATTACGGTTGTACAACCTGATAAACCCAATAAAACAGTAATTTTAAATACTACAGATTGTCAAACTAGCATCTAATAGGGAAGATATAGTCCATATCCCCTGTGCCTCCTAAAACACTTACAATACATACATAATTCTTTATCATCTAAAATATAGCCACGAAATTTTAGGTGGTCTTTTCAACGATTTATACAGAGTATTAAAAGAAAGTAGGTGTTTTATATTCTAAGGCCCGTTTTACATTATACTTAATTTAGTATGAAATTTTGTATAAAATTTTATTTTGAATTTATAAAGAAATTTACCTGCATGTCATACATAAAAAAAATTACATCTGAAAATTGGTACAAAATATTTGAATATGTTTGTTTGATATTTAAAATAAATAATTTAGTATGAAAAAAGTTATGAAAAGGATTAATATTACTAAAATGGCTGATCAAGAAGTATTGCTGTCATGCCTATCATCTTTAAATGTAACTATGGTAGGTAGTCCCGTAAAATATTATGTAAAAATTGGATGAGTATGTGACCTGAAGGAAGGTGCATTCTAAATTTATTAAATTTGGGATTAAGGACTGACGGTCCATTGTCGAACGATTTGATGAACTTTGGCAAATTCCTCATTGTCTAGGTGATCTTGACGACGTGGATAGACTTGATCTGATAGATTTTACTTCTTCAATTAATAAAGGCGCAAATAGTCTAGTTGTACTTAGACCGTCAGATGGTGATTATAAGCTTATTTCTAGTGTTCTACTAAAAACTTAAACTACATCGATATAGATGAAGTTGCAGAGGAAATTTTGGGTTGAAATTTTGGTAAGGTGCAACGACCAAGTGGCAATAGATCTGCTAATTTTGCAAGACAAGTTAGGGATGAAATATAATTCTAAAATTTTTTTATGGATTATAAAACTGAGTATGTTCAACAAATTGTTATACAATCAATCAATTTTAATTTTATCTAGGGTAGTTTTGAATACTCAATCAACAATTCAACCTGCTGACATGACCACGACATTATTCTAAAATGGATGGTGATACAGCGATATACGATAGACAACAGAACTTCCTTATATGCTTTGACTCAACTACAAACTACATCGTGTATTTTTGCATTGCCTATGTCAATTTAGATTGAGCGATCTGTATAGTACGCAATAGTACGACAAACGCCGACCTATCCCACTGGACTTAACCAACAATTCACATATTGCGCACGCATATTTCGTTTGTAAAATTAATGAGAAAATAGAACAGGTTCTAAATATTTAGTACAATATTTCGTACGAAATTTACAAATAAATTTTTCTGTATGATACTCTTTGAAATATTTAATAGCAAATTTATATCAAAGTTTCATACTAAATTAAGTATAATTTAAAACCGGCCTAATTCTTCACTTCTAGTGGCGCCTCCACCAATTCTTTTTCCAACTAACTGCAGGTTTTGTTTTTGTTTTTTCACTTTAAATGGTAGTGCTAGTATTGCTACATTATAGATTAATGCCTCAATTTCACTTATGTTTCACCATTTTTTAAAATGGCCATACTTTCTTCTTTCACCAATTCTCATATCTTACCACTCGTTATCAAAACCAAAATAATAGCTTCATCACCAAATGAGAAAAAAATAATTTTATATTCTCTGTGATTGCTAAGACACTTAAAATACACAATTCTTTACCATCTAACATATATGATTTGATGATTGATCTTGTTAGGGACTTGGGTATTTTGTTTCACCGCAAGTTAACTTTTACAAATCATATTGAAACAATTTGTAAGCAAGCGAGACAGAGCCTTGGGTTTGTTGTTCGCCATAGTCGATGCTTTTCTAATGTACTTTCCTCCTTAAATCTTTTATACTTTTCTCTGTTAGATCGCGTTAGTGTACGGAAGTCTTATATGTTATCCATACTATATGGAATCCAAATGTCAATTGGAGAAAATACAGCGTAGATTTTGCTAAATTTTTGGTTTCAAATAGATAACACCTATCGCACAGAGGAACTTCGACTACTCCTTACTACTATCTCGCTTTGATATGCATCGTTGTCATATAGGCGTATATGTCTAGTGTATGTTTTTTGTTCAACCTAGTCTACGGCTTTGTCATTGTCCTGAGCTTTTGCCCAGGTGACTTCTTGGTTGCTCGAATGTCCACTAGACCCTCCGCTTGCCTTCTATTACCGTTTGCTAGAACAATTTGATGCTCAAGTCGCCCTTCTATGTCATGTGTAAAACTACAACAAATCTTCACATAAATGATATACATTTCAATAGTTTAAAACAGTTAAAGTTATCCCTCTCCGAACATTTTGACCAGTTTGTTCCCTAAACCGTAGTTAATTTTTGTTCTTATTCCTATTACTGTAAGTTTACACTAATTGTTAACTTTAGTTACATTAGTTGACCTACTTCTATTTTATTTATTTTTTTATAATCTAATATACATTGTACCTATATTGTCCTGTAATTGGATTTTATTTTTTATCTGTTGGACAAATATATATTATTATTATTATTATATGATCATATTTTTTTAAATTGTACTGTCAACGGTGTATGCAGAGTATTTGAAAAAATAGATGTTTTATATTCTAATTCTTCACTTTAACTGGCGCGTCCACCATTCTTTTTCTAACTAACTGCAGGTTTTGTTTTTGTTTTTTCACTTTAAATGGTAGTGCTAGTATTGCTACATTATAGATTAATGCCTCAATTTCACTTATGTTCCACCATTTTTTAAAATGGCCATACTTTCTTCTTTCACCAATTCTCATGTCTTATTCTTTCTTTTACCATGGTACTGTCAATGGCGTATGCAGCCCGCCGTTCAAATTGACAGTACGTAGCTAATATGAAACACATTCTCTCCTTATTTTGATTTAAGAATAGAACAACGCACGAAAATTCGTTCAGTACAATCAGTACACCTACCTGTAGACGTTCACGCTTGATGATCGATTAAATTGTCCTGAAGGGCACATTACGCGGGTGTTTATACATTCATTACCTCAACAGGCGATCAAATATACTTACAAATATCAATGTAATACCCTGTTACCAGTAATTGGTAGACACAAGTGTACATACGTGTCAATAGTCGGTATTTGAATTAAATTGAATCCCTTGCAGGCTGGAAACGCAATAGTTCAGTGCACGCATCTTCCACACAAGGGATCGGGAAGGGAAGATAATATACCGCGACCTAAAAGATTTATTATGTCTTCGATTCTTGCTGCGTAAACAACACTATTCCTTTTAAAAAAGTATTTTTAATATAACTTCTTTTTCGCAAAAAAATTATCGAAGATTTCAAGGTACACGTTCTTACCATAGCTCGCTTTAAATATAGTCATTCTAGTCCCAAAAAAATCAAGTTGAACAAGTTATTTCTTCTGGGTGTTACTGAAAAGGGAACACCGGCGGGTGTCCCCCTCCGATTTCGATGAAACTTAACAGATCGAAAGAGTACCTTAAAATAAGAGACACATATTTTTTTTATCGGCGTATCCGCACGATTTTGGGGTACAGCCCCCTCCAAAGTTTGGACGATTTTTCAATTTTTGCAAATATTTCCTAAATTATAAGAGATATTAAATTTTCTTCTTAACATAATTTGCAGCATATTGCATGGCCCTAAGGGTGGCGTCGTCCGTATTTCGCAAAAGTTAATAACGGGGGACCGGGTTACCCGTACCCCATTTTTTTTACATTTTGTCTTTTTCTTATTCATCAAAAGAAGGCCGATTTTACATAGAATACGATGATGTATAACAAGTTTAGAAAATTAATAATTGTAAAAATAGAAAAATAATAATAAAGCTTCAAAATTAATAAACTTGTCTATTGATATAAATCAAATGAACTATAATAGAAATAGTTTTATCCTTAATATATTTCATAATACATGTCTCATAATCGTTCATAAAAAGCTAATAACGGGGAGGGTACCCCATACCCCGCATTTTTTTAATAATAAGTTTATTCATTATTCATCAAAAAAAGATCGCTTTTACATAGAAAGCAATGGTAATAACTTTGGAGGATTAATAATAAAAATAATTGTAATAATAATTATTATTATATATATTACTATATTTAGTACATTAACAACAATTATTTGTTATCGTTACTCCGCTGCTCTCCTTACTTATAATAATAATAATATTTCTTAATTTATATCTACTCGACAAGCTATGGTCAAACCTTTCTATGCCTACTAACTTGTACTATATACTATAAACTTTTATCGGTGGTAGCAACATAAATCGTTTTATCAATTGCAGTTAGTAACTGCGTTTTATATATTTCCTTAATAAAATGTTATTCATTCTTAGAATACCATAATCCTTTAGTGCGTATATATGAACAAATTTGCTACACAGGGCGAAGGATTAAATAATACATACATATATATTTTTTAATTTATTTCAAGTTTTTCGTGCAATGTAGGTGTATAATGTAAGTATTCAATGGAGCATAAACATAACTAATGTGTTTGTAACGATTATGACATTTCGGAAACAATAGAACAGAAAAACATTATAATGCTTATAAATGTTTAAATACATGACATACTGTAATGCGATTATTGGTATATATGTATTGCAATAGCGAACAAGATTAATATACATACAGTAATTAAGCTATGTAAGTATTACAGTAGTGATAGTCTGTGTAAAAGTGATTAAAACACAGATTTTGTTTGCACCATGAACACCGCACAATAGCTGGTTTATTGCAAATACTACACAAGGGTGTAGACTGCGCATCTTTGTTAAAACAAAACTCTACAGGATTTTTAAAGGGCCCAGGTCTTTCCTCAACGTATCCACTCTTATACCACGAGTACTTGAATACGTCGAAAAATCTTGGGGAAGAAAACTGATTATGGGTTAGGGATTGCAACTTAATAATATTATTTCTCTGATGTAAATCTATGTCGTAGTTCATAAGAATCACTATATCCGAAAAAGTTCTAACAAAATTCATCACAATAGACACGTACATATATTTATTTTGAGTTATTATTACTATTATTAATTTTCTAAATTTATTATACATCACCGTTTTCTATGTAAAAGCGATCTTTTTTTGAAGAATAATGAATAAACTTATTATTACAAAAATGCGGGAATATGGGGTACCCCGTCCCCCGTTATTAGCTTTTTATGAAGATATCTACCTTGAGACCATGTATTATGCTGGAAATTATGTTAAGGGTAACAACTTATTTCTGTTATAGTTCATTTGATTTATATCAATAGACAAGTTTATTAATTTTGAAGCTTTATTATTATTTTTCTATTTTTACAATTATTAATTTTCTAAACTTGTTATACATCATCGTATTCTATGTGAAATCGGCCTTCTTTTGATGAATAAAAAAAAGGAAAAAATGTAAAAAACAGGGGGGTACGGGGTACCCCGTCCCCCGTTATTAACTTTTTGCGAATACGGACGACGCCACCCTTAGGGCCATGCAATATGCTGCAAATTATGTTAAGAAGAAAACTTAATATCTGTTATAATTTAGGAAATATTTGCAAAAATTGAAAAATCGTCCAAACTTTGGAGGGGCCTGTACCCAAAATCGTGCGAATACGCCGATAAAAAAAATACGTGTCCTCTTATTTTAAGGTACTCTTTCGATCTGTTAAGTTTCATCGAAATCGGAGGGACCCGCCGGTGTTCCCTTGTGAGTATATTTTGGGCGATTGTGTATATAAGATTCGTATTTAAACGGTGCTTAACACGCTGTGCGTCAGGGTTGTTACATAATACTTGTAATCAGTGATTCAGCTAAATATCAGTAATTGCTACACGTAATTTTATAACGCTTGTATGACAAATTGAACGCGAAAGGTCCGTATACGCTTTGTAAAACGTAAACTTGTTAGCTTGATTTGCTATTGTGTCTCCGCGATGATGGGATGAAACGAATAATTGCCACGGCTAAAATTTCCACAATATCCGAATACCTCTTCGCGTTTCGGTTTCTCCACCTAGTACGAACACTTACCGTGTCAATACGTAAGCGTATTCATTCCTCGTCCTCTTGGACTTTACAGTTTATATACGGGGATCCATCTAATCTGGTATTCATGCCCGAAAAGTCCATAAAATCTCGGTTCAGATTCAATGCCGAAGGAACACTCAAGTGCGGAAGATATCAAAAGTTTATTTATTTATTTCGATATCAATAATTGCACATAAACTGATACCTATACCGAATCACCATATAGACTGGTCGTAAATCACGTTTTACGGACTTCCGCTTGGCCACAACTCTGTATACGGTGTAATTCTCCCGGAAAACAAGGGGCGGCATTATCTGGTCTATCTGGGAAAATTGGAAAAGGAAAACCGGGGAGAGAAGTCCTCCTTGGTCGGTTTCCGATTTCATCCGTTGCCCTTATATTATTTACACGCTTCGCTCTTGCTTTAGTATGGGCCTTTTGTATATATATTAGGTAAATAATATGCCCAGATAAAAAATATGCGTATGCCGTGTTATGCGATACACCAGAACGTAGATTTGTGATATAAAACCATTTAAGAAGAAAAATATTATTCACAAAACGTAATATTTAACATATATATTGCTATGTTAATTGTAATCATTAATATTTAATCTAATTTAGACAAATTGATATTTATTTAAAACAGTTCTGAAGTATCTGTTACAGCAATCTACATGCCTGGTTATCTAATTTGCTCTACTAACTCTAATTTATAACACAAAATAATTTGCCTATTCATGTTCATATTTTTCAGCCACATGTCCAATTTCGTCTCTGTTTATTTGCCTGATTTGCCTGATTGACATCGATCAACAATCGATATGCCAGTTAATAGTTACAAAATTCGAATTCATATTCTGCCAGCAAGCTTGCATACTGTTTATCATAATATATGTATGAATTCACAAAAATTACCTATCAAGAACTATTTATAAAGCAAAAAAGAGCCGCCAGGTACCAGTACTACCATTTAAAGTGAAAAGACTAAAACAAAACCCGCAGTTAGTTAGAAAAAGAATGGTGGAGGCGCCAGTTAAAGTGAAGAATTAGAATATAAAACATCTATTTTTTCAAATACTCTGCATACACCGTTGACAGTACAATCTAAAAAATTATGATCATATATTTTAGATGGTTAAGAATTGTGTATTTTAAGTGTCTTAGCAATCATAAAGGATATGAAATTATTTTTTTCTCACTTGGTGATGAAGCTACCCTAACAGCCAGAAACATTACATAGATATTTTTAAAAATATATTTTATAAATATTTTTCGTGAGAGGTTTTTGAATATATTTTTCATATTTTTTTCTAAATATAGATAAAATATTCAATTAAAATATTTATTCCATATTTTAAAATTAATGTAAGTGCAATAGTTTTTCTAAAATATTTGTAAAATATTATTTATATGAAAATTGAGATTTTTTATGCAATCTATTTAATTTGTCAAAATGAACTAATATTTTTTTTGGTTATTTAGAATGTATAACGTCGATAACGAAAAGTTGAAACATACATAGAGTTGTCTAAAAGGCAAGAACTTGTTTTTTCACACTGGCCATACAAGTTAATAATCAATAATTCTGGCATCTTTTAAGGCATACTGAAGGTTTATCAAATTAATCACTATTTTTTAATTGAAGTGTTCTAAATAAAAAACAAACGTATTTATTTTCATTTTATTTGAATAAGCCAATAAAAATGAAAAATACTCATTTTTAAGTCTAGCCTTGGCTGGTGCCAGGTACAACCCTATGGCTTTTTTCATATGTTCGGTAGTGGCGCTCTCATGGCGTTTCCTTGGCCTCTAAAACAATGCCAATTGTATTAGATCATACCATGAATAAAACATCGTACAACATTATCAACACCTACTAATACATTTGGAGCATTTTACAATAATTGGAGTGGTAGCTACATTCTAATACTTACGATACTTATTTTTACTTTATTTTCATAATATTTGAAAACATTCTACGTACAAACAATAAAACAACGCAACGTATTTAACCTCTATTTGAGGTTATGAGGCTTATCTACCGAGATGAATCTCTTAAGCAAATCAACTAGCAATTTATCTGGTAGATGCAGTACATATATGATGCATAAAATTCCTACAATTATATTATTAAACGATTTCTATACATAGCGATATTGAGCATTCCAATTATCTTATAAATGCCATGACATGTTCAAAGTTTTGCCTACCTCGTAGTCACCACAAAAACTAAAACACACCCCGCAACAATTAATTACACAGTTAACCCTAATCTGCCCTAATCGTATACTATTATAAACTATAACATGTAACGGACAAACGAATGAAAACGTTTGATGATAGGCACGTGCGCGTATACATTCAATGTACCTAATCCATAGATGCATAAACAATACTAAATCATATAACACCGGCACCGTAATGAATAGAGGTGTTGTGTTGACGTTCGCAACTTATAAATATTACAAATAATATAATACAAAACGCAGATATATTAATAGAAAAGTTACAGCGCTCAACTTAGATACTAATTAAATCATATTAGATGTATATTATCTAATTTAATCTTTAAACTATCATTTTAAATAGGTACATATCTACGTAATATGTA
Source organism: Protaetia brevitarsis (assembly GCA_004143645.1). Classification (NCBI taxonomy): domain Eukaryota; kingdom Metazoa; phylum Arthropoda; class Insecta; order Coleoptera; family Scarabaeidae; genus Protaetia; species Protaetia brevitarsis. The sequence goes on along the minus strand of RXPK01000234.1, from coordinate 4,510,477 downwards.
TGCATATTTTACCCATTTTATACTATTCGTCCTACGCACCAGATGTACAAAAGTAAAAATCTTTTTTTTTAAATGAAATAAATATTTACAGAAATACAAAGCAAAATATTCTTGCAGAGTTATGAAAAATATATTGAGAAAACATTTGCAAATAAAATATTATTAATGCTACATAACATATATATTTTTTAAATGCTTTCCTAATATATTTTCTATAATATATTTTATGCATATTATATTAATATAACTAATATTCAAGAAAGATGTAATATTTTTTTAAATATTTATAAAATATGAAATAAATATAGTTGGTCACTGGGGTAGTGAAGGAAGAAAGTATTACCATTTTTAAAAATGGTAGAAAATAAGTGACATTGAGATATTAATCTGTAGTGTAGCAAATACTAGCACTACCATTTAAAGTGAAAAGACAAAAACAAAACCCGCAGTTAGTTAGAAAAGGAATGGTGGAGGCGCCAGTTAAAGTGGAGAATTAGAATATAAAACATCTATTTTTTCAAATACTCTGTATACACCGTTGACAGTACAATCTAAAAAATTATGATCATATTTTTTTTTTGGATGGTAAAGAATTGTGTATTTTAAGTGTCTTAGCAATCACAGAGGATATAACATTATTTTTTTCTCACTTGGTGATGAAACTATTATTTTGGTTTGGATAACGAGTGGTAAGGTCAATGTTTAATGAACTGTAACTTTTTTTATCAGAAAAAGGTGATCCGAACGACCTTTTAATTCTTTTCGGTCTTGTTTTTTTTTTTAAATGTTTCAAATTTCAAACTGTAAATTATTATGTTACAAAAATAATTTCAACATTTAACTTTAGTCTCGTCAGCGAGAAAAATAATAAAATTAACTTTTTTTCCTGAATATGAAAAATGGTAAAAGAAACAATAAGACATGAAAATTGGTGAAAGAAGGAAGTATGGCTATTTTAAAAAATGGTGGAAAATAAGTGACATTGAGGCATTAATCTATAATGTAGCAATACTATCACTACCATTTAAAGTGAAAAAGCAAAAACAAAACCTGCAATTACTTAGAAAAAGAATTGGTGGATGCGCCAGTTAAAGTGAAGAATTAGAATATAAAACATCTATGTTTTCAAATACTCATCAGATTAAGAACTAAGAACATGCAGGGTATGTTATTGTAATCAATTGAGTTTGGAAACAGTTGATTAGGACATTATTAATATATGACAGAGAAGGTGTCAATTCTCCAATATTTTTGTAAATCCTATTATAAAATTATACTTGCCTAATAAATATAGCTATAGAAACTCCATAGAAAATTCCGTAAAATTATTTATAAAGTTTCTACATTTCTACTAATCCTCAACTTATGTTTGATGTTTACATTACAAGCAAGATCAGATCAGGTTCATCACTGCGAACTACGTCAGGATCACCTAGAGTTCCAAATCACAAATGCCGTTGAATGACGGCAAGTCGCGTATCTATGGCACACAAAAATCGCACGTCAAGCTGCGTCACTGCGAACCACGTGCGAGCGAGAATCCGCCTTTAGACTTAAGCTGCCTCCAGAGAAAAAAAATCAAATGGTGTAAGATCTAGCAGGCCATTCTATATGCCTCCTTCGACCAATCACGATAAGTGGAGAAAAACGACAAGTGAATGTAACAAATACAAGTAGAAGTTGCCTTGGTTACTACAAAAAGAAAATGCGATATGTTAGGAGAGCATATCGAGAAAGCAATTGAAGCCATTTCAGACCCGTCATTAAAAGATATTCCCTTTGATATGACAACTGACGGGTTTGTGAATTTTATATAAATCACCGCAGTTTATATATGGTTGTATGACAAAGGTTTTCCTGAATGTTTGTAGAAACGTAAATGTGAATCGACGTGTTACATCTGTCTTTGTACATCGTCCCTGTTACTTAGATAAATTATTTATTATTTCCATTTAGTAACAACAACTCGCTTGGATACCGCAGGTATTGTCATTCGAATTTCAAACCTACGTGGGTGTAGAAATTCAACGTTTCGAGTGAACTTGAGTTCGTCCTCTTAGCCGTTTCAGCTTCATTAAAGCAATTAATTAGACAGCCTCCCATATTCGCTTGGATTGCTGAAGGCGCCTTTATGTGGTTGACGTCTGTATTGACGGACCGCTAGGCATCTTGGATGTACGCTGACACCACCGCACGCCCTCTGGTAGTCACCGTTTAGTCTGCCACTTTGCGCTAGTCCGAAGGACTTTGTTACGCAACCGAGCATTGTAGTTTTATATGTACTTACGTTGTGTTGTACACCGAGCGAGAACTAGAGACAAAACATAAATTCGTATACGATGGAACCGACGTTTCCGTTACGTCTAAATCAAAACAGACCTCCCCTATTTCTCGGATGCGACATTCTTCTTCTACCAGACCAAACATTCTACTCGAGTACACATTTACAAGTGAAACTTGTACCCAACTTTCTTCGCTGGCATTAGATTATTACCCAGTATATTATTTTCTTGCTCTGCTAACTTTAATCGTATATTATATCTTCTCTCCCGATATGCTTGTTTTATTGACACGCTAGATAAAATATAGAATATTGTGTGTAATTACCATGTAATTGATGTTGCTCCAAAAATGCAAAATCGTCCAGTTCAAATACATATATACAGTGACCGGCATAAATATTGCACCATATGGGAAATTTTTTTATTATTAACATATACTAAAACTTTTTTTGGGGGATAGGTTGTGCATGTATAGAAACCCCAAAATTTATTTTGACACACGTCACGTGAACACTAGTATGGCGGTAAATTTAAAAAATATGCCGTGAATCTGCAAATAGTTAGGTTAGATGATATGATATCGAAAAAAATTATTTGAAAAAGTTGCTTAGAATTCAATTTTGAGGCTGTATGCAAATTTTAGTAAACATGTTTAAAAAAAATAAAAATCACAATTTTTCCAAATATTGTTTCATTGAATTACATATTTCCATTTTTTTCGCTCTTAGCAGCTCAACTGCAGTATTATTTCCAAATTTGATTGATACTCTAACAATTTTGTCAATTTTTGCATAATTAACATAGCGAAAATTGAAAAGTACGTTTCAGTGTGATAATTGTTACAAGAGACTGTATCCAGTGGCGGCTCGTAGTCGGAAACGTAGGGTGTTCACAAAATCAAGAACATGCAAATTTTTAACTAAAATCCAATCATTTTTTTCGTACATGTCCTCCTTAAATTTTCTTGTAAAGTCTCTAAATTTGCCCTTTGTAGTTTGCGTCAAATTAAGTTCTGGTTTTGGTCTGCTCATACTTTTAACTTGAATTTTTTGTTCATAACTAAACGAATTAAAATTGTATTTCAAATATTGCACAGTAAAACTGTTCGCATCCATAGTTCTTATTTATATATTGTTTAGTGTTTACTTACAATACTACTTTGTTTGTTTTGTGTGCATTTCATCTCTTTTACGTACTGTATATTTCATTTCATTACTTTTTTTACGTACTATATATATTCTTTTTTGTTTGTCGGTTGCACCAAAGCGCATTAGTGGCGGCTTTGCTTTGAGGGATTTAACTATGCGACGTAGTTTTTAACTGTAGCTGCGCTGTTGCCAATTTATTTTTGTTTTTCTAAAAAAAAATAATTATTATTTGTATCTTTGAGGAAAATGCGCGCTTTTTGGGAACAGTTAAAGATTTACCAGTTTAACTTTGTGATTTTATGTGCGCGGGTTTAATAAACGTATTGCTGTAGATGAAGTACTTCAAACGAAAATTTAAATCAGTGTTTTAAATAAGATAGATAGTTTTTTTTTAACAAATATATTGTCTAATTTCCTTTTTTTACAAAGTTAAATTTAAGATATTTATAAATTGACACTAAGCATTTAAATTATTACAACCATGATTATTGTGTTAATTATATCAACATTTATCATCTACAATTCTTTGAAAATCTTCTTATACCAAAACTAAAATATGAAATTAAATTTAATGCAGACCTGTATTAATTACTAATCTAAACTGCCCGAGTGTGATTAAACATTGAGCACTGGCTTAATATCAGCAACAAATTAATAGATTAATATATTAAAATTTTTAAATTCCAAGCAAAAGAAAACAACACATGTGAGCCACCCCAATATCTATATCACACTGGCTCTCTCGCTCGCACGTACGAAGCAGAGAGCCAGAAAACAAACAAAAAACCTGGAAACAAATCCGTCCAATACGGAAAAATCTAGCAATAGTGAAATAAATAATATAATGTTATATATAGTCACAAAAATTCTATTAAAACTTAAAGTATAAAGAAATACACCGTTATCCTAAAATATCAAAACAACTTTCAAATGAAACTAAAATTAAATTAAGAAATTTATTCAGATAATCGTTTTTTTTTAAATAAAAAACTATAGCGGTATGTTATTTAATATATTAAAATAATTCGCACTCTTGGTTTCATTATAAAACTGTCACCAACAAACAGTATTAGTTCTTATGGTAGTTACGACCTGTGAACGGTGAGTCATTCATAAACAAAACATATATAATATAGTTTATCCGTAAAACACGATATCTGAACGTTGATGTCGATCGATTTATTAACGTGACCCGAGAACGCAACGAAAGCGAGCACAGGAGCACACTCAATTTGTGCACCGTTCATATGGAATCTGCCGTATCCCTCCCCACCTCGGCTACGTCCTTTATGCGGCTAGGCATTGGATAAAATCAACGTAGTCCCGCCTACTCGGCGCACGTGCTCCGTCGTCGGTCGCTTGCTCGCGATGTACATACATATGTATAGAAAGGAACGTCGCGTCTTTTATTCGTTTCGCTGCATTATATTTCACGAATATATTAAGATCGAGTAATAAATTTTATTAGTTTGTAATCGACGATTTCTTTAGGGGGTTCACGTGCTCATGTGCTCCTATACAGAAACCGCCACTGACTGTATCTAGTAATAATAAATAAAATTTTACAAACATTTTCTCTATAAACCACTTAGCAGGCATTACTTTTATTGAAAATTATTATATTTCTTGTTTGTTTTCGGCATTAAAGTGGAGACCGTTAGTCAAAAACTAATAATACTACATGCATGTACCGAAGATTTTGAAGTAGCTTTTGAAATTGGAGAACAACGAATAATAAACAGTAGGTAAAATAAAAATAATAGTAATTGCCTTATTTGCCAAATAAATAGTATATTTAAACCAGCGGTAAAGTGCCTCTAATTGTAATAGTCCAAGGCCTGCAATAGCACTTTCCTTACGTGGTTTGAATACAATTTTTTCCCAACCAGTCCAATTTTAACTAACTCACAGGTATGTCTTTATTATTTTTGCCCTGATTAATTAATGTCTAAAAATAAAGTGAGCCCCCTACATTAGAACAAATCTTATTAAGATCTTTTTTTGATTTGATGCAGTGTTTTAGAGATATTGCGTTGTCTCAAGATAAAAAAAACTTACCTGTATATACAGGCTGACATAGAAAAAACTACATGCATAGCATCACGAGATAGAGGAACGAAAAATAACAAACAAAGTTCCTATACACTAATGTCTGATTGCTTTTTTTTTTCAAGTTAAAAACTGTTTTTTATATTGTTCTTATATTTTAGTATTACCTAGGCAATAAAAAATATTTTAAGGTTGGCTGTGATTTTATGAAACAAAACATTTGGTAAATGTCAAACCAATATTGTTTTGAAAGTTTTATTTCAAAATGGTGCGCTATACTTTCATAGAATACAGGGACATGATCTTGTGTTACGACAAAGCTCGTTCAAATTCTTCCGAAGCTCAACAGTTCTATCGAGAGAGATACCCATTAAAGCAAGTTCCTAATGTTAGGACATTTATTGACGTACATAGGCGTTTGGGAGAAGATGGTTGCTTTAAAAACCAAAATTTGATTCTAGGGTTAACAGAATTCGTCGTACTGTTGCAAATGAAGAAGCTATTTTGCAAATAGTTGAAGACAATCCTAGAATAAGCACCAGAAGAATAAGTGCAGCTGTACCGAATGTCAATCGTAAATCTGTTAGGGAAGTCCTCAAAGAACAACTTCTTCATCCATTTCATTTCCAAAAAATCCATCACCTATTGGAACAGAATTTCCTACCGCGTTTACAATATTGCGAGTGGTTGCAAAATAAAGGGCAAAACTTTGTCATTAATTTTGTTTACCGATGAAGCAGGTTTTAGTCGCGATGGAATTTTGAATATTCCCAATATGCATTATTGGAGCGATGAAAACCCTCATCAACACGTAATACGGAATCACCAGTATGGGTTTTACATTAATGTGGGGCAGGTATAATCGACACTTATCTAATTGGTCCATTTCGAATGCCCAGACGATTGACAGGCAAACTTTATCAATTTTTTTTGGAAAATGAACTGAATACTTTATTAGAAGATGTTCCATTGAATATTATAAGAAGAATGTACTACATGCATGACGGCGCGTCAGCTCACTATTCTAGGAGAGTAAGGGAATTTCTGCAAAGAAAATTTGGAAATAGGTGGATTGATCGTGGGGGACCTATACCATGGCCAGCTCGTAGTACCTACTGACCTCAATCCCCTCGATTTTTCCTTTTTTGGATTTATGAAAAGTGAAGTGTATGCCGCAAAACTAAATAGTGAAGAACAATTATGGAACAGAATTGTGGAGTCTGCTGACAGATTTCGTAATAATGCTGACATATTTCAAAGATGCCGTCAGTTATTAACACTGTGTATTCAGGAACAGGGTCACCAATTTGAACACCTTATGCAGAACTAATATGTATCTTATATTTTGGAATGTTGTTTTGTTTAATAAATGCCCTTTTAAACTTCAACAGCTTGTAACTTGAAAACAAAAAGCAATCGGACATTAGTGCAGAGAAACCATTTTTGTTATTTCTTGATCCTCTATCACATGTTGCTATGCATTGTAGTTTTTTTTTCTGTCACCCCATATATATATTGCTATGATCATGTTAATAAGATTTGTATACTATTTATTTGTTATGTTCGATTCTATAAAATGTAAGTTGAAATATGTCCTCGCATAAATGTATTAATCGCGGTGCACTGTAAAAAATTACAGTAATTTTGCCATTGTAAATCAGGAATATTACATGTAATAATGCTGTGAATTTACCACAATAAATCATGTAAATTTTATTTTACATGTTTTTTCTAGGATATTTAACATGGAAAAAGAAATGTCGGTAAAATTAGCTTTTTCATGTAAGTTTAAGATGTAACAAAAATTCAAAAGGAAAATACAGGAAAAAACATGTACAATTTTGTATTTACTCTCAAAATTTACTTAAAAGTGTAAAATTGACATTTTTTGGGGTATTTAGTGCACTTTAAAAGTAATTTTACTAGTGAACTATTAATTTTGCTGTAAAAATATGAGGATCTTTTATATTTATTTGTCTTTACTTCAATTTTCGGGTAAAACTATAGATATCGTGGAAAATACGAAATTCATACGCCGCAATGTGATTGGTTATTGGATTATTTATCTGTGCGCGTAGGTAATTCTATTCGTTTGTCGAACTTATTATTGGCTCAATGATATCATGTACGTCACAAACAGTCGTAGGTTTCGCATAAGAGTGTTCATTCTTGATCCCTGGTTGAGCGATTCAGTATGACCTATTAGTTGCTATAAAAGAATTAGGTAAGTTGCTTGCTCTCTTTGTAAAAATACGTATGAAAATTACTTCAGTATTCGGTAAATATAGAGTTCATATAAATATTACATACGAATTTTACAGTACAATCTTTGAAAAACACATCAGCATGTGAAATTGATGGTAGAAATTTTACCTTATGAAGCAAATTTACCTGTAAAATTGTAGGCAACCTTCTTACCAACGATTTTACATGTAATTTTACTGCAACTTTTTTTGCAGTGTGGTTTGCTAATAAAAATATCTGGAAGAAACAAACTTAAATAAATAAATAAACGATGAATATGATGGAAATGTTTATTTGGAGCTATTCATTCTTTCCAGAAGACTCAGTGAGGATTGCATATACGATCTAATATAACAGAAAACCAAGTTATGGCACCTTAAACCAAACTCAAAAGAATCACCCCTCAAAAGGGGAAATAATGATAACTTTGAACTGAGTGAAACGAGTTAGTCCTTGATTTTTTTATAGAATACCCACAATCAGTGTTTACCTATATATTTTGTTTGACCGTGATGGCTTAAGTAATTCCTGATATAAAAAATATTAAATTTTTCCACCTTTATGCTAATATCTCGAATGGAGTGGCATCGATTGCGCTAATTTTTGGGTATTTACAGTATGTATGACTCATTTGCTTTAATTTCAGCCCGATAACTTTAGGGGCACTTTTCAATGGTTTGTTGGTGTAGAGCCTTTAATGCACCTCGTGGTTACAAGCGACTCGACTGTACCTGTTGAGGGTTCAATGTTCACAGATACATATTTCATTATGTTATCGTAAATTTTATTTTTAAAATATAGAGCATTTAAACAATACCGTTATAATTTACTGGGTTTACGCTTGATATCGTGAAAGTACAATAGATCATAATTGCAACGACGGTTTTTATCATTTTGAAAATGCGCGGAACGCCTAATCTCTTGCCGTAGATAAAACCGTAAACGTTTGACAATTAATATTATTCCGACAAGAACATGAACAAATTGTCAGGATTTGATTTAGATAAAAATAAAGTCACGTGCATTTCGCGGAAAGTGATTGTATCGGCTATGTATGCATTAGCTGAGGGTTGTTCAGCAGTTTAGTTATTGCTGAACACGATTTTAATAACACAGGTTTAACGTCCAGGGCAGAAAAACCACGGCAGGTGGAAATGTCATGATTTATAGCCGTAGATAAAAATGAAACTGTTTGAGGGGAAATGGAGAAAATGCGCCCATTATGTGTTTTCCCTCTTTCCCCAATAAGACAATGGAAGCAATTTTAATTAAGTGCATACACTGCCTATAAATTTCATGCCAACGATACGGGAACAAACAGGACGTTTACTGGAAACGCAAACATTGTAATTGCTAATAAAAAAACATCAAATCATATCTTGATATCACAATAGGTGGTAATGGTGCAATCCCGCTGCTGATAAAAATAGTAAATTACATTGGAACTGATGCGTTCAAAATCAACGTTTTGTTCTATGGCTTTTTGTATCATCTCCCTACCGCGAAGGTTTTGGAAAACGAAGCTTTTAAATAAGTACCTTTAGCGTTTTGTACCTTTTTTTTCAAATACAGATGTAACCCCAGTGACCAACTATATATATTTCATATTTTATAAATATTTAAAAAGCATTAAATCTTTCTTGAATATTAGTTATATTAATATAATACGCATAAAATATATTATAAAAAATATATTAGGAAAACATTTAAAAAATATATATGTTATGTAGCATTAATAATATTTTATTGCAAATGTTTTCTCAATATATTTTTCATAACTCTGCAAGAATATTTTGCTTTGTATTTCTGTAAATATTTATTTCATATAAAAAAAAAGATTGAATTTTTGCTTTTGTACATTTGGTGCGTAGGACGAATAATATAAAATGGGTAAAATATGCATACATATTAAGTAGGTATGTACCTATTTAAAATGATAGTTTAAAGATTAAATTAGATAATATATATCTAATATGATTTAATTAGTATCTAAGTTGAGCGCTGTAACTTTTCTATTAATATATCTGCGTTTTGTATTATATTATTTGTAATATTTGTAAGTTGCGAACGTCAACACAACACCTCTATTCATTACGGTGCCGGTGTTATATGATTTAGTATTGTTTTATGCGTCTATGGACTAGGTACATAGAATGCATACGCGCACGTGCATATCATCAACGTTTTCATTCGTTTGTCCGTTACATGTTATAGTTTATAATAGTACACGATTAGGGCAGATTAGGGTTAACTATGTAATTAATTGTTGCGGGGTGAGTTTTAGTTTTTGTGCTGACTACGAGGTAAGCAAAACTTTGAACATGTCATGGCATTTATAAGATAATTGGAATGCTCAATATCGCTGTATGTACAGAAATCGTTTAATAATATAATTGTAGGAATTTTATGCATCATATATGTACTGCATCTACCAGATAAATTGCTAGTTGATTTGCTTAAGAGATTCATCTCGGTAGATAAGCGTCATAACCTCAAATAGAGGTTAGAATACGTTGTGTTGTTTATTGTTTGTACGTAGAATGTTAATCAAATATTATGAAATAAGTAAAATAAGTATCGTAAGTATTAGAATGTAGCTACCACTCCAATTATTGTAAATGCTCCAAATGTAATTAGTAGGTGTTGATAATGTTGTACGATGTTTATTCATGGTATGATCGAATACAATTGGCATTGTTTTAGAGGCCACAAGGAACGCCATGAGAGCGCCACTACCGAAGATATGAAAAAAGCCATAGGGTTGTCCTAGCACCAGCCAAGGCTAGACTTAAAAATGAGTATTTTCATTTTATTGGTTATTCAAACAAAATGATAATAAATACGTTTGTTTTTTATTTAGAACACTTCAATTAAAAGATAGTGATTAATTTGATAACCTTCAGTATGCTTAAAAGATGTCAGAATTATTAATTATTAACTGTATGGTGAGTGTGAAAAAAACAAGTGCTGCCTTTTAGACAACTCTATGTATGTTTCAAACTTTCGTTATCGACGTTATACATTCTAAATAACCAAGAAACAATTTTCATTTTGACAAATTAAATAGATTGCATAAAAAATTTCAATTTTCATATAAATATTTTAGAAAAAATATAGCGCTTACATTAATTTTAAAATATGGAATAAATATTTTAATTGAATATTTTATCTATATTTAGAAAAAAATATGAAAAATACATTCAAAAACCTCTCACGAAAAATATTTATAAAATATATTTTTAAAAATATTTATATAATATTTCTGGCTGTTAGGGAATGTTAATAATGTGCTTCTACTTTTAACAAGTATCATTTTATCTAACAATATAAAAGATTAAAATTTCGATATTTTTGAACCTTAAAGGGACATAACTTGGAAAAAATGACGCGATTTTAAACCAAATAAAGCACTTTTTCAAACGATCGTCTATTGAATTTTATAATATATATTTTTTTAATAACTGTTGTAAAAATGAATGTAAGGTTCTTACGGTATTTTACTAAAAGCATAAGCAAAAATCAAATCTTTCCACCACAGCTGATTTTAGAGTTATAATCACACTTTTCTAGTAGATAAATAATAATTTTATTTACAAATTTCATTAAATAGAAGTTATAAAAAAATAGATAAGTACAAAAAAGTCTTGACATAACAAATATTAGGAACCTGGAATGTTTAATTACTATCAATAATAAAAAAAAAAAACACTTGACTATACACAAAGAAACATTGCTGATATATCAAAGTTTTGCATAAATACAATTATTTCTCCCCTTTGAGAAATCAGCAACAATCTCACATACGCTGGGGGTTGGGAGTACCTACCAGGCGCGTCCCCGAGGTGGTGGATAGGGGAAAGGCCATCTTGTCAAGGTTCGCTCAAGACGAGATGGTTAGTGGCGGCTATAAGTTCGTCCTCTCTGCTTAAAACCGGAGCAAGGTGAATGCAGACCGTTGCCGTAACCACTTCCTCCTCGCCCGAGCTGTCGTGTGTTGGCTAAGGGCTTGCACAGGGTTCTACAATGATGCCAGTTGTTGCTTTCGGCTACCGAAAGTCCAACTGTTAAACCAGGTCTCGAAAGGGATGGGGGGTCTTGGCTTAACCGCACGGATCGAGAGGAGACAACCTCAATAAAAACCTAAATCCTAAGGTGGCGAACTAGGCTGATGGGATGCCTGGCTGGATAGAAAACCAGTCTACTAGTCCAACCTTGGGGCACCTGGCGCTCCCCATTGTATTTAGTCTTACCTCTGCATGCGGTGCTCTGTGGAGGTGGACCTTTTCTTCCCTAGCTGCTCGTGGGATCAACCATGGAGGAAGGACGTTTATTACCGCGACGACACCGCTAATAAGAAAGAAATCCAAAAATGTTGAGCGACATTCGACACTCTAAATATTTATAATTTCCTAAAAAATTAGCAACGATATATTGCTAGTTCTCAGTCTTTTTGATTTACCAGGATATGTTTGCAAAACTTCTTAAAAGAAGTCCATACTGCCAACTCTAAATCATTCATGATACGTTCAAAATTTCCATCTCTGAACAGCTGCCTAACTTATGGGCCAACAAATATTCCTTCGCCAACTTTCACACCAGACAATTTTAGAAACTTATCCTTCGAGTATTTAAAACAGTTGCCTTCTTTTTCTAGTGCATTCTCTAACTTCTGTGTAGAATGTAAGAATATTGTTAATGATTACTTAAGATATATACTAACTGTATCTAATCCACTGTTACCTAGAATGTATTGTTTACCCAAGATACATAAACCAGGGAGGAGCATAAGGCCCATTGTATCCAATATCAATAGTCCAGCTTACTTATTGTCCAAATGGCTATCTGACAAATTTAATCACAGGATTTAGCAGTTCAAAATTCGTTTATTGAAATGATCAAAAATGCTAATTTAATGTGTTGTAGGGGTAGAATTACCGAATTAGAATCCACTAACGGCACAATTGGTGACGTTGCTGAACTGGTCGGCTATCCCAGAGAACACAAAATACAACAATATTTACTAAACCCTTCTTGCAGTCCAAGCAATAAGAAAATAACCGTAAGGTCACCACGGATTTGCCAAAGGTGATTTGAATATTGAATGAGATTTGATATAATTGACATATTGCCCGCTTTGACACTTGTTTTCGACGAGTCGATAAACAATAGCCATCCTGTAGGGTTATATTGAATACTCATTCCATACAAAAGCCCATTTACGTCAGTGCTGTTACAGAAATTTCTTTCAACTTGTTAAACACAACTAATTCTTTTCGTGACGAATCTTGAATAAAGAGACCTCTTTCGCACACATCTCAATGGCATAGATTTCGCCCCGAAAGATCTCTTGTGTGTTGTCCAAAGGTTGCAATATCTCCTGACTCTTGGAATACGATTACATATTCCTGCGCCTACACTCTGCTAGATTTTCAAACCGTCCGTAAACCAGCTGGTGTCTGCCTGCGTCAGTGCTTTCTCGTCGCATCTCCATTCCTCTCTGTTTGGGAGAAAGGTAGTGAAGTATGCATTGGTCGAGCACTCATAATGTCCGAGGACATTCTATTAGGCATGCTGTCGGAAATAACCGATTCCAGCAGCTTGTTGGTCACACAGATATGATTATGTGGCGATTGATTCGCTATTTGCCATGGCGAAAATGCAGTTAACCTGGCCTGCCTTTCCACAACAAGGTCCGGCGAACTTCTAATGCTAATGAAGGGAAAGAAGAACATTTGCGATCGTTTGTTTGGATGTAATTTTTGCTGTGGCATACACAAAAAAGGAGACCTGAAATTAACCGAGAATGAGAAACATTAAGTTAGATGACTTATAACAAAAATACTCCAATCTGTGGTACTGGTAATGCTGTAAAGTTCTCCTAAATCCCTCACCACAAACTGCACTAAACTGGACGTACGTTTCGATAGCAAAGCTATCATCATCAGCAGATACACTGAACAAAAATAACTACACTAAAACTACCCTAATTTATACCTAAAAAAGATCATGGAACCATGATCACGGTCATGGCTGACTGCCGTCTTGCTTAACTAGTCACTAATTCTAACTCCGTCTGATCTACTACTTCTACTTAATAAACCATAAAGACAAGAATTTAAGAGTCCTAAATCTGAATCCATTAAAATATGTTTGTTTTTATATATTTCCAAACCCTCATAACAATTTAATTGCACATTGTTGCTTACGTTTTTAACTAACTTTATATTGTCAACTTTATGGTTTTCTTCAAGCATATGTAGGGCTACACTAGTTTTGTCAAACCTTCTAAATTTAAGATGAGCCAAATGCTCCTTGTAACGCCTTTTATTTGATTTTTTAGTTTGCCCAATATATACATGATCACAATCTTTACAAGATATTTTATAAATACCTGATTTGTCCAAATTATCTACTTGATCTTTAGGGTTACCTAAAATATTTTTAAGACTGTTATTTGAAGTAGTAATTATGTCAAGATTGAATTTAGTGAAAATTTTTTGTAGACCTTTCGTGTAACCTGGATAAAATGGTAATTTAACATATTTCTTATTTTTCCTGTCACTAATTTCTAAAGTACTCACATTTTCAATTCTTATTTATTTTGTTTTTGTGTTTTCTGATGGTATTATATACAACGTCTTCTGAAAATCCATTAAATGAAGCGATTTTAATAATTTCTTTAAGTTCTTTATTATATCGTTCTGTAGATAGAGGAAAATTAAGTAAGCGATGCACCAAAAAGTTAATAGCTGTTAGTTTATTTTTCCATGAGTGATTTGAATCTTCTGAAATAAATCTGTTATTAGTAGTGGGCTTTCTATATATGTCTATTTTTAATTTATTTTTATTTCTTATTACTAACATATCGAGAAAAGCAATCCTATTGTTTGTTTCCTCTTCATGGGTAAACTTATTGGAAGGAAATTTTGAATTTAGCTATTCAAGAAAATCTCTAATTGAGCACTTACTAGTATCAAAAACACAAAAAATGTCATCGACGTATCTAACCCAAACCCGTGGAAAATATACCAAAGTATTCTGAAGATCGGTTTCAAATTTTCCCATAAAGAGATTAGCTATGAAGGAAGATAAGCTGTTACTCATTGCTGCTCCTTCAGTTTGTTGGTAAAAGGTACTGTTGATTTGAAAGAAATTTTGTTTCATGCAGAGCTTCGCCAAAGAAATGAAACTATCAATTTCATTATTACCCAACTGATTACCTTTCAAGAAATCTTCTAAATAAGTCAAAGTGATATCAACGGAGACGCTGGGAAACAGTGAGCTCACATCAAATGAAACTAAAACTTCATTGTCATTAAGTTCAATGTTTTTAATCTTTTTGAATTTTTAACTGCTAAATTCGGGGGTTGCACAGGTAAGTGATTGAATTTGTCAGATAGCCATTTGGACAGTAAGTTGGACTATTGATATTGGAGACAATGGGTCTCATGCTCTTCCCTGGTTTATGTATCTTAGGTAAACAATACATCCTAGGTAACACTGAATTTGATTACAGTTAGTCTATATCTTAAGTTATCATTAACAATATTCTTACATTCTAATAAGGTCTTCTTGGTTTCTGTGATCATTTTTAATGACGGATTTTTAGTTAGCTTTACGTAAGAACCTTGCGTTAAAAGGGTACTGACACGATCAAAATAATCTCATTTATCTAAAATGACCGCAGTATTACCGTTGTCAGATTTTAAGTAAAAACAGTTTTTGTTTTTAAGCCCTTTAGCAATGTTAATTTCTTTTCGTGTGATATCTGAAGGATGACGTTGTTTATTTTCTAAAATTTGAGTTTTACAAGCAGATCTAATAAAGTTTTTAGTATGATCATCAAAAGTACTAATCGCTGTTTCTATGCCAGATATAATTTCTTCAATTGGTGGTTTTTTTTAATTTTAAATTATATTTCAACCATTTATTCAACAAATTAATTTCTTCCTTGTTACAAGATAAAGAGGACGATGATTAGATGACTTATACTCTAACCAAGGAGGGATTAAGACAGTAAGAGGTTCTAAGTCATTAATGGCCGATCTGACACTTTTAAATGTAATACTCGATGATGTTCTAAAGGAAGGCGCCTCGCGAATTAAGAAACTTCAATTTATTAAAATCAAGGTATTATCATTAGAATATAGATACTCACATCATTTTGGGAATGATGATATTGTCGTCAGTTGTTAAACCATGTACTTCCATTAAATTTCCTCGAATAATACGACTCCTTTTCTTTCTTTACAGTAAGTGCATATCGCCGTTTGGGCCGTGAAGTTTATTTGTTGCCATTCCGAATTGTCAATTCAGACGCGAAAGAAACCGCCCTCTGGGTTTCCCCCCCTCGGAGTTCGACGGACGCTTTGTGGGCGCGCGACTGCCGTGTAGATGTATAGTTTTTCAAAAAAGAAGGGGCGCTACACCCTAGCGAGTCTCTTCAAGATCACCCGCACGTAATTATCAGTTATCGGCCGAGCGTGAGGGCGTACACGCTTTTTAGCGCGCCTTTCTTTAAACATATTTATGTCAAAGCTTTTCAGTTTCTGCACGTCATTTCCGATTTCGTCATCTTGCGCTCTGGTGCGCTTAATTTCACTCATTGCACGCCCAATTCCTTTCCGCGCGCATCGCGAAGTGCCGGTTTTAATTAATTCGTAATTGACGTTTAGATAAAGCTTTGGTAGACGTAAGAAATATGTCATAGGAAGTATGACAACGTTCATGTCACTAGAATAAAGACAGTTAAAAATCATATAACACACTGAGAAAAAATTTAATAATCATAAATAAAAATACAATTATCGTAAGTAAAAAGTTCAGCTGGATAAGGGATAAAAGCACAGATAACTTAGCACTAGTAAAAAAGAGATCCTAAACACTGATACTAACAAGAAGCAATGTAAGTTACTGACGGTCTGCTTCATACCGGTAACTTATGAAGTTACTTATGATAATTAAACTGAAGTAGTTAAGCCAAAGAATATATGTAGTTGCAGTAAGCAAAGATTTGCCCTTGTCAAGTAGTAGGTGTATTGCTGTGAGTGAACTATTCTATAACAGGACCTTCATAATTAATACAAGCCATTTACATTACTTGTGATAAGGAAAGAGTATCATTAATGCACGTTCACTAAATACCTGATATATAGAAGGCAATGGTTTGCTATGAATATACAATATACTTATCTTAAATTTGTTGTTCAACTATAGGTAGTGTAGGAAACGAGGAAGTTTAGTGAATATTTATTAAGTAGCTTACTGTGTACTATGTACTGAGAAAAATGGGCTAAGTAAACTGTTTGCTTGATAAAAAGTTATTTACAATAGATAAAGTTTTACTTGGAATTATTCTCGTTAATTAATACCTGCAACTAAACCCAGTTTCCTGAATGCAAGTTGGTACTCTAAATAGTGCTTTTATTAACGGCTATTACACAGCGTACCTGACGAATTTGTGCTAAGTAACGTATTACTTATAACTACAGCACATGGTTAGTAGAAGTAACAACAATGCTGATCGCTATTAAACTCATGTATTTTCTTAAATATGTAACAACTTGCCACAACTATATTTTATTTGAGTTTTGCTGCAATGCGGCGGAGTAATAAAATAGTTCCCGAGATTGCTACGCGCGCAAGCGCGGGCTAGCGTTAAGTAAGAGACGGATGTCTGAAAAGGTTGTCGAAAAAGAGTGGCCAAGGAGTACGGCCATTGTAGGCCAGTTGGAACGCAAATATATTAAAAATACCGGGTGGGTTAATCCAAGGCCCCATCCGTATAAAGAATCCCAGCGAAAGAAGTACCGAGCCTACAAGCAATCGGATGTTTTAAGATTGCAGTTTTAAACCACGTGGCGGGATATTTGAATTCCCCATCATTGTGATGATATTTGCGCCCGCTGGTGAAGTTAAAGTGTGGATGCCGTCGCTAGGTGAGTGACAGTCCAAGTGCCAGCTGCAGTTAGGGATACCGCGATGAAGAAGCCGTTTTCGAGGCGATCACCGGACATAACCGCAACGTACGCCGACAGAGCGTACCTGATATATAAAAGGTAATGGTTTGCTATAAATATACAATATACTTACCTTAAATTTGTTGTTCATCTTATAGGTAGTGCAGGAAACAAGGAAGTTTAGTGAATATTTAATATAAATTTAAATAAAAAGCAGTATTATTAGTAATAGTTTTACTTTGTATAGGATAAACACAGTGACTACCTGAATTGAATGAAAGATATTGGTTTCACTTTAACAAAAGTTTTTTTTTAACACAATTTACAACGTAATGACTCATAAAATATATTCCTTAATAATGAAAAAAACCCTTGAAACGTTATTTAGTTATTGAAATTATTGAAAGCTAAACAAAGGACAAAGAGAAATATGGCTTTGAAGTTACAACTTATAACAAATAAAGAAATAATATACCTAGGGGGTAAACTTGCGGTTTCTGTTGGTTCTTTGCACTGGGCGTTGTCTCGACGAGTTGATCCTCTGTCGGCGTACATGGTAGTTATGTCCGGTGATCCCCTCGAAAACGGCTACTTCGTCGGGGTATCCCTAACTGTAGGTGGCACTTGGACTGTCACTCAGCTAGCGACGACATCCACACTTTAACTTCACCAGCGGGCGCAGATATCATGACAATGATGAGGAGTTCAAATATCCCACGACGTGATGTAAAACTGCAATCTTGAAATATCCAATTGCTTATAGGCTCGGTACTTCTTCTTTCGCTGGGATTCTTTATACGGATGGGGCCTTGCGTTAACCCACCCGGTATTTTTAATATATTTGCGTTCCAACTGACCTACACCTTACCAATTTATTGAATATTTTTGCATGCTTTAACTTAATTCCGTATGTTTTTGAGCCCACGCGCGTGACCACGGATTCTAGCAGTCTGATTGATAATATTTTTGCGGACGATTTTGCGGATCTATATTACTGCTCTGTAGGGATGTCTGCGATGTCTGACCACAGGTATCAGTGCTTGTATACGAAAAGACCCTTGGTGAGTCGAAAACAAAAGTTCCGCCTTTCTCGCATATTTTCGGATAATAACATTTCACAATTTAAAGAGCGAATAATCCGTGAAGAATGGACGGACATGCATAATAGTGACAATGCTGATGTCAAGTTTGGAAACTTTTACAATATTTTCTTGTATCACTTTAATATGTGCTTTTCCTTAAAAAAACATCCAATAAAAGAAAATAAATCGTCGGGCTGGTATAACGACGATCTTAGGATTAAAGCAATGGAGCTACGTGAATTGGAGACATTATGTAAATCTAATGCCGATTCCAATCTAGAAAATTTATATAAACTAAAAAAACAGCAGTACAAATTCCAATTAGAAACAACCAAAAATAAATTTTACAGTAATCTGATCTTGAATTCAAAGAACAAGGCGAAAACCACATGAAGTATTATAAAAGATATTACCAATCCTGTTAAATCCTCAAGAGTTATAACACTTCGTAACAACAATGGTGAATTGATAAAGGGAACCTGCTAAAGTAGCAAACTCCTTTAAACAGTTTTTTGCCGATGTAACTACAAACAGGACTGGTTGTGATAGAGTAACCGATATGTTAGCAGCAATTTATATTTACAACCCACTGATGCTACTGAAATTCTACAAATCATAAAAGAAACTAGTAGCAAGTATTCTGCTGGAATCGATCCGATCGATTCCGTGCTCCCTTCTGAAGCACGTTTCAAAAGAAGTAGCTGATCCTTTAGCATACGTATTTAATGAGTGTCTGGTAGATGGTACTTTCCCGCACATTCTAAAGACCTCAAAAGTGATTCCAATCCATAAGAAAGGGAGTACTAAAAACATAAATAATTATAGGCCAATAGCTCTGCCATCGGTGTTTTCTAAGATTTTTGAAAAAATTATGAATAAGAGATTAATTTCGTATTTGGAAAAATTTCAAATACTTAGTTCCAGCCAATTCGGTTTTGTGCGAGGAAAATCTACATGTGACGCGGTCTACAATCTCTAGAATCGGTATTTTGAAAGCTTGGACCGAAAGCAGTGTGCCGTTGGCTTGTTCTTTGATCTTAGCAAGGCATTTGACACTCTTGATCACACCATTCTTCTAGATAAGTTGTTTATGTACGGTGCAAGAGGCGTAACTTACAATCTCTTTAAATCCTTCCTATCGCACCGAAAGTCATTAGTGTGTTTGCTGGGCGAAAGAAATAATATAATGCAGAGCTTTTATTCAGATACGTGGAACGTTACAGGTGGTGTGCCGCAGGGTTCGATACTGGGGCCTACACTATTTCTGTTGTATGCAAACGATTTGAATGCTGCATTGGTCAATGCCCTGCTGACGCAGTATGCCGACGATACTAGCTGTATTATGTCTGGCACTTTCGAACAAGTATCTAGTGCGGCAAATTCTGTCGTCAGCAACATGATTGCGTGGTGTGACTGTCAGGGGCTGATGTTGAATGGGATAAGACGGAGCTAATTCAATTTAGGAATGGTCACTCCGATTGTCCTTGCAATCTCTACGTAAGGTATAATGGTAAATCAATCCCTGAAGCATCCTCCACAAAGTTTTTGGGTGTCGCAGTTGATTCTAATCTAAGATGGCGTAATCACTGCGCGAGCTTAATTGAACATATATTCAGAGCATTTTATGCTCTTAGAAATTTGCGGCATTGTTGTAACCCGGAAGCTTTAAGGTCATTTTACTTCGCTTGCGTGGAATCAGCGATTGCGCTATTGTATTGTCTTTTGGGGCTGCTCCTCACTATCGTCGCAGCTGTTTCTGGTTCAGAAAAGAATTTGGTAAGTTGTTACCTATTTAAGAAAATACATGAATTTAACAATGCTGATCGCTAGATCAGCATTGTTGTTACTTCTACTAACCATGTGCTGTAGTTAGATACAGTACCAGTAGTCATAAGCAATACGTTACTTACCACAAATTTGTCAGGTACGCTGTGTAATAATCGTTAATAAAAGCACTATTTACAGTAACAACTTGCATTCAGGAAACTTGGTTTAGTTGAAGGTATTAATTAACGAGAATAGTTCCAAGTAAAACTTAATCTATTGTAAATAATTTTTTATCAAGTAAACACTTTACTTCGCCCATTTTCACAAGTGCATCAGAAAAGAATTAGAAAAATATATATGATCGTTAGTACATAACGCATTCCAGTTTATGTAATAACGAAGGTGCAGTAACAGTTGAATACCATTTGACGGTGCAAATGTTAATTAAAACCCACTATTCGGAACTGTGGGGCGCTTTTCATTTCGGCGTAATGTATGCGCGTATGTCCCATTAGGCTCATAGCAACAGCGGCGTGCAACAAGCAGTCACTCGACACCAGTATTGGATTCCACCTGACAAATGTAATTTCGTTCCGAAATATTCTAATGGTACAAACAGATTTGTCCACGTGACGATCCGGCGCTAATACAGACAGACTTAACGACAAGTAAAGCTTGATGTATTGTCGTACATTTAGAAACAAATTGACCGTCACGCGTTCGTATATTCATGGGCTTGCATTAGGGACCTGCGTGTCGGTCATAGACAGAGACGATTATGTAGCGCGGTAATAATTTATAGCGTCGGACCTGTTAGGTATAAATACGTACGCAGCTAATACGCACAACTTAATTATACCAAAATTTAACATGATTACTATAGCTGATTTGCTGTTTTACCGCTGTCTGTAGTAAATGATTATATTCGGCGATTCCAAACAGATCGTATTTGTTCTATTTCTCCAACAAATTTTCTGCCATTCAAACGTTGAAGCTGATTCATAATAATCCCTAAATGTACCTGACTAATGAGTAAAAATGGGTCGCAATTATATTATTTGGTAAATCACTAGACCGATCCTCGACTGTATAGGCAGGTTATGATGTACTTATAATGACACAAAACAGTTGTTACCTATCAGCGGGTTCACTTGTGCTTTTTCCCACATTTTCTGGCTCGCACATTCATTCCCTTCATTAGATTACTATTTTCTGATAGCCGCTGGTCTTCTGGCTGTATGCATATTAACACAGCCATTATGTGCGGGTATCTAATAGTACAATCATTTCCGTTAAATTTACTAATTTGCTTCCGTGGATTGAATAGGCGGCCGTGGCTCTTCAAATCGTTTGATTCATATACACTACCGGTCATAAGTATTTACCCGGCACATTTTTACACTGAAAAACCCATTTGGCTGACTCAACGAAATTGTAATTGTATTAACTAAAATGTTTATTTAAAATATGGGCAACCAAATGTTGGCAATATTCAAATTCCCTCTAAAAT
Organism: Protaetia brevitarsis; assembly: GCA_004143645.1. Lineage (NCBI taxonomy): Eukaryota > Metazoa > Arthropoda > Insecta > Coleoptera > Scarabaeidae > Protaetia > Protaetia brevitarsis. The sequence goes on along the minus strand of RXPK01000234.1, from coordinate 4,488,436 downwards.
GTATAAGTTGGTAAGACTAGGAAAATGTAGAGAAGTGTTTGTGTAGAGACGTTAGAGAGTTATTGTATTATACAGACATGTATTAATAAAAGTGTTATATTAATAAACAAAAGGGGAACTTACACAAATATATTGTTGGGCGAAGCACATAATTTTGTTAATAAAATTTGTTTGTTTTAACAATATCTTTCATAGAATTAAACAAATAAAATATTTTGCTCAAATGAAAAGTTTTATTAGGTCAAATGTATGTAATCCTGTGACATTCAAAATGATTGTCGTAATAAAAAAACTGTTTTCAGGAAAAAATTATCTATACTTATTACCATTTTAATGAGTGAAGTTAGCAACATCCAAATTTCATACAATAAATCAATTTTCTTCACATTTAGTGACATTGGTATTCGTGTTGTAATTTTTCTTCGTTTATTTATCTTATAACTTTTTTCAAACTGTTTATATTTACATTTAATATCACCAACAATAGTATAGTAACACTGACTTAGTTCAAACTTTCATTACAAAAACGCGACATATACTTACACCCCTGCTACTATCTATAGGAGCGGAATTGACAATCTTTTCGAATCTCACCGTACTTAAAATAACTAACTTTTTCATTGAAATAATGGGATATACTATGAGATTCAAAATGATTGTCAATGCCGCTCCTATAGATAGTAGCAGGGTGTAGGTATATGCCGCGTGTTTGTAATGAAGGTTCGAACTAAGTCAGTGTTGGAACATAAGAAAGTAAACGGACCTGTCATAAATAAGGAAAACGTAACCTATATTTGAACTCGCATATATAAACGACTATGGCTTGGTGTTTCTGCTTATAAAAATGAAATGTAATGAATTTAACTTTACTAAATTATGATTTTATAATTCAGTACTAACTGGTGTTTAACTAAATTTATTTATTACTTTAAATTATAACATACAATTAGTATAATTATTAAGTGACAAAACTGCATCTCTCAGTTCTTCTATGGTATGCATGCGGTTTCTATATAGATGATATTTTTTAGATAGCCGAACATGAAGTAATCTAATGGGGTTAGATCAGGCGATCTTGGTGGCCATCTTTGTGCTCTAACGAACCTGTCAACAAAAAAACTGTTGAAGATATTGGCAGGTTTGTCGAGCAATATGTGCTGGAGCATTATCGTGCTGAAAATAACCTGCTTCAAGCTCATTTTCTTGTAATTCTACAATAAACAATTCCAACATGTGTTGGTAACGTTGGGCTGTTACGTTTCCTCGAAGAAAATTGGCCCTATTATTCGTTGCCTGGACATAGCTAACCAAAAACTTTTATGGGATGCAATTGCGTTTCTCGAAATTCGTGTGGATTTTCTGCAGACCAGATACAATAGTTTTGTAAATTGATATAGCCTGTTTGATAAAACCAGGCTTCATCCGAGAAAAATGATTTGTTTAGCGAGTCATCGTCCCTTAAATTGTATTAAACCAATGACAATATTCCAATCGCCTATCGTGATCTAATGGTAATAATTCCTGTACTGTAGAAACTTTATAGGGATGAAAATGTAACTTTCTTTTGACAGCTCATTGCGCTGAAGTGTATGATAAGCCTATAAAATTATAAAATGTAATAAACTATTTCACTTAATGTTAATATTGATTTTTTTACCTGTTTGTTGAGCTAATTACCACAGATAAATTCCCTTATTTTCTTATAGTATTCAGAAATACTATTGTTGGTGATATTAGATATAAATATAAACGGTTTGAAAAAAATTATAAGATAAATAATCGAAAGATACTACAACACGCACGCCAATGTCGCTAAATGTCAAGAAAATTCATTTAATGTATGAAATTTGTATGTAGCTAACTTCGCTCATTAAATTAGTAATAACTATAGATAAATTTTTCCGGAAAACAGTTTTTTTCTTACGACAATCATTTTGAATCTCATAGTATATGTTTAGTTCAAATAAAATTTTGTAAAATTGATTAAATGGAATATTTCTTTCAAACATATATCTCTATTGACTCAATAGAATAACACACAGAAGAACAAAACATTTTGTTGAAACAATTAGATTTATTTGCTTATTTGAAGTAAAATATACAGGGTGAGTTCTTTTTTATCTTGAGACAACTGAATATCTCTAAAACACTGCATCAAATCAAAAAGAGATCTGAATAAGATTTGTTATAATGTAGGGGGCTCACTGAATGGTGCCGAACTCGATCCCCCCCAGAGTGGGAGGGGGGACAACTTTGAAATCTTAAATGGGAACCCTCATTTTGTATTGCAGATTCGGATTCTACGCTATCAAGTAGGTAGTTTTTATATGAAACTTTTTCGATTCGTAACAGGTTGCGCTGTAATCGTAAAAAAACATGATTTCGAACGTCTTGAAAAAATACACAAAAAAAGAAGCAAGCAAACATGATTTTAACATAAACTAACATTTCAAAAAGCCATGTGTTCGAAACTGTGCCCCTTCACTTCGATGTATTTATTTATTCGCAATTGGAATGCTATTATTCAACGATACAAAACCGTACTTTATTCAGTACTTGCCAAGCTGTGAATACTTACACATTGTCCGATCCCCATTTAGATTATTAATTATTAATCCAATACAAATTACTTAGTGTTGAATGTTTGAACAGTAATGGAGGCTATAACATTACAAAAGAGAATTGAAATGAGTTACATGTATGGAGAAAGTGGTAGGAATATCGATGATGCTGTTAATCTTTATTCACAACGTTTTCTCGACAAGGTGCGATCGCGCGCTTCTTTTTACCGAGTCGTTCAACAATTCTCTAGCGAAGGAACTGTACAGCCAAGAAAACGTAATCGCCGAAAAACAATTGCTGGAGAAAATAATGAAATCGCGGTATTAGCTGCAGTAGCTAATAATCCGTACATTAGTACTCATTTCTCAGTCCACTATCTGCCAAATATTGAAGCGTAGGAAATATCATCCATTTAGAGTTCCCATGCATCAAAACTTCATGGCGATGATTTTCAAAATCGAGTGCGATTTTGTCAATGGGCACTTCAACGGATACAAGATAATCCCAATTTTGTTGCTCGAGTATTATTTTCTGACGAGGCGACATTCACAAATCACTGTACGGTAAATCGGCATAACATGCATAACTGGAGTATCGAACATCCCCATTGGTTACGCCAAGTTGAACATCAACATCCTTGGAACGTAAATGTTTGGTGTGGAATAACTGGCAATAAGCTTATTGGTCCATATTTCATCGATGGAAACTTAAATGGTGAAAAATATCGAAACATCTTGCAGAACGAACTTCCAGTGTTACTTGAAGACCTTCCCATGGACGTACGACGAACAATGTGGTTCCAACATGACGGTTGTCCAGCATATTATTCAAGAATAGCACGAGAAGTATTAGATCGAGCCCAGAATCGTCGATGGATCGGAAGAGGTGGTCCAGTGTCTTGGCCTGCAAGATTGCCAGATCTTACTTCCCCTGACTTCTTTTTGTGGGGCCACTTAAAGTATGAAGTTTATACAGAAGTGCCAACCACGAGGGAAAACATGATTGAGCGAATCACCAACGCTTGTTCAAGGATTACGCCGGAAACACTTCTCAGTTGTGCGCAATCATTCCAATTGCGAATAAATAAATGAATCGAAGTGGAAGGGCACATTTTCTGAAATGGGGTATGATAAAGTAAAGTTCTTCGTTGTTGAATGGCTTTTCGAAATTTTATTTAATGTTAAAATAAAAAAGAAAACACGAAATCATGTTTGCTTGCTTGTCTTTTTTGTGTATTTTTTCTAGACGTTCGCAATCATGTTTTTTTGCGATTACAGCGCAATCTGGTAGGAATCGAAAAAAAAATTCAAACAAAAACTACATACTTGATATCGTAGAATCCGAATTTGCAATACAAAATGGGAGTTCCCATTTAAGATTTCAAAGTTGTCCCCCTTCGACTTCGGCACCACTCACAATCAGTGAGCCCCCTACATTATAACAAATCTTATTAAGATCATTTTTTGATTTGATGCAGTGTTTTACAGATATTCCATTGTCTCAAGATAAAAAACCCACCCTGTATAGTTATTCCCCCGAAGTAACAAATTTGTTTGAGTTAACAAAGTACCGATGTTGTTTCTCAATAATAAGAAAGTAATTGAACCAATCCAACATTTTTACAAAGTTGAACTATATTATTGTGTTAAGACCATACTGAACTAAATAATTTGTTTGAATATATTAAACTCTCTAACCAAATATTTTGTTTCAGTCAATAGTGTACATTTTTTTGCATAATTTGAAACAGCAAAGGGTATGTTTGTTTCAAAGAAAATATGCTTAAAAAAATATATTTGGTTGGTTAAAAATATATCGGTTTTTCAGTGTAAAGATATCTATTTCTTTAATACTTTTTTTATCAGTATTAAGTACCTCATTTCACTTTATACCGATTCGACTGTGCTGTTTATGACATCATCTACGTTTCAGTCTGGTTGATAGTACACAGCTTATGACCTTATGAGAATTTCCATTCAATCTATGTGTAGCAGCATTTTACCAGTCGAAGTTCACAAACTATTATTGTCACTAGAATGTTATTGACAAGTCCTTGCGTGTTACTAGTCTCGTAAGTACAGGATGAAAAGGTAACTCATGTTTATGTGGCACTTGGTTTTCGTAAACCTCCAGAGAACAAGATATTGCTCTTAAAGACTGTGTTATGGTTATATAAATATTAAGTAGGATGCCTGCTAGCCTTCGCCGTGCGCCTCATTCGCCCAGGAACATCGGCGGGACGGGTAGAAGGAGACAGGGAGTTCAGTGGAAATGATAACAATTAGATCCTAGCTTTGGGCGCTGCACGCAACGAGGATTAAGACTGGCTTTGTCATCAAGGTAATGGAAGGGACCCGTCTGCGACGATTGTCTTATTAATGTATTCGCAAATCAAAGATGGAATCGCTAATGCGAGCAATTGTTTGCTCTTTAGAGGAGCGCCTGCGGCGAATTTATACATTGTCGATCAATTATCAAAGTTTACAAACAACCTGAACTCCTAAACCTCGGCGGTAGATCACGTTATCACTGGGTTTGGCATAATTAAATTACAATCTACAATATTAATAAAACTCCTAGCTGTTTATGTAATGCTGAAGGTGGAACAACAACTGAAGATAATGTTAACAACAATGATTTAGACGAAGCTCGAAGCTTCAAAATCTTAGCTTTTTTTTCAAATAAAAAACAACAAGAAAGAAATATAAAGAAAAACATGCTTATATCCTTACCAAACAAAGTATAATTGTATGGTGTTGTTTAAAAGGAATTCACCTAGATATTCTTTCATTAATACCACGTGCAATAATGCGAATGACTATTGAGATATTATTTATTTATCCTAAATGTTTTCAAAGCATGCTTATTTAAAGACGTTCCTTTGATAGTCACCTTATTTAACTACGCTAGCCGAAATCAACCGATACCTAATTATCGGTCTATCCCTTTTAGACACTGCCTCTCACTATCGATTGTATCTACGTGAGCCCTAGTCCAAAAAAGTTTTACACCCACCTCACCTAACATATCCCAAAAGTACCTAATAACTAGAGACCGGATTATATACAAAGAAAAACTGGAATATATGCGCATATATATGCATCGATTTTTGAGAAAATATGCATGAACCTGGGACATTCATGCAAAAAAAATGCGACAATATGCAAAATTTTTACATAAAATTACAACAGAGCAGAAAATTAAACATTAACTTTATTGCACAAAATTTGTTCACAACATATTTCTAAAACAATTTATAATTAAATGTTTTTCAAAATTATGTAAAAGAAAGTTTTATCTTCTATCAGAATACATATGTTTCGGAATAAAAAAGCTTCATTCAACATCCACAGATATAATTGGTGCATTTTTTAACATTGCAATACATTCTAAACTAAAATTAAAGTGGAAATAGTTTGCTGTTTCACCTTCCAAAATTTTCTTAACTTTCTTTAATTTCAAATACCCCGCATTTTTATTTATCACTGTTTTAAATTTATCGTATATAGAATTACCTATGATAACCCCTTAACCTTCTTACATAGCATATCAAATTCGTCTACTATTTCGACTGATTCCGAGAGCGACATCCCTCGCGTTTCTAGTTTACGAATGGAACTTGAAACAAAGCTGTAATTCGACTTAATATACAAATGGTTTTGTAGCAATTCTGTTGATGTTACTATCTTTTTACAGTTTCCTAGAGCAATGCAGTCAGCAGTGATTTCAAGAATTACATTTTTTGTTCCTTCAAAATTATCGGCGAAAAAAATTGCAGCCTCTAACCATGTACCCCATCTCGTAATAATTGGTTCAGGAGGCAGCTTAACACTGGGAAGTAGCTCCATATAAAATTGGATTCGTAAAGGTGCTTTTAAAAATACTTTTTTTGACATTGCTAATTAAATCATTAATCAAAGGGAATTGATTCCTAATGTCTTCGGCTACACGATTGAACCCATGAACTAAACAAGTGGTATGAATAATGTTACTATAAAAAAAATGTTAATTTTGCGCGGCTTTTATCATATATGGTACAGCGTCGGACAACATTAGTAAATTTTTTTCACAAGGTATACTTCCAGGTAAAAAGAAATTTGATAAACCTTCTCTAACGAATTGGGCAATTGTCACATTATTTGTTTTTTGAAGTTCTTTACAATAAATTAAATATGATTTACCTACAATATCTTCATGAAGAATTCCTATTAACAAATGGGGAAAATAACGGCCACACTTATCCGTACTTGCATCTACCATGATATAAATAAAAGTATCAAGATGTGACATAATTTTTTCTTAAGGTACTTTCGTCAGGTCTATTATGTTTGCAATATTTTTGCAGAAATGATTTCAAATTAACATTGTTTAATCCTGCTAATGGTATGTTAGACGAAATTAATGCGTTACACAGATCCGTATTATATTTTTCTTGTTCTGAGTTTCGTGTAGTTGATGCTACACATTGACGTATAGATTGCTGTGTAAGAATTCGAAATTCCATCCTGTATAATGCGAGAATTTAAATTCATTTTCTTAGTGCGTACCGTGGCATTTTAAAAAAAGAGCAAGCGCTGCCTCGCGGAACAACCAGTCAAGTCTTTGTTTAAAGTAGTTATCGGTGCAAAATGACGTCACAACTAGAGTTTATAAAAACCCTTAACATAGCGGTTTTGGGGCAATTAGTCCGTGGTCCTTTAAACTAGCTTCAGGAATAAGCACGCGTTCTCCTTCGTCGAGTGTCTCTAAATCTTAAAATTAAAACTTCTCATCTTAGTTTTTGCAATCAAAATACGCATTAAAATTCGAGAACAGGAAACACAAGCTTTCCTCGAAAGGTGTTTTGATTATGTGATTAGTTTTCATGAAAATTACCCTTTTCTTGGCTTAAAAAGATTGTGTGTGTTGTGCAAAGTTTTGTGCCTAAAGTTTAGATTCCATGAAGAAATCATAATTTCCACATTTGGCCGGTAAGATGTTAAAAATTCTGCTTAAGACTAACCATTGCAAATACAGTGAAAATCGTAACTCGTTCGCTCTCTCTCTCTCCCTCAACAAATATAGTATGTTAAATTATTCATTAAGATAATTGTTTTGGTTACTACTTTTTTTTGTTGTACTTGTTATCCCGTTTATTTTGTAGCTCTATATAATAATATAAAAGCTTTAATATATAATTGTAAAAGATATAAGTCGTTCTTTTATTTCGTCATTCTAAAAGAAGTTCAGTCTGAACCCTTAGTGAAGTCCCGAGAGGAAGTCAGACTAGTAAAGAGAAAGCCGACGAGAAGGGTAAGTCGACAATCTTTAGGCTAACTAACGCCCTGCTTCGACTGACGAGGAAAACACAGTTGGGAAACATCTTTGGCTAAAATTAACTAAAACTATTCGCTACCGAACAAAAAGTTTGTTTCCCAGCAGTGGCTCGCCGGTCAAAAGAGCAGGTGTGGTGTATCCTGTGAGACGGAGTTTGGCATGTGGCTTTTGAATTTGCGGCTGGCCAACGCCAAAAGTCTCGTTGATACATATGCTTGGAAGAAGTATTATAAAAATATTCTTATTTCATATGTTTTTACATTTATTTTCTTTTCTAGGAAATGTGAAGTCGCATTCTTTAATGGTAGAAAGACAGTATTAGACCCAACAAATTCATTTCGTTCTGCATTACAACAAATGATGGCGGCATATTTTAATTTTCATTTACAGTACGCAAAAGAGGCTTCTAACATATTAGAAGTTCTGCAGAGGTATTTTTTTAAAAATATACCCTGAACAGGGCAATAAAAATAAAAAGCTCCAAATCCAAACTCAAATTGATAAGATTTTTAATGTATTTTGTTAGTCAAAATTTATTTTATGGTTACATTCAACTAAATCTTTGTATTATGAATACAACCAATTGTTAGTAACTATTGGCTTTTCTTATCGACCTTTCTCCCAAAATGTTTACTCTTTAAAGCATTGCTTATTGAATTTAAAAATTTATTGAAGTTATTGTAAACTCTCTGTAATCCAACTAATTAATATATCTTTCAGGAATTATTAAAATTAAATCTAATATTATAAATGGTATATTTTGAATATTTAAATGGAGAATCTGCATTAAGTTTTAAATGACATAAACATGTTATTAAATAACTGAAACTTAATATTTCTGGATGATAAAACAACCTAATAATCAATTATTTCAAATTTCTTTGTTGTTACTCTAATCTATACATTAAAAAAAAAAAATGTAGTAAAATTACCCCAAAAATAGATGGCAACTGGGCTACCGCCTATTTTTGGGATAAATTTACACCTATTAGGGATTTTTCACATACTGGTGGAATATTCCTTGAAGGTGTGGTAAATCTACGTGAAATTATTCCATTCCATTAGGGAATATTACTTTAGGGGTGTAAATTTACTGGTGAAAATTACCACACTTTCAAGGAATATTCCACAAGCATGTGAAAAATCCCCTATAGGTGTAAATTTACCCCAAAAATAGGCGATAGCCCAGTTGCCATCTATTTTTGGGGTAATTTTACCACATTTTTTTTTAGGGTGTATACGTCTCCGAAATCTAGTAATAAGCCTGACGAAGTCCATTTCCCTGACAGCACCGAATAGAAAGCTTTGTCCGACCAGCATCGATAGTAGATTCTAAATTATCGACGTCCAGTTAGCTTACCAAGACAATTTGATGTATGGCACCAAGCGGAAGCGTCCAATTGGCACTAAATAAAGTGAAACCGGTCACGTCACGAACAGTAAGAGAAATGGCCGCCTGGGGACGCTCGCGATATTCTTAAAATTACATTTAAAATCGCTACGCCTCGCCCTAAGGGTTAATTTATATTCCGTTTTGTTTATACTTCACGTGTCTGGATTAGGATGTCACGAAGTGTACTTTGACGGGGCACGCATTAGTGGGTGCTCCCCCTCATCGAACACTTTGATGTAACCTTGTTCACGCTTTGGTGAAACGTATAAATATTTGCCTTAGACATTGAATACGAATCGGCCTGTTTACGTTTCGGCATCTCAATAACGTACCGCAAATTAATTCATTAGGCGAACTTGCGTAATATTGTTTTGATTAGGTTTGCATAATTATAATATGTAAAACCGTTTTCGAGGGGGAGGTATATGAGATTCTTAACATCTAATAGTCGGGATCGATATTTTTTTTTTTCGTACGGTCTTTATGGCGCATCATTAAAGTGGGAATCCATCACTCGAATCAACTCACCCTCCGTCGGATGACTTGCAAATTATCGCCATATCATTTATGGGTGCCTATCCCCTCCCCCTTCACCCCGCCTCTGTAGGCTCTTCAAAAATCTGTTTCTCTTCACGACTCCACTCCACTTTCGGGCATTATCTAGGCTTAATACGGCGTTATTCAATTTTCAAATGAAATTAAGTGTATTGATTGATGATCACGGATCGCAGCGCTATCTTTCTTAACGTCACCGCGAACTGCGCTAGGCAGCGGACCGAGCCAATTTGGAATATTATAGATGGCTAATGGATTGATGACTTAATGGAAAGTATATATTATGCAGCGCGGTTTAATGGATGACGATAAATTCAACGTTTTAAACGGATCATCATAGATCAAACGTCGCCTCGCCTATACTATACACATACATATATATGGGTCTCTACGCGTGTGATTTTGTCGATTCCGAAGTGATTACCCGGACGCGTTTTCGGGCGCCATCCAGTTTCTATAATATGCCCGCCGATACTAAAATTTATCAGATGCAAATTGTCAATGTACAAACAATTAGTTGACCCTCGCGTATTAAGCAGACAATGGACATTTCATAATTAGTAAGAGGAATGTCATTAGAGGGCGAACAGGGGTAGGAATAGTACATGACGCCTGGCGCGGTGGATTCAATTTGCTGGCTTAATAGAAAAAAAAGGCTACGCTCTGAATTAATCTGTTGCGAGTATTAAACCTGAGGTAATGAAATAAAAAGCTATCGATCCGATCCTAACTTGCACCGAAAATAAAGGAATTTACACATATTTGGTCGTGCCCCAGATGCTACAGAGGAATAACTGTTGATTGGAAATTACATATTTAAGCTGCTCTAATAACTATTGATTCGGTGATGATAGTTCATGTATTTTAATATTAATTAATACAAATACATTAACACGTTAAAGGGCGATACCAATTCTTTAAAATATGGAAATTAGAACAGTAATTTTTTTTATAAGTTTTAGCTAGTTTACATGGTTTTATACAACGTGTGTATAAATCGTCGCAAAAGCTATACGCAGCGACATTCTTCCTTCGTTTCTAAACCTAAAATCTAAATGGTAAAATATGGTACTATGCTTCATGCGTCTTCAGGAGCCACTTGAAGATAACATACATTTGCCAACACTGTAGTCGCATACTACCATAATGGTAGTTACAATACTTGTCAAAATTGACAGACCAGAATTACAAATGACAAATTGGATAACACAAATGGGGGGAAAGCAATAAGAAAGCTTTATTAAAACAGAATTAGTAGGTTTGATTTTTCGAACGCATCTTTTGTAATAAATTAGCGACACTATTACCTACGCATATGTTCAAATTGATATCCGTCTGTTTGTAAACACATTTGCAATCTACGAGGTATTGTCTGTATTACTTGTTCAAGCCTTTCCGATGTAATTTCTAACACTGCCGCATTAATTCGTCCTATAACTTCGTCAGCGTCTTGTGGAGGTGTTGCGTAAACTTTCACCTTTATTTATGAAACCCCAAACAAAAAAGCTTAAAGGATTTAGGTCGGGAGACCTTGCAGGCCATAAGATAGGACCACCGCGACCAATCCACCTGTTAGGGAAGTGTTCATCCAACCACTCTCTCACATTACGAGAAAAATGTGCCGGAGCTCCATCATGCATGTAAAACATGTTATATTCAATGGCATCTCGTCAATAACTTGTTCTAATACATTTAAATACCCGTTGGCATCAAGTCGATTTGGCAGATAGATTGGCCCAACGACACGGTGATACCCAGCCAAACATTAACTGAAAACTTTCTTTGGTGACCGTATTCCCGAAACGCATGAGGTTTCTCATCTGCCCAATGGTGAAAATTATGGGTATTGAGTACACCAGCGCTGGTAAACATAGACTCGTCGGTCCAAAGAACACCTCTTAAAAAGTCGCGGTCTTCTTGAATCCTATTTAAGATACTATGACAAAATTTTAACGGTGTATGTTATCGTTTTCATAGAGCGGCTGCACCTTACTTATATGGTATGGATAAAGAAGATTTTCACGTAGAACCAAATGAACGGTTTTATTACTGCTGATATTGAATGTGGACGCCAAGTGCCGAGTACTGACGGAGGGATCTTCATGTACTGAGTCTAGAATTTCCTCTTTCAGTTGTAATGTACGTCGTTGTCTAGGTCGACCAGTGTTGGCATTTCTTTTCTTAAACGAACCAGTTTCACGTAGACGTTGGTCCAGCCGTCGAAATACGTTTCCAGTAGGATGTCTCCGGTTTGGAAAACGTACGCGATATTCCTGTTCTGCCATGTTAGCATTTCCATTACAAAAGCCGTATATCATATACATATCGGCATATTCATTAAATGTAAAAACCATTGTAAATAAACAAAACAATAATACGAGAACGATAAAAACACTGAAACAGAAAAACTAATCAAGAGAATACGAGTAATCACGAAAAAGAACAGAGCTTGCATAAAATTGAACACTTCAGATTAATGTCAAAATTTGACAGTAATGGTTTTGATTGAAATCAAATTAGAATACAAAGTCATTGTCCTACAATGTTGCCAAATGTGTTTTTCATGAGAGGATGCTCATGAAGAAATGTTGAAACCAGGCTCTAAAATCAAAAAGAAACTGTTTACCAAAAGCAGGAATAAGAAATCGTCTAAATTCAAAATTGCAGCTATCTATACCGACAAATAACGAACACAAACGCTTATTAAGGAACTAAAAACCGAACTTCAAGAACCTCGTGAAGACTTATGAAGCATAGTACAATATTTTACCATTTAGATTTTCGATTCAGAAACGAACAAAGTATGTCGCTACGTGTAGCTTTTGCGACAATTTATACACACGTTGTATAATTCTTCGTTTAAAAAATGATTGAAACAAGTATTTTTATCATGTTTTTCTTATTTCTTTTTTTTGACGATGTAGAGGAGAAGGGGGTATCTTTGAACGATTTTTAGTAAAAAAAATATTTTATGGAAACTATCAACGATATAAACATTTATTCAATGTTTAATTCAAGAAATCTATTTATTTGAACACTTATATAACTATACAAGTCTTACAATGATAAATAAGAGACATATTAATAAAAAATATATCCTTTGTAATTGTACAAATGTGCCCCATACTGGGCACTAAACACGCTAGGGGCAGGTTTAAACATATATAGGAACATGTTATTGTTGGATAAACGCAAAAAGTTTATATAACACGAACAGACATTAATAAATATTGAAGTTACTAAAATTAACATTGAATCATAAAAGGGCCATCGTTCTTGATGTGCCCCCAAGTGTTGTTGGTTTGGTAGTTTCAAGATAATATCTTCACCACCAACGTCACTTCTTTCAGTATCATATGGTAAAAGAATTTGAAGAAATCTTCTTTTTTGATCAAACGACGTTTTAAGTATTTAACTGTATATTCGCTCTCATAGAAAAGGACGTTTTCAATCTGCGCAAGGTAGTGTCTAACTAATTTCTTTGCAGCAATTTTTACAATGACGAAGTCTCCTTTTCCCAGGTCTACTGGATTTCTCTCTGGTTCTTCATACTTTTCTTCAAAATCCAAAGTATCAGCATCATCATGAACAGAATAATTGCTTTCACTATCACTACTTTCTATTATTTTTTTTCGTTTGTTCAATGTAACTTTGAGATTTTCCTTTTTTTGCTGTTTCTCCCAATTTATAGTCACTTTTCTTTTTTTGGCTAAACGATTTAATGTTTTCTTCTTCGATTTTATTTTTTTTCTGGCGTCCCTGTCAAAATCCTTGATGTACGTTTCTTTCTTCTGGTAGTTCTTGGGCCAGTCTTAGGAAACGGTCTCGCCATTTCCGGTGTCAAAATCGCATTTACTTTTGAAGTTTGAATATGTAATGGAGACCCTTGTTCAGTCTGATTAATTCTATCTGTAGAAGTAGATAGACTAACAAGTGGTTCAACATTTGGGGTCAATGAACTTCCTCCTTGTTCTGGTAGTTTCCGATCTGTTACAGATGCAGCTTCAAAATCGTTATCGGAAAATGCATTTCTGGAAATGGCCAAATTCCTGGTTTATAAAAGGCAGCTGTTATGTTTTTAATAGAGAATGTGGTGCTGTAAGCAATAGTTCAAGTTTTTTCCGGGATGACTTGTTAGCCAATCATTTTGAGCAACAGCAAATTTTCCTTTAAACGGTCCCATAACTGCAATATCTAACGGTTGTAATCTATGTGTGCAGTAGGGTGGGAATGTATAACTAAGGTCTTTCATGATCCCTAGCATAAATGACAGCTTCCAACCTACAGTGACTTTCGTGGTTGTCTAAAAGTATAGGAATTGGATCCTCTTTAGAATATTTTGTATATTTCTGAATATGTTCGAGTACTCTCAAAAATAATGGCCCAGTCATCCATCTACTTGTTGGGCTGTTGGCCAGTCCTAAGCTCCCTGGAGGTGCACCATTCAGCATATTATCATTGAATCTAGATCTTGGAAACACAAAAGCTGGCGGTACTGAATTTCCACATGCGTTGACAATCGCACACATGGTAACTAATTGCCACCTTTCAGCAGAAACTGCCTGTCCCACTTGTTTTGCACGTTTTTTTGCAACAACATGAGGAGCTTGGATGACAATTGTCAACCCAGTTTCGTCCAAGTTGTAAATCTTGTCAGCCGTAAACGGATATGAAGATAAAGCTCTCTCATAATTATTTTGAAACTTGGTGACGTTTGTTTTATTGAAGCTGGTAGCTGTGGCCGAACTGATATTTTCGGGTTTTCGTTTCAACCACAGAATCACCTTACAAACCTTGTTTCTTAAAATTGTACTTTTCAGCAGCAAAACTCACAGTAATGAACTGACAATTTTCAAATAACGCAACAGGCGAACTAATTTCTCTTGGACGTAAACCTATATTGGGACATCTAGCGGTAAGAAATTTTTGACAAAGTCTGTAATGGTATAATTGCAAATATATTTACATTATTAAGAAGTAGAACACTGTGAAATTCAATTTGGCGGAAAAATTCAAAATGTTCACATGCACCCCTACTTCAAATGTACCCCCTTTTCCCCTACGCTGTATGATATTTTATAGAGTACAAAATGCTTTGATGTTAGGCAGACGCCTATGTGCGTCAAATAGGATTTTGGGATTTTTACACAAACAGAAGTAAAAGAAATTGTGTCAGATAATAACGGTTTTATTTCAAATTGTATAGATAACACTACGGTATTTTGTTTTGTTTAGCATGCCACTCTTCAAAGCAATCTGGACATAATATTGGTTTCTCTAAGTATCCTTTGCATCTGTAGCTAGACTCTTTACGAACGCCTTGTTGGGAACACATTTCGCATCTTAGAAAAACCGGCTTTGTATGAAACTTGGGTCCAGAATTTTTTTTCAGGCCAGTGCACAGTGGGACAAAATTACAAAAAGCTGGCCAAAATACCCTCAACCCAACATTATAATATCACATTTTTAGGTACGTAGTGCTGTGGACGAACACCTTGTTTTCGTCCGAGTTTTTTTTAAGTTGCACAGATGTGCATGTTATATCCGATTTGCCTTTATCAATGTTTCGTGGGAGTTCCCACAAATTCAAATATTTTCTTTTGTATAAGAGTTAGTTATTGAATTGATTGTTTAATTTAATTATTTAATTGTTCAGTTTGTTTAAATTAATTTCACTTTTTCATTTGTTAGCATTTGCTCATGTAGCTCATGTCCTTCTTAGAAGTTTTCTTCTTCTATGATGATTGTGCGATGCGTAGCGCACGCAGCTGTAGAATTTTATATGTATGCGATTGTTTAACCCTGTGAGGCCAGTTCCTTGACAAGATGCCGGTGTAAGTAAATTTATTTTGTTAGCTGCCATTTTGATATTTCATTTTTATTTAAAGATTTGTTTCGTTAATTTTGATTTATTTCATCCATCAAGGAACTCATTATATAATAATTGGTATTATATTCTTGTGTACACAAATTAGATGTAAGGTCATTTATTATTTTAGTTCTGGAAGATATATTTAGTTAAAAGAGTTTAATTTTTCATTTTTTTAGTTTGCTGATTTGTATTTTATAATTAATCACCTCGGGTTGGGTGAATAGAAGCTTTGTGCTTGCTTTTAGTTTTCTTTTATGTAAATTTACTTGAGTTGTCCACGTTTAATTTAGTTTGTTTAATTTTGAAACCACGTGGATTTTCGTGAAAAAGGACTATCTTCCTGAACTATTTTACCTTTTTGCTTTGTAAAAGGATTTAGCATTGTCCTTTTGTAATTTTAGAGTCGAGTAGCAGTTTTTGATTTCGGCCAGAGCCCTAAGCTCATGGTTTTTTTTCTGCAATTTGTAACTAAATGTTTTTTTTCTTTTTTTTTTAATATAATAAGTTATTGATTGTTATTAACGTCATTCTAAATTCTGTTCTTTTATTTTTGAGTAAACCTTTTTCAATTTTTGGAGTAATTAAAGAAAGTTAGATTTCTTTCTCCCACTATTTACTTTTCGTTCAAGATTTAATTTGCGAAGGTAACCCTTGAGTAACCCCCTGAGTTTAATTGTTCTTTTGCGCCCTTTTAATTTTTATCCGTTGAGTTTATTTTTCATTTTGCATTTTCTTTAGTACCTTCAGTACACAGCAGTAGTTTATTAATTCAATGTTGTGGGAACCTTTATCTATCCCTAATACTGACCAATATTCCTAGCCGTTTACACATACAGTCAATATAGATCCCATTTTTACAATACGCGTGAATTCTGGTGACGTCAAATTTGAGGCAGGTCAAGGTCCGCGATCCAAACAACCGCCATATTGGATTTTTTCCTATGCATTTTATATGGCTGTTTTATTAGTGAATGTTTAAAAGTGATTTGTATTGATATTGAGATTAAATAAGGACTATTTTTATGTTAGGTATATTCCTTATGATGTTTTATATAGCGGTATATAAAAATAACGGAAGTTTTCTTTTAATTTTCAGAATTATAAACGATTTAATCGTAAGGAGTCACAGTACCTGTATTAGGCATTACTGCTTTTCATATTTTTCTAAGTTAAACTTGTAATTTTGTAAGTATATATTTAGTGTAACAGTTTATATAGTATCTCTTCATAATTAGATGTATAATTTTTAATGAAAAATCATTAAAGTTATAAATTTATTTACAGGTTTCTCTTCATTTCTTGTTTGCAAATATGGCCACAAAGCATTTTTTAAAACTCAATGCTAGCTAATTTTTTTTGATAACAAGCAACTGCAAAGGGGTGAAAATGCCGGTGAAAGCGGACATATTATTGAGATGGCTACTAATTTAAATAAATCGCCAGCTGTACTTACCGGAAAAGTGAGTGCTAGTATGAGATATAAAATGTACGATATAGAGGTAAGAGGTAGTTTTATTATTGTACAACTGAACCCAATGTAATTCCACATTATGTTAATTACAGATGGACATTGATAAAGAAGATGGCATAGTAAAAAGCATCTGTGCCTGTCCAAGGGCACTTGTTTCTTGCCATCACATGGCTGCGCTATGTATTTATGCACGTGACAATGTGAGCGTTACAGATACACAATGTTCTTGGAATATTTCAAAATCAACTGTAGAAGGTGGTGTTGAAACATTGGAGGATTTGTTCCCTCCAAGAAGAGCCGATTATGTTGCACGTGAAACATATCTGAAAGTGCGGTTGAAGAGTTCAGAGAACTTTTATGTTACTCAATTTATTGAGCATTTATTAAATCAATAAAACTTTATTATTTCACTTCTGATGTTTTTATTTTCCTTTATTAATAATGTGGCTAATCAAAAGCTTATATATTTATGATCTCTGTTTTAATTATCAATAGTCTTCAACTTAGTACAGTATATAGTTAAGTAGAAAATTTTTATTTAATGTTGTGTTACATCTTCAAATTTAAAAGAATTCAATACACATTGAGGTTGAATGCTAACAATAAACCTTCAAAGAGGTTATATAATTACTCAAATATCTTGGCCTCGGGCAAACCAGTATACAATAGTACAAGCTTGTTATCAGGTTTAATTCTGGATATTCTGTCTCCGGTACATGTATTCTTGGTTTTTTTCTTCTCAGGAGAGAGATGATGCTGTTGGAAAAGGGTAGTAGCATTCCAAGGAACCTTTGTAGGCAAATTTGATCGTAGCCCTCCTTCGAAGTGGCAGATGCACACACGTGTGCCTGGCCCAGGAATAGAATCATGTCTAGAATTTATTTGATATTTCATATCCCTAAGAATATCATAAATTCCATTCACATACCTTATTATAAGCTTAACCCAGTGCGCATACTCTTTAGTTCCAGGTTTCGGAAAAGTAAAGAAGGTACATGTTTCCCTATTGCTGTAATGTGTACACCCAGGGACCCAACACATACCCATATTGAAAAGTTCTCTGGAGATTAAACTTTTTAAACTACCTTCTTTGTTATTAAGTATCAGAATAATCCACTTACACAATTTAAAGGTGAAAAAAAAAACAATTTCCTACTAAACACGTACTCGTAACACTAAAATCGCTTATCGTTCAAAAAATACAAAGAAAGATTTCATTATTTTTATGTACGGTTATACTGTACATCACAAGGAATATACCTAACACAAAAATAGTCTTTATTTATTCTCAATATTAATACAAATCACTTCCAAATATTCACTAATAAAACACCCATTTAAAATACACAGGACAAAATCCAATATGGCGGTTGTTTGGATCGCGGACCTTAACCTGCCTCAAATTTGACGTCAGAGAATTCACGCGTATTATCAGATCGAAGCGAATCTTGTAAGCGTACGTGTATTAGTAAATGTTTGCTTTTGTTACAAATTTGGGATTTTAATTACAGTTTCAGTATGGATTCGGTTCTTCACGGTAAGTAGTTCATAATGTTTGCTTACTATCAATTATTACATTTTGTTTGATATGTTAGGAACGGAATTGACACTCATTTTGAATCTCATAGTATACACAAAAAACAATAAAATAAACTCACTAAAAAGTATACTAAACATCTACAATAAATCTCAATTCCATACTAAACTTATTATCGTATCGTATTAACAATCATTACGTACAATGTGTAGTAATAACTTTGAATCATAATTAAATAAAATAGAAGATCGAAATGTGTAAAGTGTGACTTCCGCTAGTTCATCAGGTGCTAAATTCATACGTCGTTAATTACTCACACTACCGTCACTTCCGGTTTTATAGAGTATTCGACTAATTTCACTTCCCCAACAAACCACAATGGCACTGCCCTGGGTGATCTTTAAGTGCTCAACAGTACGAAGAAAATGGGCGCAGCGTGATGCCGTATTTAATCGAATCCATAATCGAAATCCTTTTGACTGTTTTAATGTTCGTTATTAATTAAAAGTAGTTGTACGCAAACCGCCCAGCATGACGTCACGGTAGCAGGAATCCTATTCTAGTGGGGGTATTAATTAGAATGTAACATAATCTGTCTTATTAGAAGGTTTTCATTAATATCAATTTAAGGGTGTCAGAATTAACGTGTGCGGTTGGTAGCCTGCATCGGTAGGGAATGTTTTATGTCTCTTTATTCACTATCTTTTCTTTTATTAGTTGAAAAAGAGAATATTATTCGCTGTGTATTACATGTTTTATTTAATTATTTTTGGAAATATGTTTGCAAATCACAATGGGGAAGGAGGCGGAGGGTTACTTTATTCCTTTTGAATCAAATAGAGATATTGAATAAAAGAAATCCATTTTTCTACAAAACAATTACGGCACACACAAAGAAATCTATTATCAATCTGAATATTTTTATTTATTCAGAAATCGAAACTTAATATATATTTAAATGAATTAAATCTTGTTGGTTAAAACATAAGAGTAAATTTTCTGAAAACAATATACTCTTAGAACAAATAGTATAAATATTTGCCTTAAAGTATACTTCCTCCAAATGAACATTGTTATTGTTGTAAGGAATAAACCTATGCAATCATAGTGAGAAAGTCTGTAGATTCAAAATAAAATCCCTTATACGTTGGTATAATGAATTACTATATAAAATTATTAAATGTTTTATACTGAAAACATGAAATATCGAATTGAAATTACCATAATATTGAAACATTTGAAACGAATTTTATCCCACCATTTATTGCACTAAAACTTATCTGCCATTGGTTCTCTGTTTTTTAGGGGGGTTTAGGGGGTTTTGCATATACATACTGCTGTGGACTGACACCCCGGTTTTCGCAAATTCAGATGTTGTCATGTTTACTCCGATCAGCCTTTGTCAATGTTTCGGGAGAAATTTCACAGATGTAAAGTTTATTTTTGTATAAGATTTTGTTAATGAGTTAATTGTTCGATTTATTTAGTTTAAGTGTTCAGTTGTTTTAAATTAATTTCATTCATTTTAATGTCTTGCGTTCGCTTGTTTAGTTTATATTGTTATGTTTTGAGATTTTGTCCGTTGGCGGACTGATCTGTGCGGTATCGTTGTACGCAGCGGTCGAGATTGTAAGAGTTAATTCCTTGGCAGACGCAAACGTGAGTAGACGTAAATTTGTAAATCTTTGCTGCCATTTTGTTAATTCAATTGATATCGTTATTTGTTTTATTCTTGTCCATCAAGGAACTCGCTTAATAATAATAATTGTTATTATATTGGTGTGGACACTATAGATGTAAGGTCATTTATTATTTTTCGTGCAGGAAGATAGATTTTAGTTTTAATTCTCTCATTATGTTTCAAGAGGTTAATTTTTTTCCGTTTTCTAGTTTGCTGTTTCATTATTATTTTTTTATTCACCTCGGTTTGGGTGAATAGAAGCTTTGTGCTTGCTATTAGTTTTCAATTTTGTAAATTTTTAGTGTTCCACGAATTTATTTTATTTTAATTGATATCACGTGGATTGATTTGAAAGATATTGGATTATCTTCCTGGACAACTAAATCTTTTGCTTTGTTATAGGATGTAGCATTGTCCTTTTGTAATTTATAATCAGTTGCAGTTTTTGATTTAGACCAGAACCCTCTGTTCACGGTTTTTTTTTCTGCAAATTATAATTAACTTGTTTTTTTCTTGTATAATAAAATTCTTGATTGTTATTTAACGTCATTCAAAATTCTGTTCTTTTATTTTTGATTAAACCTTTTCAATTTTTGGGGTAATTAAGAAAGTCAGTTTTCATTCACTCACATTTTATTTTTCGTGATTAGATTCAAGTTTTGATTCGCGAGGGTATCCTGAGATTAATTGTTCTTTTGCGCCCTTTTAGATTTTTATCCGTTGAGCTAGCTAATTTAATTTAAATTTTCCATTTTTTTTTAATTCTTTTTGTTTTTTGGCGTCACTTTTTGATTAACCAGCGAACAGTGTTGTTGGTTTTGAGTGTAAGTAAATCTAAATGGATACCCCAGCCGTTTCACAGCTACTTAGAGAATGGGGTGGAATGAGGCTTATGCACAGATTCGAAGGTAAGTACGTACGTGTTATCTAATATTAAAGGATTATTGGTTTAAAAAACTTTGAAATAATACTTAGAGTCAGCGCCATTGTGTCGATAATATACGAATATGGTAGATTTGTACATTAACAAACATATGTAGGTATTTACTAGTTATTAGTTTTCAGTGGATAATACCAGCAAATTATCATACTGATTGAAATTATATCAGTAACCAACGCCGACTAGATAACAGGCTCAGGCATTGAGTGAGAAGTATCCCGAGAACACCGGTCGTAACGACAGATACGCATAACATCTCTACCCCCCACGCATCAATATCCCGTGCGCACTCCTGGAGCACCCCGATACGCTACCTTCTCCCCCTGTAAACCCCTATAATAAATATAACAGTAAATTTATTTAATTACATAATATTTCTTTATTTATTAATTTCCCCTACCGAGGTTTTTTGGTGTTACAGACACAAAATTAGTAGGTAATTATTACCCTTGAATAGTATAAATAGCAGGTAAGTATTATCAGTTCAATATACTTATATTTTGGAAGCAAATAATGGCAATACTTTAAATAATACTTTTATATACTTCTATCAAATGTACATAAATTATTAAGACATAAATATGATAGTTTCCAGTTGAGAAAATCTATTTATTCAAATCTAAAATAATTATTCTTGTGGTGAAAATATTATATGCTCATAATGATTTTCGTATATTGATTACATTTGAACTAAAAAATTGTTTCATCTAACAAATTCACGGGTTTGGAAAACAACATATTTTATTCTCAATATAAATACATCATCTTCTTGCTTATATAGAAAGTTATGTTATATATTCAATGTCATGCATTTATATTCAAATTGAGTAATTATTTTTTTTGTGCACTATTAAATATAGAACATGTATAAATGATCAACAATAGGAGACTAATTAGCGATACTTGCGGAACGCCCTTTTCAATGTTGAATTGCGATGAGGCAGCGCCGCCAAGTATAACAGACTTTCTCCTTCCGAACAAAATAAACTCTTTAACACCTGCAGCAGCATTATTGGACAACCTAATAAAGTGAAGTATTACCAGCAAAATGTTATGATCAGTGGTATCAACAACCTTGCTAAAGTCGAGCAAAACAAGAACAGAGTATGCCGGCCTTTGTTTACGGCATTTAAAATATTATCAGTGACACTTGTAACGTAGGTTGTTTATGTATTTATTATTTGGAGTTTATCATGAGTTTATCTCGTGTGTGTAATCAAACAAGGTTCAGTTCATAAACTGTCTTTATTATTGCCAACCTCTATAATACAAAGTATTCCAGTGCTACCACCCTCACATCCCCCTTTCTTAGAGGTTAAGTCTTTGCGGAGGTTTGATTAACCTGTCCGAAGATGTCACTTTTTCCCCTGATGTAAATGCTTCTTCTGTATCCTGACTCGTTTCACTTGTAGCTTCAACTTGTTCATTTTCTGATTCGTTGTCACACACATTTTCTGTACTACTGTCTAGATCTAAATAGTATTTTATATAACCTTTTTCCCTTTCTTTATCGGGAAGTAAAAATGGAGAACGGTTATTTTTGTATTTATATTTACTTAACATTATAAATTTCCTATTTCTGATGAAAATTTTGCCGTTATTAGGCCATAAAAATATCTTTCTGATCCTGCAGGGCTTTTTTTTTTTAATTCTATTATAAAATCTTCTAGGCTCTCACCTTCTTCTTGCCTATACGTAAAGAATTTGTACCTTTCATAGGCCACGTTTTCTTTTCCTATAAAATGTTCTTCAAACTTTTTTAGTAGATATTTTAATTTATTTTTCTCTTCCTCTTCTAATTTGAATGTGGTGTACACCTTGAAGCCATCATCCCCTATGTAGTGAAGAAGTTGCGCGCACTGTGTTTTCTCATCTTTCTTGTACACTTCTGAAGCGACTAAATAATTTTCGAAACGAGCACGCCAAAGTTTTCAGCCATTTTGCCTCGCGTAGACAAGGGCATTACTCCACGATTATCTCCCATTGTATTACGCATCAAATAAGTATTTATTATTTATAATGAACTTCCACTTCTGCACTATATTGCTTTGTAATTTATTTTTGACTGCGCCATGTAACGTAGGTTGTTTATGTATTTATTATTTGCAGTTTATCATGAGTTTATCTCGTGTGTGTAATCAAACAAGGTTCAGTTCATACACTGTCTTTATTATTGCCAACCTCTATAATACAAAGTATTCCAGTGCTACCACCCTCACAACACTCAATATCACAGTTTCGCAACTATAGTCTGGTTCACGTTGACAAGGAAGTATTACTCTTATGGAGATAGTACCCACCGATGCCAAATCTATTGAAGTACTTAATTTTTCGTATGTTGCCGCTCTGAGTAACTTGACGAATTTCAGTTGTTTGACGCTTAATAAATGTCAATTCAGTGAATTTTGTTTGCCGTTTGTATTTATTGGTTAAGTTATGTCCCATTAACATAAAAATTCATAGAATATTGATTGTATTATTGTTTATACCACATCAAAATACACAACATAAATAGAATGTTTTATTTTATGGTTTTGTATTTATTTTCAGGAAAACATACATAGATATTACATACATGTTGTAATATATTTACAAATATTTACAGAGGTATGGTCACAACAAATTAAAAATCATTTCTATAATCATAATAACACGATTAACTAATGCCGGATGACCAATAGGATGAGGTCCATGTTAAATTAATAATAAATTCTTTCGGTTCATCTTGCATTTCATCCAACCGCCACATACCTTACTCAACTGAAACGGGTAAAATTAAAACCATTTTGCTAAATACTACATTATATAACTATTATACCTTTGATAACATGTTTAACATATTTTTGTCAATTCTCTACAGAAACATTTTCATATAGAGATATACTCCAGTTGAGCAGCACGTTCATTGATTATATATTTATTGTACTTGCTTTTTTGTTGTGCTACAATTTCAAGTAAGTCGCGTTTCAATAAGCCTTCCTCAACAAAAATATTTTTCTGTGTCAACCACCCTTTTTCCAGTTCGTGGTAGGTATTTTTTCTAATATCCGGCTATGGTAGGGCGCATTGTCAAGAACTATGACGGAATGAGCAGGTAAATTAGGTAATAGATAGTTGAAAAACCAATCCTCATATATTTCCGCACACACTTCATCGTGGGCATCAAGAGTATTTTTTTTTACATGAGAAATTATATTCAGCACCTAGAACAAAACCCTTCTCGTTACCAGCATGAATTAAGGCATAACGTTGACCACGACCTTTTGGTGCTATTAGACCAATACTTAAGTCTTGCAGAAATGCTTGTCTAGACTTACTTACTGTGCTATCAGTCCATGCTTTTGTTACAAAGTGTCCAGTATTTACCCACGATTCGTCAGTGAAAACAATGTTTCCCTTGATTACAATACCTCCTAATAGCACGTAAACAATCATGTCGCCATCTTATAATATCATCACGGTGTATCAACATTACTTTCTTTCCAATTTTCTCGAATGTAAAACCAATGTCAAGTAAGAACCTGTAGAGTGTACTTTTCGAAAAATTGGGTTAACCTTCTTCGCTATTTGCTGCAGCTAATATCATGGCCATCGCAGGCGGAATATTTCTTACAAAAAAGCTATGAACTTTACGTCTAACAAGTGTCTGAATGTGTTTATCATATACTTTCAAACGAGAATTGTTGTTTCAATTTATCTTCGTTTGTAAGCTTTGCCACTGGATGGTTTTCTTTTTCATTGCGAACAGAATACACCATTCTTTTGCCACAACCAAGCACTTTACTTGTTTCCTCCACGGCCTTAGAAACATTCATATTTTTTGCAAAATATGTAAAGGAATTTAGGATCATTTGCTTTTCCTTCGACGAATACACTTCGCCCTTTCGCCTTCGCCTGTAAGATTCCATACTCCAATTCTACGAATACATCACCTTTGTATTACATGTGATTATAACAGCTGTTTTATTGCAGGGACTTACAACAGATAATACAAACGACGGCGATAGTGGCTTTTTTATAAAAACTGATCTGTTTAAAATAAATACGTATTAGAAAAAAAACTGGGGTAAACTCAAGAGACAGAATAATCGAAATTGACAAATGACAGGTACAGTAAATGATTACCAACAGCTATATTATCTCTGACCGACAGCCACCAAATAATCTGGCAACAATCCCCATGATAGAAAAAGATAGATACATATAAACGAGTATGAAATGAAAAGGACGCATATAGTCCATAAGAACAATACTTCTTTTAAAACTTGATCTAAACTGTACATATGCTTTGTGCGAAATCCTGACTGATATCTATCTCTTTCTCTAGAATGTTTCCTTTTACTGATTTTATATTCGTCCTTCTGTTTCGTTTTTCTTAACGTTTTCAACATTCCGTAAAATAACTTTGTTATTGTTATGCATATAAGATTTTCTCCGTGTGTGGTATCTGCGTTAAAAAGCTTTCAGAACTAAATAAAGTAAGGAGGTACCAATGTTTTATAACTAATTAAAATTGCTCATTTAGGATTCAGATCTTACAGTGCAAAATTAAATTCCCTTTATCACATCGGCATCTATATATTGCACTTATGCATCTATATATATTGTAGATATATTGCAGTTTGCATCTAAAACGTAATTATTCTAACAGATGACAACAAATAGCTTTGATGTTGATGGACACGGAGCAGTGTTTAGCCGTTTACCGATTGGCATGCATTATGCTAAACAGGACGTTCATCTCGACCTGTGACGGCCCCTAATCAATTGCATTTCAGTAAATCACACTGTCATGGATGGACGGATCCGATCGTCGGAGCATCGTCCGTACATCAAATTCTTGGTAATTGCCGGATTCCTCCGTCGGTACACGACGCACCTTCGGTAAAATCTATCCCAATTAAAAGCAAGATCCCCATAATGGCCTCTCAAGATTTAAACGAGGAATCTGCTTAATATTTAATAAACGCTTACACCCTTTGGATCGTATGCCGGCGTAAAAAGAAAGAAGGATTCGTCCCCCCGGTGAAAGCTCTGTAAACCTTTTGTCACCCCATTTATATTAGAATAATATTCGGAGAATGTTTAGCCAACGGGTGCCACGGGGCGAGCTTTAAGGAAACGGAAGTGCCTTTCCAAATGGATCTTTTAACTCGTTAGAAGAGCGCGCATTAATTATTGAGATGGGTGGGGAGAATTTATTTACATTGCCCGTATTTTACGTTAGAAATTTTTATCTTGGAATGTACTGCGTGCTTCGAGTACAGCAAGGGTGTAATTGAACAGCGTACATCTGGTGTATCGTCATAGCAACCTAAGTGCACTTCTATTGTATGTGTGTCACTAGGTATATGGGTTATG
The DNA here is from genome assembly GCA_004143645.1 of Protaetia brevitarsis. Lineage (NCBI taxonomy): Eukaryota > Metazoa > Arthropoda > Insecta > Coleoptera > Scarabaeidae > Protaetia > Protaetia brevitarsis. The sequence continues at coordinate 4,461,748 of RXPK01000234.1, read as the reverse complement.
TATGTGCTGTTATGCATTGTGCGTAGATGCATACGTACATAACGCTGATGAAGGAAGGGTGATGCGTTATAGATTTTTTTAATGCGTAAAATAAGTTGCCACAAAACACCATTCGTTCTTATAGTTTAGCGTATATACATATGGATCTGTTATGCTTTGTTGAAAACCTGCTTCAATTAATACACCATTAATGCCCTCATTCCATGACCTTCCTACCTGTTTTAAGACCATAAATGCTTTTTTTAGTAAGCAAACATCATGAAGTTTATCTTGTTCTTCATATCCTGGTGGTTCTTTCGTATACAGGTGAGTTTTTTTTTTATCTTGAGACAACGGAATATCTCTAAAACACTGCATCAAATCAAAAAAAGATCTTAATAAGATTTGTTACAATGTAGGGGGCTCACTGAATGGTGCCGAACTCGATCCTCCACCTCATTCCACCAGAGCGGGAAGGGGACAACTTTGAAATCTTAAATGGGAACCCCAATTTTGTATTACCAATTCGGATTCTACGCCATCAAGTATGTAGTTTTTGTTTGAAACTTTTTTTACGATTCCCAACAGATTGCACTGTAATCGCAAAAAAAAAAACATGATTGTGAACGTCTAGAAAAAATACACAAGAAAGAGAAGCAAGCAAACATGATTTTGTATTTTTTTATTTTAACATAAACTAACATTTCTAAAAGTCATGTGTTCGCAACTGTGCCCCTTCACTTCGATACATTTATTTATTTGCAATTGGAAGGCTATTCAACGATACAAAACCGTACTTTATTCAGTACTTGACAAGCTGTGAATACTTACACATTGTCCGATCCCCATTTAGATTATTAATTATTAATCCAATACAAATTAGTTAGTGTTGAATATTTGAACAGTAATGGAGGTTATAACACTACAAGAGAGAATTGAAATGATTTACATCTATGGAAAAAGTGGTAGGAATATCGATGATGCTGTTACGGCCGTTTGCACCGTCTGTGATTAACATTTTAATTAACTAATCAAAGATTAAATTTAATTAAGAATTAAATATGAATAGGATTGCACCGAACAAATTTAATTAATGATTAGTTAATTAAAAAGTTTGCGACAGAAATATAGCTTGGTAGTGCGTTAAGTTTAGCTTTTAGTCAAAAATCGTATTTATATTGGGAACACTGTTCCATCATAATGAAAATTGCCGCTGTGCGAATGCGCGATTTTAAGCGGCATTTGAAAGTTATTGGAATTTAAGCTGAAGAAAATTGCTACAGAATTAGATATTGAAATAAAAAAAGTTGAGTAGTAGTTTTAAAATAGAAATTAATATGTGAATGCAGGTTTTTTTTTCATTATGCAATTCTTTTATTTGTTTTGTTCTGCAAATGCTCCAATTTTTGATACTTTATTTGACCTCTGCTATTACTTGTTAGAATTATTTTATTATTACCATCATTTCCTATATATTTTGTTCCTTTTATTTAATAAATAAATGGTTAATTACATACACAATATTTCTTTTAAAAAAATCAAAGTGATAATGCATTTAGAGTAAATAAAACATATTTCGTTTATACAAAAGCCAAAGAAAACAAATACAAAAAAATGTTCAAAAGTTAATTTCTATATAGCAATGAATTACAAATTATTGAAATAATCATTAATTAGTAATGCCTGTGTCGCAGCAGGTACATCATCAACAGCGTCAGACTCTCTTGAAGTTATCCATTTAAATTTCATAAATCACGGTACGGTAAATCGACACAACATGCATTACTGGAGTATCGAAAATCCCCATTGGTTGCGCCAAGTCGAACATCAACATCCTTGGAACGTAAATGTTTAGTGTGGAATAATTGGCAATAAGCTTATTGGTATTATATTTCATCGATGGAAACTTAAATGGTGAAAAATATCGAAACATCTTGCAGAACGAACTTGCAGTGTTATTTGAAGACGTTCCCTTGGACGTACGACAAACAATGTGGTTCCAACATGACGGTTGTCCAGCGCATTATTCAAGAATAGCACGAGAAGTATTAGATCGAGCCTACAATCGTCGATGAATGGGAAGAGGTGGTCCAGTGTCTTGGCCTGCAAGTTCGCCAGATCTTACTTCCCCTGACTTCTTTTTGTGGATCCCCTTAAAGTCTGAAGTTTATACAGAAGCGCCAACCACGAGGGAAAACATGATCCAAGAAACCAAGTTATGTATCATCATACATCGCTGTGATGTAGATATGTACATATCGCAAGCCTGGTGATGTACTCACAATCAGTAACATGCATGCGCCTTACATGTTGAGACTTATGTCCGCAACAAGTACACATTCTGAGAATATACTAGCGATATTGAATAGGTATATGCTGGCGATATTGAATAGGTATATGCCGGCGATATCAACGTTACATCGACACGATGACTCGGTTTCCGGGTTGAAACCGTGTCCTGCAAATACCTGTGACCGACATTTCGTCCTCACTTGAATGAGACATCTTTAGATATTGCTACTAATGTTGCTGTACAGCTGAAGCTGTGGTTCAACCGCAATATAAGTAGCAGCTTCAAAGATATCTCATACGAGCGAGAACGATACGTCGGCCAGTAGTAGTTGCAGAACACAGTTTCAACCTAAAACCAAACAAAAAAAAATATATAGAAAATAACACAAGTTATATGAAACCTAGTTTTTAATGATACAAGTTAAAAATACATACATACATAATTTTTTGTACACCGTTTCTCGTTCATCGTTGTTCAGAAAGCCTGAGCTATTCTGCAGCTACACATTCAAATTCCATTTTTGGTTATTAATTATATGATATTCGAATACCATAATTTAAAAATATATTTGGATAAAATGGAGACATGTTCGAAGGTATAAAAAAATTTTGCTCACACTGACGGCATTAGCATTGATGGCCGAGGAGCGAAGGATCACATTATGAGATGTCTTGCGAAGATGTACTCAGATACCATATCCATTAGTTGTTGATGGCCAGGACTGAGGAATAATTGTAGGTAGGGTTTGTGATTTACTGTCAATCGGTGTTCCAAATAGTATGTAGCATTTTTCTTCTAAAATATTTCAAATTCTTACTTCTTCACAATACCCATCCTATTTTATAGAGAGTTCGTTTTAAACTTCTAATTTGACTTCAGTAACCATTTGTATAGTATGTGTTACAAAACCTTAACAGTCTCTGAAAATTAAAAGACCATTGTATTAACCAATAAAGTACTGAAATTTATGATCTAAAAAGTAAGAATATGTAGTATATTTACATACACCTAGCAAATACTAATAAAATTTAACCGCAAAAGTGACTAACCTAACCTAGCAACTGATATAATGAGTTAAAACAAGAACAAAAACAGCTTAACCTACAAAGTTAACTGTGTTGATCACTTACCTTCAATGAACAGCAGAAAACTGAAATTTTAGCAACACCCTTGGAAGTTATCACTAGATATATCCGATAATTCGATGCACACAAGCTGATACACGTTGTTGCACATATTCTAGACCATTTCTAGACCTAGACGACGTAGACAAGAATTTGAAGAAGGTGCAGAGCGGGCTTTGGGGTGTATGAAATCTCTAGTGATGCCACATTTCGATAAAAAAATATGTAGCATACGCAGAATTGTTACATAGTTTATGTTCCCTGATGTTTTATATCAGCTACATAACAGGCATATAAATAATAGATATCGTATTCATGTATCTGTCTTACATCCTCACCCATGTTAATATGTTATATACCAGATACATAGAATTGTTATATAGTTTGTGTTCTGTATCAGGTACATCGCAGGCATATAAATAATAGATTATCGCATTTACATCTCTATTTTACATCTCCTGTACGTCAATATATAAAATCGATGTAGCCAGTACATCTGCATCACGAATGGTTTCCTGGGGATTGAGCGAATCACCAACGCTTATTCAAGGATTACGCCGGAAACACTTCTCAGTTGTGTGCAATCATTCCAATTGCGAATAAATAAATGTATCGAAGTGGAAGGGCACATTTTCGAACACATTTCCTGAAATGGGTATGATAAAGTAAAGTTCTTCGGTGTTGAATGGCTTTTTGAAATGTTATTTAATGTTAAAATAAAAAACGCGAATTCTTGTTTGCTTGCTTCTCTTTTTTTTGTATTTTTTTAGACGTTCACAATCATGTTTTTTTGCGATTACAGCGCAATCTGTTACGAATCGAAAAAGAGTTTCAAACAAAAGCGACATACTTGATGGCGTAGAATCCGAATCTGCAATACAAAATGGAGGTTCCCATTTAAGATTTCAAAGTTCTCCCCCCTCCCACTCGGGGGGGGTGAGGTGGGGGATCGAGTTCGGCACCATTCAACGAGCCCCCTACATTATAACAAATCTTATTAAGATCTTTTTTTGATTTGATGCAATGTTTTAGAGATATTCCGTTGTCTCAAGATAAAAAAAACTCACCCAGTATACATATAAGAAGTTCTCTTTGTATACTGCTTCGAAATGAAACGCACCTTCCCATCAGTGCTGCATGAAACTTCAAATTAACGGTGAATTGAGGGCGAATTAGTGACAACATTCCCCGGAATCGAGTAATCTAATTCCAGTTGCTATTGCATTTTATAGTTTGATTTATTGCGACTAAAATTGTATAGTAGAAAATGAGAACCAATCACCAATATCGTACCCAGCGGTATTGTTCTAGAGTAGCAATTCCTACCTTTCAGTGTATCGTATAATTGTAGTTTTATGTACCTACGACGTAGGTACATATTTGCGTGTTGGATATTATTATGTTGCCTCACGTCTGGCGGAATACCTTGTTAAGTTTCTGTGTTTTAATGCCTTTTTGCTTTTATTATTTGGTAACTGATAGCTATCAGGTGTGACTTATTTCGATGAAGGAATGATTTTTTGTTAAATTCTTTATTCTAGTAACGGATAGAAATGTATTAGCTTTAAAAAAAATAAACGTATTTATAATTGTCAAAGAACTAGATGCGCATAATGTAATTAATGATGTTTAGTAAAAAAAGAGTAACCAGTTCCCCTTACCAGCCTTACCAGACTGTCAAAATAAATGAAGACGCGATTTAAAAAGGAGATACTTATGCATATAGGGTTCCATTTTATAACTTTGATACTGGCGACAGTTTAAACTATTAAATTTTGTGACCGGTACACCTCTACAATGGATGAAAAATTGACGCCAGGATGACCTCCACTTCTGGCTCATGCAAAGCAGTAAAATATAAACATAACAGTTAAGCGATCACAATATTAAGATATTGTAATAAATGGATTAACTCTTTCGTTCCCCTCGGCGATTGTTGCGAAATCGCACTTCGTCAGTTTAGTTGTCGTCGCTTTCCTTGAGTGATGAGGGCTTTTGATCGAAGACACGTCGTTTATCAGAAACTGGGCGAGATTTCTTTTTTTTTCACGCTCCTATGCGAGTGTACATGAATAAAAGGGGGTTCGACGACCTGTGGTCCTTTTTATCCGGGATCCCTCTCTTCGAGTCAAATAGGCGCATAGGCACGGAGGCTTACGCATTCACTTTTAACGGCATTAAGTCAATAATTGCACGATTGCGAGTAACACAAATGACTATTGTCTCTGCGCTACCCGTATGTGTAAACCACCCTCATGGAATGTCTCGGTACTGCGCGTACAATCGGGTTAAAAATACATAATATAGGGGTATTATATATAGCATATACATCTAGGTAAATCTAACAATTTTTTTATTGTCATATACTACACAGAGTGTTTTGAAACAACGTTTAACCCTAGTCCTACCAACGTTTTATCGTAACGTGTCCTACCAAGGTGTGCCTCACAGGCACACATCTATTTGTAGACATTGTTGATGTAAATAATAGCAAAATATGCATTATTTATTTCATGTAGTAGGTATACAGTAAGATTAAAACATATAGAAAGAATATTGTGTGTCAGAAGATATAATTTAAAAATAGTACAAGATAGTAAAATATTTGAAAGTTATTTATGTAGTTTGCAATTTGTGCACGTGAGTATTTTCTCTTCAACTGTGTTGACATTCTGCTTTTCTTTGATGGGCAAATATAGCACCGTTTTCGTTTTCTTACTTCTCGAGCCGAAGACTCCCCTGTAATTGGTACTTGATTCAACGTAGTTTGTATCAATGAAGTATGACTTTTATGCAAGCCACTCAAACTACGACGTCTAATTTGCCCCAGTACTAATTCTGTTGTAATTCTCGTAAGAAATTTGCGAAGTCTTCGTTTTTTGGAAATATGCAGTCAGGATGGATATTTCTCAAATGACAAATGAAGCTACTCCACACACATCAATTATATTGAAAAAATAGACCAAAGGCACCTATTAGTTTTGCGTTTCACTGAATATGTATGTACATCTGATCAAGTGTATCCACCCTCCTTTCATGGAATTGTAGTACTTATTGATTTCAGATTTATTTCAATTTTCCTCATCAATGGTGAAGTCGTTGTGCATTGTAGATAATTAATATGACACAGCGATTTTCTTAGTACATAAGATACCAAAGTCATTGTCTTCTGAAAACCAAACAAGTTGCTTTCAATATTCCGTCGCCTGTGAGGTAAAAAATTTGGTGTATGCAGCGCTTATTTTTCTGAGCGTTCCTACACAAGTTAGGCCTTTGGTAAGCAAACGAATGCAAGCTCGTAGTGGTGAAGAAATTGTCGAACGTAATATTCCTTTTAGTTCTCAGAAAAGGTTCACAAAGATCTTCAACACCTTTTGCGCTAAGTTTTCTGCTCTGTGAGACCTTCTTTTCCTAAGTACGGTATACCACGTACGGATAACTAGTTCCACTATCGCATATCCACCAAATTTTCATACCGTACTTATCTGGCTTGCTTGGCAGGTACAGTCGGAAAGATACACGACCTCTAAAAGGCACCAGTTGTTCATCGATGCTAGTTTGTATTAACACGGTCCCACAGGTCTCTAATTGGTGCCAACTTGTCCTTTTGCCTTCGGAGGGTTCTGGTCGCTTTATCGTCAAAACGAATAAATCTTAGTAATTGAGTAAATCTATTTCGTGACATACACGCTCGATAAACAGGATTTCCATATAAAGGATTCCATAGCTCATTATAGTCCACCATTCCTTGTTTATTCTTCCAGCAGTAATCAAAAGCCCAAGAAAGCACGGATTTCAACGTCGTCAACTGGTTTCCACAAATCGCCAAGAATACGAACAGCCTCCTTATTAGTGAAAGTAACCACAATACCAATAACCGTATCATCAAAAAACAAATTGAATGCGTCACAAGGAGTATCAACATGCACTCCAGGTGGAAGTTTCACTTTGTACAAAGCTGTTGTAATTATGTTATGTGCACGTGTTTTCCCTTGGCAATCGGCGTGGCATTCCACTCGGTACCATCTTTTCCAATAAAAGTTTTGCGAATGGCCGGCGGTTCATCATTAGCATCACTATCGTCACTTCCTTCTTGTTCATCGCTTTTCTTCATCGCCAGTTCTTGATAATCCGCTTCACTAGAAGAGGTTTCGTCATTTGGCTCTTCTTCATCTTCACCATCATTTACATTCCTTCCCAAATCCTCATCACTTTCGTACAATGCATCGAGCAACTCCTTTTCAGTTAGTGGCCGGCGTCGGTCAGTCAACCAATCGGTCATACTTTCTGCGTAAATTTCAAAACCAAATAAGCATAAAACAACAAATCTATTTTTACTGGGGTCAATCAAAACTTTATTTTGCTTACCTGGTCTATACTATACTCTCCACTAGGTAAAAGAAATAAAATTAACCAATAGACACCTAAAACGGCCAATGCGTTCGTTAGGAAAGTCACAAATACACTGATAGCAATGCAGTTTGTAAGCTGATTGTTTTAGCAAAACGCATTTAGGGAATTCCCCTTCATATGCAACTGGAAGTTCTTACATACAAGGGGAAAGTCCCGAAATATAAAGCATATCTTATTACGGAGGATTTACCCACATACCTAGTTTTAAATAACGTAGCAATGTAAGTAATATAGTATAATAACAGTATGTGCCTCAAAGACACACCTTGGTAGGACGTGTCGGTAAATTATGTTTAATTTTTTTAGTAAAATAGGAAAATTATTTTTAAAATTTTTTTTATGTCATTCTGTGTTAAATAGTTTATTTTTGAGAATACAAAAATCCTCCAGTCTGTGGGCAGTTAACTTACAAAGTTCCAGCAATTTCAAAATCAATTGTGCCTCAAAAGCACACCTTGGTAAGTTTAGGGTTAAAGATTGTAAGGGCATGTAGTACGATCGAAAATAAGGTTAAAAGTCATAATAAACATATGTCCACAAATTAACTGTTTACGAGATAACAGCGATTTTATCCCAATTGCAGAATAAGTTTGCTTTAGCGGTTTTTATTAAGACGTTATTGCATTTTAACATAAAATAGATTATAACTAAAGAAGATGTCAAAATGACGTCCTTCCATTTCGACACAGGATCTACATCTGCTTTCAAAGGAAGCGCGCACTCTTTCAAAAAACAAGGGTTTTGCTCGTATTATCTGGCAACAGTGTTCTATTCCTGGGCGCAGCTCTGGAAGATCGTTTCCCGGTGTTGCGTACACTAAACTTTTCAAATAACCCCAGATACTAAAGTCCAAGGGGTTTAGATCGGGAGACCTTGGAGGCCAAGCAATGGGACCTGCTCTCCCTATCCATCTCCCACGAAATTCATTGTTAAGATGTTTCCTAACAGCACGCGTAAATTGCGGTGGAGCTCCATCTTGCATAAACCAGAAGTTCAGTCTTAGATTTATAGATAAATCTTCCAAAAGTTCAGGTAAAGTATTTTCCAAGAACTCGAGGTATGCAGGACCTGTTAAGCGTTGTGGCAAAACAATCGGTCCTAACAACCGTTCCCCTATCATGTCTAACCAGATGTTTAGAGAGAAAACGTTGCTGGTGCCTGGCTTCAACGGTAGCATGAGGATTCTCGTCACACCAAACGTGATTGTTGTGGAAATATTCCATTTTTAGTAAAACCAGCTTCATCAGTGAAAAGGATGTTATCAGCGAAATCTGGTCGATCAGCAGCTGTTCGCAAAAACCACTCACAGAAAGCCCTTCTCGCTTGATAATCCGGAGCAGTAAGGGCTTGTACCCGTTGGATATGGTAGGGGTATAGGAGTTGCTTATTAAGAGTTTCCAAACAAGAGTCCAAACAAGATTGCTGCTTACACCCACTTGAGTCGAAATTCTTCTAACACTAGTTTTGGGATTTTCATCAATAATATTCAAAATTCGATCTTCTATCTGTGAAGTACATGCTATTCTCTGCCGTCCAGTATCAGAAGACCGCTTCTCAAACGAACCACTTTCTCTTAGTCGTTGAAATATCGTCTGAAACATCACATGCGAAGGCAGTTGACGATCAGGAAACGTTTCAGCATAGAAGCGACGTGCTTGTAAAGAATTCCCATTAGCACGACCGTACATGAACACCATATCGCTCATTTCAGCATTAGAATAAGCAACCATTGTAATTGCTACAAATTGCACAAAACGTCAAATTAAACTGTCATAAAACAATAGCTGATAAGCACCTGTTTACTGGGATATGTTATATCCATGTACTACTAGGAACACTTGCTGTTATCTCGTAAACGGTTGATTTGTGAACATATGTTTATTATGACTTTTAACCTTATTTTCGATCGTACTACATGCCCTTAAAATCTTTAAACGATGTTTCAAAACACCCTGTATAAATATAAATATAAAGCTATATAGACAAGGTAGCTAGGTCTATATAGACAAAGAGTCTTTGCCGTTGAGTAAACTTGTATAAGTGAAGACTTCTTCGGTAGGTCAGCATAAACAAGTATTTGATCTGCTCATGGAGTCCTCTCAGCCCGATTCTTGCCAACATCACTATGGACTGAAGAAAAAAAAACTGCCGCTAGACAAGAAGGCTTCATTTATATAGCTATATACATAGTTAAATTGATAAAGTCACAAAAGATAAAACAATATGGACATGTGAATAAGCAAGGAGAAGCAATAGCAGTTCGGAAGATAATGAGTTCGAGACCGTTAGTAAATAGGAAGACCATAAATAAGATGGGAACAACACAGTGGCGGCTCGTGAGTTATGAAAGAGGTGGGCACAAAATAAGAACTTGTTTATTTTTTGTACATAAAATCCATTCTCCTATTTTTCATGCTGGAAAAGACGTCTATGACTTTGAAAAAAGCGTTCAGTAGATCTTCTGACATTGTGCTTCTCAGAAAAGTCTTAACGCGTTTGAGGGTGGAAAAACATCGTTCACATTCTGCTGTCGACATGGGGGTTGTACAGAAAATATCCAACCGTTGATATGTTTCCGTCGAATTTTTTCTTTAAGTTGTTGTGTGTGTTATGAACACTGAAAGTGGCAAAACACCACTTACATCTACGTCACACATGTCCTCGCGCTCATAAATTACTGAAAGTTCACTTTTCAATTTTACGCTGTCCAACATCAAGGTCCGTATACATAAGGTTACCACGTAAGTTGTAGGTGAGGCCCGGTGAAAGGAGAGGGTGGATACACGATGACGCTGTGATGACGCGCCTCGCGATCATTCTCGTGTTGGTTTACATTAAAAGGTTAGTATTCTGTTATAATAAAAAGAACTTGAAAGTATATTGCAAGACGCGTTCTTGTTGACAAAACATGAATTGAAAAATTTTCTAAATTAAGATTTGTTAAAAAAATAAATATTTAAAGTTAAAAGAAAAAAAATCACTGAAAAGAGAGAAGTTAAATCTGAAGGACGCAAATTTGCCAAGAAAAAAAAACATTAAAAAAAAATTATATAATATTTTTTACTGGATTTACTTAGATTTACTATTACATAATAACAGAAATTCATTTTTTATTATAAAAAATAAATATTTAGTTTGGCAGTACAAATCGCCATTGATTTTTACATATATGCACCACTTTATTTATTAAAAACAGCATACATGATGAAGCGTTCGCGCTCTTTCTCTTGATTGGCTGAAAAGTTAGGAGGTAACCTTGTATATACAGACCTTGATCCAACATAAGATAAGATTTCACATTTTTTTATACACATAATTAACCGACGCAAAATATGACGATTTTTTTCCACATCTTCGCTGTACTTAATTTTATGTCGCAAATAAGCCCCAGTCTAACTGTTCGCGTATGTCCACTTTGCCTAGAACACTAAAATCCACGCATGCATTCATGTGAGAAACGGAATTTTCGTGTTTCTTTGCCCTCTCTGCGATATGCTTTAAATCATTTAACCCTTGTTTATTCCACGCACTGACTTGTTTCTTAAAAATTAAGCAGATAAAACTAAATAGTTTATTTGTTAATGAACATCCGCACATCCACTCATATTTTTATTAAATATTCTATTGTAAGTTCGAGTTTTACTTGTGAAAGTGTACTTTATTTGAAGATCAGGAATAGGCCTTCCTTTCTCCTTAATTAACAGTTTTTCCTCAAATGAGGGCGGTTTTTTTTTTTTTTAAGATTTTGCACTCAATTAACTTCTATCGTTAATAATAAACATCACTTCAAGCCTTTAAAATCACACATGTGCGGTACGCGTTGAAAACGATGCAGTCCCAACGAATGCAAGACGTTAACTGGGGACACGGCATTGCGTGCCCCAAACGGATTGTATAAGCGCATAAGGCGAAGGTAAACGGAGCCGTCCGATTCATACTCGAAATAGGTACATCGTAAATAGTGCCCCGGAACATAGTTTTGAGCGTTCGCATATGCGCTAGTGTCTGTGGTGCGGAAGGAAACTTTGATACTATCATTATAAAAATACGTAAAAACAATAAAATAAAAGAATGCACTGAGTTTCATGTGAATTTGTTTATGTGTTTATCTTGGTGGTTGGGTGGGCACGTGCCCTTGTGCCCTTTAGTACCAGCCGCCACTGGGACAACAGTAATCAACGACATAAAAATCGTAGGGATTGAAGACTGGAGGAGGACGATAAAGAATAGGAAAGAATGGAAAACAAACTTGTAGATAGAAGTGGGATAGGAAGGGTGGAATACCCAGCCACTTCCGCCTTGAAGGTTTGAGAAACTCCATCGGAGTGGCTTCAATTCCGATAGAAACGTATATAATATTCTCGACTGGAAATTCAATCATCTTCCACATCTTGTATTTTCGTGTTTTATTTATACTTATTGATATTACTCGTGAAAACGACGGGCGATGTGGCGGCCCGTTTATGGGGCAGTTAACGTGGGATTGCCGTCCCGAAAAGATGCACTTACGTAAGCCGACATCGAGATTTAACAGTTTCCTATTCAGATTTTGCACGATAAGCTCCGGTATACGCCGGAGGATCCGGCATATCTCCGCGCGCGGGTCGTTAAATCAAAAGTGGCATAAAACTATCTGCTTTTATGGAGAAATTAAAAAGTTTCATTTAAATACATTTCGAATATTTTACGGCGTCATAGTAAATCTCGACCGTAAACCCGCGATCCACATGCTAAGTGACTTGACACAGTTCAAACTTCAATCATCATAAAACGTTAAAGTGTTGCCTCTTTGTTATAATGGCTTAATACGTATATATGCATGTATGCACATTGTGTTGGCGGATATGGAGCACATTTTATTACCGATCCGTTTAACATTTTCAACTGTCCGATGTTAAATGTTGAACGTATGTATGCGTATTTGCCAAAAGGAGGACACAAAGAACTGACTCGACATAAAACATTTTACTAATCAGCGTGTAAAAAACTTATATACCCACTGTCAGACGTTATTGATCTATAAAAGGAGCGCATATACAACGTGCATTTATATACTAATACACGTGCATACATATGTAGTATGAGTACATATGTATTCTTTCAACATCGACTGAAAGAAATCATACCGCTCAAATTACAATTTGTGAATCCACCGTACACTTGTTGCTTTCGTATTTGGATTTAGTAAATTCCTTAATTTAATTATACACTGCATTACAGTTTTGGTATTTTGGAAACCTCAAAACTGATTTTTTTGTACTTGCCATGAGATTCAAAGAGATTGTCAAATCCGCTCCTATAGACAGTAACAGGGTGTAGGTATATGCCGCGTGTTTCTAATAAAGGTTTGAACTAAGTCAGTGTTGGAACACAAGAAAGTAAACGGATCTGTCATAAATAAGGAAAACGTAACCTATATTTGAACTCGCATTATATAAACGACTATGCATTGGTATTTCTGCTAGTAAAAATGAAATGTAATTAATTTAACTTTACTAAATTATGATTTTACAATTCAGCACTAACTGGTGTTTAACTAAATTTAATTATTACTTTAAATTATAACATACAACTAGTATAATTATTAAGTGACAAAACTGCATCTCTCAGTTCTTCTATGGTATGCATGCGGTTTCTATATAGATCCTATTTTTTAGATAGCCAAACATGAAGTAATCTAATGGGGTTAGATCAGGCGATCTTGGTGGCCATCTTTGTGCTCTAACGACCCTGTCAGCAAAAAACTGTTGGAGGTATTGGCAGGTTTGTCGAGCAGTTGTTGCTGAAAATAACCTGTTTCAAGCTCATTTTCGCTAACTCTGCAATAAACAATTCCAACATCTGTTGGTAACGTTGGGCTGTTACAGTTTCCTCGAAGAAACTTAGCCCTATTATTCGTTGCCTGGACATAGCTAACCAAACTCCAACTTTTATGGGATGCAATTGCGTTTGTCGAAATTCGTGTGGATTTTCTGCAGACCAGATACGATAGTTTTGTGAATTGATATAGCCTGTTAGATAAAACCAGGCTTCATCCGAGAAAAATGATTTGTTTAGCAAGTCATCGTCCCTTAAATTGTTATTAAACCATTGACAATATTCCAATCGTCTATCGTGATCTAATGGTAATAATTCCTGTACCATAGAAACTTTATAGGGATGAAAATGTAACTTTCTTTTGACAGCTCATTGCGCTGAAGTGTATAAGCCTATAAAATTATAAAATGTAATAAACTATTTCACTTAATGTTAATATTGATTTTTTACCTGTTTGTTGAGCTAATTACCACAGATAAATTCCCTTATTTTCTTACAGTATTCAGAAATACTATTGCTGGTGATATTAGATGTAAATATAAACGGTTTGAAAAAAATTATAAAATAAATATAATCGAAAGATACTACAACACGAACGCCAATGTCGTTAAATGTCAAGAAAATTCATTTAATGTATGAAATTTGTATGTAGCTAACTTCGCTCATTAAATTGGTAATAAATATAGATAATTTTTTCCGGAAAACAGTTTTTTTCTTACGACAATCATTTTGAATCTCATAGTATTTGCTTTATTAATGAAAAAAAAAAACAAGAACTCTTAGTTTACATATACACCGAATTCCATAAATCATCGTCTGTCATTGAGTCGTCTCGCAAATTAACGTGTTTGTGTATGAATCAAATTGTTTTCTGTAGTGATCTGGGTCTAGCAGCGTCCTTAAGGCGAATCTGGACGACCTTTTAATGAGATTCTCTTCCAAGAGATGGCGCGGATCTTTTTCCGCTATTTTTAGGCATACCAATGAAAATATTTTAAATTTGATAAAGAGATTGTTTTGAAAACAGTATTTAAAATTGCGCCAACGTTTTATTTTTTTAAATTTTCTTTTTTTAAATTTTTTGTTTGGTTCTATTTGGCTTCCAAAAAGGAAAAATAAAAAAGTGGTCAAGGGCGACGGTTCAGCGGTCCTTACTAATACTAAAACATTTTTTTCTGATAGCAAATAGCGTCCGAAAGAGGAAAATGCGTTTTCTCTTTGATCTCGTCCGCCGGGACAACCATAACTAGGACGGTAGCACACTCGTCGAATTGAGTGCGCTACAGAAATGATACCGGTTCGAGTAATCAGATCTTTTCAAAACATTAGTTAGTCAGTCATATGAACTTGAATGTATAGAGTAACACTATTTCATATGGTTTTTTTAGGAAAATAAAAATTAAAATGCAAATTAATAAAATACTATTAGTAATTTTATTTGATTTACTAGGCTACAAAGAATACTATTAATTCAGAAATTCATAATTATAGCACTGATAATCCGTACTATGAATCAGTAGAATCAGTGACTTATTTTGTAAATTGAGTAACTGCTGTTTTCCGAAAACTGAATTATCTCGAGGTATGCACAAATGTGAAGAGCATTTGTAGAACACGTGATTGCAGGAATAAACCTCAAGCGATAGTCAGATCGAAGAGAAAGATACCTCTTGTCTTTTTGAATAGTATGAATTGTTTGCCTTCTATATTACATGTGCCCAAAATCAATTGCTAAGATTGTCTAGAGTATTCGCTACGTTTCATTGAGTGTTATTCTATACCTGTATCTATGATTTTACAATACAACTTCCTATAGGGTAACTTGTGATAAATGAGTCAGGGTACCACACACTGTCACAAACATACAAACCTCACTCAACACACACACAGACATCGCACACCTGTAGCCAAGTACCTCTAAAGTTTTTTCTCTGGAACTGACTTAGCACTGCAGTTATTGTATGACGAATATTTACTTTCTTACAAGTAGCAAACCGCATTATCTAAAAATGGATAAAAGATACTCGTCAAAAGGCGAAAGCATCTTCGTATCAGCGCGAAAAGAAAAAAGGCTTCGTCTAAGATTTAATGTTCTATTATACAAAATGTAAGTTCCGCTTACCTAGACATTTTATTACTTTGTCATTGCGTATTTCAGTGCGCCAAAATCCAAAAATAATTCTAGCGCGGTCAATATAAATGACTATGATACAAGGTATGTAATCTAAGCAGATATAAAAGAAATTGTAATTTATAGGTACATTTTACCCAGTCAAAAAAATGGCTGTATGCATTTTTTTATTTGTATTTTTTGATGTTCTGTTTCGTAATACCATTGGCATCAAGGAAGTTATTGAAGTGGTTTAGTATTTATAATTATGACTCGTTAATAAAAAGTAGATACACTATTTATTATTAACATTTACACATTTTAAGAATTTCCCACTTATTTAAAACATAGATAGGAAGTAGGTTGAGTTGTGTAAAATATACAAAAAGACAGTACTGAAAGCAGAATTGAATATCCTTATATTTATCCTTATGCCTCACGTGATGCCATAGCAGACTATCTGTACGTAGATACGTCCTGTCGGCATTTGATGAAAAAAAGAAAAATGAATATTTCTGTTTCGGGCGTTATTATTAATCCAAATTCAAAAATTAAAAAAGTTTTGTCATTAAGACATTGGTCTTCACATGCGCCGTTGAGCCGATTTTAGAAATTGTTTTTAATAACAAACTTACAACATTTAAATACATAGAAAATAAAAAAATTAAAACGTTGGCGCAAATTCAAACATTATTTTAAGACAAATACAGTTTAGAATTTCAAAATCGGTCGTACCGTTTTCCCAAAAAGCGCAGAATACTTTTCCGATATGTTTATCTCTGTCGCACACTTGGACGTCCAGATTCGCCTTAACGTTGTCTTTATCACCTCATACGACCGTTAGATTTCCGTTATGGTACATGTCCTCAACTGCTTTCTTCTCCTCTTTGGTAATGTTCCTTGCTGCTGGTTAGGCTTTCTGTAGAATGTGGCAGGTTTTATGTCGTATTTCTTTTTGCTCATTTGGACAACGCATTCTACTTGTGATGATCTTTTTTTTGGTTATTTCGGTCGGTGCAACTTCGAAATTTAGTACCTTTATTTGTTATTCCGATAGTTACAGTGTTGGCAGATTGATTATACTGTTCACCTGTTGAGTATTAGTGTTTCTGGGTTTAAGGTTGTTGAATCTCTTTCTATATTTCCCTTCGTCGCTGTGTTGAAGTGATCTTCTGAATGTTTGTAGCTGATCTTGTTATTGTTGCATAGAAATTCGCCCAGTAGTTTGCTAAACTCCAAATGAAAACTGTAGAGTCGTGCATATACATATCTGCTTCAAATCGTGGTATGTGTAACAAGAGTCAATGCGTTCTCAGTGCGCTCAATTATTTTCTTGATGGTTGCGCTTCTAAGATGGCGTTGGATTCTGACGGTTAGTGTCACGTTTTCATCTGAGCAGCGTCGAAGAGTATTTGGCCCTTCTATGGAGTTTCCTGATTTTTAAGTAGCTTCTAATCGCTGAGTAAGGCATATTTGCTACGGATTATTATTATGAAAGCCTACACTTAGGCGTACAATTATAACATTTGGGAAACCTTAAGGCGAGATTATTTGAATCTGTAAGCTCCTCAACCGCCCAGTTATTTATTTTTTTGAAATATTTCAATAAAAATTCCCATATTATTCAGCATAGTTACAAAATAACAAAATAAACGTCAATCTGATCTATGGATAGGTCACAGAGCTTTGATTAAATGTTTTTTTTTTAATCTATGGTTTCAAATGGTCTTTCAAAGCCATTTTGTTGGTTTCTTGTTTAAACAATTTATCTGGTTGTAAAATTATTTGAAGTTACCGAGATTATAGAATTCATGGAGCTTTTCTTTAGTTACTGTAATCAAATTATTTAAATAGCAGTAATATACATTAATCCAAATATTCTCTCATCTTTTAGTAATTCATCTAGACGGCCTGTCGTTATTTTTCGTCTTTCCTCTCTTAACCGTTTGTAGGAGAGATTAAGAAAGAATATCCATAAATAGGTACTTATAATTAAAGGAGTATTCATGGATATCCATTTAATATGACAACCTGCTAATATTATCGGCACTAGAACAGAACAGAGGTTCGCAGATAGTTTCTATTATCGATTGAAAAGAGTGCTACTATATATACGCAGCCCGGGTACAAATGAATGGGATTACTCCCGAATAATTACTACATAATTTCCAAGATAATTGAAATGAACAACTTAATTAAATTAAGAAACTCTGCCGCGAGGATTACCTGCTGCAAATGGGACTGCACCAATAAATTCTGCACCCCTTTGTGAGGGATTTACACTGAACATAGCACAACATATTTCTAAAAATATTCTCGCAATCTAGGATATGGAACTTACATGTTTAAGTAGTTGTAGAATATGAATTAGATAATCGCCTTTGCTGGTATTTGTTGAGGGCACATGCATTTTAGGATATTACTGCGTTTTCACAAGAGAAATCATAGCCACATACTGGTGAGTTTTTATCTTGAAACAACGGAATATCTCTAAAACACTGCATGAAATCAAAAAAAGATCTTAATAAGATTTGTTATAATGTAGGGGCCTCACTGAATGGTGCCGAACTCGATCCCCCACCTCACCCCCCGAGTGGGAGGAGGGACAACTTTGAAATCTTAAATGGGAACCCCCATTTTGTATTGCAGATTCGGATTCTACGCCATCAAGTATGTAGCTTTTGTTTGAAATTTTTTTTTTCTATTCGTAACAGATTGATCTGTAATCGCAAAAGCATGATTGTGAACTAGAAAAAACATGATTTTGTGTTTTTTTTTATTTTAACATAAACTAATATTTCAAAAAGCCATGTCAAATCCCCATTGATTGCGCCAAGTTGAACATCAACTTTCTTGGAACATAAATGTTTGGTGTGGAATAATTGGCAATAAGCTTAATGGTCCATATTTCATCGATGGAAACTTAAATGGTGAAAAATATCGAAACATCTTGCAGAACGAACTTCTAGTGTTACTTGAAGACCTTCCCTTGGACGTACGACAAACAATGTGGTTCCAACATGACAGTTGTCCAGCACATTATTCAAGAATAGCACGAGAAGTATTAGATCGAGCCTACAATCGTCGATGGATCGGAAGAGATGGTCCACTGTCTTGGCCTGCAAGATCGCCAGATCTTACTTCCCCTGACTTCTTTTTGTGGGGCCACTTAAAGTCTGAAGTTTATATAGAAGTGCCAACCACGAGGGAAAACATGATTGAGCGAATCACCAACGCTTGTTCAAGGATTACGCCGCAAACACTTCTCAGTTGTGTGCAATCATTCCAATTGCGAATAAATAAATATATCGAAGTGGAAGGGCACATTTTCGAACACATTTTCTGAAATGGGTATGATAAACTAAAGTTCTTCGTTGTTGAATGGCTTTTTGAGATGTTATTTAATATTAAAATAAAAAAAGACAAACTCTTGTTTGCTTGCTTCTCTTTTTTGTTTCTTTTTTCTAGACGTTCACATGTCACGTTCAATGTCAACCCCACTAAGACAACCCTTGTAGCATTTACCAGGAAAAGAAAATCCAATCTTAGAACCATAAAATTGGATGGGCAAAATATAGACTGGAGAGCGGAAGTTAAATATCTAGGCCTTACCCTAGACAATAAACTTCTATGGAACATGAACTGGAAGTAACCAACAAGGCCAAAAGAGCTCTGATGGTGTGCAGAAACTTTGCAGGGAAAAATTGGGGATGCAACCCAAAAATACTGCTTTGGATGTATACAGCGATAGTGAAACCGATCATCACCTATGCATCAGTAGCATGGACCAAAAGAACTAATCTGGCCACCGCGAGAAATAACCTCTCGAAAGTGCAAAGATTAGCATGTGTATGCATAACGGGGGCTATGAGAACCTGCCCAACAGCAGCTATTGAAGTAGTATTGGATCTTGCCCCCCCCCACATTGCAGTAGAGGGCGTGGCGAAAAAACCGCGCTAAGAATGGTCAAGGAAGGAATGATTAGGCATAGGCCTCAATCTCCGGACGGTGATCAAACTTGGGATATGCCCCGGTATGATATGTTAAAAAAATTTAGCTTTGTGAAGGAATTCACCATAAAGCTAAGTAACAGGAGCGAGTGGGATCATAACACCATCTTGAACTTGAATAGAAATGCCATCAAATGGTATACTGATGGCTCTAAAACGGCAGAAGGAACTGGAATAGGAGTATATGGACCTAGAACCACATATTCCGAAAGCTTGAGAAAATACCAAGTATATTTCAGGCGGAAATACACGCTATTGGAAGATGTGTTCAGTTCAATATGGATAGGAACTATCGGAAGCAGGAGATTATCATCATGTCTGATAGTCAAGCAGTCATCAAGGCGCTGAGCTCATATGAAATCAGCTCCAAGTTGGTCTGGGAATGTCTAGGGAAACTAAATGAGCTAGGCAAAAGAAATAAAGTAACCCTCCTGTGGGTTCCGGGTCACACAGGAGTGGAAGGAAACGAAATAACGGATAACCTCGCAAAAAAAGGGGCTGGAATGCCTTTTGTAGGGCCTGAACCTTTTGCGGTTAAGTAGCAGTACAATACTGAAGAAACTAAAAATAGAAATGGAGCAGAGAAAATCCAGTTACTGGGAGAATCTCCAGGGAATGAGGCAAAGTAAAATTCTTCTGGGAACTTATAACCAGAAGAGGTTTACAGAATGCGTCACCCTGAGTAAGAACAATGATCGCATATTAACAGGAATACTTTCAGGCCATTGTAGACTGAAAGGACACCTGAGTAAGCTTGGATTGGAAAAAGATTCTGAATGCAGATTTTGTGGGGAACAGGATGAAACACCCATCCACCTCCTCTCAAACTGCGTAGCACTGTGCAACTCAGGGCATTGCACCTGGGAGCAAGTGAAATCGAAGAGGGAGACTTACCTAGACTGGGGCCCTCTGACATCCTACACTTTCTAAAAGGAATAGGATTGGAAGGCCAGCTGTAAAGCAGCAAGAATAGGGGACACAATAGATCTTTTAGATCGCAGTGTAATACCACCCTTCTATTTACATACATACATACAAGATCTTTTTTTGATTTGATGCAGTGTTTTAGAAATATTCCGTTGTCTCAAGATGTATATCTTCACTTTCTAATATTGCGTCTATTTCTTATTTATAAATTAGTTATAAAGTCGCCTATTCTGTTCTCCATTAATCTCCTGTGGTTCATATATACCTCTTCTTATTCCTCTTTCAAAAGTTCTAAGTTTTTCTTCATCTTTCCTTGTAAGGCATATGGTCTTCGACACGTAGATTACCTGGTTAACTGGATAAACTAAGTATAAGTAAAATTGCTTTTAAAAAAATACGTTTATTTATCGACCCTTGGATAGTCATTCCGAATTGTAAATTGTATACTCTGTCGAAATTGATCGGTTTGTAAGCTTATTAGTGAATTGCCTGTACGTTAGTTTTCATATGATCGCTTTAGAGAATCGTGAATAAAATAACGAACGCGGAAGTGACGGAAGTGTAGACATTTGGTAATGATTGATGCGGCATCGAGACAATAAACAGGCTCACTCAATCATTTGAACGTGGTAAATACGAAAAGGAGCGAATATCTCCAAAATGTTGTTCCTGGAGTCGTATTCGTTACCGAATTAATCAAACTTGTACGACGCATTACGAGAGGAACACGGAAATTCAATTAATCATTATTAGGCCGTTTCGATCGCGAAAAAGGACCACTTCCACTTGGATATATACGCCGGTTAGGTAATTTAACAGCATCACACACGGATGAGTCCCGTGCCGTCGGACACTTTCGCACCACGGACCTCCTGAGTGACAACCGAGTGCAGGAGTTAAATGAAATGTCACTCAAGATGGCGTGCGGTGTCCCTTAGTGCACGCCCAATCCTTGTTCCCAGTCACAAGCTAATAATAAATCAGTTTGTCCGAGTATTGACTTCCTCCGCGTATTTTCGTTACGCTCGCCGGGATCCGAATCCCGGTCGCATTCCGGACGTTCCTCCTTGGTATTTCACCGAGTGCGAAACAATTAATATTCCATACGGACCGGCGTGGCGCGGCGCGACGATGCGTTTTGTTCGCAGTCGTCCTCCCGAACAACAAGGGGGAGACCTCGAATTACTACATGTGTTTTGCACTATTACGGATAAACTAATTCATCGGGGATAATAGAATTCGTTTGCGAGGTCCTCAAATTCAATTGTTTCTATTGTGAGAGCCGCGTGCCCGCCCCGTAAACCCTGCTCATCAATGGGACAGGAAAAATATTTACGACGCTGTTTCGATTCTACACGAATTAGATTCATTGATTTATTGGGTGAAGATGATCCATCTATCTCCGTCAAAATGACTACGGTTTTTAATTTGACTGCCCTATTTGACTGGACCCTACACAGGTAAAAATTTGAGGGAGTGAAATAAGGGAGTCTCCGTTTTGGAAATATTTTGTTCCAAAAAGGAGTTGCCATAGCTGAAAACAGAAAGTATTTCCTCGGTTTTGTACAAAATCTCAACCAAAACGGAGAGATTGAATTTACTCCGCTTTCTAACACGATTTTCAAGGAAGAAATAATCTCCGCTTTCTCTCCGCATCTACACTAACTTTAAGCCCTAAATGTGAACAAATATCCCTAACATTGCATTATATTTTCTCCTTCACGGAGGTGATAATTTGTTTACTTAACAGATGTTTCTATCTCTAATACCTCAACGCCAAAAGGGAAAGGATACCTCCGATTGGGAACATTTGTTCTCCAAATCGTAACTGTTTCCCTAAACATTTGAAAATTGCAAGTTTGCATAGGGCATGCGCATTTATTAAAGCGATATTAGTGCAGCGCATGTGCAACAAGTCTGGACGTAGTCACTTTGCAATAGTTCGAGAATGGAGAGGAATGGCGGAATGCACTGTACCTGAAATTTATAAAATACACATCAGAGTAAAGTACGAAAACCGTAAAAGATGGGTAAGAGTTATGGGAGCAAACATCACCAAGGCAGATGTAGATAAAGCAGGTAAGAAACTTGTGCATCCTTATTTAATGTTCAATCTACGATGTACCAATTTTTAATTGGCCCCCACTACATTCTAGGTGTTTGCTCCTGAATAAAAGCACGTTTATCTTAGCTGAATCCGTGGTGTTTCAACTGTGTCGTGCAAACTCGAAGAAGCGACTATATTATGGATAAATTAAAGCAATTCCAATGACGGCTGCTCTGTGACCGCAGAAGAGGACGTGCTTAGTGTGTCTATCCTAGTAATCATTAGGAATATATCAAAAATAATTCAAGAACTTGAGGTTCGACGACATTTTTGATGCATTTTTAATGATAAATAATAGAATAAATGCACTGAGCAAGGGTGCTTCTGTCCACATAGAATAGCCCTCATTGATTAACTCCAATATGATGTTAAACTTAGCTACTATGGAGCTAGGTAACATAAAAATAGAGTTAAAAACCTTCTCACTAGGGAGATATTCTCTTCTCTCTCTGTGGCAGGTACCTTCTTAACGGAAATAAATTCATGTGTAAAGGATGAAATACATTCCGAAACGGAGTTAACATGTTTCCGTACCGGAAATAATTTGATCCAATATGGAGCAAAATCTTTTCTCTGGCGGAGAAAATTATATTCACTGTGGATTTATTTAATACCGTCCGTTTGTTTATTGCGGATGTAATTATTTCCAAGTGGAGTTACTTACATTAGCAACGGAGATAATTTTATCTGATACGATAGTAGTATTGCATACATATGGGGGAAACAACATCCGTTATTCATTTTAATAACAGCAGTAGGAGTTAAAATTTCTCCATTTCGCAAACTTTTACATTTATTGCAAAATAGTAAAACTGCATAAGAGAGACAAATTGGTCCTTAACAGATTAGGTTGCCTCGGTTAAAGATGTTTTTTCCCCTATGGAAAGCAAAATTATCTCTGTATTCCATCCGTTTAGTAGCAAAACATTTAACTCCGAAATGGAGGCTCCTTGAACGGATGGTCGCGAGGGAACACCGGAAAAGAGTTAAAACGGTGTTAGATTCAACTCCGTATTTTTATCTGTGTACCCAGACAACAAGTTGTTACCTCGCATTTTTGGAAAATCGATCTACAGGGACTACACTCTAAAAAATGATAAATAAATTTGTGGTTTCTGTCACAAATTATGTTTCTGCGTCCTTGCGATGTTGTCCATGCGCTTTTGATCTAAGCAGGCGATTATTTTGATTATTGATCCTTTATTCGAAGTACATTACGATACACTAAAAAAAAATGATGGTAAATTTACCTCACTGGTATGTGAAAACACCATATGTTATGTTATGAAATACAAGGTAAAATTACACCAAAAAGAGAGTAAACATCAGATTACCACAAATTAGGTGTAATTTTGCCTGGTAAACCGACTTTGATGGAAAAATACTCCAATAAATGAAGTAATTTTCCCCCACTTGGGGAAATTTGCTTAGGAGCAAGGAAAAATAACATATTTCGTGGAATATTACCCCCTATTTTAGTAAAATACAATATGGACAATACAAGGGACATGAAATTCTGATTATATATATTATATATATGCATCTGTTATTTGATTGGAATACAAAATGTTTTTTTTTAACATTGCATTACATTGTGTCGCTTGATCAAAAATTAAACCCGTTACGAGAATGCGTTACACAGCCGTCTTTACGACGCGCAAGCGTTTGAGGTACGCAGTTTGAATACAAGTGCGGCATCTACACTGATGGCTTCAACGCATAAATGTAAATGGTGTGTTTTTCATTTTGTCTTGCAAATAAAGATTGAGATAAGTTCATTTTACACTAATTATGTATTGAGATGATTACCATGTACTTAGCTATGACAGCACACATAAATAATAGACATACACCTGCGTATGGATATCTAATATGATATACTGGGAACTTAACCTCAATAGCATTTGGCGGTATTGTTGCTACAAGATATGATATGATATGATACATTTAATTAAAGTTTTCAACGAGCAAGTGACACGCAGGAAACTACCGTATCAAGCTTTTCAATTTCAACAACAGAAAGTCTTCGTTTTGAAGGAGTCAATTCTTTTTTTTTTTTTCTCTTTCATTAAACATTTGGAAATATAAAACGACTAGTGTCTTGCCGTTATTGGAGGCTATCTTTTCGTTGTTAAGTGATGATACAAGTAAAGTAAGGAAGAGACTATTTTGGTTTTACTCTAGGATGTAATGACAAAAGTAAAGTAGGTATTAAGCACTTATACATGCAAATGTGCAAGCCAGCAGGACGGCAAATTTAAGTTCAATAGTTAATCACAACATTATTTATGTATATACTAGTATTGCGGGAATCGCCAGATATCAAAAACCGGTTAATCGATCTTTAGTAAAAATCGGTTTTTAAAATTCAGTTTTTAAAATCGATTTTCAAAACCAGTTTTCAAACTAAAAACAATACGTATTACTTTTTTAAAAGTGCTATGTATTTTAAATTCGAAAAACCTATTTAAGGCGCAATAATCTGTTTTTAAAAACCGATTTTGATTTTGAAAACCGGTTTTACCGATTACAATTTTTAAAGACGATTAATCACTGCATCCAAACCCCGGTTTCACATAAAGAGGCTTCGATTCGCAGCACTATTATCTACATACAATATATTTTTAAATGCTAAAGTTATTAAAAAATTTCAGGATAAATCTAAACTTGAAGAAATTGAGGTGAATACACCGTTGATAATATGCTTGGAAGAAGGTATTAATAAAAATATATTTATTTCATATGTTTTTTACATTTATTTTTCTTTTCTAGGAAATGTGAAGTCGCATTCTTTAATGGTAGAAAGATAGTTATTAGACCCAACAGATTCATTTCGTTCGACATTACAACAAATGATAGCGGCATATTTTAATTTTCATTTGCAGTACGCAAAAGAGGCGTCTAACACATTAGAAATTCTGCAGAGGTATTTTTTTAAAAATATACCCTGATCAGGGTAACAAAAATAAAAAAGCTCCAAATCCAAACTCAAATTGATAAGATTTTTTAATGTATTTTGTTAGTCAAAATTTACTTTATGGTTACATTCAACTAGATCTTTGTATTATGAATACAACCAATTCTTAGTAACTATTGGCTTTTCTTATCCACCTTTCTCCCAAAATGTTTACTCTTTAAAACATTGCTTATTGAATTTAAAAAATTTATTGAAATTGTTGTAAACTCTCTGTAATCCAACTAATTAATATATCTTTCAGAAATTATTAAAATTAAATCTAATATTATAAATGGTATATTTTGCATATTTAAGTGGAGAATCTGCATTAAGTTCTAAATGACATAAACATGTTATTAGATAACTGAAACTTAATATTTCTGGATGATAAAACAACCTAATAATTAATTATTTCTAATTTCTTTGTTGTTACTCTAATCTATACATTAAAAAAAAATATGGTAAATTACCCCAAAATCACTGGGCTACCGCCTATTTTTGGGGTAAATTTACACATATATGGGATTTTTCACATACTGGTGGAATATTCCTTGAAGGTGTGGAAAATCTACCTGAAATTATTCCATTCCCTTAGGGAATATTACTTTAGAGGTGTAAATTTACCAGGGAAAATTACCACACTTTCAAGCAATATTCCACAAGCATGTGAAAAATCCCCTATAGGTGTAAATTTACTCCAAAAATAGGCGGTAGCCGAGTTGCCATCTATTTTTGGGGCAATTTTACCACATTTTTTTTTAGGGTGTAGTGTTCACCGTGAAAGGAGTTGTGGTGAATTTATTACACCACGCAAGGAGCGCACACCAGTGAATGGAAAGGATATTAGCAAAGGATGTAGCAGAGAAACACATGCAATGTCCACTGATTTTAAAAGTGCTTTCGATACGCTTAACAGGAAGAAAATATTTAAGGAGTTAGAAATATTAGAAGCAGGTAATCCTAGAGGTGAGTTTGAAATACACCAAAGCTAAAGTGAGATTCCAGGGAACAACAGCAGATTCGCCCGAGGTAAATATAGGGGTGAAACAAGGTGACCCCAATATCGCCAGCTTGCTTAATCTAGTGCTGGAAGGTGTTATAAGAAGAGTAAGATTAGACAAGAAACATATAATGACCAATCAGATACAACTAATAGCAAATGCAGACGATGTTACAATAATAGCAAATACAAGAGATGATCTGATGAGGATTGTAGAAAGTCTAGATACAGAAGCACACAAATTCGATATGACTACCCTAATAACCAAATTTAAATTTCCCAAATATTATATATACATGGTCAAGATTTAAAGCTTTAAAATTTAAATTTCCCGCCACTATTTTTAGTAACTTCAACGTAAAGGCATTAAAATAACTATGAATGTAGTACAAAAATAGTAGGTAATTTTATATTTGAATGTTGAAGTTACTAAGAATAATTGCGGGTAATTTAAATTTGGCTATGTGGCTAGCTGCCTCTTTGAATTACTTCGGCGTAACTGTAAGAGACAAAGTGAGATAACGAAATGTAAAATTATTTTTCGTCCGTGACAGTCCACGTGTAAATATATAAATATAATAAATATTTATTAAAACATAAATGACAGCTTACCCACTACACATAGAAAGCGTCAGTTTAGTACCTTGCATATTAAACGATTCTAGTACTTCCCCCCTTCATCAATTTATAAACAGCTTTTGCTTCTTATACTTATACTTCGTAGTAAGTATATTTTATTATTTCCTTCAAAAACCCTTCTTTTTGTTTTAATTACATATATGCTTTTTCCAGTTTTATACCGAAAAAAAAAAAACATTCCATACGATGAGAGCCTTCACATAGTATGTTGTCCTCTTCCGTCTAGTGGAAGAAATTAATAGAAACAGATCGAGTCAAACCGCTTTCGGATTTATCGACTTTTGAATGACCAAAAGGTTTCAAATCTAAATTGAAAATAAATATGTTTCTTCAATCTCGGCATAGCTAAACATAGATTTACTTGGAAAATATGCAAGTTGTCATTAAGAAAATTAAAAAAGCGGTTTTATCAACCTTTGCACAGTCACTCCGCAATTATTATTAAATACCAAAAATTAAATTCCTGCTAATTTTCACCTTAGATTCGGCAAATAGGTAAATTTAAAAGCATTCTCACGCAGATCGCAAAAGTGTTATTATTGCCACTAGAAGAAGAAAAGAAAGAAGGAAATTTTCATCATAAAAAAGTGATAATAAACATTATTGAGTAAACAATAACCATAAGCAAACCCACACAAATTAAATAAATAAATTATTACTACGACATTTTATATCTATCAGTAATTTTATTAATAGATAAATTTAATCTATTATAAAGATACCTATATTCACGTGCAATAAACAGTGACAGGTGACAGGTAAAATGCAATGCAAAATAGCCCTAGAAATTCCGTTAGACAGTGACCAATAACGGGCGAGAATTTGAATTAACGCCTGCTTATTGGTTATGTTGTTATGTATACACGTTCCCGTAACATTAAAACAATATGGCGTGTGCGGTGATTTCTTAGGAAGGTGCACTGGGTATTTGTGTTAAATTCTCATCAAAAGAAACCACAAACATTGCAGAATACAAGATGAATACACGTAGCAAGATAAGAAGAGAGTTGTCACCAGTTCTGACAACGGAGCGTTTGCTTACAAAGAAGGTGAGTCTATTGTTTGTAATATTTTTCCCTTAATTCTTCAACTCATGATTGTCACGATTCCATTAACTCAGTTATCTGATAAATAAATAAGTTACCAATGTTCTTTGTGCGTAAGGAAATGGAAAGTAAACAGAGGAGACACAAAACCTGTCCACAAGTGCCGAAGAAAAATCACATAATAAGTGATTATTTAAAGAAGAAAATACATTCGAAGGGTGATGGAAATGCTACTCCGATCTATTATGCTAGGCCCAGTAAGTTTCCTTTTCGTTACTAAAACATAAAATTGAGAAATTTCCTTAACCTCTGTGCAGCAAGTCTCAGCTCGAATTATGACCCAAATAAAGGTGTAACTTATCTCTCTCAACTATTCTGGGTCTATGAATGTATTGGTGAAGGGTCGTTCGGTGTCGTTTACAAAGCACGCTACAAAGAAGACGGGAAATTATATGCAATAAAACTTATGAAGCGTCATGCCTTCGAGAGAGGTGATTATGATGAAGTGAAACGAGTGGAGAAGATAGGAGAACACGAACACCTGGTCAAGTTCCATATGGCCTGGCAGGAGAAGGGCATCGTTTACATGCAACTGGAACTCTGTGCTTTAAGTTTAGCATTGTACACAAAGACCAATCACGAGTTACCAAATTCACAGCTGTGGGACATCTTTATTGACATGTTGCATGTGAGTTTTCTTTCGTGCTTGTTTAATCATGCATTCGTCAATCCTTTGGTTATATTTCAGGCATTGAAACACCTCCATGATAACGCTTTGGTTCATCTTGATATTAAACCTGACAATATAATGATATCCGAGGATGGGAAGTACAAATTAGGAGATTTCGGTTTACTCATGGATCTTAACGAAGTAAGAATGATAAATAGATAATTATAATTGAATAAGTGATTTGTAAAAACAACCAATTTGGGGTAGATATATTGTGAAATTTGCTTTTAGTGAGTTTAAGCTTTTCATAACTTGGGGACACTTGTTTTTATTTTAATTTTACCCAAAATATCGGATGTTTTCGCTGTGTTATAGCTGGAGTAATCACTGTTTACGTGAACAGCAGCACTGTAAGATATGTTCAATAGTAGACATTCTTTTGGGACATAAAACCCGTTAATCTAACTGACACACTGCGAAATTAATTTTTCAGCTAATAAAATCACAATCTGACGTTTTTAAATCAAATAATAGAAATAATAAGAAAAAAATAATGAGCCAAGGCAAAAATTACAGATTTCCGAAGAATATTATAGGAACTTTAGTTAAAATGATCTCAAATGAAATATTTACCACCTTAATATAGTCTGAACGATCTCACTCAACTAAGGTGCGGTTAAATTCAATAAAAGAACGGTTTTCTTGAAGTTTAGATGCAAATTATACTTACGGAAGTCATATTAATATTAAATTCAACACGATTCTCATTCCAATTATTACTGGAACTTACCAAATATGTGTCATATGTGTTTGCATCACCGAACTTGTTTATGAAAAGTCATATATAAAGGCGGACCAAACACCCTCCCTTGCGGAACACCTCGAATTAATTTTATACGTACAATTTGTCAGCCGTTGACATCTACGAAGTGTGATCTATTCTACGAAGATAGTGATCTGTCCATATACTGTATCAAGCTATGATAGCTATGATAGCAATAATAGAATTTACTAATTTATTAATATTGTTAGTTTTAAATAAATTATATAAGTTTTAAGAGTTAGATTTATTGTTCCTACTGACAAGGGAAAACAAAAAAATAGTTTGTAATGCCAATAAAATGTACAGAAGGATGTAAAAATCTTTTATAGGATAAAATAAGACAATTTACAATAGAATCGTTCCTAACATGAATTTGTTTAGGGTTAACCTTGTTGCCCCGACAGAGAAAAGGTGTTTGAAACGCTTATAAACGTGCAGAAGCATATAAAAATATTTACACTGCAAAAGAAAATGTTATCACACGACAAAAAGTTTATATACCTTAGTTTTTAGAGTAATAAGATGAAAAACCATGACAGAATTAATGCATGACGAGTATTAATGTATAATGAGTAGCTAAAATCAAGTGTTTGATGCATCTAATATTGTCATCCATAAGGATGAAGATGCAATTGAGTTTATTTTTAAAGCTTTACATGAATTTGATTTATTTTGGTTTACTGGTGGCCTTAGTTATATAAGAAATTGGTAATCATATTGCAAAAACTTGAGTGTTATGCAGTATCACCGTACATAAGAATGCACGTAAATATCCTACAAAACAAAAATTGAACAAGCAATGCAGACACAAAACATCATTCACAATAAAATTGGCTAATGAGATTTTTTTTTATTGTTTTTATTAATTTTTTCACAAACGTTTGGACCATAAACTTTAGAGTCTTTATCAAGCTATCGATTAAATAAACAATAATATCACGAATATGTAATTAAACGAAACAAATTAACAATTATTAGAATCGTTCCACACAGTGTAAAAAGTAGTAATTAAAATGCAGTTAAAATCCAATGTAGGGGAGACTGGGACTGATTATAACACGGGTAGGTAGTTGCATCGGCAAAACAGAACTCTAAATTAACGTTAGGAAGTGGCAAATGATCGGCCGATGGCGGGGTGATCATTTGCCACTTCCTAACGTTAATCCTGTTTAATCACAGTTGCCGCTATAACTATCTAACCCTGTCACAACCAGCCCCAGTCTTTCCTACACGGTTACAGAACATTCTCCCGTATTCTAGAAATAGAAAGATTGTAATAAATAAGTAATTGTCGGTACCTTAATTAATAATAAACAGTTTTTTGTTTGTAGTTCAGATTACACTTTACCAGTTTGTAAAAAAAAGGTTTTGTTCGCAAGCATAGTCCTTCGTAGAAGTACAAATATGTAATATGCATGATAAACGTCTCCACTGGTGGCATATAAAGATACATTAAAAGAATCAAACATATTCGTATTAGTAAAACTTTCTTATATCTAGATTTAATTAAAAAAAAAAAAAATAGAATATACAACAGGCTATATACATCTTGTATGGTTATTTTCTCTGTCGTGCATTGTGTTCATTGTCTTATTCTCTCGTGCATTATCGTATTTTTGTCGTGTGAACGCTGGCGTAAATAAAATTATTGTTGTGGTGATTTTATAATATTTTGTGTGTAATTTCTTGTCGTGCAAAAAATCTATTCTGACGTGCTAAAGTATATTCCCCTTTCTTTAATTGTTATTACAAGCCAAAGGTGAAATAGTTGATGCTTAAAATAAGATGAAATTCTTGTATTTACTGCTATTTTATTGAACAAAAACTGTATCAGAGCCAATTAATATCAAATCTATTTTCGCCAGAAATGACTTATTTATGTTAAAATATTCCATTCCCTTTTTAGTATTCTCTTTATCTTGTTAACTCCAATAATAAAGCAGTTATTAGACATTTATAAATAATGTTGACTGATGATAACTTCAACAGCAATATCGATTTGTAATAAAAATGTATTATTTAGAGAGTATCCCCGGGGACGCCTAGTTCCCACACATCTGAAGGAGACGCCAAATACCTGGCGAAGGAAGTCCTGGAAGGAACTTACACCACCGCAGCCGATATTTTCAGCCTGGGCATATCGATGTTGGAGTTAGCGTCTGACCTCGTCCTGCCGGGGAACGGGCCTTTGTGGCATTTATTGCGCGATGGGACGTACTCCAGCGACTATTTCAAGCGTGAGTAAATCTCGATTGTAGCTTTCGATTCTTGGTATTATCGAATTTATTCCGTCATACAGTAGTCCCGTCCAGATTACGTAACGTGATAGTAAAGATGATGATCCCGAATGCCAAGAGTCGACCGTCAGTGGCCGGGATTTTGAAGTTCACCAGCGTAAAAAAGGCCATCGATGAACGAGAGAATAAGCCACGCGTTAATTATTATGTAAGAAGTGTTTTTTTTTTTACATCTTTTCTCTTTCTCTTTTACTCGCGCACTGAAAACGATCTGTAAACTATTTTCCCGTGTCTGCTATATTCTTATATTTTATTGAATTTGTAAGAGTTTAATTTCAAAAGTTCTTGTTTCTTCTTTGTTCTCTTTTTTTATTAATCGCTGTTAAAATTTAACTAGATTAAAAAATAATGGCAATTAATATGAAAGAAAAATGTCGGCGGTGGAAGCTTGGTGATTTCTCTAAACGGAACACAATACTAACCTCAAATATTTGTTAGTAAAAACATTTTTGTCTATTTTAACTTATTTAATCCATTCACGAAAGGATTGTAATAAAGAAAGCCGACTAGTTATTTTCTTTAGGGATCTGCAGTTTTCCCTGTAGTTTTATTTTCTTTCACAACTCAATACGCTGCTGTTCCCGAAATTTCTTTACTCATTCGTATTATTACTAGAAGTTAGCAAAGACATGTCATCCGCATACATCACCGAACTTGTTGGGGGAAAGTCATTACGTACAAAAGCGGACCAAATATGCTCCCTCGTGGAACACCACGGATTAATATTGAACGTGCAGTTTGCTAGCCTTCGACATCTACAAAGTGTGGTCTAAATCGATAACACAACATTTTTGTCTATTTTAACTTATTTAATCCATTCACGAAAGGATTGTAATAAAGAAAGCCGACTAGTTATTTTCTTTATGGATCTGCAGTTTTCCCTGTAGTCTTATTTTCTTTCACAACTCAATATGCTGTTGTTCCCGAAATTTCTTTACTCATTCGTATTATTACTAGAAGTTAACAAAGTCATGTCATCCGCATACATCACCGAACTTGTTGGAGGAAAGTCATTACGTACAAAAGCGGACCAAATATGCTCCCTCGCAGAACACCACGGATTAATTTTGAACGTACAGTTTGCCAGCCATCAACATCTACAAAGTGTGGTCTAAATCGATAACACAACAGTTTTGTCTATTTTAACTTATTTCATCCATTTACGAAAGGATTGTGATAAAGAAAGCCGACTAGTTATTTTCTTTAGGGATCTGCAGTTTTCCCTGTAGTCTTATTTTCTTTCACAACTCGATACGCTGTTCTAGAAATTTCTTTACTCCTTCGTATTATTACTAGAAGTTAGCAAAGACATGTCATCCGCATACATCACGGAACTTGTTAGTGGAAAGTCATTATGTACAAAAGCGGACCAAATATGCTCCCTTGCGGAACACCACGGATTAATCTTGAGCCATCGACATCTACAAAGTGTGGTCTAAATCGATAGCACAACCTTCTAACCTCGGTAGTAAATGCTGGCATATATATATATATATATATATATATAATTATTTAAGGATATGTGATTCAGTAACCTGCCTTATTGTGTCGGGTTTTTTGATACAAAATTACCTAATAGATTTTCGAAAATCGCAACAGTTTGTGTATTAATTGCCAAACTGAGAAGACTTTTATACCATTTATGAACGACTTCATCAATTTATCTCTCTTTCATTTTTGCAAAGATTTCCTTTAAACAGAATGGATCTCTTCGTATTTCATTCAAGAATTGGTTTTTTTTTTTTATTAGTTTGGTAATATTGAGGACGATAAAACAGAGTGGTCAAGCATTAATTCTTTTTTTCTGGGTCACATACTGTAACGTTAAATAACTACTTTCCTTTGACAATCAAATCTTAATTCGCATTTTACTAAAATATAGCTCTTCCTGCAGAGTTGGGAGTAAAATCTTTTAAATGATTCACTTTACTGAACTGTTTAAATTCCCCAGCATTAAAAATGTTATGTATTCTATTAAAAAGTACTGTTATACTTCAATAACCTTCAGGTTAAAATTGAGTTTAATCTTCCACATTCTTCATGAAGACGCTTGAAAGATTCTTGACCAAAAATAAGAGATTAAATTACTCTATTTTACATTATAACGGACTTGTTATTGCAGCCTGCATATAACAGATTTAAGGTAACATTTCCACGATTTGATAATTTGCTTATAGATATTCACTCTTTCTTACAACTGCACAAATAAATCAAAATTTACAATCTTAATAATAAAGAAATACAAATGCTCTTACAAGGGAACACCGGCGGGTGTCCCCCTCCGATTTCGATGAAACTTAACAGATCGAAAGAGTACCTTAAAATAAGAGACACGTATTTTTTTTATCGGCGTATCCGCACGTTTTTGGGGTACAGCCCCCTCCAAAGTTTGGACGATTTTTCATTTTTTGCAAATATTTCCTAAATTATAACAGATATTAAATTTTCTTCTTAACATAATTTGCAGCATATTGCATGGCCCTAAGGGTGGCGTCGTCCGTATTCGCAAAAAGTTAATAACGGGGGACGGGGTACGTTTTTTTAATAATAAGTTTATTCATTATTCATCAAAAAAAGATCGCTTTTACATGGAAAACAATGGTAATAAATTTGGAGGATTAATAATAAAAATAATTGTAATAATAATAATATAGTACATTAACAACAATTATTTGTTATCGTTAGTCCGCTGCTCTCCTTACTTAAATATTTCTTAATTTAGAATTGTATCTACCCAACAAGCTATGGTCAAACCTTTCTATGCCTACTAACTTATACTATATACTATACGAAACTTTTATCGGTGGTAGCAATATAAATCGTTTTATCAATGCAGTTAGTAACTGCGTTTTATATATTTCTTTAATAAAATGTTATTCATTCTTAGAATACCATAATCCTTTAGTGCGTATATATGAACAAATTTGCTACACAGGACGAAGGATTAAATTATATATACATATATATTTTTTAATTTATTTCAAGTTTTTCGTGCAATGTAGGTATACAATGTAAGTATTCAATGGAGCATAAATATAACTAATGTGTTTGTAACGATTATAACATTTCGGAAACAATAGAACATAATTAGAAAAACATTATAGTACTTATAAATGTTTAAATACATGACATACTGTAATGCGATTATTGGTATATATGTATTGCAATAGCGAACAAGATTAATATACATATTCCATCCAAAATGCTATTTTCAAATTTTGTAAGAACGTATTCAGTAATAAACCGTAATTTATCCGTGTGGGTGCCGCCTCTATTAACACTTTCTTCCCATCTGCACAACTGTCGTAGCAATTTTACTTTTTTGAATTTTTGGATGACACCTGCCAAAGTACTTGGCTTGGATTTACCACTTTTCCAGTAGTCGACAGCTCTAGTTTGTAATCTAGGTCATAACGCTACCCCTTCTTCAGGAACACATGCAATATCTTCATAATTGTCTTCTTCGTCTTCTGCTGTTTCTTCCACAAATTGCGCTTCGTGTGGTTCTGCTAATTCTTTACACTCCAATCCCGTTACAGCTTGAAAGGAGAACATGGCGTCTTGTTGAGCAGATACAATTATATTTTTCAGGGCATCATGCAACTCACTTTCTTGCGGTGTCAAAGGAATTGTTGCGATGTTAGTAACTTGAAATGTTGCAAGTAACATGTTCAACACATTTGCTATATTTACGACCGCCATTGTGCGAAACTATAGGTACTGACCTATACTGCACGAAAAACGACTTCTAATGTTCTCATTTGGAATACTCGTCTTATATACCTATTTCCTAAATGCAGACGTGACCACTTAAACGTTCGTGGTTAATTACTATGCATTCGGGGATTTATTTTTATCATATATAATAATATGATTTAATCACCAGATCCCTTATCGCGTTAAATTTATAATGCAAATTACCAATTATATCTGAAGTGACTGAATAATTAATTAAACTCACGTATGCGTAGATAAGTGCATATCAAATTCATTACAATAGACACGTACATATATTTATTTTGAGTTATTATTACTAATATTAATTTTCTAAATTTATTATACATCACCGTTTTCTATGTAAAAGCGATCTTTTTTCGATGAATAATGAATAAACTTATTTTTAAAAAAATGCGGGGGGTATGGGGTACCCCGTCCTCCGTTATTAGCTTTTGATGAAGATATTTACCTTGAGACCATGTATTATGCTGGAAATTATGTTAAGAATAAAAACTTATTTCGGTTATAGTTCATTTGATTTATATCAATCGACAAGTTTA
Source organism: Protaetia brevitarsis (assembly GCA_004143645.1). NCBI lineage: Eukaryota > Metazoa > Arthropoda > Insecta > Coleoptera > Scarabaeidae > Protaetia > Protaetia brevitarsis. The sequence goes on along the minus strand of RXPK01000234.1, from coordinate 4,425,260 downwards.
TTAATTTTGAAGCTTTATTATTATTTTTCTATTTTTACAATTATTAATTTCCTAAACTTGTTATACATCATCGTATTCTATGTAAAATCGGCCTTCCCCGTCCCCCGTTATTAACTTTTTGCGAATACGGACGACGCCACCCTTAGGGTCATGCAATATACTGCAAATTATGTTGAGAAGAAAATTTAATATCTGTTATAATTTAGGGAATATTTGCAAAAATTGAAAAATCGCCCAAACTTTGGAGGGGGCTGTACCCCAAAATCGCGCGGATACGCCGATAAAAAAAAATACGTGTCTCTTATTTTAAGGTACTCTTTCGATCTGTTAAGTTTCATCGAAATCGGAGGGGGACACCCGCCGGTGTTCCCTTGTTAGAGAAAAATGAAAACGATTTTAATAATTTGAATTCACATATTTTCAACCTGTCATAAATTACACCAAGACACTCGCACAAGAGTTGAAATTACTAAACTTAATGAATTAATTAACTTATTTGGAATTTGTTTGGAATAATTTTTTTCCCAGTTCAACAATATTCTCTATTCCTTACCACAAAGTTTAGTATGGAATCGTCCATTTCTCTCGGGTCGCTAAAAATAAAAATTCATAGAATAACTTGGTAATACCAGTTTTCCCAATGACCTCAAGCTCAAGCAATACATTTCTTCCCCCTTTGTAGGTCGTATTTCTAATTACGTAGGCATTATTTTAATATACCTTTCTAAAAATGTGCGATTAAGATTGAGTGAATTATTTAAGTGAAAACGGAGTTCACAAATTGCTTTGTGATTCTTGCAGAAGAAAGCAAGAAGCTGTCGAAATTTTAATACTGGAATCGAAGAACAGTTCAGATGTTTGTAACGCAACTCAAGTGGCTTCTCGCATTTATTTTCTCTCAAAATTCTTAACAGTAGAAACAGGGGTAGTTTTTATTTTATTTTTAGCACAAACATTTAATTAAAATAACTTATTCTACCAAAATATTTGAAGTTTCCTGTTAATACACTAAGGATATTTTTTTATATGACGGATGAAAAGAAAGATTGATCTCGGAGGGAATGATTAATGAATATCTAATACGAAACACAGATTTAATCAATATAATCTGTGTGTATGACCACAGTATATCACTCACATGATGAGAGACATTTAGAAAGACATTACAAACTATCAGTGATATCCACAAATCAATATTACTAGGAAAGAAAAATATACTATTGAAAAACTATGTATAGGACTATATTTACTAAAATCATTTCTTACCTTTCCCACTACTAAGCCTAACTCTGCTTCCTCTAGACTTCAATCTATAATAACCCACTTCGTTAAGATAAAACGTTTCCAGCGTGCGTTTTTTTTTAGGAAATCTGGAAAGCTCAAAACGTCGATGAAAATGACGTGGCACCAGTCACCGTATATTTGAATCCTAGGAGCACGCCTCCGAATGTTTCGTAAGTTTCACATTCTTTTTTAATTTAATTTTAATATAAACGAGCGAATTTCCTAAATACAGAGACAAGGAAAACGACAGTATTGAGCCGTTGAACGCATCCGCCTGCGTTACCCCGCCGAGGTGCGTGTCTCAGGTAATCTTGTACAACATTTAAGTTTCAAAAAAAAAAAAAAAACGAAGAAACTCATTGTATTTAAGATGTGATCTCGACCTACAAACGTGTTGTGTTTTCTTAATGTTATTTTGTTTTGTTTATATAGAATTTGTTTAGCAAATTGTGGGTCCCCTTAATCTCCTTAAGGCTGTAAATACTAGTTATTTGTTTTTCTTGTCAAGATTTTGCGTTGATTATTGATAGGTTTATACAAAAAAAAAAAAAGAAAGAAAACGACTCTGTTTGAATAAATACATATAATTTATATAGATATCTGTGTATATAACGTAATTGATACGTACGATTTTATTTGATAATGTAAACATTCTATACCGACTATTGTTGTACCATAACATTGTGTTCCAAAATTAATTACATTGCCTGTTTTTTTTTTTTATTCGATCGATCAACCATTCCCTTTTTAATTATTACTGCTAATTAAAAAAAATCTTCATCTTTTTATATGTATGTAAACGTATATTTATGCGTGGTAAATGTTATATTTATGTGATTTGTATTAGTATAATAATAGTCCAAAATTCAAACTGTTGTAATTAAGCTCTTGATTTCTAGCTCAAAATACTTACCGCCTTTATTTAATATAATAACGATGTAATATGAGATGGCCAGGTATTTAAATAAATCGTAGGTTAAATGGTATTTAAGGCGGGAATAGTTAGAGTAATTTGCAATATTACCAAATGGTGCTCTTATTGTTTACATTGTTAACTCGTTGTTTAAGTATTTGAAAATTCTATATGGCCTAAGATAAGTTCCTACACTAAATCTTATATATTTTTAATATTATATACATATATATATAAATATATATATTGAAACTACAGGGATAATAATACTTTTTAAAAGGTATTCTATACACTAAGTACAAATCGTTCTAAGTTTTCTTTCCGTATTTGGTAGCTGTTTTTTATACACTCGTAGCTTTAAAGTAATATCGATCGATAGATATTGTTTTTGTATGTGTATTTTCAACCAGAAAGGCGAACAATTCGCATGTGATTTTTCAGTTATTGTAGTTTGAATTACATTTTGTTTAGAGTTTCAATAAAACGTATGCTTAAGTTCGAATTCTCTTTTGTCCCTGCAAAGGTTTCCATCATAAAATTATTTATCCAAGCTTTTTTTCCTTTAACCGCAATTAAATCTGAAGTAAATATTAGTATCCAAGAATCCTTGGGAGTGTAAACTTAATACTCCATTTTGTCGACAAGGTTCCGCGCCACCAATTTCAGCACACCTACAACTAATTTGACGGTATATTTAAATGGGTATATACTATTTTAATATTTAAAAATTTAATTTTTATATATACCAAATATTTAATAACGATAATAGTACGGCTTGTAATTATTATACTATTACAGTAATGAAGTATTTGCTATACAGGGTGTATCAAATATATATATAATGGCTAAGAACCCCAACGGGGTATCGCCGCTTCTAGAGCTTTCTAGATCTAAAATACGGGTAGATCAACCCCTGTCCTGTGTCTTCTCCTGCCATCGATGAATACCGGCTTTGTTAAGGTCTTCTTTAACTTCTTGTAACCATGTAGATCTAGGCCTGCCTCTTCCTCTTCTGCCTCCTGGTTGCCATTCCAAGATACTGCGGATTACTGCACCATTCCCGGCCCTCCACACGGTGTATCAAATAAAAAAGTAAATTTTGCTTGGGTGTTAACTAGCGGTGGGCGATTCGAATCTTTGTAGTGATTCGAATCCTAACGACTCTTAAAATTAAAGATTCGTATAATATGATTCGTACCGAAAGACCGTAAAGGATTCGTACCACTGCTGGGCGATTCGAATCTTGTGAGTGACTTTCGAAATCCTAAGTGACTCCTAAAATTAAAGATCCTTATAATATGATTCGTATTAGCGGTGGGCGATTCGAATCTTGTGAGTGATTCGAATCCTAATGACTCCTAAAATTAAAGATCCCTATAATATGATTCGTACTAGGGGTGGGCGATTCGAATCTTTTTAGTGATTCGAATCCTAATGACTCCTAAAATTAAAGATTCGTGAAATACGATTCATACCGAAACATTGTAAAAAATTCATATAGATTTGTGATGATTTATGACTCTTTGTGATTAGAATTCTAATCACTCTTTGCATTTTATTCTAAGGATCTTGCAAAAAACAAACGGTAAATTGAAATTTTCGTAAAATGAAACAAAGTGAAGCAATAATGAATTATTTTGTTTTATTGTTTGTCAATAACAAAAGGAAAACCTCAAAATTTCATCAAAGGTTAAACACAAAATTGTTTTGATGAATACAGGCACATACATAGATATAAGATACTAGCAGGCATCCAATGTTTTATATTAAAATTAAGAAAAAGCAGATACGATACGTCTTTGAATTTATTCCTGACCGTTTATCTGTCACTATTTGTCCACTTTTTGAAAAAATACGCTCGCATGGTACGGATGTAGCGGGTATAGATAATCTCTTCCTCATTAACTCAAATAATGTTGGATATATTGATTTTTTATTTTTCCACCAAAGCAAAGGATTTTCAGTTCGCCTTAAAAGAGGTTCATCTATATATCTATTTATCTCCACTTGGCAAGCAGTATCTGAGCTTCGACTGTCTACTAAATGAGCTGTTTTTTTCATATTCATCCCAAATAGAATCAGTTACATCTACAGAATGGCGGGCACTTTCACTGAAATTGATCATATTTTCCACAATTATAGTACTAGCCTGCTCGATAATCGATGCTTTGGAATTCTCATATGCTGTTTCTGTTTGGAAACCTTCCTTTTTGAAGCATGGATCTAAGAATGTGCCGTCAACGACCAATATATTTTCTTCAATACCCTTAAATCTCGTAGATATCTGATCTATAATGACACGCAACATATTCTTAAATTCTTTTGGCACATCTTCATCATTTTGAAGGTTCTGACAATATTGTAATATTAAATTGCTTAAAATAATTAATTTAGAAATTGTAACATTTTTGTCGGCACTAATTTCTATGGTTATTTTATTAATATACTTTAAAACCTTGCAAGCACATGAAATTAAATTCCATTCTTTTGCGGTTAAGTGGTCTAGATCAGAATTAAGAATAGCTATGGTGGATACAAGTGGTTCCCTTATTCTCAAGATCCTCTCAAACATTATGTACGTCGAGTACCATCCAGTTGGAACGTCTTGTTTTAGGCTTAGTTCTGGAAAACCCAATTGCTTTCTACTTCTTTTAATTTTCGATAATCCTTGGGCACTTTTTTTAAAAAACGTTACTATTGTTTTGACTTTGATATGCACTTCTACTATCTCTTTTAAACCCGCTTGTACAATTAGGTTTAAGTCAGAGTCAGAGTCGGAGTCGATATCTGACTCCGACTCCTTGACTATACTAGTATACAAGAGTCGTACCGATACGGATTCGTATGAACCGAAATGATTCGTATCGGCTGATACGAATCCGTATAAATAGTAAAGATTCGTACCGTATGAATCATATATGGGAATCGAATATACTGATGAATCATACGAATCCGACCCACCTCTAGTGTTAACTACACAACATATAAAGCACAAACCCGCCGAAACCGGATTTCATCATTAAAAAATAAAAAAAAGTAAAATTTAGAGCCAAAAATTCTTTAGTCCAGGCCTGATGCAAGGAAACGTCATGTTAAGCACCCGCTAAACCTGATATTATGTATAAATACATTGCACCTCATTTCAGTATTATCTTAATGGTTGCCGTAAAGTTCATTTAACGTCAGTTTGAATAAATAAAGGCCAAGCGGCCAGTGTGCCCTTGTAAAAATAGCAAAACTGAGGCGTTTTAAGTTTCTTCTTTTTATAAAATAAACATTCCTTATTTGTTAAGAGCAATCTACGTAAGTCAGAAAGTATTATTTTTAATATCCTGATCAGACGTTCGAGGTTCACCGGATATGCGACTTCAGTACTTACAAAAAACGAAAATATGTTTCTTTTGCTTTGTCTAATCGAGAGTTAGTTGTTAATAAACGGTACCACATGAAACTGAGTTATTTCTTTTGAATTTATTTAATCAAATAACGCAAAATAAATTGAATCAAATTACACAGAAATAAATGTGGACACAGAAAATTTGCGAACACGCCTTTTTACTATGATGTCGCGCGAAAATGAATCTATACATTCCCGCGCTTTGGCCGATGCATCAAGCTTCGATTTTCTTTATATGAAATCATGATGGTCTTGAAAAGGATCGTTTTTTCGAGACAGGAAGAATTTAAATAAAATGTTCGAAGTGGCTTGCACTACAAGCGGCGATTCACACAAAACTAACAGCGGTAGTGGCTGGATGATAGTGGTATGTGGGGGTATACTCGGGACAGCATTTAGGTTGGGCACAGGTGCGGCTCTAGCCCACGGCATTTACAAAATATTTTTTTTCTCGTTAATGCTTACAGATAGACCCCTGTGCATTAAGACTTTTGATCGTATATGATTACAGCTGCTAATATTTATTTATATTTTACCTCTATATCTGATACACCCTGTATACATACACATATGACAAAATATGATAAGAGATACTTTTTTTTATAAAAATTATAGTACCTAAACAAAGTTATGTATAGCGACCTATCTTTCACAGTATTAAGGCAGTTCAATACAGGGCAGTTTATCACATCGTTTATGCAAATATTTTTGTAAATCGTCGAGAATTACACCACTGCCCTTTGTTCACAATAAATCGTTAATCACTTTAATACGATAAAAACAGATGTCACTTCTATATCAGTTCTATAATAAATACATTTTAATGCACAAAATTAAACCAATGACGAACTATAACCGCAAACCACAACTATAATAACACGATAATTATCTTCAATATAAAACAATTTGGACGGCATATCCAAACAGTTTTGTGCACATCTGCATAAACATGCGTTAAATAAAAATAAGGATGTCAAGTTCTGATGGAGATAGTTAAAATATTTTGAGGCTTAATATATGTCGATAATTAGTTTATAAATGCATACAGGGCTATTATATCAGCGCAATGAAATAATTTACCACGCGATTACAACAACCAATGGGAGATTGACCAAATTTTTCTTGTGAAGTTTGTACCCTCTGAAAAATTCCAGATAATTGTAGTTGCAAACCATTACTCTAACGTTGAAAAATTAGCAATAGCAATGCTAGATAGCCCAACATTAAAACAAATCTATTTATTACAATAAACTACCATATTTTCGAAACTATTATTTTCCCTATGTTTAATAAAATATAGTACTATAAAGCAACCCCTCATTCTTAAATTGCAGATTCCTATTTTATACGCAACAATTTCTTTCTAGTTTAGTTTAGTTTTTTATTCGTTCCTGTATGACACAATAAAGCAGCGTTCTCTAATAAAAGGCGCGAATAATTGTTTGAAAATTATTTTTTTTTTGTAATTATAAAATTGTAGTTTATTGCTCGTCGTAAATAGTAGTCAATCAAGGAACACATGGAAATTGGGTTTTTTTCTTCAGTTTCTGTTGGTTCCTTCAAAAAAACTATATCTGTAAATATTGAATTAATGTAATACAGATATACGTAATAATCCTCTAGACATAATCAAGTGATATTAGCAAATTTTCATAGTAACTAATAGTGCATAAATACGACTACGAAAAATAATAAAAAAAAATACATGAGTATGCATTATCCTCGTTTGACATTTCCAAGTGTGGTATATGATCTCGTGATTTTTGATTTGCTTCAGGAAATGCGTAAGTATCTAAAATGATTTTGTCGCTTGTATAAAAGTCGTTTACATTTTATATAAAGTCGCAAATAATTGTTGGTGTTCATTATTTCCCAAATAATTGGAGTAGATTAATCAATATTACAAAAATCTGTAATGAATGGACAGCGCCTAAATTTATACTATTCTGAAAACAAGTATGTATTAAGTTGCCTAAACATATGGAAGTTAGAGGTAATGTTTACAGATTACAGACTAGCATAAGTTGAAGATAAGAATAATAAAAGTAAGACTGTTTTCATTATGTTTGCCATTTTTTAGCTGTTTTTAACGGAATTATTTAATTAAATAAAATAAAAATGTGTATAACCTAAAAACAGTACTTATTAAAATTGATTTTTCAGTACCTTCTATTTATTTGCCTGAAAATGGAATGGGCATTTTGAATTCGACGGGGCACGATTTAGCTACATCAAGAATTATAGCCAAATTAAATTTAAACTCATGATAATAAATACTGCTATAATTATTCTGACAGTTTCACCGCATTTTAGGTTAGGAGAGGCTATGCTATCTAGGTGACAAGTTTTGTCTTTCTATTAGCAATGCCGAAAAAATTCACAGGAGAAAATAGTAAAGCAGCAGCAGCGCGAGCGAAAAAAGCTGCTGTTAAAGAAGCAGAAACATCTAAAAAGCAGAAGGAGACTGAAGATGCATACTGGAAAGACGATAACAACCAAGCTCTTAAGAAGCAACAAAAAAAGGTGAGATTGTAGCGATTAATCGCCTAATTGGAGATCTAAAACTGTATTATAGGAGGAACAAGAGAAAAAGAAACAACTAATACTAGAAAAGAAGGCAGAAGCGAAAGCATTACTTGAAAAGGAGATGGAATCTATAAAGAAGACGACGAAGACCATTCCGGCAACGAAAGTCACTAGAGCGCAAATAGAAGGCAACAAATTAAATGTGCAAACAAAAGAGAAAGAGAAGGAAAAGGTTGAAACGCACTTGACTGCGCCGTTAGAAGAAAATATTAATAGACTCACATTCGAAGGGGAAGAAGCGAGGAGTGTCACTGAAGCCATCTCTATTTTAAGGTAATTAGTCTTATTGAGACACTGCAGCTATTTGGGGCGTTTCTTTTTTAATTACTTTTATGCATAGGTTAATATTGTTTCTAATAAGAGCATCATAATTTTAGTGATAAAACACAAGCCGAGGACAAACATCCTGAGAAAAGGATGAAGGCTGCCTATACAGCTTATGAAACTAGAAGACTAGAAGAACTGAAGGTTGAGAATCCCTCCCTAAGGTTATCGCAAATGAAACAAATGATTTTCAAGGAATGGCAAAAATCTCCAGAGAATCCACTAAATAAAATGTAAAATAAATACGCATTAATAATTATTATAATAAAAAATAGTTGATATATTTTGGTTTTTGTTCTTGTGGGTATATACATTTTTGTGAGTGTATAAATATATAAAAATTTATAAGCTAAATTGAAGGCTTCCACAGACATTTGATGTCTTCTAGGATATTCCCCAATAGTATGGCTTCTATTAGGGAATCTCCTTCAGTATAGATGCTATGAAAATACTGTATTGGTCGTCTTTAGATAATTTAATTGGACGGAATGATTGCAAAAAGTCTTCGCATAGTTGTCATTATCGAATCCACCATTCGATGAAACATATGATCATGTGACTCAGACGTTCCGGCGCTTCTAACATCGACATGTGTCCAGCATTCGGAATCAATTCCAGGAAGGCACGTGGAATGGTCTAAAATCAAACAGCACATCAAAAATTCCTCGAATCCAACAAATTATATTAGCTTTGTTCGTGGAGCAACACACAATCATTTGATTGGCTCTGAGTGATTTGTAATTTGTTACGCGAGCAAAGCCATATTATCCTTCATATACTTACCCTTTCCATTTCACATTCTTGTACTAATGTAACGTTCGTATCTTGTAAACCGTGAACTAATAATGTCGGTATTAATATCCGTCTATGAAATGCCGCATCCCCCTCTGGCCAATTTTGACCTTTCTCTATGTATTTCAGGACGTAAGACGGTATACCGTTATTGACTTCGCACGGCTGGAAGTTTTTGCCTCTCGAAGAATAGAAGAAGCTCCTGCAAGAAGTACAATGACATAAAATCATAGCATTCGAATATAAAAACTAGATGGATCAACACCTTAACCTAGTGGACCGACAACTATCTTCTGTACAGGTAAAGTATCCTAGCTATTTATCATCTAGGGAAAAAAGTATTATCAAGAAAAGTTTTTCATAAAGAGAAGTTATTCCTCTATACAAAATCTCAGCAAGAAATACCTACTTTGATTATATTATCATTGGATTAAACAAGAAGAAAAGAGCGCTTCATGCTGACGTCAATTCGCCCTTTAATTTTATGCATTTAATAACATTTCATTCTGGGCAACTTTCCTTAGACAAATATTACACTTTGCAAGTTCCTTGACGCAGAACTTTGATGGTGTAATGGATTATAAAAGCTTTACAAAAGCCCTTAGTCAAACATCTGTGCGATAGAATATCTGTCATAAATAAAAATCATATTCTTAACTTAACACTGCCCAACACAGTTTTGTTAAAAACAAATCAACTAAAATAGCGTTACTTAACGTTCTAAATTAATTATATAATAATTTAAATGATGGTTATAAATCTTTTAAGTCCAATCTCATAACAACTGTTACTTTAACCCTTTAACAAGAGTCTGTGAACTTTAATTTAATTATAAATTAATTAATAAAAATCACCCTTAGTGTTTCTAGTTGAACCTTAACAACCCTTTTGATACGGTGTTGATCATTCGCTACTACTATTCAAATTACAAAATACACCTTTCTGAGTAGAATTAATTCCTGATTAGTATCCTATATAGATGGTAAACATCTAATTATCGACATAAACGGTCATCGATCGAACAAACAGCTATTAGAGCTGGGGTGCGTCAAGGCTCAATATTAGGACCGCTATTATACATAGTATACACGAATGCTCTTTCGGACCTGTTTGATTGCAATAATATCTATGCAGATGATAGCAGCATGGCTGCGGCAAGTAAGAGACATCAATGTATTTGTCAGACAAATCGAAAATATGTTAGATAAATCTGCATTTTAGAAAAAAAGGGCGTTTTATTCACTTTATGCCGGGCAACAGTTTTATAGATAAGAGTTATCTACTAAAATTAGATCATAAATCAATTCAAAAATTGGCAAACACCAATTTTTTGGGTCTTGCCATAAGACGACACCTTGAATTGGAAATTCCTTGTTGAAAATCTATGCGCAAAGTTGGCATCTGTTTGCAACTTAATTTATCGATTGCGAAGAATTGTAAATAGAGATGTCGTTTCTAATTTACTACTACGCGCGCTTTTAGAATTGTTAAGCCTCGTTTAAGGGTCATTCACACTTGCAAAAATTGTTTGTTGCAATCAATTCGCAGCAATTTGTTTCCAGGTCAGAATAAGGCTTACAACAAGGCTATCAGACACATTATTGGCATTAAAAAAGCATGTCATGTAACTTCCTTGTTTATATATTCTTGAGATCTTAAACGTAATGAAAATAATTTCAAAATAGCTTTTCTTCAAGATTACTTTATAAGGAGAAAAGATGACCTTCCTGTTCCAGCGTTCAATCTTACATATGAAAGTTACAGAGTTGTTAATTTTTTTAATGCATTAGCGGAAATCTAAAACTCAATTTTGTAATAATATACTTAGCTTCAATTACACGGTTAGGGCACATTTACTAATGATTTTTATTCACTGTAGATGAATATTTAAGTCAATGAATCGATCAGCATTGCAAAAGCTTGCTTATTTTGCTATATTTATTAGTTTTCCTTTTGTTGGGTTTGCTTGTGTGTGTATTAATTGCATTTTTTTTCTTAAGATTAATACTTGAATTGTGTACTGTTATCAATCTAATTATTGTTTATTATGACCAGTCTTATAATTCTGTATAAGTCTATAACTATTTAAGATTGTAAGCTTTTTACTGTATGAAATCATTAATGAATTAATTAATGGATCTTGCTTGAGGGGAAAAAAATCCTCTTAGAAATTTATTACAGTAATTAGCAGAAATCATTAGTTCGTTAACAATAAACTATTTATTTATGTATGTCCTTATATCAAAAATCTTTGTCAAAGTAATATCCACTTAATGAAATTTTTTCAAAGCACCGACAAAAAAGGTATTTCAACTATAAACAAAACAGTTTTTACTTTACTATCAAAACAAACTTGTTTTAAAAAAAAATGAAAATATCTTTCCTGGGGCGCACACACTGTACATTAATCGAATCAATACTTTTTAATCCACAAATAAGTAACGGTTTAAAGATTGTAACACAACTACATGATGATTCTTGCTTTTTCACTGGTGTTGCCAAGGGAGTCGGGCCTCCCCCGCTAATTAATACTAACTGGACAATTTTCTGCATCCTATGCCTTGCTAAAGCGGTTCCCAAGCTGCATCTAGAAAAAAATACCACATAAAGTAATGATTAGAAATACATCTCTAAATGTATACCCAAAAGAGTGACCAATGATTATGGCCTTCTGATCTTCACATGTTAAATAATAATCGAATACTTGCAGTGTATGGTGAAGAAGATTTTTGAACTTATATGCCCCTATTATATTCGGTGCAGAACTGTAACCATGGCCTAACATATCCGGGGCGATTACTTCATAGCCTTTAACATGAAGATTATAAATAATATTCCACCAAACATCTGCTGTACTCCCGATTCCATGTAACAATATCACCAGGGGTTTCTAAAATATAATCTTAAATAAACAAAAGGAAAGTCTGATAGAGTAAACTCACATTCTTCACCGAACTATTCTCATGGGAACACATATTTTTCGATGGTTCTAAAGTTACACGCACGGCAATATTAGAAAGTATTGTACTCGAACTTCCAAGTGATACACTGGGTTCGTTATTATTTGAATGTGTTTTATTCCTTAATGTTACAGCATTATCGAGACTATAAGCTAAATTATCGATTCCGTTACTCGATCTATTCCAATCTCTTTCAGTTCGTATGAGATATTCCTGTAGGGCTTCAAAGTAGGTATCCTGTAGTAGTCTTTCAACAAACGTATCAACGTTTGTAATCGAGTTCCCACAATTCCATAGTCCCTTATCTTCTGCATCATTTACGCGCGAATTTGAATGAGCAGAACTCGACTGATTGATTTGATTTGATAACCTAGAATACCTCTGAGATCTCCTGAATGAACAGTTACAACTTCCAGCCCTCAACGGCTTGCTCCACCTCGTAAACCAATACTCTTCAGTTAAGGAATGTCTGCTCATACTCACGCGCTTCTGGAGACCGTTCGGGTCGATTTGGGAGTCCGGCTTGACATGTATTATCCTCAAGGTCCTCTTGTTATCGATGACCAAGAAAGCTGATTGTGCTTCGAATCGCTTGGACTGGCTGGATGCACTTGCCTCAGTATCGGCTTAAAACAAAAGCACGAGTGGAGAATTTTGAAACAGGAATCATCATTGCGAGTGAGAGTGCTCATCTTGTGTTAAATATAAATATCACGTTACGCCCATCTCTCTAACTGGAGAGAATTAGATTCGTCGAAATTAAATATTTATTGAGTAAAGAATCATTTTGTTTATAAACCGTCAGCTGTCGCCTCGTCGCTACCGCTATATTTTTGCGTTTTCACTGGAATGAAGGTCTTAAGGAAGGTAGACATAACGGCAAAATTCCCGTAACACCGAGCGCTGGTGCAACTGGTATGTAAACGTTAGTTCAATAGAGCCACGAGAGAATTAAAATTATGGCTTATTTACATTAACAATTCATATATTATCCTATTAATAAACCAACATACAGATTAGAAGCTGCGTATGCAATTACCCGATCACTACCAAGGAGAGTATATCAAATGTTAAGCTCACTTTTTGTTGGCTTTGTCGACTGGAAGTATTTTTGACAAAACATTAATAATAAATGACCAAGACCCCCCAATATAAAGCCGTAGGAACGCAAACAATAGTCCGATGCAGGCACAGTTTCGATACTTTAATGGTGATACTAACCCACATAGCCAAATCTAAATTGCCCGCAATTATTCTTAGTAACTTCAACGTTGAAACATAAAATTACCTACTATTTTATATTACCTTGATAGTTATTTTAATGCCTTTACGTTGAATTTACTAAAAAGAGTGGCGGGAAATTTAAATTTGGCTATTAGGGAAGTGCTTGTGGCATCAATACCTTACTACGACGTTTCTAGGAAGCTTTTGGTGATGTCAGTATATCTCGCAGACTGTTCAGAAGACAAATGGCTGTATTAATTAATTTTCAGGATTCTTTTATTCTTCAAATTTTAAAGGTTTAGAGATCCTTATTATTTCGATATTAATACCCCAGCGTTTTTTCGCGATTTAGATTTTTGAAGCGGTTTCGTGTTTCTGCCTTCGCTAAAATGTATGCTTTTGAAATATTTTTTTGAAGTATGTTAATTACTTGCAATAAAGAACAGAGATACACACAGCGGGATAATTTAGCAAAACAATTCGAAGGTGTAAAATGCAGTGCATTTTTTTACGTCTAAATGAGTTATGTACAAATTTGGGAAGTCTGGATTTCAAATTGTTTAATGGTATAAACTTTTCCACCTTGCTTTCTATGCAGTTGTACCTTTTTGGTTCTTATCCTCTACATTTCTTAATGAGTTATCACTTATCGTGACACAAAAAACGTTTTTCTCACTTTGAAACGAATTTTGAAGCGGTCTTGTACACTGGTTCAAAAACGCTTAAACCAGTTTCAATTTTGATGTCACTACTTGAAGCGCATTTGTCGCCAAAATTACATGTTTTAAAACTATTAGTTTTTAGAATTGTCCGTCCAAATCCAAAGTAAGCAAGATGCAAACAAGAACAAACAACAAGCAACTTTAACTGGGCGGAATTGCTATTTTTTTCTGAAATCGTTAGAGCTTATAGCAAGGCAATAAACAGGCTGTCTTCCCATTTAACATACAATAAAGGCAAGACAAAAACGGAGCTTAACATTTGATAGGCTCTCCCTGGAAGTAAATACTTTTCTTAGCTCTAGAAATGAGGAAAGTTTGGACTGCAAAGAATACTTTTCTCTAGTTTAAAATGAAACCAGCTATCTTAATGCAATTTTGAGCATAGAAGTACCTCCTTTTATTTTACATATACATTTTTTTTTTATAAGATTAACAAAAAAATTTTCTACAGCTACCTCATAGAATTTTAACTACATGAGCAGACAAATACTCACAATAAAATCTATTTCTTCATAGTTTGAACCCAACTATTTTAAATTAATAAAACTAATTACTGCAGACAGAAATTTTTATTTCAACTAAATAAACATTTATATTATAGAATGACAATAATCAATCACAGTAATAATCTTATTAAGTCTTCCCTGTTCCAGAGCGTCTCGACTTCCTCCTCTGTTCGGCTGCATTGGAGCCCGTCACTACAGTCCTTTGCAATTTCGTCTTCTTACTTTCCCTGTACTGTTTCGCTAAATCCTTCGATAATTCTGCTATTCGAACCATTAGTGGTGCTGGATATATACATCCTAGGAATTCAATGTTCGTATAAACCTTTGCTAGCGCCACTAAGTAATCTTCTGCGAATTTTTCCTTATGAAATTCCATAAACGCCTTCCTCAGTTCCCAGTGCTCTTCAGGTTCTGTGGGGTCGTAATATTTATCGATATCCCAATCAGTCGGAAAAGATTCAGTCATTTCGAATACAAAAATATTAACACGGAAATAAAAACGTGAATAAATATTAATTAATAAAGGTGTAGATATTTCACAGTTTCGGTTAAGATTTAAAACTTATCTGTCATGTCATATATAAACAAACAGGGACGCAATAATAGGATTTATTAGATTTTAGGAGTGGTCAACCTGAATGGGCGCAATTTTTCACAGTATTATTTATTGGAGCGTCTATATTTATATATCCATTAAACTGGTGGTAGCTTTCGTTAATATATCAATTAAATAAAACGAGTAGTTAATTAAGTATAAATTTTCTACAATTACAAAAGAAGTCACGCAGTTGAAAGAAGGCGAATGACAACACGAAAATGACATTTGATGACATTAGACAATAATCCTTGTTCAAGTTATGCATAATTTTTCTAATATCTACAATGAAATAGAAGAAAATAAAAGTTTGTATAATATGTAGTAAACCTAAATGTATTCATATTGGACTATTTATTGCTGTAATGTTTATAAACTAAGAGGTACATATTCGGTATTGTGAGGTTAAGTTATTCAAATTTGAAGAATGGCTGGATTGGAGAATTATACCATTCCAAATTTATATAATCTTAACGAGCAGACATATTGGGACACATATTCAACTGATAGTGCAAATAATCCACTAACAAATCCACCACGATCTTTGAAATTATCGGATGAAGGTAAGTGATCCATTCTTTAAATATAATCCATGAATAATACAAACACACTTTACGATTATTTCGTGGTTAAAATCGCAGATGCAATTATCAAGAAATATGTAGGAACTGGAGTACAAGTAGTTAGTTTAATAGCAGAAAATTTATTATGTCATCCATTCGTCGTTTTAAGAAGGCAATGTCAGGTAACCGACCGAAAGATGTTGTAAAGAGTTTCCTATAATACTATTTGATTATTTAAAGGTTCACTACAATTCCAAAGGGACTCACATCATCCCGATAACCTTAATACCTGTATTGTGCCACTTACATCAGCATCAAGGAATAACCACGTTGTGGAAGGGACTGGGTTCAACACTTTTAATAAGAGGAATGTCCTTGGGTGTGGAGGATTTGATATCGAAAATAACGCCGTGGCCGAAGTAATATAGTCATTTTGTTTTTTAATAGTAATTATTAATAACTATTATTATAATTACAGAGAGATTAATTTGTACAGCTCCGTGAAGCAATTCTTGCAGCACGCTCTTTTAAAATGGTAAATATATTTTAATTTAATTATCTAATTAAACCGGATAATTTACAAAGTAAATCCTATAAGAGTGAACAAAGTTTCTTGTATACAAGTAGAAAAAGACTTAAATCTCTTATAACTAAAAATTAAAATGCAGATAAATGCTTACAATTTCATAGTTATAATGTAAATTTAAAATAAAATCAAAAGTAACTGTGCATCTAATCCCTCATAATCAAATTTTTCAATTTTCTTTTGATACTTATTTTGTTATAATTTTTATTACAGTCGCATAATTATTTTTCTTATTAATTTTATTTGACTGACTATAAATTAGGTAAAATCAGATGAGAATTCTCTCGAGGAGTACCACAAGGTTCAAAACTAGGACCGATATTATTTTGAATTCATATGAACAGTTTATCTTAATTATTTCACATTCAATTGGGAATTTTCGGTCAAGGTATAGAAAAATTGTGTTTTTCCGCAAAATATATTCATTCGACCGCGATGTTTTGTCAATTTGATATTGATATTTTCAAGTGTTGCTATACATTTCGTCAATACCAGATTGACGATTTACAAATTAGTCTAAAGCAGCAGTCGTTCCTTTAATCTTAAAAAAAATGATAATTTGATTATATAAATTAATTTATTTCTATGTATCATCTATTTAAGTGTGAGCTTTGCTATCATTACACCATTCTACTCGGCTTCATTAGTCGAAACGGTGCAAAGCGACATCGCGAGCGAGAAGCCGGGAATTTTAGACGTCTTTAGAGAGGGTTTCATGAGGCTGTTAAATTGGGGTGGCGGACCCAAAGGTAGAATGCTACCGATATGGGCTTTAGTCCTTCCCACAGTCACCTTAGGCATAGCTCGCTATTTTTTCTCCATGGTCGTCGAGGGTACAACATCTAGACTAATGCACGTCCGGTATAGACGTAAGCACGAATTAACTGGAGCACTGCCTAGAAATCTGCCGTACACCAGCAGTTTACAAGAGATCGATTTTAACGCAAGTTTGGTAGCAATGATTGCCGGCGATGTCGTATTTTATCCATTCGAAACAATTTTACACCGTCTACATTTGCAGGTACTGTTGTCGCTATTAATTTCGCACCTTGTGAATTATAAATATACAATTTTCTAGGGAACTAGAACTATTGTCGATAATTTAGATACTGGTCGATCGGTGTTGCCGATATTAACGAATTATCACGGTCCTGTCGATTGTTACGATAGCTGTTTAAGGAACGAAGGCGCTTTCGGGTTGTACAAGGGATTCGGAGCTTTGATATTGCAGTACGCAGCTCACATAGCCGTCATACGCATTACAAGATTTATTCTAACAGAGATAACGTTCTTACTACACAAACCCCCACAGAAAACGGGTAATAATTCACCACCGGTGATTTCAAATATGACCACCCAGGGACAGACATATTTATTACCGTAAATTTATCAACGTGACTAGGGAATAGTTATCGAAGATCTAGTCAGAAAAGTGGGTTCGAGTGGTCGAATTCTGCCGGCGAATATGGTAATTAGGTCGTAAATATTTTTTTTTTGTTTGTGGAGATTCTTTAGGATTAGCGTTCGTTGGAACTTTAATTAGTATGGAATTTGTAATTTAATTTCGAAATAAATTGTAATTTCAAGAGGATGTGTTTTCTTTATTTCAGTTAAAAAATTACGATCTACCTGCAAAATGGAAGTATCTCTCGCTTACAAAGCCTACATGAATAGTTCACGCGTTCATTGTTGACATCTGTCAATTCTTTCAAATACCGTTTGTTTAGACTTATGTTACAGAAGAGAAGTTGCTTAATATTATGCCCTCTTTTCAGCGAAATTTTAGTTTCGGCAATGACGTAATTAGTTTTTAGCTTTAGTTAAGCCACTTGCTTATATAATAAATATTTCCATCAAAACTTATGTTTTTTCTGATGAGTGGAAAACAAAACCAGAATTCGTTCAATTTACAAAAAAGGTGAAATTATTTAGTGGATAATTATAGGCCGATCTCGATTCTTTCTAAAAATATTTGAAAACGTTATTTTCTCATGTATTTATCATAATCAGAGCGAGGTGGATTTCAGGCGGCGACATACAAGGGACGCATGTTTCTCTCTTGATAAAGGTATATGTAAACGGGCACTTGACTATTTGTACTGCTAGCTGGTAGAAGGGGAAGAACATCACAGGCGATACTCCAATAGCAGCACAGCGGGCTCAGATGTTCTATCGTGCGATAGACGATGAAATATAATTACATGCAAAAGACAGTGGCGTCCTAAAGTTTTTATTAGCGCTGTTGTATATTAAAATTAAAAAAGTTGTTTTTAAATTATATATCGTACAATACGCAGTTTATTTAATTTCTAGCTGCAGTAACGTGATACTTTTAGTAATTTTAGATTTTCTATAATAGTAAATTACTGCAAAAGCTGTATTTCATTAACACTACGCACTAGTGCAGTTTAAAATAAAGTAAATAATATTAAAGGCATGCGTGTGTAATTACAGACGTTATTTTAATAAAAGGAAGAGTTTTACTTGTGAATTTGTTTCTCTGACGTCCAGATATAATATGATATAAAAATAGAAATCTATAAACCTTTAGCAAGAAAAGCCGAAGGAGATGGCAAAAGAATTTATAACTGAAAATGTACTTTGAAACATAAAGAATAAGTAAGTTACGAAGTAGAAAAGGTAAGAAATGCCTAGAAATATCTATAAATAATAATCGCTTTATTATTTATATATATTCCTTATATATTATTATTCGCAAATCGCAAGGAAAAAGGAACTCTTTTATAGCCAAATATATGAAAGTAATACGTACAACGATTCTCAACAAAAGACTACGATTACACGAGCACTGAATGGTACTGACCACTACAAAGTTTACTGTCATTTACTATTGATTTAAAAATAATAGAAAATTCTTTCAAGCTGAACTATGTATATTAAAGTAATTTTAATATTATATGTAATATGTATGTAGCTTAAAGTTTGGTGAAGGAACTTCAAGTTTCTGTTACTGAACACTTCTTTTGGCATAATTGTTTTTCTAACAGTAACCGCATGATACCTATATGCATGTATATATGTATATGAAACAATTCTCAACAAAAAACAAAATGCAGCAACCGTCACACGTATGTACACGTCGTACCGACACAGGGCAAGCCTAGTCGGCACGATGCGGGCACATTACGGGCGTCCGCCTCTGCCTTGGATGATGTAATGGCAGTTCGCCAGAAAATGTCCTCCCTCTGATCATAATACTAAATCCCTTATATAAAATATGGTTTTGTACGTGTTGGTTCAACTATTACCAACCTGGTTTCTATATCTCAGTTTCTATACAGGGTGTATCAGATATAGAGGTAAATATAATAATAGGTAGCAGCTGTAATCATATACGATCAAAAAGTCTTAATGCACAGGAGGTCTATCTGTAAGCATTAACGAGAAAAAAAATATTTTGGTAAATGCCGTGGCTAGAGCCGCACCTGTGCCCAACCTAAATGCTGTCCCGAGTATACCCCCACATACCACTATCATTCAGCCATTACCGCTGTTAGTTTTGTGTGGATCGCCGCTTGGAGTGCAAGCCACTTCGAACATTTTATTTAAATTCTTCCCGTCTCGAAAAAACCATCCTTTTCAAGACCATCATGATCGGCAAAAGCGCGGGAATGTATAGATTCATTTTCGCGCGACATCATAGTAAAAAGGCGTGTTTGCAAATTTTCTGTATCTACATTTATTTCTGTGTAATTCGATTCAATTCATTTTGCGTTATTTGATTAAATAAATCCAAAAGAAATAACTCAGATTCATGTGGTACCGTTTATTAACAACTAACTCTCGATTCGACAAAGCAAAAGAAAAATATTTACGTTTTTTGTAACTACTCAACACTCGAACGTCTTATCAGGATATTAAAAATAATACTTTGTAGACTTACGTAGAATGCTCTTAACAAAAAAGGAATGTTTATTTTATAAAAAGAAGAAATTTAAAATGCCTCAGTTTTTCTATTTTTACAAGGGCACACTGGCCGATTGGCCTTTATTTATTCAGAATGACGTTAAATGAACTTACGGCATACCATTAAGAATAATACTAAATGAGTGCAATGTATTTATACATAATACCACGTTTAGCGGGTGCTCAACATGACGTTTCCTTGCATCAGGCCCGGACTAAAGAATTTTTGGCTCTAAATTTTACTTTTTTTTATTTTTTAATGATGAAGTCCGGTTTCAGCGGGTCTGTGCAGTTAACACCCAAGCAAAATTTACTTTTTTATTTGATACACCCTGTATATATGGGCACAGTTGGATCTTCAGGGACAGGTCGACGTTATTTCTACGTACTTAAGCAACGCATTTGGATGGAATATTGTTGCATAAGCTGCAGATACAACTATGTCCATTCTAATGGTTTCGAGTCCCGCAATTTCTCACTACTGTCTGGTGTGCCCCCATGATCTAACTTGAGTCCACTTTTATTTATTCTTTATGTAAATAATTTGCCGTAATCACCATCATGTTCTGTTCTTGCTTACGCAGATGATTTAAAAATTTACTCTACCATCAAAGCTTGAGATGATGCAACATAATTTAGATTATATTAATTAATGGTGTTTGTCCTCATCAAAGCTGAAAAATAAATATTAGTAAATGTTTCCATATATGTCGTGCACCCGTAAGGCTGATTGCAACAAAGTTCATTCTGTTTAGCTTATTGATGGTGCAAACTTAAACAATGTGGATACTATTAAAGACCAGGGGGTGTATTTTCATAAGCGTTTTAGCTTTTCCTACCACATCACTCAGCTCTGTGCGTCGGCAGCCAAAACCTTGGGATTTGTCATGCGTTCTCGTAAGCACTTCGATAATATATCCGTTTCAAAATTACTTTAGTAAAATTTGACAGAAGAATCGTATAATTTTATTTGTCTATTAAAAATGTAAAAATTGTAAAAAAATAAATACCAATTAAAATTAAAAATCAAAAAGCTTTATCGCTTTCCAATCTTGCAATATTGGTTGCGTATATGTACATATATACTCAGCACTGAAACTTATGCAACCTAACGTACTGCGGTGCATAAATTGATGCTTATGCTCAGAAAATCATGTGTAAAATCATCACAGGTCCTAAATTTAAATAATTTTATCAAAGAAATAATAAATACGTATTTGTCTTATATTTGATACGTTCTAAAATTAACAAAATTGTATTTACGGATTTATAAAATTTGTAAACTTTACCAAAGCTGACGTCAAACGCTATTTTTATTTCACACCATTCAGTGATATTGTGTCACGATTTCCACCGGTGGTATTTATGTGATTTCAAAAGAAAGGTATTTTAGGCGATAAAATGTTTTATAAAAATGTCTATGTATATCTCACCGTTCAATTTCAAAAATACAAAAGTATTTTAGTCGTCTGCCCGATTGGGAGTTCTAAAAAGGTAGAAATCAATATCGGTAATATTTTCGTCAGATCCTAGCGATTTTAAGGTAACAGTAGCAGTTGACGGGAACCTAATCGAGAACACGTTCCTTATGATTTTCTTTACTCATCCTTCAAAATCGCTTCGATACAGCGTGACAGTTGCGGTTCTTACGGGTAAATTACTTCGATTGGGGTGGAAAGGAGTTTCACTGATAAATAATATGTAAAATTAGATTGTAGATCACAATTATAATTACAGTAATAATTAAAGTATATACCAAGACGTGGCGGAAGAAAACAATGAGTAACACACGATCTCCTATTTTAACCCCCATTAGTGAAGACTACGAGATAACCAGCACCGTACTCGGTCTCGGCATTAATGGAAAAGTTGTTCAATGTTTTTCAAAAAAAACCAAGGAAAAATTTGCTTTAAAGGTATGTATAAACATGTAGTTTGTGTAAATGAAAATATATGGAATTCCCAGATAATTATGATATGCAGCACTATTATCTGTTTAGGTTTTAAATTACTGTGATAAAGCTAAACAAGAAGTTGATTTGCACAGGAGAGTGAGCGGATGTAGGCATATAGTTAATATAATAGATGTGTACGAAAACTCATTTGCCGGTAATAAATGTTTGTTAGTTGTAATGGAATGGTTAGTAAAACAATATTGTGCACCTAGTTTATTCTTCATTAATCTTTATTTCGTAGTATGGAAGGGGGTGAATTATTCCAAAGGATACAAGACCGACAAGATGGTGCTTTCACTGAAAGAGGTACAGGTTCATGACTGTAAGTAATGCAAAAGTATGAGATTTTTATTATTACAGAAGCTGCGCAAATAATGCACGAAATCTGCATCGCCGTTAAATACCTACACGATAATAATATAGCTCATCGAGATCTCAAGCCTGAGAACCTGTTATACACGAAGAAAGGGATCGATGGGATACTTAAATTGACTGATTTCGGATTCGCGAAATTCACCAGCTCCGACACGTTAAAAACACCTTGTTACACTCCATATTATGTTGGTAAGATTCATTTAATTCCACATCGACTTTATACTGGGTGTCTCTGCTCATAACTTACTTATTTAGAATCTTTCTTTAATAAAATTGGAAATATATTGTTTTCTAAAATTTTAAATGGAACACCCTGTATATTTGGGATTCTACGTAATTTTTTTGAATGGTAAAACATTCCCCTTCCGAAAATTTCCTCAGTTATGATAATTTTTCTCAATATTCAAATTAAATGATTTAAAGAGGAATTCATTAAATAAAAGTCTATAACATTAATATAAATTAAGTAATACACTATTAATGATATTATAAAGGAACATGATTATGTATAGTCGTATTCATAAAAAAGACGTTTAAATTCGTGAAACCGATTTTGAACATTTGATGCTTGCTTTATTTGTATCGTTTACTGTACTGCTTTGCGGCTGCGTTAATGTTAGATTAGATTTATTAAATTATTAACATTTACCACATCTGTCACGAATGGAACAAAAGTGTACGCTTTTTTTTTTAAAAATACGCCTACTATGATGTAACAAAGTTCGAAAAACCTATTGCAATATCCTGCTTTTCGTCTGATACCCATTTTATAAATGTATTTATTACGTAAAATGCAGGAAAACAATAGATAGAGCAGTAGATATCTGACATATGATGTTGTACATTCCTATTGGAATAAAAGCCACACCCACGAATTTCTTAATGGTTGGTCATTCTAACCCTCTTTCACTCATTTTCTATAAATTCTTATTTCCCCTTGTTTCATGCGATAAATATCTAGATTCTTACCAATTCGTTATCTTTCTCCTGGGCTTTGTATACATGATATATCATTAATTAGTTGTTCCTATCATCGTATTATCTTTACTTCATTGTCTTCTGAACAGCTGTTTCTTCTCCATGTCCATATCATTTTATCTTTTGTGATTTATTAATTTAATTATATATTCACCTTCTAGAGCTACGTTTCCACTGGAAAAAAAAAGAAAAAACATTGTGCAGCTTCTATGTTTCTGTAGCTTGTTTCCGAAAATGTTTCATAATATTCCTAAATGTTTCCTTAACAAATCCTAATTGCTCTAATAGCTAAATTAAATTTCCCGCTTTTCTTTAGTAACTTCAACGTAAAAACATTAAAATAACTATCAATAGGTTTGTTCGAACATGTAGTTCGCGAACGGTCCACGATCATGTGAACCAATCAGACAATGCATTTCAGTTCGCGAGAATTCCAATCTGTTCTTTGATTGGTTCACGTGATCACGAACCGTTCGCGAACTGCTTGTTCGAACAGCCCTAATGTATCACAAAGTAGTAGGTAATTTTATGTTCCAAGGCTGAGGTTACTAAGAATAATTATGGGCAATTTAAATTTGACTATGTGGGTGTTCTAACTGATGTTTCTTCTGGCAACGAAACAGGAAAAATTATCCAATAAAAAGTTTCTTTAGCTTACTATTGTGTCTATTTCTTGCTTATAAAATCATCTATTTTGTTCTCTATTGATCTTCTTTGGTTGCGTCACTGTCCCTCTTTTAAAAGTGCTGAATTTCTACCATTGCTATTGTGCCATCTGTAGTCATTTCAATTAATTGTTTAAACTATTTTTTCTGGTATTCATTTACACAACTAACAATATACAATAAAATAAATATTTCATATTATTTGATTAAAAAGCATTTATAAATAGAAATCTTATGGGACACCGATATAGAGGGTGGGCCATCATAAAAGTGGTAACATATTTTCAAAAATATTTTTGTTAAGGGTTATACGGGTTCACAAGCAGTGCACTTCAAAGTTGTTTTGAAATATTCAGGCTGAACGGCCCAATCAACTATAAGAAGTAAAGATTAAAAATAGATAAATCCACATATGAAAAATATACAGGGTGTTCAATTTAAAATAGCAAAGTAGATGGTGATTTTCGGTATAATCGGAAACGGTAGAAATCTGAAAATATTTTACTCAAAGGGTATGCAACCGATTATATCTAATTCTGAATTTTTAAATTTTCATTTTGGTTAGAACCCCACATGAACTTCTAACGAACGGTTTCGCTGAGACACCCTGTATATTCTTCAAAATATAGACCGGCATTTAAGAGGCATATTTAAGCTGGATATTTTAAATTGGATTAATTTTTTAACCAAAGTATTAGACTTGGTAATTAAAAATAAAAGTAAGGCAAAAAAATTATACAGGGTGAACAAAAATTAATTTTAATTTTCGCTATTATTATTATTAATGACAAGTAACTTTTTTATTTTAAATGGAACGCCTGTATTTATTACCTTATTTAGATTATAATTTTAAAGGGCTTTAAAATTGTATTAATGCTTCCTATACCCTATCTCTTATGGTTTCTTAGTAATAACATTCTATTTTGCAGCACCCGAGGTATTGGCATCAGAAAAGTACGATAAGAGTTGTGATATATGGTCTTTAGGAGTGATTATGTATATACTGTAAGTCTATTTAGTATTCAGCCATCTTGTAGTAGTTATCTTTAATTTCTTTGGTTGTTTTTTTTTTTTTAAGGTTATGTGGCTTCCCGCCGTTTTACAGCAATCATGGATTGGCGATTTCGCCGGGCATGAAGAAACGTATACGAACTGGCCAATACACATTTCCCGACCCAGAATGGCAGAACGTTAGCCAAATGGCTAAAGATCTCATCAGCGGCATGTTAAACATTGACCCGGTTAAGAGATTTACTATAGCACAAGTCATGCAGAATACTTGGATAGCGGTAAGTCGTTTCTTATAGCCAGTAATTTTATTAATGAAAACGCGTTTTTTTTTGTGGATATTGTGCCTTTATTTATAAATTCCCTGCAGCAATACACAGCTGTGCCGCAAACTCCGCTGCACACGAACAAGATGTTGCGGGAAGGAGAGGACATGTGGCCGGACGTACAAGAGGAACTCAACCGATCTCTAGCCACCATGCGCGTGGATTACGATCAGGTGCAGATTAAGAATCTTGACAGTTCCAACAATCCCCTGTTAAATAAAAGACGCAAACGGGTCTCCCCGAAAGACAGTTAATTTTATTGTTCAGTTTTTAAAGTGTTAATTTTATTAATTATTGTTAGATATAATCTAATGTAATAAGTTTAGGATTTTAAATGAGAAGAACAGTATTCCAATTTTCTGGAAATAGTTGTACCTTTTGCAATAGTGCCTTTTTTAGTGTAAGAATATCTGCGAGAACAAAAACAAGTCGTTTGATTCATTTGCATGCAGACTACGAGGCTGTGTATCTTTCGACTCACACCCCCAAAAAATTTGACAAGAAGATTAACGAATTCCAAATCCTCGGAGGTCACGTCGAAAGATGCAGATTTTATTTTAGTCCTTGTGTTAAAAATTCCATTTGTAACCAAACTATGAACGTAATAATGAATTTTAATGTAGTTTGTTAGTTGCCAATTATATCGTTATCAATGAATGAAATCATATGACGTCTCATTTCCATTACCTCACTGATGTTGTTTTTTGCGATGAGCAATTTTGACTTTTGCTTCTCGCAATTAATAATGGTCCATGTCCCCCTAGTAAATAAATGTGTTAAATATATATAAAAAATTAAATATATATATCGCTAAATAATAAGATTCCTATCTGATTGTTATGAGGCTAAGATTGAAGAAAAAAAAATATACCTTAAACGGTTAAACAGGTTGTGTTCTTTTGAGGGGTGAGAAAAATAATTCAAAGTATTATGTAAGTATTTAATATTATGCGTACATCCCAATTAATTTGAAAATATTAGTCAATTAGATGTATAAAAAAACGATTTTAGCATTTTTTCGTTTCCGTTTAAAAGCATTTTGGAGTGTTGTCTCTTTCAGTGCAATTTCTTCTTGCATATCTAGATACGCAAAGTCATTTTTCTGTTTTCTGTTCTTTTTTTAATAGCGTAACGTGCGAACAAACTTGGTAGAATAAGTGTTCTAATTGTTAACGTTTTTAAAGATTGTATTTTAAAATCGTTGTTATTCATTGACTGAAATAAATATACAATGTAGACGATTTCAAAAAAAAAAATAGTTTGTTATCATTATTTGTAACATACGAATTTTAAGCATACTTAAAATAAACTTACTTAATGAAACTATACCGAGTTTAATTTTTCCCTTCGCTTTATAACTAGAGTTGTGTGCGCCAGTAAATCTGCACTAATGTTAATTAATGGATATCTAAGTACAATTTTTGATATACCGGGTGGTTCATTTATCGTGACCTCCCCCAAAATTTGGAAGCAGTCAGTTCTGTGAAACAAAACAGGTCCAAAATACGTACCTAATGGTTACACAGTCATATCGCTAGGAGAGCGCTTGACGGTCATACGAAGGTCAAGTGTTTTTTTTTTTAATGAAATATAATAGTATTTTTTTAACAATTTCTAAAAAAGGATCTAATAGTGAGTAGAGTATAAACGTTCTAAAACTTATATGGCCTAAAGTTAACATTAAAAAAGATATTCAAGGAAAGCGCGTAAATTGCTATCCTAGGGTCAGAGTTTAATAATAATAATAATAATATATTCAACAATTAGAGGATTAATAAAAACAATACAAATACAACCCAACCGCCTATCCTCCCAAAATGCGGAAACATTCGTCATAAACCACTGAAGGACATTAGTGTACAGTAAACCACCCGATTCTTGAAGAGTTATAAAATCATTGCCCAGGAACAATAAATTCCTATCATCTGCAAAATTCACTTTTTTTATGGTCGGCAACAGCATTCAAACTAATATCATTTATAAATATTAAGAATAAAGGTCCTAAGACACTTCTTGCGGTACACCTACAATAGTATCCGGCCACTTCGGGTAGGTGTTTCCTTTAGAGGAATATAATTTTACTCTTTTTATCGTCTACCACCTAAGCACGACTCAAACCATTCATAAGAAGCACCTATTATATAATTTATCGAAAAGAATCTTGTGCGACATTGAGTCAAATGTTTTTTTCGAGTCTAGACTTATTATTTATTATATTTATATTATTGTTTTCTAGAAAATAATCAACAAGCTAGTGTTAGAGAACTTACAAAGCAGTCTCGAGTTTCACGAACCAGTATTATTCGAATATTGAAACAATAAAAACTTCATCCATATCATTGATGTGTCAAGTTCTTCACAGAACTGATTTTGAACATTGTGTAGAATTTTGTTTTCGAAATAATCGAGTGTGGTCACGTCTGGGGAACGAGCAGGCCAAGGTACAAGTCCCCCGCGTTCTATCCAACGATCGGCATAGTCCTTATTTAATATTTCCTCGGCCATCTGTGAGTAATGCGCTTTTTCCTTGAATATCTCTGTTAATGTGAACTTTAGGCGATATAAGTTTTCGTACTTTTTTACACTCACTATTTATTAGATCCTTTTTCAGAATTTGTTTAAAAAAATACCATGTTCCATTTAAAAAAAACACTTTGCCTTCGTATAACCTTCACCCGCCCTCCTCAAGCTATGACTGTGTACATAACTATTAGGTAGACGTGTAGACAACTTGAAACTGCTCCAAATGGAGCACCCGGTATACATAGAAATGGCGTTCGATTAATATTGTACGTTACTGTAGATATACAGCTTTTATAGGTTCGTCTACACTCTCAATTTGGGTTCGTGTCAACTCGTGCTATCTCGGGTAGAGTGCGAACCCCGCATTAAATTTAAAAATTGACATTTGTATACAAAATACACTGTCAAAAATAGTTCATTTAATTTTTTACCTAAAATTTTATCTTTAGTAATAATAGCATGATAAGCCAGTTACAATATGAACGTCTTCTTAAAAAGTGCTAAAGCCAAAGGTTATGATAGAAATAAACACATCAAAAAAGCCATCACCACACAACTATCCGAAACAATCAAGGAGATACAATTGTGTGGCATCGAGGAAAACATTTTGAGTGATTCATTGGACATAGAAGAGGCTACAAATTCGCTATGCTGTGTCATAGAGGCGATGTTTTTACACGGTCTAAAAGACTCCTTGACGTTGAGATTTCGTAGAGTGATAGCTGATGTCGATGACCGTCCAGATCCCAGTTTTTGGGCGCCTTTGCTGGTGATATCGCACAAGGAAATAATTAAGCAAGTAAATAAGCTAGATATCTGTCTGCACTGTCAGTGCTGTTGTATTAATAACAAGAGAGACAGTGCAGATTCGTTCGTTTACTAATTATTCCCCAGATTACAGATGCGACTCAAATCAACACAGAGATCGGTTATTGTAGAGCGTGGGTTCGTGTTGTTTTGAATGATTGTTTATTATCTTCCTATTTATTGACTTTGAGGCAAGATTTGAATATTCTGAAATCATTCTATCACACTCATGCCTACATCCGTGATGCTGATTTACTCGAGGTAGCCCAGAAGATCATCGAGGGCCTGGAAGCAGTGAAAAACTTTATCTTGCCCTGTTATTCAAGTATTTTAAACACGTGGCCCAATCGACTCTGGCATTAGCAGGTATTTGGTCACCAACCCTAAGGATGTGCCCGGTAATTTTATTCTTTATATTTAATGTTTATAAAATGAAATGAATGAAATCTCGACAGGTGCAAACCTGTGTGGATGTTGCCCAAGTTTCACAACCGACAAGCATAGGAAATTCTGAAACGGCTTCTCTGGGATCTCTGATGTCACTACACTCTAGGAGTTCAGGTATTGGGAATATATTAGCTTTTAACGAGGATGAGGCGTTTAAAATCATACTAAAGAAGAGATTATTGGACGAGAGATTGAATGCCGACTCACAAGAGCGCAGTGTTTCCGAAACATCATCCGATCAAGAGCAAAAAATCCCCAATAAGGATGATAAAACAAACAATGGGGAATCGCAGGAAGATCAGGAACAAAATGTGACCCTAGGTAATTCGTTAAATAGGCAAATGGGTTGGTCGTTCGATGAAACACATCGAGAGGAGCCAGAAGAGCCAGGAGCGACCGCATCAGACGAGACCCCCATCGAGGACAGACTCAAAGTCGTTGGAACGCAGCTACAATGCGTTAATACAGAGTTACAGCATGCTTGGTGGGGCCTACGTTAAAACGCCTGACGTAAAGGAAGTTTGGGCGAAGTTCGAAAATAAAGAGGATACAAATTTTTCGGACACGAATGATACACATGTAAGAATCATTGCCCTAAAGAAATTCAGAAGACTGTGCTTTCTCCTTTTTTCTTTCATTTACAGCCCAAGATAATATATTAACAGTGTCAGAGAGTAACAATGAAAATTCTAAGAATGCTTCCATGATGCAACTACTCGTAACGATTCCAAGAGAAAAGGGTTTAGACAGGCAAGATTATAAATGCAAAAATTGTAAGACTTCAATAAGTATTTTTAAATCAGCCAAGGGGATAACGAATTTCGCTAAGTACGTATAGTCTTAATAGTACCTAAAGTACCATTCCATAAAAAAAAATTGAATGAATTATGGTTTAGCGTTTGCTGTTTCACTGGTGAATATTTTTGCAATGATTGTATGTGTGATACACCAGTGTTGATCCCAGCTAGAGTTATACATAATTGGGATTATCGGGAGTACAGGATATCTTGGAGAGCCTATCATTATCTGGAAGAGATTAAAGATTACCCCATGATCGATCTAAAGGTTCTAAATGAATTTAACGACAAGTTATATATTGATTAAAATAAAATCATTTTTATCTCCAGACAATCAATCCATTTATATACGGGGTAGTTGAAGAAATGGCACAGCTACAAACGTTGCGTAATCAATTGAATTTCTTGCGAGCATATCTGTATACGTGCCGGGATCCAGTCATTGAGGAATTTCAGAAATTATTCCCTAGAGAATATATGTACGAGCACATACATTTATATTCGATTTTGGTAGGTTTAAAATTCGATGGAAGCTTCTTTTAACATGCTGATACTTTCGTCTATGATTAGATTAGGATAAGCGAAGTGTTGTAATAAGTACTTTCTTATCTTTCGCTATCGGTTTCGGCTAAATTATTAACCATTTCAGGTGAACTGGAACTAATTTAAAGTTATTTTTTTTTATTTGACTGGAGCAGCGCAGTAATAATCTATTTTCACTTTTAGTCTTGAAAGTGATCATTTTTTGCACTATATTACATTCGATATTTTACCGCATTTATCTAATAATCTAGCCGAAACCGATAGTGAAGGAATGATTCCAATGTAGTAGATAAACTACAATTCCGAATTGAATTAATTAAGAAGTACTTATTTACAACACTTCACTCATCACTTCCTTTATTTTTTTTTTTTTAAAGAGACAATTTCAGGATTTACAACAAATACCCGACTTGAAACTCGCGAAGGAATTGGAAGAAGTCGTTAATTTCGGCAAGAAACACGTCCTAGACTGTTGGTTGTGTAGCCACAAAGGGTTTTTGTGCGAATTGTGTAATAGCTCGAAGGTGATTTTCCCGTTTGACGTTGAAAATGTATATAGGGTAAATTAGTTTCATTTCTCTCCTATTTCATTTATTAATAAAACTATTTAATTGCAGTGCGAAACGTGCAACGCAGTGTTTCATAATACTTGTCTGAACGCAACGAAACCGTGTCCGAAATGCAAAAGAATGAAAGAGAGGCAAGACCTATCCCTTCTAGGAGTCGCTACCGATTAGCAAAATGGGTTTTAAGTGTATTTTACCACCCGGACTGAACGAGGAATGCATTATTATAAATGTTGAAATATCAAATACGGTGTGGTTGCATCATGCGAAAGCATTTCATCGTATTTGTGAATGTAAATACCGCTCTTTTAAGATTGTATATAAGTCAATAACTGTATATATTATGTAACATTATGGTGAGACGAATTGCGGTGCTTTTTGTATTTATTATAATGTGTTTGTTTGTCTGTTTTTTTTTTACATATATAACTGTATTTTATTATTCTTAAAAACTTCTATTTTCAAATACGTTTGTTAATAAATTAATATTTTAATTTAAGCGTTCATTTTTATAATGTTTAGTTAACTTATCCCCTAATGTGCGAGTGCTTCCGTACGTAACCACCATTCATCAGTGAATGGAGATCCCACCACATTCAAAATGCGAATCATTAACCCCCCCAATTCTACATAAGCATGTTGCCGATAAACTTCTTAATCTATCTCTAATTCAAAATCGTATCCCACCTACCCCGAAAATCACTATCAAGTTTATCCTCAAACCCATTTTACTATTACTGTAGAGTTACATTTGCTTTTTTTTGTTATGCTATTGGGCAAATATTAACATTATTATTATTAGAGATCGGATTATATGCGTCCATATTATATAAGTCCATATATTTTATTTTTTGCATATCTTTAATTATAGTCTATATGTAAACGTATTACACTAATTGAAGTTAATTAGCGCTAATTAGTGATTGCATATATTGCATATTTAAGCTTTTTCTTATCCTCTAATACTTTTTTTCCAAGAACTTCACGTGTTTAATTTCACCTAGCAGAAGGGACGTGGTAAATACGTTTTATTATTATTAATTTCCAAAAAAAACTATTCATTCATTGAATATCTTTGAGCGAAACAGCATGTAATTGTGTTATGTTTCTAAATACTGTGCGTACATACAATGAGTACAGCGAACAAAATTTCTTTATGGATTAAGCCATATCCTGAACTGGCAAAGGATGGCGACAAAATATTTTGTCGAGCCTGCAGTAAATTGGTAAGTTTAATTTTACTAAAAGCTTTACAATTGTTTTTAAATTCTTTAACATTTGATATAAAATGACAATTGTTGTTGTAGGTGTCTTCTGAGAGAAAATACCTGATTGATCAATACGCTAAAACTTCATCACATATTGGAAAATGTGAAAAACTAAAGCGATCCGCATGTGTGCAGCAATCTATACGTCAATGTATAGCATCAACTTCACGAAACTCAGAACAAGAAGAATATAATACGGATCTGTGTAACGCATTAATTTCGTCTAACATACCATTAGCAAGATTAAACAATGTTAATTTGAAATCATTTCTGCAAAAATATTGCAAACATAATATACCTGACGAAAGTACCTTACGAAAAAATTATGTCACATCTTGTTACCAGCAAACAATAGCAGAAATTCAACAATTGGTAGGGAATAATTTTATTTATATCATGGTAGATGAAAGTACGGATAAGTGTGGCCGTTATATTACCCACTTGTTATAGGAATTCTTCATGAAGATATTGTAGGTAAATCATATTTAATTTATTGTAAAGAACTTCAAAAAACAAATAAGTGACAATTGCCCAATTCGTTCAAAAAGGTTTATCAAATTTCTTTTTACCTGGAAGTATACCTTGTGAAAAAATTTTACTAATGTTGTCCGACGCTGCACCATACATGATAAAAGCCGCGCAAAATTCATACCACTTGTTTAGCTCATGGGTTCAATCGTGTAGCCGAAGACATTAGGAGTCAATTCCCTTTGATTAATACTTTAATTAGCAATGTCAAAAAAGTATTTTTAAAAGCACCTTTACGAATCCAATTTTATAAGGAGCGACTTCCCGGTGTTAAGTTGCCTCCTGAACCGATTATTACGAGATGGGGTACAAGGTTAGAGGCTGCAATTTTTTTCGCCGATAATTTTGAGGGAATAAAAAAAGTAATTCTTGAAATCACTGCCGACTGCATTGCTCTAGAAAACTGTAAAAAGATAGTAACATCAACAGAATTGCTACAAAACTTTTTGTATATTAAGTCAAATTATAGCTTTGTTTCAAGTTCCATTCGTAAACTAGAAACGCAAGGTATGTCGCTCTCGGAATCAGTCGAAATAGTAGATGAATTTGATATGCTATGTAAGAAAGTTAAGGGTACAATAGGTAATTCTATATACGATAAATTTAAAAAATGTGATAAATAAAAATGCGGGGTATTTGAAATTGAAGAAAGTTAAGAAAATTTTGGAAGGTGAAACAGTATCTATTTCGACTTTAATTTTAGTTTAGAATGTATTGCAAAGTTAAAAAATGCACCAATTACATATCTGTGGATGTTGAAAGCTTTTCTATTTCGAAACATATGTATTCTGATAGAAGACAAAACTTTCTTTTACACAATTTTGAAAAATATTTAATTATAAATTAATTGTTTTAGAAATATGTTATGAAAAAATTTTGTGCAATAAAGCTAATATTTAAATTTCTGCTCTTATTTATTTTATGTAAAAATTTTGCATATTGTCGCAATTTTTTTGCATATATGCCCCAGGTTTATGCATATTTTCTCAAAAATCGATGCATATATTCCAGTTTTTCTTTGCATATAATCCAGTCTCTAATTATTATGTGGATACAAACAACTAGGATCCACACAAAAATTTAAAACACAAACCGGACAAAAAAACCACACGCCAACGAAAACAATCCCTAAATTTCAAACGTTTATTTCAAAAACAAAACATGTAAATATGTACAAATATATTCAATATTGGAAAAATACACACGAAGGTAATTTACATTAGTATATACAGATGTATGATTTATTGTCTAATTCTAATGGAATGTAAATGTAAAGCTATTTATTATTGACTGTAATGATGGATTACAGTATAGATATAAAATACAATTTTTTTTTAATAAAAAAATAATTTGTTGGACAAATGCTGCCCAACAGATTATATCCTAATTTTAATCAAAATTCGCAATTAATGTGTATTAACGGTATGATAGTTTAGTACCTGTGAACTGTAAAAGGTCGAGAGATTGTTGTAAGAAATTACAATGGTCACATTCAGGGAGAAAATACGCATAACCCCTGTATTTAAAAATAGTTAGCCGACGATCATGAACGAGAAAATGAGTAAAATTGACTTAGTATCTTAGTACTGAATTTACAACGTCTATGTTAGCTGCCATAATTCTTTTTATACTCTTACTTGTTACTATACATGCAAGCACATAATTATAGGCCTTTCAAATACGGATACCTAGTATACTATTTGATTTTGTAGGTTAGGCATTTGTTTAGGCTTGGTTAAAACGTTTGGTCGCAGCATATAAATCATCAAATCGTTTGAAGAAAGCCCTGCAATAGTTACACCATTTTTGTACGTTCAAGACAATTTAATATCTCCCTGAATGCGACCAATATCGTTGTACAGTTGTATATGATAGGTGATGAACGAGGAATAATATTCCCTTAAAGAGAGATCGCGAGATGTTAACCGCAGTTTTGA
This sequence comes from Protaetia brevitarsis, assembly GCA_004143645.1. Taxonomy (NCBI): domain Eukaryota; kingdom Metazoa; phylum Arthropoda; class Insecta; order Coleoptera; family Scarabaeidae; genus Protaetia; species Protaetia brevitarsis. Next base: position 4,390,158 of record RXPK01000234.1, on the reverse strand, counting down.
TCCTGGCTTTATCAGGCGGTAGCAGCAACTCCTTGAAGTACTTCTGTAAAATATTAGCCATATATGACAGAGCCATTTATTTTTTAGGCCCCTAAATAGAAGGGATTCCTACTACCGCCTGACAAAACTGAGATTAACATCTGCCGGCCTCTCCTTTTATCAGTAAACCTGCAACCAAATTCATTTTATCGAACTATTAATATCATCGAGTTCACTATAATATGGCTTCGGACGTCTATTATTACTTGTTGGAGGGTAACGCGCGGTTCATGTTCCTAATGGGCAAGGGTGAGGATGGAGTTTTTGGGCTCGCAGACGCGGACTTGCTCCTTTTGTGTTTGGCAGGTCCGCGGAGGTTTCGCTCGTGAGCGTACAATAGAACACCTATATGACGATATCCAGCGTCCATAGCTATCTTCAAGGCCGTGCTGCCATCCTATCGGGAACATTTTATAGTGGAATTTTCGAATAAACAGCATATGTACTTACAACATCGACGATGGTGGAATCGCAATCCTTTTGATTCAAGAAATATTGGACTATTTCGACGTGGCCGTGTTCGGCGGCGCACATCAAGGCGGTTGAACCGTCTTCGTCTTGGATGTTTATGTCGGCTCCTGCTTCAAGTAACATTTTTACCATATCTAATCTACCGTGACTCACAGCCAGCATGAGAGCGGTTTGCCCGTGCTATAAAAATTGAATGTCACTAACTTTTTAAACGGCTGTGGAGAAACGATTTGGGCTGATTCCATAAATGTGACTTTACTGCCGTAAGCAGGGTAACCCTTTATAAGGTGAATTTGGCTTAGTTAAGGAATTTCTTGGACTTTTATTTTTGTTTTATCTGCTTATTTTATATATTATTATTGGGAAGAACGTTTTAATAATTGGCTAGTGGCGTAATGCTGGGTTAAATTAATAGTAAACAGTAGGTAAACACAGTCGTGGTTGCGAAAGATTATTCATATTTTTCTGGTTTTAGTTTTGCTATCTTATTAACCTATGTTAAACCACTTCAGTATCGTTGAGCAATGAGCAAAAGAGATCTATAAGTAAATGCATCTTGCCTAAATAATTTAAAATGAAAATATAAACATGATATTGTATAGAATGTTTATTACAGGTACATGTTTGAGGCTACCCTGATGATGACAGCAGAAACACTGCCGAAACGTCCGATTTAAAAAAAATCCAACAGACGATGGAAACAGCCCAAATTGCCACTCATATTCTAGTAATCCAACGTGTTAAGAATTCCACGTCATGAGTTGCGATCTTTACCTGTTTAGCTCTAACGTTCACATCCGCCAGGGAGAACAGACGCTTCACGACGTGCGCATGCGTATCTGATCGCATTTCCGCGAGCGATACCAGCATCACGCTCGTGTACCCCGCCTTATTTTGCTTATTTATGTCGCACACTTTCGAATCCAGCAGTATCGAGACGACGTCGAAGTTCCCGTGCGAGACGGCGTAATGCATCGCCGTATTGCCGCTGGAGTCCACCATATTCACGACGTATTCGAGGAGGGCGGAGGATATATCCTCGAAGCAATCCAGATAATCTTCCACGTCCAAGGGGTCGGCCGTCACTAGACTCGATATTTTGAACCATTCATTCAGGATGATACTGATCGCGTTCTTCAATTGACTCTCGATATTCTTCGTTTGGCCTTTTTGTAGCGAATCGTTTAGTACCTTCATGGCGGCCTGCATTTCTTTACTTGGAGTGGCTCTAGAAGGAATAATTGGTGCGCATAATTACGTCATTCGAGATATTTCGGATTCAAAATGAACTAAAGATGAGGATATGCTCATATTATAAAGAGCTCATGCAATGTTTTCTTTTTTGCTGTGGGAGCCCGTCTGACATGGAGTCTCCGGAAACACAATAGCCTCTTGACTGTTTGTATTTAGCTTCTCATTTCTATTACCCATTAAATTATACCAGCTATTTCAGGATCCTAACACCACCGGACTAATCCATATAGGTCATTAGCTGGTTGACTGAAGTAATTCTCTGAGTTGATTTTTGATTTGTCAAAAATTGCCTGTCTCTTGCGTCCAGAGCCTCGCATTCACACAGAGTATGGTAAGCGTTCTCTGGCCTCTCATTAGACAGTCTGCAGTTGGTATCTCCTAATTTTCTGTAGGTGTCCTTTTAGTGTACAGTGTCTCGTTAGAAGACCTGCCACGATGCGAAGTTGATTCCTACTGAGCCGCAGTAGTTCTTCAGCTTTCTTTTTGTTTCTCTTTGACCCAACTTCTTGCCTCGCCCATTATCACTAAATGGAGATGAGGCAAGTCTAGGACGCATTTCATTCCTGCTGTAGGGGTGGTCCTCATAGCTTCTGGTATTCCTAAACACGCAAGCCTCAGTAACTTGCTATTTTCAGGTATAGCAGTTTGCTGCTGCACCCTTGTCCAGATGCAGACATCGAGTGTGATAGGTGCCACAAAATAAACGAATAAAATGTTGTGTCTGTCACAGTACGTGCTTATCATATTCAATGTCTGCAGATATGAATGAATCTTTATGATACATACCGTAGTGTTGCTTAAAATTGAAGGGGTATTTGCATCTCTTAGAGTTTAAGTCTTTCGACATTTTATTGTCGCATTTGCTCACTCAAAGTTTTTCGTGGTCCATTAGGAATGTGCGTTCACTAATACACAGCAATTAAAAAAAATGAGAAAGGGTAAAAAAGCCAAAAGCGTTAAGAGGCCTAAACGTGTATAGTTGGTTGCATAAATTTCAATAGTTCTAAAATTCCGTTTTATACAGTATTAGTCATAAGTATGGAATAGGCAATATATCTCCGTAAATATGAACTTTATGACAAAATGTCATTAATAGAAGTTTTTTTATTAATTATTCTTTATCTCTTAGGCTGCTCGTTGTTTTTTTATGTCAACGCATTTCCATGGAAACGTATTTTTTTTTTTGTTTTTTAAATGACAACCTAGCAATTTTTTTGCTGATTTTTGTTCCTCTTTTTTTCCTTGAAATGATCCGGTATTTTTTTTTTGTGTAGTTTGATAACAAAATTTTAGAGAAAATGGCCATTATTTTATTTATTTACTAATTATTCTTTATCTCTTAGCCTGCTAGTTGTTTTTTTTTTTTATGTCAACGCATTTCCATGGAAACGTAACTCTGTTCCCTTTTTTCATGTCATTGTGAAGTACCTTTCAATAAGTTAACAAATTAATTTTATTACAGATGGTTTTATTAATTTGTAAACATGGTGAAACTCTGTGAAACTGAAAGAATTGAAATCCTCATGATGGTTGGTTATGGAGATCGACAACGTTCACACCAAGCTGTTTGTCATTTATTTAACAACGTTCATCCTGGAAGAGATCCTAATGTACAATCCACGGTGTCTAAATTGGTTAGGAAATTTAGAGAAACTGGAAATGTAAAAGATATGCCAAAGTCTGGACGTCCGAAATCAGCCACAAATAACGATCAAGCTCTTGATGTATTACTAAGTGTTATGGATAATCCAGTTACGTCAACCACGCAACTTGCTTTGAATAATGATATTAGTCAATCGTCGGTTGTTCGAATATTGAAAAGAACAAACTCAAACCCTACAAGATACACCTTCTCCATGAGCTAAACGAAGATGACCCAGACAGAAGAATGCAGTTTGTGCAACAATGACGGAAATGATTGATAATAATCCAATTGTCTAAACAACATTTTATTTTCTGATGAAGCCACGTTTTGTCTAAATGGATTTGTGAACAGACCAACTGTCGATACTGGTCTAGTGAGAATCCGCATTGGATGATGGAACACCATAACACGCACCGTCAAAAACTTAATGTATGGGACTGGTATTATTGGGCAGCACATAATAGCCCTTATTTTATTGATGGGAATTTAACTGCAGATAGATACCTACTCCTATTGCGTGATCACATTGTACTCGATATTGTACAATTTTTCCGGATGCAGATCGACAAGGAATGCCAAACCGAGATATTTGGTTTCAGCAAGACGGCGCTCCACCCATTATGGGTAGATGTTCGCCAATTTCTGAATAACATTTTCCCCTCGTTCGTGACGTCTTTTGAATGGAATGGCCTAGGTCCCCCGATTTAAGCCACTTAGATTTTTTCCTTTGGGGTCATTTAAAAACTACAATTTACAAAGAAAGACCCCAAAATTTGGAAGATTTGGAAGCCAGAATAAGGCATGAAATCGCACAAATACCACATAATTGGCTGGCAAAATTCATTACGCAATTTTATGACAGATTAGGTTACTGTCAAGCTGCAGAGGGTCTTCAGTTTGAACATTTAATTTAAGTTAAAGATTATTTATTGAATAAAATAATGGCCATTTTCTCTAAAATTTTGTTATCAAACTACACAAAAAAAATACCGGATCATTTCAAGGAAAAAAAGAGGGACAAAAATCAGCAAAAAAATTGCTAGGTTGCCATTTAAAAAACAAAAAAAAAATACGTTTCCATGGAAATGCGTTGACATAAAAAAACAACTAGTAGGCTAAGAGATAAAGAATAATTAGTAAAAAAACTTCTATTAATGACATTTTGTCATAAAGTTCATATTTACGGAGATAAATTGCATATTCCATACTTTTGACTAACCCTGTATAACTAATATCGAATATTGTTAAATAAAAGTATACCGATTTAATTTAATTGGATTTTATCAATCTATGGATATAAATTCTTCATAATTTTATTAAAAAAAAAAGCATTTTTTTTTAATTAACATTACTTTAGCAGAATATACAACGGCCTGAGACACAGCGCCCTCTGCGAGATATTGAGGAAAACAAAATTATAAAAGCTAATTTAAAAATCACGTTTTCAAACAAAGAAAAGATGAACTTACTTCTTTCTTTGCGTTGAGGCGCCAAGGTTACTATCCGTAAGCTGGGCGAATGTATTTCTAGTATTCTCCCCATTGGAAATCGAAGTGGATTTTTGAACTGTCTTACCGGGCTGACTGGCGGTGTGCTGCTTGAACTTATCGAACGGCGAAACGGGGTTTTCCGGTGATTTGGGGGACAAATCGAGGCCGGATAGTCTGGAAAAGACGGCAATGTGTTTTATCTGACGCTACGTCTCGGCGTTTACCTGTGGAATCGGGTTACCTAGTCAAGAGTATGTGCTGATGCATATAGATTGCGTGGGCATGATTTGTATCGGATTCTTTTGAGCTTAACATGTAACTATGACGACGGGGGCACTTTTAAAAACCATATCGATACCACTGGACGATTAATATTTTGTGGGGCCCGTTACGACCGTTAACCTAGGGCAACTCGGTCGCTTTTGAACTTGAATCGATTTTCCAACCGCGATAGTGAGCGTGCGCCGTTGTCTACGGCACTGCTGACCTACTTAATTGATACGCCGATGTTCAAATATTCATAGTTTGATTAACATATACGGGATGTTTTTCAACTGATGTTACAAATTTTACAAGTTTAAAAGAAAAAAGAAATGAGCGGGTAAGGTAAATATAAAATATCTCCTTCAAAGCGTCACTGGTAGTCACAAAGTTACTATTAAATATTTGTTTCATTACGACTGACGTTGCAAAACAATATTTGTTAAACAGGGGGATGAGGAGTAGCGATTTGCTTTGACGACTAATTGCCCGATTTCTCATACGTAAGAGATATCTTGCAGATATACCTATGTCAAAGTTATCCTCAGGATATCTATCAAATATCGATATAATATTGGTTTGAGGGATACTGCGACAGAGTACTGGAATACAGAAACAACATTAGGTTAAAAGCAATGGAATGTGGTAATGAGGAAAACAAAAAGAAATACCAACACACAAGACGAACGAATGGCGAAGAAGATTTGTATAAGGGCAAAACGAAATCAACTAGAAAAGCAATTAGAAGACTCGAACTAAAACAAGGAAATAAGGGCCGATTTCTTCAGTCAAGGATAAAAGTCTGGTAATGCTGTAAACTTCTCCTAGACAGCATTACCAGTACCACAGTTTGGAGTATTTTTGTTATCGTTACGGATAAAAGTCTAGTATTTGTATCTGATGGATAAAGTTATCTATAAGATATGAAAAAAAATTCTTCAGATAACTGCATGCAATTGTACCCATGGAATAGAAATCGGCAAGATAGTATTCGACAACGTTGTAAAAATATGAGCGGCTAATATCAGAAAATAATATACGAGTGTGTACAAACGATTTGACAGAACATAACCATAAAACGAAATAGCTGACTTTACGTTAACGCGAATCAGTTTAGGATAAGTAATATTTTTATAGTACGTGCATATTTATAATTCATAAAATTTATGAGATAAATTTTCATTTGTCTATTAATTCCACATTGTTTGAGAAATTAATTAAAAACTTGTTAATAAATACATTGTACACACCTTCTTCTTAATTTTGTACATCTAAATCACCAAGGCTTTCTCGTGTGCTTTTCCACCATTAAAAATAAAAGTAGTGACGTTATATTAATGCAATACATACCCATTAACTTAGGATCATGATTAATCGGTAGGGTCGAATAACAGATAACTTATGCGCCACATATCCGAAGGGTAACATGTATTAATAGGTGAATAAAATAAGTATTATCACTTATCTGTCAGTTAAAGTTATCTTATAGTTATCCTTGACTGCAGAAATCGGCCCTAAGGACGTTTTACCAGGAAATACAGAGTGGTAAAGGTTGGTATCAAAAGCTATTATATCTGAAAAATCGCGAGGGGCATTCAACAGGAGATAAGGAAGGGAAACCGGTTCGCGCAGAACTTTGAAAAATTATTAAAAAAACTTCGAATACCAAAAAAAGCAAGGAGATTCATTATCCACAAGGCTCTTCAACCTAATTCAAGCAATCGTCTTGAAGGAAGGCGGGATAAAAAGCAAGTTATGCTCAGGGTATCTATCAGATATCGATATAATAGTGGTTTGAGGAATACTGCGACAGAGTACTGGAATACAGAAACAACATTAGGTTAAAAGCAATGGAATGTGGTAATGAGGAAAACAAAAAGAAATACCAACACACAAGACGAACGAATGGCGAAGAAGATTTGTATAAGGGCAAAACGAAATCAACTAGAAAAGCAATTAGAAGACTCGAACTGAAACAAGGAAATAAGGGCCTATTTCTTCAGTCAAGGATAAAAGTCTAGTATTTGTATCTGCTAGATAAAATTATCTATAGGATATGAAAAAAATTCTTCAGATAACTGCAAGCAATTGTACCCATGGAATAGAAATCGACAAGATGGCATTCGACAACGTTGTAAAAATATGAACGGCTAATATCAGAAAATAATATACGAGTGTGTACGAACGATTTGACAGAACATAACCATAAAACGAAATAGCTAAGTTTACGTTAACGTGAATCAGTTTAGGATAAGTAATATTTTTATGGTACGTGCATATTTATAATTCATAAAATTTATGAGATAAATTTTCATTTGTGTCTATTAATTCCACATTGTTTGAGAATACAAGAAAAGACAGAAATAAATGTTGTCGTAACTTTACCGAACTAGAAAAGGAAACATTGATAGTAGATGTTGCATATAAGTTAATACAAGTCGATTAATAAATACATTTTACACACTTTCTTCTTCATTTTGTAGATCTAAATCACCAAGGCTTTCTCGTGTGCTTTTGCACCATTAAAAATAAAAGTAGTGACGTTATATTAATGCAATACATACCCATTAACTTAGGATAATGATTAATCGGTAGGGTCGAATAACAGATAACTTATGCGCCACATATCCGAAGGGTAACATGTATTAATAGGTGAATAAAATAAGTATTATCACTTATCTGTCAGTTAAAGTTATCTTATAGTTATCCTTGACTGCAGAAATCGGCCCTAAGGACGTTTTACCAGGAAATACAGAGTGGTAAAGGTTGGTATCAAAAGCTATTATATCTGAAAAATCGCGAGGGGCATTCAATAGGAGATAAGGAAGGGAAACCGGTTCGCGCAGAACTTTGAAAAATTATTAAAAAAACTTCGAATACCAAAAAAAGCAAGGAGATTCATTATCCACAAGGCTCTTCAACCTAATTCAAGCAATCGTCTTGAAGGAAGGCGGGATAAAAAGCAAGGGTTTAATACATTGCTACAGACACCAGTGTCTGTGGCATATGTGGACGATATAGTACTCACGACAAGGTCCAGAAAAGAGCTACAACATGCATTCAAGTTATTAGAACAAAAAGCATGGGAATACTCCCTAGTAATCAATCAACAAAAGACTAAATACATGGCCATAAAAGACATGGACAGATACGACAATAAAATGCGAGTTACACTAACTAATAGAGGAGATGAAGAAAAAGAAATACATAACCCAGTAAACCAAATTCAAATTTCCCGCAATTATTTTTAGTAACTTCAACATTAAAGCATGAAATTACCTACGATTTTGTATTAGATTAATAGTTATTTGAATACCTTTAAGTTGAAATTACTAAATATAATTGCGGGAAATTTGAATTGACTGGGAAAAGAATAGCAAAGGGAAGCAAAGCAACACGAATGTTAGTAAGTGATAAAATTGGAAGATATGTCGGGAACACCAAAAATAAGAATATATCAAAACAACCAAAAAGAGCTACAGTCACATACGCTTGTGAAACTTGAAATATGAATAAGAACAAGACAAATTAGAAATATGGGACTGTAGATAGAGGGTCAACGAGCGCGAAGTCTTATAGGTAAGATAGATGGGTCGAACGAGTGCTAAAGGATGGCGATGGAGGAAGAAGGAGAAGGGGAAGACCGCGAATCACATGGCTGGATGAGACCATAAAAGATTTGAGGACAGTCGGAGTGAGCGATTGACAAAATGAGTCAAAGGATAGAGGAAAGCGGAAAGGAAGACTAAAAGATATCGGAGCCAAGGGTCATTAGGCCTGCAGTGTTAATATGATCCTAAATAAGGAGACTTTTACCGCGCGGGCTCGCAATTGTATAGCCCGATGTTGTGATCCCTGTAGCGGTAAAGCGCTAGGTGGCGCTAGTTGAATAGGAAGCATGCGTTAATATTTATGAAATATAGTAGAGTTGGAGTGCTCTACCCCTTAAGGGAGTACTGTAGCTATGCAATTGCACGACCTCAGTAAATCAAATCCTGCGCTATTATTTTATCGAATTATGACTTGAAATAAAAAACCATGTGTTCTGTAAAGACGAATAAGGGTACCTACAGACTTCAATCTTATCAAATAAGTTCGGTTGTTGCGAGTAAAATAGTTAAAGTTATCTGTTTCTTAGAAGTATATAACAAATATTTTATACTGAATAATTGAAAATGCCCGGTGTAGGTACCTAAATTGAACAATGCTTAATCTAATGATGTAAAATAATATATTATATAATCGCCATTAAGGGAGAAATGTTTGATCTAAAGCACCAATGTTTTACTAAAAATTCAATACATATTGCATATCTTACAGGCACTCAGATTGGAGAGTTGTATAGCTTGTCAGCTTGGAATTTACGCATGTGTAAATTCAAACGTACACTGTTAAAAACCAAATCATGTATTTAGGCGTAAATACCCGACAGCATTTGCGCCCTAACGTGTGCGTTATAATATATGTATACTTGTGCAATATTTACATACTTGTATTCTGATTCACCAACTGGACGAGATTCGGTAGGAAGAAACTAACTCACAAAAAATAATGAATAAGTGAATTACATACACTATTTCGATCGTAATGTTTAATTTGTTTTTCACTTTGGATCATTTGAAGGTTAGTTATTATCTATAGAAAACCTATCGAATAACAAATTGCGTCTTTCATAAACTGAGTTTAAAATGTAGTTTTCCTGTTTGTAGCAAATACTTTAGAGATGGTCGAGTAATTGTAAGGTATTTCGATAATATATGCAGATTTAACATGAAAATTGTTTCGGGTTCGGCAATTCATTCTCTCTTATAAATGTCACGCCAAATTTAATAATTTCCTATATTTATTAATAAAATAAAATAACAACTAAGTAACTATAAACGAAAACAGAAACAACTTCTATTGCCAAATTGAAGAAAATTGAATTGAATAAATAATGAATGAAGAGGCTCACTGTCAGTTAGAATAAAGAAGAATAGAAAAAAGGAAAGGTGCCTTCAATACTTAACTTCTTAGAAATAGTTTTAACCTAAATATGTGGACGTAACACTAATAATACCAATACTCAAATTTCAATAACGCGTATTTCGTATTCAGTACCTAAATAGACCTCCGACGTATAGCCCTGATAACTTATAACAGTGTACAACGCAATAAAAAAACAGTAAAGGTATCTATCCAAAACTGGGAGTTCTAAATCGTCATCGGCTAAAATTTTGTTACTACGTCGGCTGAAGCGGAACACATTTACCATCCCTGTTAGAACTTTCGTTTCACAGTCAACGATACAATTTCGGTTTGGCTGAAGTACCGCCTTAAGCCAAATACGTATGCATGTATAGAGAAATTAGCCAGAGACCAAGAAATACCACAACTAAATTTAGTCCAGTAACCGAACTTTTCTCTGACCTAATAAAAATTCTTAAAAAATCATCGATGACAATTTCAATGCACTTACCCTATCGTCTTCGTGTACGTAATTTGTCCTCTCGAATTTCCGCTGCTGGTTATTCAACCGGGGGATCTTAGAGGGCGTTACAACTTCTTCCTTCTTCATTTCCTCCGTTTTCTCTTTCTCGACGCATTTTTCGCAAATTTCCCCCAACTTAACGGTCTCGCACGCTACATCCGCAGTCTCGTGAATATCGGAATTGCATCCACGCTCCTGCGTTTCCGGTGACAATTCTTTGGTGTCCGTACTTTTGGAAATGCCCGTCCAGATTTCGTTTTGCACACCTCTATGGGTGACCGGGAGCGGATCACTTTGGCAGGTCCTCGAATGGGTTTTGATTTCGTATTGGGTGTATTTATTGCAACCCCCGACATCATATTGGCAGCCTATCGATCTACTCTCAATCACCTCGTCTTCGGTTTCGATTTTTGGCCGAGACAGTTGGGCTAGCGATACGGATAGATAAGCTAAGGCATCGGTGTTAACGCCAACGGTTTGTTTCTGACTGGTGCACTTCAAACAAAGTATATTGTTGATGTTATCATCAGACACACCAACGTCTACGCATTGGATTCGCGATTGTGTACTCGCAGTTGTGGTCCTTGGATGTACAGACACACCTATTGAATTGCTCTTCGGCAACATTGGAGTTTGCGAGGAGTTATCTAAAAGGATGGGATTACTTGTTTGCGTGCGAACATCTTGATATTTAAAGATAATAGTTTGGGTTGCCCTCCCAACGGTTAAATTGGGTTTAGTTTGCTGCTGTTTGACATCACCCCCGATCAAAAAATCTAATTTATGCGGCAGCCATTTGTCACCAGATTCTTGGCAGGTAGCTGTCGAAACAGTCTTAGTTCTCGGTGTTTGTGGGCCGACACCAATATTCCTAGTCAAAACTCCGCACATCACGCCGAAATCTCTTTCTAAGCGCCCAGGAGAAGACGACGCAAAACCTTCCTCTCGACCCGTCGTTGTTCATCGGGTGTGGGTAACAGATCGTGATCTGGATTCTCGAGATACGTTATTGTTTTGAAATTATATTCCTCAGTTTTTCCTCTTTCACTCGAGATACTAGCTGCTCCTTCTCCGCCCTGAGCGCCGCCAATTGTAGCTCTAAGACCGGGATTATCTTCACTTGTTCTTCTAGTTGCCTCATGCGTTTCAAGCTCAACGCCATCTGTTCCCTGATATTCTGCAGCGTCATGGGACTGAGGCCGTTCGATTTCGATGCCCACGAGTCGAATCTTGGAGATGAACCATCTTCTGGTAATATGGTGACGCTCGAGCCGGTGGTTGATGTTATGGAAGAGACAGAAGGTGCGCGATGGATGTAGTCTGGGAAATGTTGATAAAATGAAACAACGTAAAACGCAAAACAATAAAAAAGGAAAAGTATGGACTGCGCAATAATAACAATAATAAGAAAAAAAAGGATAAGCACAGATGAGTGAAAACAAAATCGGCGATTCACGTGTACCAACAACATACGCATATCTGATAATGGAATGCGATAATTGCAAAAGATAATATTATCTGTGTTAAAATTTATACCGAGTGCACGCATGTGAGCTGATAAAAAAAAAGCCTAGAATTTTCCTATAACGTTGAAACTCACATATCATATTCACATGTCTTTCATTCATGTTTTGCACATAAAAATTAGGTGAATTGGGCTAATGTGGTTAATTTCTGTATTTTCTGTAATTAAAAAGTATCTTTATTTCCCGATAAACAGTTCATCGCAATAACCCGATGAGGTTTGCAGTGTTCTCTACTAGTAACTTTTAGCGTAAATATAATAAATATTTAAAAGTAGTAAAAAAAAAATTCAATAAATGAAAAAGACTTACAATAAAGTGAAACGTTTTACAAAGTATTATTTAAGGTTTTATATTAGCAAATTCCACTAATCTCAACTAACTAATTTAAAAAATATGGCTACAAGAAATATTTAATATTGTTTTGGAGTTATCCTGAGAATTATTAACAGGATACGGGTAAATAATTTTGAATAATATCGCATGAACATACCCCAGGCAACCAAATTTAAATTTGCCACAATTATTTTCAGTAACTTGAACATAAAGGTATTAAATTATTATTTATTAATGTAATGCAAAGTTGTCAGTAATTTCATGATTCAATGTTGAAGTTGCTAAAAATAATTGTGGGCAATTTAAATTTGGTTGCCTGGGATAGTATTAAATATTCTAAGTTCTGTTCATAAGCTTCTTATAGATGTATAGTGCATTTCAATATATAAGAATATAATGTTTAACGTTTGTAATGGTTTTATTGTACTTTCTGTCGTGACAATCTAACTGAGTCCTCAGTTTAAGAGATATGGTTTTATGGTGACAAAAATACTCCAAACTGTGTACTGGCAATACTTGTAACTTCTCTTAAACCCCTCACCACAAACTGCACTAAACTGGACGTACGTTTCGATAGCAAAGCTATCATCATTCAGTGTTTCTGCTGATGATGATAGCTTTGCTATCGAAACGTACGTCCAGTTTAGTGCTGTTTGTGGTGAGGGGTTTAGGGGGTTTTATGGTGGTTTATATGCTGTAATAGAACTAAACAGACGTTAATATATGATATTCTTATATTTTGAAATTCAGTATACCACAGATAGTACCAATACAGGCACAAAAAAAAATTAAGATAAAAACATCCATTTATACATGACAAAGGTGCAATAGAAGTTGATGAAGATCTATTTAAGAGATGTCTCAAGTTTAGAGCCGTATTTCGGAAGCCTCAGTTTACGAAAACAACGAATTAGTTAGCTTGATGGTGGTATGTGATGATATTATACCCAGATGAAGAAGAACAGAGAAGATGATGATGAGGGAGAGAACGATGCAGAAATTTACACGGATAAGGAAGTAGAAGAACAATGAGACGAAGATTTGGTATATATAAAAGATTTTTTTCTAATTTTAAATTTCGTTTAAATTTATAAATAAATGATTTTAGACTTTTACGTCGTCTGTTAATTCCTAGGAAAAATTGTAAAGAACAACTATAGTTGTAATAAATGTATTTTGTATGCAATGCATAGTTGCACAATAAAAGTTGCATTTTTCTCGAGCCTCGGTCGGCTGCTATAACCACCCTGTATCTACTCGTTCAGGCCGTTTTACACCTAGTGTGTAAACGGATTAAATACGGATTTAATACGTGTTATACACGTAAAATTTTAAATTGGCCAATAAATTGCTGAATAAATAGCTAGGTGTAAAATGGCCTTTAGGAATAGGAAATTAGACAAATCTATCATCCATAATCCCAAAAGAATATTGTCGAAATTTTACTGACATCGAATGGCTATTTTAAATGCTATAGGTTTCGATGGCAAATTTTGGAAAATTGACTACAGTGCGATGGGCAAGGTATGGAGCAAATAAAATATTAGATGATTAGATTGGTCTCATAGAGTGGGGTAGCGCAAAATCTTGGAGCTCCTCCACAGAGTTTCGTGTGGGGCCCCTTGCCTACTGCTTTATATTTGTAAAATATTGTTAACGCTATGATCTGAGGGCTCCTCAGATGGTTGAGTGTATTTTTTGCCATTGTTCCGATTGGAACCATGCAAAATCAAATGAATCTTAGTGGCGTGGAAGACACAGACACTAAAAGAAGGCCGGATCTTATCAGATCAGATTTGAAGACATTGAGTGTACAAGATCGGAAAAGAAAGTTAGTTCAGGAGGACATGGAAAAGGCCGAAGGAAGATGATCAAACTTCCTAAAAACCCAATGCTTTTATATATATACAATAAAATAGAACCTGATACTGCTGTGACATCCGGTAAATTATTGGTATATTTGACTTTGGATCGTTGCAAAGTTCTTTCGAAATCGTCGACAGCATCATTCAAACTGCTGTCGTCCGCGTAGCTGCATTTCTTCGGATCGCTGAAGTTGACAGCTTGAGGACACTGGATATTGTCGGTGGGTTGAGCGTCTGGCGGTATCAAACCTAGCATTACGTCCATAGATTGCCTCTGCCGTCTGCGGTCCTTCCTCTTCTTGATTGAAGCGGTTTTTTCTGTCCTCCCGATGGAATCGCAATAACGGACGAAATCCAAATCGATGTGGTAACCATACGGACAACAGCGGCACTGGTACCATTCGAATTCATAGTCTTTTATTTGAGGGGGGAAAAGAAAGTTATATTTCGTTCACTAGTTTACGATTTATGTAGATCATCTGCACTTACCGAATTTATTACAATTTGGATTGCTGGCGGATAAGTTGCAAGACAGAGGCATTGTTATTTTTTTTTGCTTCGGATTTTAATAACTCGCGGATACTGAAAACAATGCGTTAATATAATCTGGATACTATCTAATCTCAAGCACAACGTTTATTACAATACTATGATAACAAGTTGTAATTTATTCATGATAATTAAAAATCGGAGGTAAAATTAATTAATATTTTTTTGTAAAAAGAAAGTTAGAAAAATTTCATTTATTGAATTTATATATATATATTTATAAACGTTTCAATTTCTCAGAGCGGTTACTGATTTGCAAAACTTTGCATGTCAGATCTTACTTGCAAAGATTTGCAATCGAATTTTTGGTGATAATAAAACAAATTAAAGTTTTTGTTAAAATATTGTTAATCAATGACAAATCGTATCTCCTAGACCCATTGGTATGGCGTAACTTCAAAGTTATTTATAAATATTATATAATAGACATTTATATTCAGTAGTTGTTTGTTTTGCGAGTCAAACAGTGGCAGACGTTAATTTCAAATGCGCAATACCTGAGTTTATAAAATCACAGTTTTATCGTACAATTAAACCTAATGCTAATAAGAAAACTTTAAATAATGATTAGGTGTATATTCTGCAGTATATATAGTCATACCCGTGTTGTATTACATACCTAAGTCGGCACGAATATACCAACACAAAACCGGTTTTTTTCTACAATAGATCCTTGCAAAGGTGTACGCGAATAACATAGAAACACTGCCTCTACTATTACATATTAATGTAACACGAATTTCAATTTAAAATGCCTCCCCAGAAGTGCTTGATAATGCAAATTGCACTCCAAAATGTTTTGTAGCAACTATATCTATTACTTTTTGTGTACAGCTGCAGGTCATTTATCTTAGGATCTATTTATATTAAGAAGTTATTTAAAACTTACCCTCCCAACACACAAAAACTATTTTAATAATTAGAAACGATAATAACTAAATGGAGCAGGTATTTCTTTTTTTAATAGAATATGCAACAGGTTGTCCTCTACCTATGTTATAAACAACGAAAATTATGCAATCTCTAAAATACCTTGGCATAACAAGATTACCAAATGTTAAAGCAAATATTTAAGAACAATCACGTAAGGTTATTCAAAATAAAAGATAATACAAAGCCAAATATACTAAAGCCTCTATATAAATATAACAATAAACGTATGAGCAGATGGTATGATTACAAAAAAAAAAAAAATCTGGATGAAATAGACGCCTACCGAATTTTTTAGAAGCACCCATGCCTGTACGGACAATTATAGGACCCGTTACAGTGAATCACCAATTTTACCTATACTTCGTGTCTGTTATTATCACAGCAACACCCCCATTCACAAGACTCTTGCCACATTTATCGGGAGCTAATCTCGCGAATCTGTAGGTTGTAGGTTATTTCCACAACAGATTTGAGGCAACTGTATGCTAGCCAAAAGGTGGAACATGGGAACAAACTGTTGATGCCTGAAGTACGCACGAATATGTAATACAAATGAATTTATATCAGTTTATTTAAATAAAATAGAATTTTGTGTATAGACAGATCCGCTTAAAAATAGAATAACATCAAACGCAGTTATCTAAATTGTAAAAAAAAAATGTTATTATTAAATTAATTACATCAAATATACAACTAGTTATGCAACCAAATTAGCGCAGCCAGCAGTGCCATCTATATTTTCAAATACAAATGATTTTTTTTTTTAATTTAAACATTGATAAATTGACAATTCATTCTTATATCGTGTATATTTGGTTGCAAACTGATATTTTCCGAAAATATTCAATATGGCAACACCCTTTTCTCTCTATAAAGATATTCTAGCCAATAAAATTTAAATGTAGTAGCGGAGTCTTATGCAGACGGCCACGTGAGCTCGGAAATTAATAGTTTTCTTTTAAGGCTTAAAAATTCTTTGAGATTAAACGCAAAGAAAAATAATTATCAGAAATAAAGCAAATTTTACGCTTATAAACTATATATAGGATATTTAATTTGAAACGTGTTGATTTGTTCTATTACCAATTCAATCTAAAAGAAAATAAAACTAATTTTAATAGTAATAAAAGTAATATTAATTACCTGATGGGTTAAATATTTAAATGCTTGTTGCACAGCCTGTCATGTATTGCATTATTTTATTACGCTGGCGATTATTTTCTCTTTAATGTTTGGTCCCCGAAGATTTTTTCAAAATACTAAATATAACTATCACAACATGCTATATGGTTTAATAATAGCAATTAATATAAACCGAACAAATATCATAGTTGGGGGAACAGAAATATGGAATATTGAAGTTTTTCTATTATTAAACATATTAAATTTAAAATAATATGATCGATAAACAAACTTCAATCAAATCAAAAAACGGGCTACGCATTATAATTTTATTGCTAAAAACTAACAGTTTATATAAAGGGTTTTCTAAGTTTTGGCAGACTCTATCTTTAATGTAATACAAAGTACATTACCACATAAAAAAAACATTTGATCTAATCGATTCTTTAAATACAAGAGAAATACATAACTTTAAATGCGAAGAGGAATTATTTTGAACAGATTGAGCAGGGAGATTACCTTACCATTCTAAAATGCAATTTTCTGTAAAGAAAATAATATAAACTTAAATTACGACATTACAGTTCACAAAAACGACAATATTATATCCACATCATGGTATAATAAAACAACATCTTCAGGAAGATGCCTAAATTATAATTAGTGATCGGTTGCTACAAAGCAAACTGCTATTTTGTAGCAACTAACAACTGTTCGCAGTTTGTAGCTGCTATTCAATATCAAAAGGAGCTGCTACTTTTGTAGCAGTTTCCCGATATAGTAGACTAGTGCGAATGTTATGAATATTCGCAGCAGTAAAGCAGTGTATGTATAAAATGTTTCTAAGTATGTTGTATGTGGGCAAAATATAGATAGGAGAACGGAGGTTAAATATCTAGCCTCACCCTAGACAATAAACTTCTATGGAACAAACATGAACTTGAAGTAACCAACAAGGCCAAAAGAGCTCTGATGGTGTGCAGAAACTTTGCAGGGAAAAATTGGGGATGCAATCCAAAAATATTGCTTTGGATGTACACAGCGATAGTGAGACCGATCATCACTTATGCATCAGTAGCATGGAGCAAAAGAACTAATCTGGTCACCGCGAGAATTAATCTCTCGAAAGTGCAAAGATTAGCATGTGTATGCATAACGGGGGCTATGAGAACCTGCCCAACAGCAGTTATCGAAGTAGTATTGGATCTTGCCCCCCTCCATATTGATTGTAGTAGAGGGCGTGGCAAAAAGAACGACACTCAGAATGGTCAAGGAAGGAACGATTAGGCATAGGCCTCAATCTCCTGACGGTGATCAAACCTGGGATATGCCCCGGGATGATATGTTAAAAAATTCAGATTTGTGAAGGAATTCATCACAAAGCTCAGTAACAGGAGCGAGTGGGATCATAACACCATCTTAAACTTGAATAGAAATACCATCAAATGGTATACTGATGGCTCCAAAACGGCAGAAGGAACTGGAATAGGAATATACGGGTCTAGAACCACATATTTCGAAAGCTTGGGAAAATATCCAAGTATATTTCAGACGGAAATACACGCCATTGAAAGATGTGTTCAGTTCAATATGGATAGAAATTATCGGAAGCAGGAGATTATCATCATGTCTGATAGTCAAACAGCCATCAAGGCGCTGAGCTCATATAAAATCAGTTCCAAGATGGTCTGGGAATGCCTAGGGAAATTAAATGAGCTAGGCAAAAGAAATAAAGTAACCCTCCTTTGGGTCTCGGGTCACACAGGAGTGGAAGGAAACGAAATAACGGATAACCTCGCAAAAAAGGGGCTGGAATGCCTTTTGTAGGGCCTGTACCCCTTTGCGGGTTAAGCAGCAGTTCAATACTGAAGAAACTAAAAATAGAAATGGAGCAGAGAAAATCTAGTTACTGGGAAAATCTCCAGGGAATGAGGCTAAGTAAAATTCTTCTGGGAACTTATAACCAGAAGAGATTTACAGAATGCATCAACCTGAGTAAGAACAATATGTTCGCATATTAACAGGAATACTTTCAGGCCATTGTAGCCTGAAAGGACACCTGAGTAAGCTTGGATTGGAAAAGGAATCTGAATGTAGATTTTGTGGGGAACAGGATGAAACACCCATCCACCTCCTCTCAAACTGCGAAGCACTGTGCAACTCGAGGGCGTTGCATCTGGGAGCATGTGAAATCGAAGAGGGAGACTTATCTAGACTGGGGCCCTCTGACATCCTACATTTTCTGAAAGAAATAGGATTGGAAGGCCAGCTGTAAAGCAGCAAGAATAGGGGACACAACAGATCTTTTAGGTCGCAGTGTAACATCACCCTTGTATCTATCTACATCTACATGTTGCATGTAAAGTTTGTAAAGGGAATGTCGTGCGTTGGTTTGGATCAGAACCGCGCCCCCGAGCGTGCAAATTTTGTCAAATAGGGGTATTTAGATCGCCTTGATCACTTTGGGCGATGCGTGGCGCAGACATGCATCTTCACTCGTTACTGAATCAAGTAGAGTCGTCCGCAATATAAATAGATATTGAGTGAATAGCGGTAACTATAAAACACTATAAGCTGTGTGCAAAGTTGTAGAAACAGTTTATCTGTTTACCGCTATTTAAGGGAAACTGCTACAAAAAGTAGCAGCTTTTTTAAACTGCTGAAGAAGCCGGTTGCAGCTGCTAACGCAAAGAAGCAGTTTTATACATCACTAATTATAATAGTGTTAGTATTTAATACCAAAAATGAATTACACAGGGAATTCAACTTAACAAGTCCTAAAAATAGAACTGATAAATTGAAAAAAAATCCCAAACTCAAAAACAGTAATTGAAGGGCTTGGTGCATGCAATAATGACCCATGTATGTATGTATGTATGTATGTAGTAGAAGGGTGGTGTTACACTGCGACCTAAAAGATCTATTGTGTCCCCTATTCTTGCTGCTTTACAGCTGGCCTTCCAATCCTATTCCTTTTAGAATGTGTAGGATGTCAGAGGGCCCCAGTCTAGGTAAGTCTCCCTCTTCGATTTCACATGCACCCAGGTACAATGCCCTCGGGTTGCACAGTGCTACGCAGTTTGAGAGGAGGTGGCTGGATGTTTCATCCTGTTCCCCACAGAATCTGCATTCAGGATCTTTTTCCAATCCAAGCTTACTCAGGTGTCCTTTCAGTCTACAATGGCCTGAAAGTATTCCTGTTAATATGCGAACATTGTTCTTACTCAGGTTGATGCATTCTGTAAACCTCTTCTGGTTATAAGTTCCCAGAAGAATTTTACTTTGCCTCATTCCCTGGAGATTTTCCAGTAACTGGATTTTCTCTGCTCCATTTCCATTTTTAGTTTCTTCAGTATTGTACTGCTACTTAACCCGCAAAAGGATTCAGGCCTACGAAAGGCATTCCAGCCCCTTTTTTGCGAGGTTATCCGTTATTTCGTTTCCTTCCACTCTGTGTGACCCGGAACCCAACAGGAGGGTTACTTTATTTCTTTTTGCCTAGCTCATTTAGTTTCCCTAGGCATTCCCAGACCATCTTGGAGCTGATTTCATATGAGTTCAGCGCCTTGATGGCTGCTTGACTATCAGACACGATGATAATCTCCTGCTTCCGATAGTTCCTTTCCATAATGAACTGAACACATCTCCAATAGCGTGTATTTCCGCCTGAAATATACTTGGGTATTTCCCCAAGCTTTCGAAATATGTAGTTCTTGGCCCATATATTCCTATTCCAGTCCTTCTGCCGTTTTGGAGCCATCAGTGTACCATTTGATGGCATTTCTATTCAAGTTCAAGATGGTGTTATGATCCCACTCGCTCCTGTTACTTAGCTTTATGGTGAATTCTTTCACAAAGCTAAATTTTTTTAACATATCATCCCGGTGCATATCCAGGTTTGATCACCGTCAGGAGATTGAGGCTATGCCTAATCATTCCTCCTTGACCATTCTTAGTGCGGTTCTTTTCGCCACACCCTCTACTACTATGTGGAGAGGGGCAAGATCCAATACTACTTCAATAGCTGCTGTTGGCAGGTTCTCATAGCCCCCGTTATGCATACACATGCTAATCTTTGCACTTTCGAGAGGTTAGTTCTCGCGGTGGCCAGATTAGTTCTTTTGCTCCATGCTACTGATGCATAGGTGATGATCGGTCTCACTACCGCTGTATACATCCAAAGCAGTATTTTTGGGTTGCATCCCCAATTTTTCCCTGCAAAGTTTCTGCACACCATCAGAGCTCTTTTGGCCTTGTTGGTTACTTCAAATTCATGTTTGTTCCATAGAAGTTTATTGTCTAGGGTAAGGCCTAGATATTTAACTTCTGCTTTCCATTCTATATTTTGCCCATCCAGTTTTATGGTTCTAAGATTGGATTTTCTTAATAATGACCCATAGCCCACTTTTTGTTACATTGAGTTTTAGATGGAAAACGGCTCTTGAATATACACTGCACATTTTGGTGGGATAACAATGGAATGCAGTTATGGAATACGCTTTACTTAAAAACTCCCTCGCCAGTTTTTGCACCAAACAAGCTTTTAAATCGTAGGCTTTTCTCCTTTTTCACAAAACTAAACTTTTTGCAAGTGGATCGTTATTGCACTGAGGCCTTCAATTATGGGCTATACAGGGTGTTTTGAAACATCGTTTAAAGATTTTAAGGGCATGTAGTACGATCGAAAATAAGGTTAAAAGTCATAATAAACATATTTTCACAAATCAACCGTTTACGAGATAACAGCGAGTATTCCTAGTAGTACATGGTCATAACATATCTCAGTAAACAGGTGCTTATCAGCTATTGTTTTATCACAGTTTAATTTGACGTTTTGTGCAATTTGTAGCAATTACAATGGTTGCGTATTCTAATTTTGAAATGAGCGATATTGTGTCATGTACGGTCGTGCTAATGGGAATTCTTTACAAGCACGTCGCTTCTATGCTGAAACGTTTCCTGATCGCCAACTGCCTTCGCATGTGATGTTTCAGACGGTGTTTCAATAACTAAGAGAAACTGGTTCGTTTGAGAAGCGGTCTTCTGATACTGGACGGCAGAGAATAGCATGTACTCCACAGATAGAAGATCGAATTTTGAATATTATTGATGAAAATCCCGAAACTAGTGTTAGAAGAATTTTTCGACTCAAGTGGGTGTAAGCAGCAATCTTGTTTGGACTCTTGTTTGGAAACTCTTCATAAGCAATTCCTATACCCCTACCATATCCAACGGGTAGCAGCCTTACTGCCTCCGGATTATCAAGCGAGAAGGGCTTTCTGTGAGTGGTTCTTGCGAACAGCTGCTGATAGGCCAGATTTCGCTGATAACATCCTTTTCACTGATGAAGCTAGTTTTACTAAAAATGGAATATTCAATTTCTACAACAATCACGTTTGGTGTGACGAGAATCCTCATGCTACCGTTGAAGACAGGCACCAGCAACGTTTCTCTCTAAACATCTGGTTAGGCATGATAGGGGAACGGTTGTTAGGACCGATTGTTTTGCCACAACGCTTAACAGGTCCTGCATACTTCGAGTTCTTGGAAAATACTTTACCTGAACTTTTGAAAGATTTACCTATAAATCTAAGACTGAACCTCTGGTTTATGCAAGATGGAGTTCCACCGCACTGAACGCGTGCTGTTAGGGAACATCTTAACAATGAATTTCCTGGGAGATGGATAGGGCGAGCAGGTCCCATTGCTTGGCCTCCAAGGTCTCCCGATCTAAACCCGTTGGACTTTAGTATCTGGGGGTTATTTGAAATGTTTAGTGTACGCAACACCGATAAACGATCTTCCAGAGTTGCGCCAACGAATAGAACACTGTTGCCAGATAATACGAGAAAAACCCTTGTTTTTTGAAAGAGTGCGCGCTTCCTTTAAAAGTAGATGTAGATCCTGTGTCGAAATGGAAGGACGTCATTTTGAACATCTTCTTTAGTTATAATCTATTTTATGTCAAAATGCAATAACATCTTAATAAAAACCGCTAAAGCAAACTTATTCTGCAATTGAGATAAAATCGCTGTTATCTCGTAAACAGTTAATTTGTGGACATATGTTTATTATGATTTTTAACCTTATTTTCGATCGTACTACATGCCCTTAAAATCTTTAAACGATGTTTCAAAACACCCTGTATTTATACCATAAAAACAAATTTAATTTTCAAAAGACAAAAATCGTAACTAATGAAAAAAAAGTACTACACTATGGACCTCTTATAAAGTCTATCCAAAATTTATGCAACATGTGTGAATTCACTAGTTTTAAATGCAACTTATTTCAAAATATCAGTTTTATAAAAGTTCTCTTTTTGTTTGTAGATTAAATGCGTAGATAAGAACGTAAAAAAAAGAAAAAAACAAGGCAGGGTCTTTTTATAAGCCATTAGGCTTGCTGATTATTATAGAGCGCGTAGGTAGTTTGCTATAAGAGTCCAAAGGTGATGCGAAAAATAATTGCTTCATCAATTTATCAACGATTTAAACCTCTGAAACTTAGAGGGCGCATGTATCATGTTTTTTTTCTTAAATTTATCAATGATTCCAGACAATGTGATGGTAATTTTTTTATTTACAGTATTTAAAATAACAATTATTATAATTATTTTATTTATAACTCATTCATTTGGAAATAAATAATACAATTTAAGACATACACCCATGTTTTTCCTCGTTTACATCATTCACTGTAATCATAATGTACGATATCATTTTTAATTCGCCGTAGAATAAACGCTGCTAGGAATATCTTCGGCAAGATATAAAATACGTTAGGGTGACTCTTCGAACATTTAATTAATGTCGTAAATATCATCATTTACTAAGGTCAAGAACCGCAGTTTAGTAATTTAACTTGTATTAACAGTTGCGTTATGGTTTGGAGGAAAATTATATCGTTAAATTACTTGGTAACACAGGCGAACTCCTTTGTCGTGGAGACATTGATTAGGTACGAATGGATCAATTAAAATTTTCGTATCACTTCTCTATTTGTTAAACGACGCTGGTAACAATATAATTAACTAGAAGCGTAGTATCTAATTCAAACTGGTATAAAAGGACATGTATTCGTTTATAAAAGTAAATAACAGCGCAACATCACATAGATATATAGGTTTGTTTCATTGACATAATTTTGAGGAATTAATTAACGCAGACTTTTTCGATGACATCACATTTGTCTGAGTAACGAAAAAAAAAAAAACACGCTTTTACGTATTACAAATGTAGACGTTATTATTAAATTATTATTAATATTCTTACTTCGAAATAAATAAATATAATAAAATACGCCTGTGCGAACGAGAACAACATCAGTGATAAATATGACAGCCCTGAATAATTAGATGTTATAAATTAAGATACATCTTAGGCTTGTTTACTTTTTAATTAACTTTAAAACAGTATATAAAGAGCGCCACGATATGTAACAAGTTTATATCTGTGGAGGTTGCTTGCAGCCCCCGGTTGTGTCGAGTTACGTTTATTACTTCTGAAGACCTTCGGTAAGTTAACATAGCAACATACATATTTTCAATTTTATCAACTAATATATATATGTATCTGATTATAAAACTGTTGAAAACAACTTCAAAAAAATGTTTATTCAAATAGTTTTCTTTTCCTTAACAAAATAGTGGCTATTTATTTAACACGCGATACCTATATCGTTATCTTGAAACAGCGATTAAAGTGAAATACGCGTTTTAAATCAAGAAAATACGCTTACAAAAATAGAATCCATTGTAGTAGTAATAAAAATCATTAATAAACATGAGGCGAATCCACAGCATATTTACAGAAATTAATTTCACTAGGTTAGGCGAACCTATATATCATTCAAATTAAACCAAACATGGAAATTTAATTTAATAAATTACGCGCTAGTTGACAAGTTCTTCGCCTCTATGTCCCAGTTGCCTATTAAACTCGCTAATACTTTTTATTACACGGTGGCAGCTGCTATCATTAATACATTTTAAATTATTAGAAATATTATTTTATAGTTTAGAATAATCTGTGTGGTAGTTCAACAAAATTTAATGCGTTAGTAAAAAAAAAAAAACATTCCTGATTGCACAAACGCATAATTAGCCCGTTATTCTAAATGGAACGTATGCATATACCATTCATATATTCAATAATTCAATGATTTTGTGTAAATTCCTGGAATTTTCTCTTAATTTCTAAGCAGGCCATTAATAAGGATTTGTCATCATCATTAGAAACAAATATTTTCACGCCAAACTAATAGTCTTTGGTGCGACAAAAAGCGTAACATAATAATCTTACGCCAATGCGTAGGTGTGAAGTTTCAATTTGACATCATTTACTAAAATTATAATCTATCAGGAAAAGGAAAAAGAATTTTAACAATAGTTCGCACAATAAAGGATGAATGATAAACATATTTAAACCATTGATAAGTAAAAGCTAAATAACAAAATTTTTTTTTTCTTTAATTGCAACCTATTTCTTGGATTTCTTCCTATTTTTTAATTTTTAATAAAGGGTCTAGCCGGTTAAGCATATAAAAATTGCACTCGCATCTGATGAAGGGTTATTACCTTGTTTTTATTGTTCTTCATCTAAAAAATAAGGGAAAAATGGGAGTGACAATCCTTGTAAACATTTTTTTTTTCAACTACCTATGGGAGATATCTTTATGATATTTAAGCTGTACTTGACTATCCATAAACTGATTATAATATAATTTTTTCAGAATTTTTGTGACACTGGAAACTGTAAAAAACGAAGAGTATATTTTTTGGGAGTGATTTTTTATACTAACCCCCAAAGTGACACCTACCAAAAAAATATATTTTATTTGTTCATTGGTTAGCTATTACATGTTAAAGTTACAAAAGGGTCCAATTGGTGGAACATAGTTAAAAAAAAAAAAAAACCAATTATGGATATGTGCATATAATTTTTTTTTTTTTTTTCGTGGGAGGTGAAAATGCATTTACGCACGAATTGTAGGACTCCTTCAAAAGAAGACTACCAGCTAAAAACACCCCCCGTCTCCTAGACACCAGCCCGGGACCGTTTAGCACATAACTTCGGGCTGGGTCTGTTAATTTGGCTGTATAGAGGCCACACACCAACGTATGGTTCGTGCATATAATAATAATAATAATAATAATAATAATAATGAGTTTATTCCAATAACTTTTACATAATACATTTATGGAACAGTAAATTTAACAATTGCATAAGTACGTTATTGGAACCTTAAGGATTTGGTTCAGAAGAGCGATATAAACCGCACTTTTGTTCTTCCACCAGATCCCTAAAAGGAGTTTAAAGAAATAAAAAATAGAAACTTGCCTAAAAATAAAGTATAACTAACTTAACCTAAATTTAATTCTAATTCCGTGATGCTTACGGGATGTATATCCTTAAGAAATAGCATAACAGCAAAGTTAAATAAATGAAAATAATACTCGGAGACTAGAGAAAGGAAAGTAAGTAAAGGAGTAAATGTGCACAATGAAAAACAACAGGTACGCTATAAAGCATAGTTTAAAGTAAGTAGATGTCAAACTAGCACAACGCGAAAAAAAAAAAAAACTTCAACATTGACGGTCCATGAGATAAGTACGGAGAACGCGCCCGAATGCTGCATAACTCAAAGATTTCAGAGAAGTCGGTATAGAATTATATAGGGAGTAAATATTATATCCGAAAGATCGCCTGAATAGTGATGTTCTATGTGGCGGAGGAGTGATTAAATTTTTATTTCTAATATTAATATTATGCACATCGGTGCGAAAACGAATTCTATGTAACAAGTAAGGAGGTATATATGTATCAATTATTTACCAAAAACTATATTAAAACCTGTAAACTATCTCTATACCTATCGTCATAAATATGTCCTTATAACAAAATATACACCTTACAATAAACTATAAACAATCAATATTTCGTAGCTCATCAAATACGATGACGACTACTCTGTACTATACTCGATGAAATATTGAAATTGGACCCGCCGAATATGCGATTTTACAACATTCGACCGCACGAATTTCCAACTTGAGATGTGTGATGTAGACTCGGTACAATGTTATGCTATAATGAGTATGCAGTGACCTGTTTCCAGGACGATTCAATTTTCATAAAAGTTTTGTCAAGTTATAAGAAGTTAACTAGCCAGTTAAAACATAGTTGACAGGCGACGTATACTTAGATTTAGGCAAAAGAATATTGTGTTAGGGCCGATTACTTCAGCCAAGGATAAAAGTTCCGTATTTGTATCTGCTGGATAGCGTTATTTATAAGATATGAAGAAAAAAGATTTCTTCAAGTAACTGCCAGCCTTTAATAATAATAATAATAATAATAATAATAATAAGGTTTATTTCCCAACGGATAAACCACTTACAGGACAAAAATTAAATCAATACAATTTCGTATGTATAAATTAATCCACTATTATAAATAAAAGTAATGAGGTTATGTTAATGCAATACATACCCATTATCTTGAGGATAATAATTCATCGGTAGGGTCGACTAACACATTACTTTTGCGCCACATATCCGAAGGAAAACATTTATCAAATGGGTGAAGAAAATTATCACTTATCTGTCAGTTAAAGTTATCGTATAGTTATCCTTGACTGAAGCAATCGGCCCTTATAATGAAAGTTAAATTGTTTTATTGAGTACTTTGCGGGAGTTTTGAATATCTAATTTTTTTGTCATAAATAATGTTGGCTGGTAATATACAGGGTGTATCAGATATAGAGGTAAATATAATAATATGTAGCAGCTGTAATCATATACAATCAAATCTGTAAGCATTAACGAGAAAAAAAATATTTTATAAATGCCGTGGGCTAGAGCCGCACCTGCGCCCAACCTAAATGCTATCCCGAGTATACCCCCACATACCACTATCATTCAGCCATTATCGCTGTTAGTTTTGTGTGGATCGCCGCTTGGAGTGCAAGCCACTTCGAACATTTTATTTAAATTCTTTCCGTCTCGAAAAAACGATCCTCTTCAGGACCATCGTGATTTCATATAAAGAAAATCGAAGCTTGATGCACCGGCAAAAGCGCGGGAATGTATAGATTCATGTTCGCGCGACATCACAGTGAAAAGGCGTGTTTGCAAATTTTCTGTATCTACATTTATTTCTGTGTAATCCGATTCAATTCATTTTGCGTTATTTGATTAAATAAATCCAAAAGAAATAACTCAGATTCATGTGGTACCGTTTATTAACAACTAACTCTCGATTCGACAAAGCAAAAGAAAAATATTTTCGTTTTGTGTAAGTACTGAAGTCGCATATCCGGTGACACTCGAACGCCTTATCAGGATATTAAAAATAATACTTTCTGACTTACGTAGATTGCTCTTAACAAATAAGGAATGTTTATTTTATAAAAAGAAGAAATTTAAAATACCTCAGTTTTGCTATTTTTACAAGGGCACACTGGCCGATTGGCCTTTATTTATTCAGAATGACGTTAAATGAACTTACGGCATACCATTAAGAATAATATAAATGAGTGCAATGTATTATACATGATACCACGTTTAGCGGGTGTTTAACATGACGTTTCCTTGCATCAGGCCGGACTAAAGAATTTTTGGCTCTAAATTTTACTTTTTTTTATCTTTAATTAATGAAATCCGGTTTTGGTGGGCTTATGCTTTATATGTCGTGTAGTTAACACCAAAGCAAAATTTACTTTTTTATTTGATACACCCTGTATAGAGATACGCAACCGACCGTGTCCACTAGCTGTGATGATAGTGTTGAAAATGGCACTTACGGCAGTGATTTGGATGATTAATATATCTCTTATTATTACTACTTTAAGAATTTTTTTTGAAAGAATAATTAATTTTGTTGTATAAAGCTACTTTCCAGTCAAGATTTCAATTTCTTTGTTTTTGAAGTATAGGAAGCAAATAAATTGAAGTTCTATATTCAATCTTCAAAAATTTTTTTATTATATTTACGACCGATTTCGGACTAATAGACCATCATCACATGCACAAACGTCTATATAGAATTTTGAAGCTACGTCACTTATAATTTAATTTGTCACTATTTAATATACATTAATAAAAATTAAAATGAAACATAACAAATAATAATAATACTCTGCTATAAAGTTAAAATTTTAATTTTGATTTAATAATTGTGTTGTGTATTTTAAACGAGAAATTGGAGTGTTAACTTAATAACAATTTTTTAACAAATTATTAAGTTTGTTTAAATAATGATTTGCAAAGATTGAAATTTGTTTTTGTTTCTTTTATGTTATTGTATTACAGCAAAACTAAAAATGATTAAAAAAGAGAAGTGAAGTTGTAATTAAAGTTTTTAAAAGAAGTTTTCTAGTGATGGACAATCGGAGTTTGTTTAAAAAAATGATTTGCAAAGACTTAAATTTGTTTTTTTTTCCCTTTATATTATTGTATTAGAGCAAAGATTTTACTTTACAAAAAAAAATAAAGTTGTGATTGATTAAAGATTTTAAAAGATTTTTCTAGTGATGGACGCGTCAAATTTGTTTAAACAATGATTTGCAGAGACTTAAATTTGTTTTTATTTTTCTTTCTTTTATGTTATATTGCATTGGAGCAAATAAGATTTTACTTTAAAAAAGTTGTAATTATATATATATATATATATAATTACAACTTATATATATATATATATATATAATCAGTAACCTTAATTACCCTATGGGTGTAAAGGTAAATTTTGTACACAAACACCTTTATTTCTGACCATTCCTACGCTGACCATTCTTTCTTGTTTTTTGCCATTCTTCTTGCTTCATTCCAGGATATTCCTCTTTTTCTCAAACTTTCTTCTACTGTACTATGACCCCTTTAACCGCTCTTAAATACCTCATTCTCCAACGCTTGTACTTATACTCTTAGTTTGTGTATTTCAGATCCAAACTCTCACAGCCGTACGTCAATATAGGTTTAAATATTGTGTTAACACCGTTATTTTTGTTTTTCTTTGAAATCTCTTCTTCTTATAAAGCGTTGTTCATTGCGTATATAATTTTATCCCACTTTTAATTCTGTTGTTAATTTTCTGCTTCTCTTTACCTTCTTGATGTATATTTATTCCCAGATATTTAAATGTTTCTACTTGTTCTATAATCTTCCATCTATATGAATTATTATTTCCCATCGTATTTCCCTATTGACATAACTTTAGTCTTCTCTGCATTTATCCTCATATTTCTCTTTTTCAAAGCTGTTTCCCAAATATTTAAATTTGCTTGCAGATCCTTTACCGCGTACACCACCAAATCGTCGGCAAAGGCACTTTCCGCGATTTCCACTATCCTCATGTCTTTATACCCTATTTGTAATTTCTTTGTTTTCTTTTTAATCTCTTTCAAGATGTGATCAAGGACTATACTAAAGAGTGTAGGACTAAGTACTCCCCCTTGTCGCAATCCTTCCTTAGTTAAAAACTCTTCTGACTGCATTGCACCCACTCTGACATAATTTCTGGTTTTATGATATATACTAGCAATTGCTTTTTTTAATTTGCTACTTATTGCTCTTTTATCAAGGCTTTTCCATATCAGATCCCTTAGTATACAGTCAAAAGCCTTCTCTATGTCTATATAAGCCACATATATGTTATCATTACTTCTATTACTATTTTTCTCTAGCAGTTGTTTCAATATGATGAACCCTCTACCCTTCCTGAAACCACACTGTGCCTCTTCAAGTTGTACTTCAGTTGTTACTTTCAATCTTTTCTCAAGAATCCTCTCGTATACCTTTAGCATAGTACTCAGTAGGGTAATTCCTCGATAACTTTTACACTCTTTGTTGTCTCCTTTTTTATACAAGGGTAGCAGTATTCCCACTTCCAGTCCTCTGGTATTTTTGCTCCTTCCATATCTTATTATATAGTATCCTGATAACCTCTATTCCAGTTTGTCCAATATTTTTCAGCATTTCAGTTGTAATTCCATCATTTCCAGCTGCTTTTCCTCTTTTTAATAACTTTATCATTTCTAATATTTCTTCTGTCGTTATTTTATCGTCCTCTGCGGTCTCGCTGTTTTCTATGTAAATCTCATTTTCTCCTGTATATTTACTGAATCTGTTTATTTCCATGTTGAGTAAATCTTCAAAATATTCTTTCCATCGTTCATTATGTTTTCCTCCTCTTTAAATATTCTTCCTTCCTTTGATTTTACATAGATACTTCTATTTTGCTTGCCTTTTCTATGCTTTTTAACACTCCATAAATAATTTTTGATTTCCTTTACTATCTCTTTTCATAGCTTCCCCAAAATCTTGCCACGATTTTTGTTTTGCTGCATTTACTAATTCTTTGACTTTTATTCTTTGCTCTTTATATCTCCCATATGTTTCGCTAGTTTTGTTACTCAAATATATCTTCCATTTTTGTTTTTTCACTTTTATTTCTTCCTTTATTTCGTTCGTCCACCAATTTGTTTGTTTTTTATTCCTATTTATTCTACTGAATCACAGGTTTCTTCTGCTACGGTTAGCATATATCTTTGACAGTTTTCCAGAGTGTTTCTATTGACATACTGTTTTATGTTATACTTAATTTATTCATTTCTCTCTCACATCTTTCCCTATATAGCTTAGCTGTTTCTTCTTCTCTAAGTTTGTATGTTCTAACCGCTTTCATTATATCAATTCTTTTATTTGTTTCCTGATTTTTTTCTTTGTTAGTTATTTCTATTTTTGAAAGGACAAGATAATGATCTGAAAGTTGTAATTAAAGATTATTAAATAAATTTTCTAGTGATGAACATGCTAAGCTTGTTTAAACAATAATTTACAAAGACTTATATTGGTTTTCTTGTCTTTTATGTTATTGCATTAGATCAAAGATTTTACTTAAAAAGTAAAAATATAAGTGACATTGTACTTAAAGGTTTTTAAATAAACTTTCTATATAGAGATAGACACGCTAAGTTTGTTTAAATAATGATTTGCAGAGATTTAAATTTGTTTTTTTTTTCCTTTTATGGTATCGTATTAGAGCTTTTAAATAAAAGAAGTGAAGTTGTAATTGAAGTTTTTAGAAAGAAGGAAATTTTCTAGTGATGGATACGCTAAGCTTGTTTCTAATCCAATAATACGCAAACGTTATTTATAAATGATAATTTTGTGATTTTAGAACAGCTTAAAGCAAAAAACAGACTACTGCCCCCTAACGAGCCGCCCCCAGCCACCCCAGAATCAACAATATCATTCACTTTATCTAACGAGAAGAGATTCAAACGCTTCCTGTCATCGTAGAATGGTAGAAGGTGACACCCATACAGACGCAAAGCCTATCAGTGATGTAAATAAGAGCGAACTCCTCAACGGGTCGAGAGATCTCATTAGACAGAAATCAATTGATCCCGAGAAGGGTGTGGTCAGCAACGAGAAGGCAGATTTCGAAGGAGCCATCGAGAGTACCGGTTATGGCCTGTTCCATTATCTCCTATTAGCAGTATGCGGGTTGGTCAGCACGTCGGAGGAGATGGACGTCATCTCGATGTCCTTCATCCTCCCGTCGGCCGAATGCGACCTGGAATTGACGACGGAAAATAAGGGGTGGCTGAATTCCATCATATTCATCGGCATGATGGCGGGGGCCTACGCCTGGGGATCCGTGGCGGACACCTTGGGCCGGAAGAAGGTCCTGATCGTCATCTCCTTCATGAACGCTCTATGTATCGTGGCTTCTAGCTTTAGCCAATCATACGAGATGTTCATGTTGTTCCGATTCTTAAACGGGGCGGCGTAAGTATCATCAAAGATGAATTGATAATTCATATTTGGTTGCAAACTAATATTTTTCGAATATATTCCATCAAGTCCCACCCTTTTCTGCTATTAAAGGATTTAAGGATTAACCCACTTGGCAAAATAACATGACTATAACGTCGTCTAAATGTTATCTTGTAACACGAAATATTACAAAAACATATACAATATACCACATGCAGTAACATTTCTACGACTGTTTAATGTCCGACTAAGCGATGTTACGAAACAATATTTCCCAGTAATGTTAATACGAGGTCTTCGAGTAACATTACTTTAAGATGACGATTAATATTGAAGTATAGCACTTCCGTAACATTTCTCATGTGTTAAAGAGAAATATTGATACAGTGTGGCAATTAAATGTTTCTATAAATATATCTACGCTAATGTTTCTATTAGGATCTTTTATTTACTCCAAAAGTTCTTGCTGCATTAACAAGAAACATGATGTTGAGGTTTTATCGAGAGGTTATATTAATTAATATAAAACGGAATCTCAATCAGTCTTATTGAAATTCAATGTTAATATTATAATTTCATGTTACCCTCGATAGATCGGGCCCCTCTGTTTATACGAATTTATCTTCACTTACTAAAATTACAATATTAACATTAAACATTAATGCCAGAAAAATATAATGGATAAGACATTTTTATAATATTTATAATATAAAAATAAGTCTTTTTTTGTAGTTATTTTTGCAGATACATTAAAATGATCAATCATATATCATATAACTAACAGGAAATACCAATAAACTTCGGTCTCACAAATTCTTTAATCTTCAAAAACAATGTACATTTCGTTAGCTAAGCTAACATCTTCAGGTGTACATACAAGTCTATTGTCAAATACTAAATGCGTAAATATAGTAAGTATATCCTAGGCTACAAAAATTAATCATCAGGGCTACTATATTCAATTAATTCTAAATATTTGTAATTAAGAGGTGTTAAATCAGTATTGAGCAAGCTATTAATATGTTTTTTCATATAAATAGCTTCCCACATATTAAGAATTCTTCAATTTGAAGACTTAATTAATTCTAAATCATCAATTGAAAAAGTATGTCCTGTATTAACAAAATTATACGCCAAAGCGGATTTATCGGCATTGTGATTCTTAATATGATATAAATGCTCTTTGAATCTAATCTCCGCATTCCTCTTTGTTTGGCCTATATATACTTTATTACAAACACCGCATTTGATCTTATAAATCCCAGAACATTTTTTAAAATCAATAATTTCAATATTAAATTTTAATTTATTTCTTAAAGTATTAGAATTTTGAAAAACCGGACTAAGATTGTATTTTTTACACAAGTTTAATATCTGGTTAACCCATAATTTATTAAAGTTAAATCTGCAAAACTTTTTCTCCACTATTTTCACTGGAATAAGTGTAGTTTTATTTCTTAATAACCTCTTATTTTCTAACTTATTTTTAATTTTATCTATCACACTTTTCTTGTAACAAATATTTAGAATTTATTGAATATAGTAGCCCTGATGATTAATTTTTGTAGCTTAGGATATACTTACTATATTTACGCATTTAGTATTTGACAATACACTTGTATGTACACTTGAAGATGTCAGCTTAGCTAACGAAATGTACAATGTGTTTTTGAAGATTAAAGAATTTATAAGACCGAAGTTTACTGGTATTTCCTGTTAGTTATCAGTATATCTCACAGTGCTAGATTTACCTTCTATTTAATTCATATATCATATAGTTCTAGGTAAAAACTAAATAGTAATACTATGAATAATATTATAAATAGCTATTTAAGTAAAGGAAATACATTAATAAATACTTTAAAAAGTAAAATGCCGCTTACAGAAGACAATAAAGGCATTTATTGATTAAAAATAAAAGTACGTTAAATTCCATTTTAATAAACTTTAGTATTAGAAACAGATTATGGGGCACATAAATTAACTTGAATAGAATCTAAACAAAAACACACAACACATAAGAAAAACGCCCCGAATGCATTTTATTCCTTTGAACATTTTGCTGTTTTTCTATCAAATCTTTGTTTTGCATAACGAAACCATTCCATGACAGTTATTTCGTATTCTGTATCTGTGAGTACAATATTTCTTCTAATTCTCTCTGAAATTAAAAAAAAAAGACACCGTCAAAAATAGAGATCAGAAAAACTATTTTATTTATATGAAAATTGAGGATAAGCTGCATATTTTATATATAAGACTGTTTATAATTATTGTAAAATTTGTATTTGATCAAGAATTACTATCAATTCTAAGAATGAACTTACGTGACATTGCTCATCCTTATAGCACAACAGGTAGGTTTTACTATAACGTATATAGGTTATGATATACATAATACATATCTGTCTTTAAAGATCTTCCATGAATTTGAAAGGATCGACATACCTACTATAGCATTATAAATAAAACTTACCTGATAATGTTGATTCATTATCGACAGGAATTTTTTCTCATCAAAATAATTGTGACGCACAATCCCAAGATGGTCCTATCCATAGATAATGTCCTATCCACGCCCTGTCCAGTCACGATTACCGTATATTGTGAAAGAGGGGGTTCACAGGTTCACGCGAACTCGTGTACGAAAAAACTTGTGATGGCAAGCGATACTAACTTTTACAAGTGCGCAGTGCGCAACCACAACCCCCACTAACATGATTATTATAAGCTACAAAAAATGTTAAAAAATTTCATCACCATTATTTACTTTATAGAGAAAATTTGCTCCATTAGTTTTGTGTTTTCAAAATTCTAAATTTGCAGAAACATATATACGTACCTATCTTACACTTTATAAAATGTAAATTTTGTAAATATGGCAATGTTACAACTAAATATTACCTCAACATTTCTGACAACAAAGTCTTTGTTTTTACGATATTGTTTTAAAATATTTTTTCCTGATTACATTGAAATGTTACTGTAATGGCCTGCAATATTTCTATCATTATTTAATGTTGCTGCAAAATTTCAGTAACATGTTTTCGTTTAACATCGTTGTCTAGTAAATAATGTAACATTACTGGGATATCTGCAACATTACTTGCCAAGTGGGGAACAATCCTTTGAGATTACATCTATAAAAAAACACTAGATACAAAACAAACTTTTAACTCTTTGAGTGAAATATTTGACGTTTGGATTTATTTTTGGTATTTGGCATAATAAAAAATTATATTTACACATATTTCGGCCTCTATTGGCCATCTTCAGGCTATCATACTAAAACGTCACTGTGAAAACGATTTAAAAAGTTTTGTCGGATTTTCTAACAACATTGAGAGAAAGGATAACATGAAAGTATTTTTAATTGACTGTCGAACTTTTTCAAACACACTAGGGTCGTTTCTAATTGAGTTACACCCAGCAATTATCCGATTTCGCAAATCGTCCAAATTCTCCACTGGAGCAGTGTAAACTATTGATTTCAGATATCCTCAGAAGAAATGATCTAGGGGGTTTAAGTCTGGGGATCGAGCAGGCCATGCGTGTGGCCCACCTCGACCAATCCAGCGATCTCCGTATGTTCCTGTTAAAAAATTACGAGCAACCAAACTGAAATGTGGTGGTGCATCATCGTGCATAAACCACATTGCAATTCTTGTCGCGTATGGTACATCCTCCAGAAACTCAGGCAGTGTTGCCTCCAAAAAGTTGCGGTACACCACGCCAGTAAGTCTTCCTGGTAAAAATACCGGTCACAGTCACAATTCTAACCCAAATATTCAACAAGAACTGATGTTGGAAACGATCTTCAAACACCTCATGCGGATTTTCATCTGCCCACACATGGTTATTATGAAAATTCCTTATTGCATTTCTTGTCTGTGTCGGGAATAGAGGGATGCGAACTAATGTTTGCAATATCCATTGACACATAATGCAATACGTGGAGGAAAATCAGCAGATAGTAGTGCCTGAACGTGTTGAATGTGGTATGGATACAACAAATTGTCTTTAAGAATTTTCCAAACTGTCCAATGACTTACATGCAATGTATTTGCAATTTTTCGCGTAGAACTACCAGGATCTTCCTCTACATATTATCTCCAGCACATTCTGTTCCCATTGTGCCGTTCTTGCAGTCATTGATCTTTCTGGCCCTCCACTTTGTTTCGTCGAGCCTGTTTCACGAAAACGTCGATGAATGTTTTCGAAGATTTTTCGGTCGGAGACACTACGGGCAGAAAATCGCTCAATGTACTAATCGTCTAGCTTCTAATGAGTTGCCATCAGTAAGTCCACACATGAAATGCATGTCAGTTATCTCGGCGTTCGTATACGTCATGATACAGGATTTCACTAGCTATTAAAGACACGTCAAACAGCCAAACGTCACTCAATCTAAATAAATGCGACCGCTGAGACGTGTTCAAATGAAATCCACTACTAGATAAAACAGCAATTTCATGTGATCGAGATCGAAAAAATAACAACGCATTGTAAACAATTTTTTGTACTTGATAAACTCATTGGCGTACACCATACTTTTATTTACATTAATAATTTCAACGAATATGGAATATGGTTGTCGCAAATTTTGTTCGCCCTGTAACTTCGAAACAAAGGGGTTTTTCAAAAATCACCATAGGACAAAATATTCTTAGAATAAGCCAAGGAATAACTGCTTGAATTTTTGTCGCATGTTTACGTAACACCCTGTATATCCAAAATCGAGATGAAAAATAATACACTGAATGAACTATCATATCATCAAATGTGATAGTATATTAATTGATGATAATCTCTCCTGTTTTTTTTGTTTAGGTTAGGGGGCAGTGGACCAGTGATCTGGTCCTATTTTGCAGAATTCCAGCCTAAATCCAAAAGAGGCTCCATGTTATCATTCATGGCCGCCTTTTGGACTTTAGGCAATTTATTCGTTGCCGGTTTAGCTTGGTGGATAATCCCAACTGAAATCGGCATTACAACACAGTTCTTCGTCTACAACTCTTGGCGTATTTTCCTATTAATATGCGCCTTACCATCATTCCTTGTCGGCGTTCTACTATTCTTTTTACCCGAAAGTCCGAAATTTTTACTATCCTGTGGAAGAACAGACGAGGCCATCGAGATATTCCGCAAAATCTACAAGTTGAATACCGGAAAGGAGAAGAGCTCCTATCCCATCAAGCAGTTAATACTAGATAACGGGCAGAATCAGAAGGCCATAGAGGCGAAGCAGATACCGGAAAACAAGTACAAATCGATGCTGGTGGGGATCTTGGAAAATAGCAAACAATTATTCGTCAGTCCGATATTGAAGTTCACGATGATTTCTATAACGATCAATTTTACCTTCCACATCGGTTACTACGGATTAATGATGTGGTTCCCCGAATTGTTCAGCCGATATGACGAATTCTCTCGACACCATCCAGGGAAATCGGCTGGGGTCTGCGAGGTTACCGACTATGTCGTACACTTGGAACCAAACGCGGAGAAATGTTCGAAGCACATAGAGAGCGCTGTATTTATGGAATCGCTGATAAGTTTAGCAGCAGCTATTCCAGCTAATATAATAGCTATCGTGGGTATGGATCGTCTGGGCAGGAAGTTCTTTTTAGGTAAGGCAGAAACGATAGCGCAAAATATGACATATAATAATGATAATAATTATTATCACTGGTCAACAGTGAAATTGCTTCTTAGGTGAAAGTACCCAATCCCGAATGAATTCAACGTGCTGAACACGAATATCACATTGAAAAAAGTTGATTGGCTCACGTTCCAGAGATATTGACGTTTTGTCCATTGTATAGATGCTATTGCATAATGTAATGCAATTTAGTGAGAAATTACGAAATTTTGCGTCATATTGCATCACCCCTTCATGCAAAGAAGTTAATGCAGCATTTGCTGTAAGTTTCCATTGAGAGTGTTGCGAAATTGATTGCGCAATATCAAGCAATAGCTAATTATAGTTTATTTATAAATGGCCGACGTGACAATTAACTCGTGCAATGTCCGTTCATTCGCGCATATTTCTCGAAGGTCTAGCATACACAAGTGATTGCTATAGTGTAAGTAACTAAACAGTAGCAATGCCTCGTAACTGTGTTAATAGTGCAAATAACTTCTGTTATTTTGCGGAGAAATGACATTTGCTGCACAGAAAAAGAACATCAGTGCAACAGTTAAGAAAGCGTATCATTTGTATTTTGGTTGCAAGATAGGCGACCAGGACAAAGACTGGGCCCCACACGTATGCTGCCGCACTTGTGCCGTAAATCTTTCACAGTGGCTTAATGGCAAAGAAAGGCAATGCCATTTGCTGTGACCATGATTTGGAGGGAGCCCACCAATCACGTTGACGACTGTATTTCTGTATGGTACCACCAGCTTCTGGAGGCATCCACAAGAAGAAGAAATGGACAGTTGAATACCCTAACATACCATCTGCTCTGCGACCTGTCTCTCATGGCGAAGGACTCCCAATTCCAGAACCTCCTACAGATTTTTCTATCAGTTCAGACGATGAGGATGGCCATGCGTCGGCGAATTCTCCTCAACGTGGCAGTAAGGATGATAACTTTTCGTGCTTTGACGAACATCTGCACCACATAAAATTACCCAGGATGAAATGAACGATCTTGTTCGCGATTTTGATCTGTCAAAAAGCAAAGCGGAGATACTGGCCTCAAGACTTCGACAGTGGAATTTCTGGAACAGAATGTCCGAGTGACTTCATTTCGCACTCGCCATCAGCTCTTCGAATCTTTCTTAAGAAGAAGAAAGCTTGTGTTCTGCTGCGATATTGATGGTCTACTACAAGCTCTCGGTATTGCACATGATCCCACGAATGGCGCCTGTTTATAGACGCTTCAAAACTGAGCCTAAAGGTGGTTTGTTGAATAATGGGAACCAGCTTCCATCCATACCTATTGCACATGCGGTCTACATGAAGGAGACTTACGGCAATCTAAAGCAGCTACTGGACACGATTAACTACAGCAAGTATGCTGGCAGATATGTTCTGACCTGAAGGTAGTATCTCTGTTGATGGGTTGCAGCAGGGATATACAAAGTACTGCTGTTTTCTTTGTCTGTGGGACAGCAGAGCAATCGATTTGCACTACATCAAGAAAGACTGGCCTCCGAGAGCATTTTTTAAGCCTGGGAGAACGAATGTACAGCACCCACCATTAGCAAGCCATACAAAATCATCATTCCTCCTTTACACATCAAGCTCGGTCTTGTCAAAAACTTGGTAAAAGCCATGGATAAGAATGGACCAGCATTCAAGTACCTGCTGAAAAATTCCCTCGACTCAGTGAAGCCAAAATTAAAGAGGGCATCTTTGTGGGCCTCAATTAGACAGCTCTTCCGAGACCCCAAGTTTGAGGAACTTCTTCAAGGTAAAGAAAAAACAGGTTGGGATGCATTCTATCAAGTGGCAGCAAACTTCCTGGAGAATGATAAGGCAGAAAATTAAAGTGTCTGGTTGAGGATATGTTGGCTTTGTTTCATGAATTCGGCTGCAATATGTCCTTAAAGATCCACTTTCTTGATTCCACTTAGATTTCTTTCCTGATAACTGCGGGCAGGTCAGCGATGAGCACGGCGAACGCTTTCATCAGGACATTGCCACCATGGAGCAACGGTACCAAGGCAAATGGTCTACGTCAATGCTAGCTGACTATTGTTGGACAATCAGTAGAGATGCTCCACAAGTCCACTACAAACGGCAGGCCAAAAGAAGTCGAAAGCCAGAGCAGACTAATGTTTTCTTACATGTATTATAATATTGAATAAGTACATTTTTTCTGAAATATGCGTACATTTACAGAAACCCGTAGCCAATTCAGCTTTTTCTTAGTCATTTTCGTGTTCAGCACATTGAATTCATTAAGAAATGACTATTTTCAGCTTGGAAGCATGAACTTTTCGAAAATTTGTTGCCCAGGGTTGATTATAATCAACCCTGAAGGATAACATAAAAATATATGGGTTTAGTCAATAAAAGAGATATGAATTAACCCCTAATCGGGGGTAAAAATATTGTTTAATTTTTAATTAATAATTGAAGGGGCTCTATTATTGGAGCCCTCAAAGGTCCTCAAGTTTTCACTGGGCAAGATACTGGGCTTTATATAGAGAATACCAAGCTGCTCGAGTGGAAATAAGAGAATCAATAGGGATGGTACAATGAGCACCTAGCTCAAGTGCCCGGACATCAAGTGCCCACCCTAACTTGAATGAATGAATTAATAATTAATAGTTTATTAACATTAAACAATGCATTTTTTTTTCAGTTTTCAGTACAGTAACTTCAGGTATATGCTCTGCCTGTATGTATTTAGTGGTAAACAATACGCAAAATTTTATCATCTCGGCCATATTCAGTGGGGTAATTTCTTGCGGAAACGCGGCATTGGACTGCCTTATCACCGAGATATTTCCTACTAATTTGAGGTGACTTTCACCCTCCTTTCGCTTAATATATTAATTTCGTATTGCTTTTAGGGCCACTGGGATCGCTATATCAATGGTCGCTGCTCGTTTAGGTGGTATAATAGGAAACATAG
Source organism: Protaetia brevitarsis (assembly GCA_004143645.1). Taxonomy (NCBI): domain Eukaryota; kingdom Metazoa; phylum Arthropoda; class Insecta; order Coleoptera; family Scarabaeidae; genus Protaetia; species Protaetia brevitarsis. The sequence goes on along the minus strand of RXPK01000234.1, from coordinate 4,348,828 downwards.
TAATAGCTACATTATTAGACGCGTATTGTCCAGCTCCAACATTCATTGTTGCCGCATTATTGATCGGTGGTGGCCTGCTATGTCTCTTCCTTCCAAATACAACTCGAACACCGTTGTCTTAAATTCGCATGATATGATATATTTAAAATATAAGCCGATTGTGTATCGTAGATTAGTGAGATAGTAGTTAATAATGTAGTTTATTGTTAGGAAATGGAAATTTATTAGTTTGGATTTGGTAATAATATGATATTATTGTAACAGCATCCTTCTTTTTTTATTTATGTAACAGCTAATTCCATCCTCGTTATTGTGAAGCAGTCAAAACTGCGTCCCGAATTGTGGCGAGGGGTTTTTTGACTAGCTAAGCTAGCTAGAAAAAAGCACTAGTAGTGATAAGTATCAATTTAATTGGCGAACGATTTTTTTTTCTTTTAAAGAATTTTAAACTAATTGTAAGTATACAGGGTGATTCTAAATATATGCGACAAACTTAAGCGCTGATTCCTGGGGTTATTTTGATCATAAAAGTTCATAAGAACATCCATATCCAAAATCGCTTAGTTCTAAAAGTTGTGCAATGTTTAATAGTAAGTTAACATAATTAATATTTTTATTATAAATTAACAAAATAATTAGTAAAACAAAATTAACTTATACTAACTGTTGAAAATGACCGCCCCCAACTGGAATACAAGCTTCTATCCTCCGTCGTATTGACTGGCGAGTCCGTTCTAAAATACCAGGGGAATTTAGAATTGTTTGAAAAGCTGCGATAATACGATTTCTCATTTCATCGACATTTTCAATGGGAGTCGTATAAACTAATGATTTAACGTGACCTCTGAGAAAAAAGTCCAAAGAATTTAAGTCTGGAGACCGAGGAGGCCACGGTTGTGGACCTCCCCGTCCTGTCCACCGATTTGGAAACGTATTGTCCAAAAACTCGCGAGCAACTAAACTAAAATGCGCTGGAGCACCGTTATGCATCAATACGTACATTTGTAATCTTAATTGCAACGGAACTTCTTCCAGCAGTAGTGGTAGCTCCTCTTCAAGAAAATTGCGGTATACCTCACCATTTAACCGCATCGGTAAAAAATGTGGACCTATGTGATCTCCAACAATTCTGGCCCACACATTGAGACAGAGAATTGATGACGGGCATTCACTAGTTCGTGCGGATTTTCTTCGGTCCATATGTGATTATTATGAAAATTAATAATCGCGTATCTAGAGAAAGTAGTCTCGTCGGTGAAGAATATTTGAGCCAAATAGTCAGGATTTTGTACGATTTTGTGTTGCATCCATTGACAAAAAGCCACTCTTTGCGGAAAATCTGCCGGCAAAAGTGCCTGCACCCGTTGAATGTGATATGGATACAACAGTTGATCTATCAATATTCTCCAAACTGTTGCCAGACTAATGTTTAAAGCAAACGCAATTTTTCTGGTGCTTGTAGTAGGATGTTCCTCAATTTCATTTAGTACCATTTTTTCAACTTGTGGAGTTCTCACTGCAGATGGGTGCCCGTAATCAGTCGTCCGTTTTTTTAAATTTCCCGTTTCACTAAGACGTTGGTGAAGACGGGCAAATATTGAATGATGCGGGATGATACGGTTCGGGTATCGTTCTTCATAAAGACGTCTAGCAGCACGCGAATTTCCATTGGCAAGACCGTAAACGAAATGCATATCATACATCTCAGCATTCGTGTAATTCATTTTAGAAAATAGAAACTGGCAATAAACTGAATGAATACTCCGACAACTATTGACAAATATTGAAATGACAAATAAACAATTCCCTCTCAACACAATAGTTTTTGAAGAACCAACTGTGATATTATATCGTGTTAGTCATAGTCCATAATTTATCATTAAACATTCAATAACTTTAAAACCAAACCGTTTTGGACATATACTCATATGAACTTTTATGATCAAAATAACCTCAGGAATCAGCTCTTAAAGTTTGTCGCATATATTGAGAATCACCCTGTATATTAACGCATAAAATGTTCCCATAAATGGGCAAAAGCATATCTGGATTAGACTTATAAAGATCCAAACCTTTCCCGATTTAAGCTAATATTACGTATCTCTTTTATGGTTTTCGAGATCTCCATACAAATAATGAAAAAAAACTCACCCTGTATTTGACTATTAAGACTGTATATTCTTTTCTTATTATCGATTCTCGTTAAAATATAAGTATTTTATGATTCTTTCGTATGAACAAATTAAAAATATTTATCGCTCGCGAACGAATCATATTTTGATTTCCCTCTGGAGAAAACTTAAACACTCGTGTGTTGCGTATTCAAATTTTATTTCGCGAACGATGTTGTTGGATATCTGAAGTGATCTACATCAGTAATATGTTGTTAATATTACTGCCCTAATATTTGGTGGACATTGGAAGTTTTGGAGGAAAAATTAAAAAGTGAGTATTTTTTTAATGATTTTCAGATTTTTACGACTAATGACAATATGTACTTACACAAGTTAATTATAACATATATAATAATAATAATAAAATAATAATAAATGGTCTTTATTTCCTCAAACACAACAACGTACTTATATATATGGAGTATAACTTAACGAGGAAACAGGGCGACATTCAGACGAATCTGTTTTTCAATTTTCAATTTCAATTTCCTTTATTCCTTATTTTTTAAGTTTTATTGTTTAAAGCATAGTGTTCATTTCCTTTAATAAAAAAAAATGTGTTCTACATATTAAAAGTTTATTCCGGATTCTATTATTTCAGTTTACAACGGTATTTTTGAAACACATGTTTTAGAAGTCTCACACTTCATTATATTCGTCACGTAATATAAAAGCAGGCTAAATATATCGACGTTACACTCGACTGCATCATTAAAGAAGGGTCTTTACAAGCGGTTGAAGTTATACATTGTATTATATTTCGGATTTGTCACTAGAACGGATATTGTTATAAGTGATTTTTACTGTAAACTGTGAATGATGTCGAATATGTCAGCGAATACAATATTATTGTCATGTGATCAGATCGACGTACTTCTTAAGATTAGCAGAAATCAGGAAAAAAATATTTGGGAATAAGAAATAATCAAATGTATTTTCTTTTTCGTATATTCCAATTAAACAATTAAGTGATTGCTAATTGCATTATTAACCCTCCGTAAACACACTACAATTTGCGTATCTACCTAGACATATATGGGTCTGTGTTGTCTGGCCGTTTAAAAAAAAAAATCCAGGAGAGTAGTTTCAGATCTATAGAAAGCAATCATACATACATTGCGTTAGGGATAAAAATTTATTTTTATTATTGTTATCTCAATGCACAAATTTCTAAAAACGGTCGGACACTACAGACCCACGGAGGGTTAAGGTAATTATTATGAAATTTGGCATAATATTTCTGATTAATGTTACATTGGCTTCTCTCTTATAATTTTGATACATTCTAGTACCTAAACATAATGTTACATCTATTTCGGCACGCGGCGTGCGTTATTTCCGATATATTACCAGCAGATATACGTTTAAGGGAACAATTTCGTAGGGACACGATTAAAATAGGGTTTAAGGTTTAATTACGGTAACGGGAATTAGATTTTAGAACCGGGAGATTTAGAAAGGCGAATAGATATGATATAGGGGGTCGAAATCATCCCTTAGAATTAAAGACTATTACTTGTAACAAATTTATAAGCACTTATGGGGAGGATTTGAAATTTTTACGGATGGGTCGAAGGGCGAAGGTGGTACAGGGGCGACTTTTGTTGTTTATAACAGGGGTACTGTAAAAATTGAAATTAGGGGATCATTGCAATAATTTTCGGGTAGAATTATTTGTAATAAACTAAGCAGTACGTTGTATTAAATATATATAAAATTATTATTATTATTACGGGAAGTGCGAAGTATAACTTTATATATAGTTTATCTGTATTAGAAAAGTTCGACCGATTTCTTATTAGATACTTGGGATATGTTACGTGAGAGGGGCGTAAAACTTTTTTGGACTATGGCTCACGTGGGTATAATGGGTAATAAGAGGGCGGATCATTTAGCGAAAGAGATAGTGTCTAGGGGGAATAGCGCGATAATTACTGTACTGCTTTGCAGACAGATTTAAATCGGCTCTCTTCATGGTGTGAATCCAATAGCTTGCCCCTGAACATAGAGAAATGTAAGATTGTTACTTTTACTAGAAAACTTAATTTCATAACGTATAATTACAGTATAGACAACGTCAACTTGGCCCGGACCGATCTTGTTAGGGACTTGGGTATTTTGTTTGACCGCAAGTTAACTTTTACAAATCATATTGAAACAATTTGTAAGCAAGCGAGACAGAGCCTTGGGTTTGTTGTTCGCCATAGTCGATGCTTTTCTAATGTATTTCTTCTTAAATCTTTATACTTTTCTCTGGTAAGATCGCGGTTAGAGTACGGAAGTCTTATATGGTATCCATACTGTATGGAATCCAAATGTCAATTGGAGAAAATACAGTGTAGATTTGCTAAATTTTTGTGGTTTCAAATAGATAACACCTATCCACAGAGGAACTTCGACCACTCCATTCTACTATCTCGCTTTGATATGCCATCGTTGTCATATAGGCGTATATGTACTAGTGTGTGTTTTTTGTTCAACCTAGTCCACGGCTTTGTCGATTGTCCTGAGCTTTTGGCCCAGTGTAACTTCTTGGTGCCTCGAATGTCCACTAGACCCTCCGCTGCCTTCTATTTACCGTTTGCTAGAACTAATTTGATGCTCAAGTTGCCCTTATATGTCATGTGTAACAACTACAACAAAATCTTTCACATAAATGATATACATTTCAATAGCTTAAAACAGTTAAAGTTATCCCTCTCCGAACATTTTGACCAGTTTGTTCCCTAAACCGTAGTTAACTTTTGTTCTTATTGCTATACTGTAAGTTTACACTAATTGTTAACTTTAGTACATTAGTTGACCTACTTCTATTTTATTTATTTTTTTATAACCTATTGTGCATTGTACCTATATTGTCTGTAATTGGATTTTATTTTTTATCTGTTGGACAAACATATATTATTATTATAATTAGATATGGGTTAATTTCGGCTAGCATAGTTAAAAAGACGTTTAGGGATAAACTTGATAATTATTGGCAGGGTAAGTAGGATACTGCTTTAAATGGGAGGTGAACCAGGATTTTACTGGTAAATTTAAACGTTTTAGGGAAATGAGAGATGGTTTGTAGTATCACGCTGTAGAGATAACGGGACACGGCAATTTTAAAACATATTTATGTAGAATTGGGAGGTTAATGATTCACATTGTGAATGTGGTGGGGTAGATACAGCGGGCATGTTTTATTTGAATGAGTGGCGGTTGCGCATGGGAGTTAGGGCAGTAGCTAAGGGGTTAAATTTGCCGCGACGCGAAAAGGATATTTTCGAATTGGATAGGTTATAGCATGATATTTAGATAGTTAGTAGGGTACTACATATTACAAATGAATATTTCATACTTTTTAGTGGTTTGGATTGGCGTTTTTAAATTATTAGCATAGTGCCGGTGTATAAAATAAATATTTAAAATATAAATCTTTAATTTAATCACTATCAATTAGAAAAATTAGGATTAAATTATTGTTAAATATCAGAATAAGTACTGCTGGTGATTTATTTACTTTCAGTTCATTACGTTGGTTCATCTTTCTGTTGCTGGATATGAAACAACTCCACGACCTGTGCAGAACCTAGGAGCTACCTGGAGACGGCACAGCTATCGAAACTGAAAGGACATGGCAGGACTGCCTCTTCCAAAACCAGAAGGATAATAATAATTTGCTGGCTACCATCAGCAACAAGACATGGGGCTGCTTCCCAGAGTAAGGCTTTTCCATTGTGTTCCCTTACTCTTTGAGAATGCTGGGAGATAATTAAAGCCGTTCCATGGGCGCAAACTTAATAACAACTGATAGCTGATTATAATTATATATACAGTGACCGGCATAAATATTGCAACATATGGGAAATTTTTTTATTATTAAAATACTTAAAACTTTTTTTGGGGATAGGTTGTGCATGTCTGGGAAAACCTAAAATCTATTTTGACACACGTCACTGACCACTAGTATGCGGTATAATTTAAAAAATATGATGTTAATCTCAAAAAAGTGAGGTTAGATGACATGATATCCAAAAAAGTTATTTGAAAAAGTTTTTTAGAATTCAATTCTGAGGGTGTGTGCAAATTTTTGTAAAGATACTTTAAAAAATTTAAAAATCAATTTTTCCAAAAATTGTTTAATTGAATTACATATTTCCATTCTGGCAAAGGAGTAATTGCTACTATTTTTATTTTACCTACTGTTTATTATTTGTTGTTCTCTAATTTCAAAATCTACTTTAATACCTTCGGTTGACAAATGTAGTTCACCAGTTTAGACTAACGGTTTTTCATTTTAATTGCAAAAAACAAAAAAAAATATTATAATTTTCAATAAAGATAATGCTTGCTGAGTGGTTTAGAATGAAAATGTTTGTGAAGTTTCATTTATTAGTACTAGTGATGAGCGAAACGGTGATTCTTAAATCACGTCGTGAGTCGTGAATGTGATTTACAAATATCGTTGATTGCGATCACTGTTATTGACTCATCGTATCATCCTTCAGTATAATCACGTATAATCGTGTGTACTTCTCATAGGTTAGTAAGGATAGGAGGTGAGGAGTTTTTCTTTTCGCGTTAGTTACCATGCACATTTTCGGTTTTGGAAAACATTTATATATCAAAAGAAAAACTCAAATTTATATTTTTACAAATTTGTAATAAAAAATAGCTAACATAAACCGCAATGCGAAAAGCAAGGATGGATGTATAAGTTCTGAGATGCATTACGTAGTTTGAGAAAATACAGACAATTAGATCTATAGAAATGTTTTTTATGATTTTTAAACTTAATCTTATTTTATGTTTAATAATAATTATAACACAGCATTAAACAAAGTAACATTTGACTTAAAGTTGAACAATTTATAAAATTCATATAAGAGAAATATTGCTAAATCTACATATTTCTGTAAGGACAAGTATGACAAATAGTGAATATAAAAAATGAAATAAGGTTAATTTCATTTTATAACATTTACAATGATAAAACACAGATATAATCTTAAAGTGAGCGAAATTTAAAACGAAGCTGTGATTAATACTAATACCTACAATTTAATAAAATTACTTTTGTTTTTTGAATTAGTTACTTTAAAACTAATAATATAAATTTATCTTATAACACAATATCCCCTCTAGTAGCACATATAATTTCCACAATTATCTTAGTAACTTCAACAGAAAGACATCAAAGTAACTGATCTTGTAATCTAATCACACTCTAATACAAAATCATTTAACTCGCGTTCCATGTGAAGTTCCTAAACATAATTCGCCTGAATTTAAATTTTACTACTAGATCCATTAGACCAGTAGTAAAAATAATACACTTTCATTATATAGTTGCAGATATAATATAATTATAATAAAAGAATACAATATTTACTTTGAAAACATAAATATATTGTAAGAGATAGATACCTCCGTCATTCTATGCTGATGTAATTAATATGTATGTTCATTCATCCGTTTGATATATTCATTTTCAATAGGCAACAGGATCACGGTTTTAGGGTCGTTAATTCGCCGATTTATTTGTTCACTTGCCAATGGCCAAGCAGTGATCTCAATTTGCTGTGCGCAGTCGCGCCTCGCCGTGATCGTTATCGCAATCACGAATCACTGCTTTTAGAATTCTCACTCACGTCGTGATCCGTGATTTCCAATCACGTGAAAGAATCACAGTTCGTGAAATATCGCTCATCACTAATTAGTACTATATGCAACAACAATTGTCATACCGAAAACGTACTTTTCAGTTTTCGCTCTGTTAATTATACAAAAATTGACAAAATTGTTTGAGTATCAGCCAAATTTAGAAATCTTACTGCTGTTGAGCTGTTAAAAACTTAAAAATGGAAATATGTAATTCAATGAAGCAATATTTGGAAAAAATTGATTTTCATTTTTTTAAAAATATCTTTACAAAAATTTGCACATAGCCTCAGAATTGAATTCTAAGCAACTTTTTCAAATAATTTTTTTGGATATCTTGTCATCTAACCTCACTTTTTGGAAATTCATGGCATATTTTTTAAATTTACCGCCATACTAGTGATCACGTAACGTATGTCAAAATAAATTTTGGGGTTCCTAAACATGTACAACTTATACCCCCCCCCCCCCCCCCAGAAAAATTAAAAATTTTGGAATATTTTAATAATAAAACAAAGTCCCATATGTTGCAATATTTATGCCGGTCACTGTATAATTATTTAATTAGAGTAGAGAACATTTCAATTGTTATGGAATCCATACAGTACTTAGAATAGGCGCCTTCGTGTACGGGGTTTAGGATAAATTGTAATTATTTAGCTTTTTATTTAACATTCCATGTCATCAACTTATCATTTAAGCATTTATGCGGAATTTAATGAGCATTTATATACAATAAAAAAAGTGAAATATATTTATTAAAATATGCAATTAAAAAATGAAAATATGAGAAAATTCCCAAAGAAAAACAATACATATAGATCAAGTTGATGTATTATTCATGTAAACGCAAAAAAAAAAAAAACATTTAATTTCATTTACGCACAACTAAAACCAGTAGGCATTTGGAAATAATTATATATTTCTAATAATTACAGCTATAAACGAGATGAGTGTGACCTTTTTATGGTTCATTTTTTTTTTTAGCACTAACAAGCTATTTACGTGTGTATATTAAAAGAATGCAATTTTCTTTTCAAGACCTCTTTTAGTTCAGTAGATCATACGGCAATGGAATCGTATCATTTGCCAATATTAAAGTGGACCGTAGAATGAATAAAAAAGAAGAACAAGAAAATTGAAGACGCCTTTTTTGTGTGGCGAAAAAATGTAGGTCAACGCCAACTTAATCTATAGATATTTCGACCAAGTTCAGTATTAATAATCCTACACCAGGAAGCTGGCCTATAACGGGTATCGTATAAGGTATGAGTAGTAGATGTTGCTGTGTATAGCCAAAATGTATATATAAATACATATGTAAAACACATAACTAATATATAAATAAGTATGTTAGCTCTACTACGAAGACATTAGGTACATCGCGACGATTCTGTTAACCGGTCACTGCCGAAGAGAAAAAAAAAGAAGGTGGACAAAGAATTGCGCTTTGAAATTCCCAACGCCGCGAGTTACATAAATAATGCGTTTTTCGATCATACGTCTCGTGCTGATGCAGTCGCGCACAATACCCGTATTATTGTTTTGTTATAAACTAGTTGTTTAAATGTTGGTCACTGGGACAATACAGTGTCTGCGAGTCCGTCAAATACATCACTAATAATAATAAAATATACCTGAACTTGACTTTTGAGGTTCATTTAGAGTGTGTTTATGGTTTAATGATTCGTCAAATGTATATGATTTACGTCTAACTGTTGCTGCACGTTAGTTAAAGCCAGTTGGATTCGAACGGTAAGAATGAGAGGGACGATGTTTGGTGTTTTCAAAACGCTCGTGTATAACTCAGTTGATATGTACATATTTTTAATGTTCTTCGTGTGCGTCAACGCACAAGACAGTGCCCAGTATCTGGAGAGTGCTATTAAAGATTTGGCCAGCTTAAATCAGCGACCGAATCAGAGGAGGATGGATTATTTCAAGACAGCGAGGAAGCAGGCGATGCCGGTCTTACACCCCAGCAAGGAGGATCTGGCCCAACTCTACGGGGCTGCGGTCAGGAATGGCGATACGGTCAAAATTCACACGGACACCGGGGGACCGGCATTGAACGCCGCTGTTTATGAATTAGATGACGGCACCAAACGCCAACAACAGGAAGACGATACGTCCGCTTACTATTTTTATTATTATCCGTTGAAAGCGTTTCTCGACGAATTAACGTCCGGTCAGAAAGAGCCGGATACATTTAAAGATCACAACGTAAGTAAATAATAACATACATTTACATACATATCACACAACAGTTATCGTGATGACACGGTAGGCAGAGTCAAGCGATACCTTCGTCCACGAAGTGGCCACCATGAAGTCGCCCCAACATCAATATCACACGCACACGCATCAGGTACGGATCACAAGTGGATCACACAACTGCGGATACTTAATCAGAAATCACCGGAAAAGCCGACAAATGACCGAATTTGTTTTTAGCACAACATACATATATTGGACTCTAAAACGCCAGCCGCGGAAGACAAGAAGACCCAAAAGCACCTAGAGCCATTATTTATGGCGATATCCGGTTTCATAGGCATGACGATTATGTTCGTATTATCCGCGCTCATCCTGCCGAAGATCGGCGTCATCAAATCGCGCGGTGTTAAGGAGTCTGCCGAGATTACCAGCATGACCAGGGTCATATTGCAAGCGATCGAAGGGTACGATTGCTCTGAACGATTCGCCTGCGAATTTGGAAAAACCGCGAGGGCGCTCAACATCCACAATAATAGATTTGTAAAGTAAGTGTTTTGTGTTTTTCAAATTCATACATAGGTTTAGTGTGGCCACATATCCGCTATTTACTGTTGCGTTAATGAAACATCTTCTGTTTTTACTCTTAACTTCCCACACAGCACAAAATGTCTACCATACATCCATTAGATATACTTTATGGATACTCTGGATATATCCAGAATCTCCATTAGATGTTATAGATACATCTCCAAATGTCCGCCTGTTAGATACCCAAGCAGTACATCTAATGGATATGCTATGTAACATATCTAATCGATATCCCAGCAGAGCACAAAATGTCTCTCTACCATACATCCATTAGATATACTTTATGGATATCCAGAACCTCCATTAGATGTCATAGTTAGATCTCCAAATGTCCGCCTATTAGATATCCAAGTAGTACATCTAATTTATATGCTATGTAACACATCTAATCGATATCCCACAGAGCACAAAATGTTTGCCATACATCCATTAGATATACTTTATGGATATTCAAAACCTCCATTAGATGTCATAGATACATCTCCAAATGTCCGCCTATTAGATATCCAAGTAGTACATCTAATGGATATGCTATGTAACACATCTAATCGATATCCCACAGAGCACAAAATGTCTACCATACATCCATTAGATATACTTTATGGATATTCAGAACCTCCATTGGATCTCATAGATACATCTCCAAATGTCCGCCTATTAGATATCCAAGTAGTACATCTAATGGATATGCTATGTAACACATCTAATCGATATCCCACAGAGCACAAAATGTCTACCATACATCCATTAGATATACTTTATGGATATCCAGAACCTCCATTAGATGTCATAGATACATCTCCAAATGTCCGCCTATTAGATATCCAAGTAGTACATCTAATGGATATGCTATGTAACACATCTAATCGATATCCCACAGAGCACAAAATGTCTACCATACATCCATTAGATATACTTTATGGATATTCAGAACCTCCATTTGATCTCATAGATACATCTCCAAATGTCCGCCTATTAGATATCCAAGTAGTACATCTAATGGATATGCTATGTAACACATCTAATCGATATCCCACAGAGCACAAAATGTCTACCATACATCCATTAGATATACTTTATGGATATCCAGAACCTCCATTAGATGTCATAGATACATCTCCAAATGTCCGCCTATTAGATATCCAAGTAGTACATCTAATGGATATGCTATGTAACACATCTAATCGATATCCCACATAGCACAAAATGTCTACCATACATCCATTAGATATACTTTATGGATATCCAGAACATCCGTTAGATGTCATAGATACATCTCCAAATGTCCGCCTATTAGATATCCAAGTAGTACATCTAATGGATATACTATGTAACACATCTAATCGATATCCCACAGAGCACAAAATGTCTACCATACATCAATTAGATATTATTTGTGGATATGCATAATATCCAAATAGTAGCTACATCTAATAGATACGATATGACGTGATGGTTTAGGTAATACAATTTTGACGTAAATCTACTATTGCTTTGTTTGTAACTGTACCAACTTTGTATAAAATAAATAACAGAACAAATATTTTTTTTGATATTAAGGTAATTCACTTGAATAAAAGATATTATTTTAAAGACATAATTTCAGCGGGAAATCGTCAAAAAAAGTGATTTGCACCAAGAAAATTGCCTAAATCTTTTAGTATGTATTGTTCCATCGCCCTTCAGAAACGTATTTAAAAAAATACGTAACCTTTATGTGATTTTTGTTTGCTCACATTAAAGAATAAGGAAGGGGAAGGATGAGGTACAGTCCAGAATAAAAAAAAATCAAAGATCACCTACTTGATTCTCGCAGCGACAACGGCCTCATCCTCCTGCAAGCACAGTCGGTATTCAGTCTCTGCAAAGAGTCCGATTCTGTGCTGTCTATGTTTGCAGTGATCTGTAAAAGCAGAAACAATTACTTGGACACTTTTACGGTCAAATTCAAGTAGTTCCTTGGTTCTGACATGAATGGGCGAAAAAAAAATATTAATTTGCATGTAATATTGGAGATTGGAGCACTTTCTTTTTTTTTTGTACGGGAATTAATTTGCTGTTTAGCTACCACAGGTGCTTTGCCGATAAGAGATTTCACTCCCTGAAATAACTCCCACAGCATTCATTGAGGCAAACATTGTTTTTGCAACAACACCACTTTCAGGCTGTCATAATTATTTTTTTTATGTTATTGCTTTAAACAACCAGAAAAAGCATTTCATTTCCCTCCTTACATGTTTGAGGTACTGGATAAAAATACAGGGTGATCGCCGAAGTATGCGCTGAGATATTTCGTATGTAAATTCAATGCCTAATTTTAAGCTAAAATGATTCTTTTTACTTATTATATGTCTATAGATTATATATTAAATAAATAAAATATTTATTAAAATGAACAAAATCGCAGTTCCAATCAATCTCTATTTATATTAGAGCTACAGTTTCGGCCTAGGTCATCTTCAGACTTCTACACAACAATTCAAAATGCAATTATGAATAAAATAATACGGTACAATAATTAAAAAAAAAAACTTACAATGTCAATCTGGGAAACTTCGATATAAATCACGTCATAAATTCAAATTTATGTTCAAATTGTAAAAAGACCTACACAGTTCTTTGAATTTTTAAAAACAACATGAACAGCTTACTTTTTTAAATGTATTTGAATAAAATTACAAGGGATATTAAATCAGGGAATGTATAAAAACAAGCAAATTATATGTAAAACTCTTTGTGCAACTATAAAAAGTTTTTTTTTTAATAATTATATTTGGTTAATTACAATTAAAATACCTTTCTATAATTTATTATGAAATAAAACAAATTTTGATATCATTTTAAAATTTTAAATTAATTGGAAATAATAATAATAAAATGTTTACTGTAAATTGTAGTATTAAGATATAAAAAATGATTAGAAAATTAAATGAGAAAATAAATTATGGAATTATAAACGTATAATAAATGATAAACTGTATTGTTATTGTCCTAAAAATGTAAATATCGGTCTTACATTATAGGTCAATTGTTCAGTAAGCAGTAGTATGTTTTTATCAAGTTTATGTTTTTTCTATATGACATGCCTCGAACAAACTTAAACCCTTTATCGTGACGTTGTGCGATCTTAATATTTTCATTATTTCTACTTTTGTGTCCTGAAGTTGATAAAAGTTTGATTTACATTGTTTCCTATGTTCTTTTATCGGTACTTCTAGTTTTTCCCCGCCTTCCTAATATAAACCGCGTCACAATCATCGCATTTTATACTTCGTAAAGTCCATTGTGTTGTAAATATGTTTTTTCTTGTGTACTATTGTTATATGTAAATGATTTGCAAAAGATTACTTGATTCCCAGGTGGCAAAGTGACGTGAAATGACGTCTATTAACCCCTTAAGCGATTATTCCGTATATATGCGGGCTCAAAACGTAAATTTGTGGATTTTGAGGCATTTATTTATCATTTTAGGTCACTCTGCTACCTGGGTTTGAATGCTAGTTGTATGATAATGGTTTTAATTTTTTTTTTGTTATTATATTTGAAAATCTATGTTAAGTAAAATGCTTATATGTACTTATATTAATGCCATTATTAACGTTTTTATTGTCTCTATTTAATGGATCGTTTGTGTTTTGTAGGAATCCTTTTATTTTAACTATAATATTTAATTCTTTATTATATTCTACTAGTTTCAGTTGAATATTATGTAAACGGTTTAAATAGTAGTGAATAGGTGCTAATGTTTGTGATGTGAATAATATGGTAGAGGTTTGTTTTCTGTAAACAGAATATTCAAATTGTTTTTCGTTTCGGCGTATTTGTAAGTCTGAAAAATTTCATATTTTGTTGTTTCCTATTTCTTATTTCATCAGTAAATTCTAATTTATCCTGAATGTTATTAATATAATTAAAAAAGTTAATTTCATTCTGTATTTTCATCCCACAAACAGAAACAGTCATCCATATAACACTGCGTTTAAAATTAACCATTTTTTGAATTATAATAACATTCACGATAAATTAAAATTCACTCACGAAATAGAAAACAACAAAATATTATTTTTTTTTATACTTACAAATACATTCAAAAGTAGAATATATATTTTAGCATAAACATTTAAATAAACAAATAAAAAGTTGCGTGAAAAGATACAACAACACGATACAAAGACAAAACACAAATTCATTATTAAACACAAATTAAAAAACGATCCATTAAATAGAAACAATAAAAACATTAGGAGATAATAATATTATAATTTACTATAAGCACTTTAATTAGAACAGATTATTAAATAAAATAACAAAATTATTAAAACTATTATAACATACAATCGGCATTCAACTCAAGTCATCTTTTGCAAAACATTTACAATAATTGGAAGAATAATTGATTCAGAAATTAGCATGGAAATCTCATTATTAACGTGAAAATATTTGCTAAATTGTCGATCTGAAACTACAATGTAAATAAACGATAACAATAATTGTAGGACGACTTTAAGCCACTATATGCCACTTGTATGCTAATATCAACCGAGTGTTACACACGTTTTTAAGGTGACCTAATTATTAGCGTTAGTTAATTAATGCAAGTATAGTGGCTTAAAGTCGTCCTAGAATTATTGTTATCCTTTATAGATACATACGACAATTTAGCAAATATCTTCACGTTACTAATGAGATTTCCATCTTAAACTCCCATTCATTTATTCTTCCAGTTATAAGTATATACAGGGTGTATCAGATATAGAGGTAAATATAATAATATGTAGCAGCTGTAATCATATACGATCAAAAAGTCTTAATGCACAGGGGGTCTATCTGTAAACATTAACGAGAAAAAAATATTTTGTAAATGCCGTGGGCTAGAGCCGCACCTGTGCCTAACCTAAATGCTGACCCTCACATACCACTATCATTCAGCCATTACCGCTGTTAGTTTTGTGTGGATTGCCGGTTGGAGTGCAAGCTACTTTGAACATGTTATTTAAATTCTTCCCGTCTCGAAAAAACGATCCTTTTCAGGACCATCATGATTTCATACAAAGAAAATCGAAGCTTGATGCATCGGCAAAAGCGCGGGAATGTATAGATTCATTTTCGCGCGACATCATAGCAAAAAGGCGTGTTTGCAAATTTTCTGTATCTACATTTATTTCTGTGTAATTCGATTAAATTCATTTTGCGTTATTTGATTAAATAAATCCAAAAGAAATAACTCAGATTCATGTGGTACCGTTTATTAACAACTAACTCTCGATTCGACAAAGCAAAAGAAAAATATTTACGTTTTTTGTAACTACTTAAGTCGCATATCCAGTGAAAAGCGAATGTCTTATCAGGATATTAAAAATAATACTTTGTAGACTTACGTAGAACGCTCTTAACAAGTAAGGAATGTTTATTTTATAAAAACCCGTACAGCATTTTACACTTCAAATACATAGCAGATACATAAAACTTGAAATATTGCTACATAGCAGACACATAGCTGTTCATATCAATTATGTATTAAAAACGTATTTAATACCGATAAATGTCCGCGATTGGTACGTATCTGGAACGTAATTTACCTTACATACCAGATACGTGTTCAATACGTAAATTATATATTTATACGTATCTCTAATATTGCAAATACGTATCTAAAATGTATACAGAATGTCCCACATTTACTTTCCCACGTATTTACTGGAAACTAATGGAGATAGAGTTGCAGTAAAATCCAGTGGAAATGGGACGATATAGTACATAAACTTCTGTCATTAGAACTCTCCCCGTATAAACAGCCGCTTTCCCTCTCTTCCACTTTGTTTTTTTTTAAATTGTACCCCAATTTTTCCAGCAAGTAACAGGCTATTTATACGAAGGGTGTTATAATGGCAGAATTTTACGTACATATCGTCCCAGTTCCAATTAATGGATTTTATTGCAACTTTTTTGTCCATTAGGTTCCGAGTAAATACGTGGGAAAATACATGTGGAACACTCTGTATGTAGGTTATTTATTCAAACACATGCAGAGCGTTTTCCTGCAGGCTATCCAAACATAGTATTACACAGAGTATCTTTTTTCAACACCAATTAAAACAAAGTAAGTATGATTCTCTGTGTTGGTTGCTGGAAAAAATATATATCCAAAACTAACAAGATATAAACTTATTATTTTCTTATTAACCTATATATTTTAATACATTTAATAGATTTATAAAAAATATATATAACATGTATATTTTTTATAAAACATATATTTCGATATAACATTTTTAACAGTACACATATTATAGTGATATTTTATAGTAGTATTTTAATATCACTTCATCACTCTTGATGTTGAACAGTATGATTAGTTTGGTTTTCTCTTTGTCTCTGAAACAATCAAGAAATCGGATTTTAATATATGTAATATTATTAATTATAGAAATATAAAAGGTAAAAAAGGAAGACGTTTCTATTAATATATTATCACAAGGAATCTTTCAAATCTTTAACATTGTTGAAATATTTTTGGATAAAAACAATACAATTAATCCAATGAAGGACTGTTTTATAAAAATTACATTTAAAAAAGCACGTCATAATTCAACTTTTATAATATTAATATTTAGATAAATAAATATAATAATTTACTCACGCAATTCTGTGAAGACGTATAGGAACTTGAGCAATCCAATTAATCATGAGTTTTGTAATCATTTCTTCGGTTGAATTTATATCGTGCAATTGAACAACAGCTACAAATATAGAAAAGTATTTATAATACTGTACATAGAATACTATGAACATTTTACAACTTACCTAATACCTTAATAATAATTAAGGGTTTTAAAATTTCGAAATGTTTTTTTTCCCTTGAGCTCCTTTCCAACTATATGTCATCCTTCATCAATGCTTTGAAAATGTTTTTTATTGCATCCTGTAGATTTGTCCCACCTTTCAATTTCAAAAAGTCTCTCTACAATAATTTGAGATATGTAAATTATTAATATAAAATGAAATCTGTAAATATGTGAATATGAAAAATTAACCTAAAAAAACACATTCATAATCAAATACGCATTAATATTTGTACAGTTACAATCGTATGGAAATTCTAATCATTACAAATCCAAAATTAACCTTTGACTCACATAAATTATTTTTCACATATATAATAACTATTTTAATATCTGATCACCGGCGATTATAACCAACATTATAACTATCAAGTTTTTTTAGGTTAATGATGCTACTGGATACTACTTGATACTACGGTGACTACGCTAAATGCACAAGCACCAACGAATGTATGGCGGATTAATACATTTTGTCCAATATGTATCAACTACATGTTTTCTTTAATATATTATATATATATGCGCAATATACCTGCTATGTATTATATACGTATTTTCACTTGAATACATCAAACATATTACATTAATTACATATTTAACACGTTATATTTCATACGTAATAAAATGTAATGTAAATGCAATATTGTTACGTATTTAATATGTAATTGCAATGAAAGGTGCTGTATGGGAAGGAGAAATTTAAAATGCCTCAGTTTTGCTATTTTTACAAGGGTGCACTGGTAGATTGGCTTTTATTTATTCAGAATGACGTTAAATGAACTTACAGCATACCATTATGAATAATACCAAATGAGTGCAATGTATTTATACATAATACCACGTTTAGCGGGTGCTTAAGATGACGCTTCCTTGCATCAGGCCCGGACTAAAGAATTTTTAGCTCTAAATTTTACTTTTTTTTATTTTTTAATGATGAAATCCGGTTTCGGCGAGTTTGTGCTTTATATGTCGTGTAGTTAACACCCAAGCAAAATTTACTTTTTTATTTGATACACCCTGTATACCGCTTTCGGCGTATAATACATTAGGTTAGACCAATAGCACTGATGATCCTTGGTAAGGTGAAACATATGTATGCTAATATCAACCGAGTGTTACACACGTTTTTAATGTGAGCTATTTACAATAATAGTACAAAAAGAACAATACAATGGAATTTACAGTATAAAATGCGATGATTATGATGCGGCATACATTGAGCAGACGAGCAGAAAACTAGAAGTACGAGTAAAAGACCATAGAAAAACGATGTAAATCAACTTTTATCAACATTAACTACAAGGCACAAAAGTAGGAATAATGAAAATAATAAGATCCCACAACGTTGTGATAAGAGGTTTAAGTGTTAAGTTTAATCGAAGCATAATCATGTAGAAAAACATAGTACTGGTTAATGAACGAATAATTGAATTATAATGTAAGACAGATATATACATTTTTAGAACAATAACAATACAGTTTATCACTGGAAATTTATCAATTATTATTAATTAATAACATCATAATTTATGTTTTCATTTAATTTTCGAAACATTTTTTATATTTTAATACTATCATTTATTGTTAAATTTTATTATTTCAAAATAATATCAAAATTAATTATATAAAGATATTTCATTTTATACAATCATTTATATAATGATACACTAAACTTTTGTTATAAGCATAAATTACATCTAAATTATTATATTTAAAATAACATTCATTGAAGTATTGTGAACATAATGTGTATTGGATGTTTTACGATATGTACTTTTAAAACTTTTTATAGTTTTGACACAAAGGTTTTACACCACTTAACTGGGCCATTAGAATTTTTCGAATTTCCAGTTGGAATTTAATTTTGAAACTTGCAGAGTAGTCGCGATAACTACAATATCCTATACATGGTGTTCAGAAACTCATGTCCAATATGGATATCTTTAAAATAAAAAAAATCTTCTTTTGTTTAATGGAACGTGGTATTTTGCAGTGCAGTATTGAATCGATTAATATTAAGGTTTAATATATCTCGACCCTTTTGATAAGCTGTCATTTTTAAAACAATATATTACAAAAGAAAAAAAAAACACCGCTGAAAGTCTGTTAGCATCCCATTTGAAAATAAATGGATAGCATCTTTTCTATATTTAAAATCTAACGACATTCCATAGAACAAATATATTAAAAATTATGAAAATATGGCCTGTCTCGACTAAGAATTGACGCAGCCATCGAACTAGTCTTTTCAACCGTGAATAAAATATGGACATCTGATAAGTCGCAATCAAGTGTTGGAGACACCATGAAATCAATTTCGTGCACAAAATATAATTTAAGCACTTAATTCTTGCAATTCTTCTTTTATAATAAACTTAAATAGCTTTAATTTTTTTCTTTTATTTATAATTTTTACTTATAATACAAATACCATACTTATGATCGATTTTGTTCGCCTTACCAACATTAAAATGTGGGCACTTTAGCCTAGGCCCAAACTGTAGCTTTAATATAAATAAATATTGATTCGAACTGCAATTTTGCGAGTTTTATTAAATATTTTGGTTGATAAAAGTTTGATTTACATGGGTTTCTATCTTCTTTTATCAGTACTTCTAGTTTTTTCGCCGTCTCCCTAATATAAACCGCGTCACAATTACCGCCTTTTATACTTTGTAAACTCCATTGTGTTGTAAATATGTTTTTTTTTCTTGTGTAGGTACTATTGTTATATGTAAATGCTTTGCAAAAGATGACTTGATTCCCAAGTGGTTAAGTGACGTGAAATGACGTATAATCGACGTCAATATGACGTCTATTCCGTATATATGCGGGCTCAAAACGTAAAATTATCAATTTTGAGGCATTTACCTCAAAAAATAATGATCGCTTAAGGGGTTAAACGTCATTTTAGGTCACTCTGCTACCTGGGTTTGAATGCTAGTTATATGTTAATGTTTTTAATTTTCTTTTTTATTATATTTGAAAATCTACGATAAGTAAAACGGTTATATTTATATTAATGTCATTATTAACGTTTTTATTTAATGGATCGTATTCTAATAATTAATTTCTCTATTGTTTTGTGGGAATCCTTTCATTTTAACTATAATATTTAATTCTTTACTATATTCTACTAGTTACAGTTCACCCTGTATATGGCAATCTAAGGACACATAGTAAGTAAACGAATCATTTTAGCTTAAATTACTCATTGAATTCGTGGACGAAGCATCTAGCCGGCCACCTTGTCTAAGAATAAATATAAAAATCAATTTCCTTAGCATTTCATTATTTATTGAGTATAGGGATTAAAGAGGCCGACATTTGATGCAATTAATAGATCATTCAAGGACGGTCTTTCCTTATTTTTTTGTTTAAAATTTTATAAGAATACATAATACATTAAATAACTATTTAATTTCAGATTAATACGGAGAATTGGTCCAGTATCGCTTAGCAAACGTCTGTACGACATAAACAAATATTCCCAGAAGAAATACAAGTGTGCTGTAATACAGTGTAAGACGAAAGGACAAGTACAACAGCCGAAAAAGTCGAAAGCGGGAAAATCATAACCCATAGATACATTTTAAAATAGATTAGAACCATTAGTAAGTAGTAATTTATTGTAGAATGGTGCTGTGACGAAATAAAACGTAAGTGAACAAATTGAGATTCTTTATTTCAAAAAATGTATATGCAATATAAAACAAATAATAATAATAAAAAAATATACACAGAAAATAAATACTTTTAAGTTACAATGCATGTACAGTCTCAGTTTCGAAATATCTTACGCAAGATATCCTTATTTCCATTTACTAGAATATATTTACACATCTAAACTGCGACAAAATCAGTATCCTCTGGAAATGCACAGGGTATAGTAAACGTTTTGCAGGTAGATAAAAGTACGACGGATCGCAAGTGTCGGACGCATGAATGAATTATTTAACGCACTACAACAGCCGTCAGTTCGTAGTTCTACCTACAAAATTACTACAAAAACGATAGAAGAAATACTGAATGCACCGGTGGTAAGATCATCCGTCCCAGCTAGCACAATGACGTCATTTTCACGCCATATATTGAGAAATTATTATTAACTGACGTCCTATTCACGTCAGTGTGCTATCTGGGGTATTAGTGTTTGAAATTCTAATTCACTAAAATGAAGTATAAAAAGAAAGCAATGCGTGCGATAAACCCTTACAGATGGAAATGATTCAAATTAACACGAAATATTCGATCAAAAAGAAACACACTCAGTATTTTTGAAGTGTGTTTTCCTTCGAATGAATACTCTAGCGCTTTAGGGGAATTTGCGCATCCCTAGAGGACATTATTAAAGACGTCGGTATGACCACCACAGAAAACTATTCGGTGTTCACATTATTATCATTATTATTATTTTTTTTTAAAATAATACCGAGTGATTTACCATGAAAAAATATTACTTTCTCCACATTCACTGAATGAATTGCAAGAGTATTGTTGTTACAAAACGATTATTTCTAAACAGAATCACCCCGACACATAAGCTTGCTTTCTTTATTCACTGGAAATGTTTCCCTTGAATCAGTCGATTATTCGATGAGTACTTACATTGACTTACACTTTAAAAAATTTCTGCCCACCTATAATTAGTTTTGTTTGTTTCTTCACATGGTCATCTACACTTTGCTAAAAAACGTAATTACATACACGAAAAACTGACCGAAAACGTTCGTTATTAAACACAAATAGAATGGCAGCTATTTACACTCCATCGACTTCATATAGGTACATAATATTACAAGCACACATTAGTTACTGTTGCCTCAAATCTTACAAGGAGAACCCACCAGATATTAAACTCACTTAAAAGTCAGTCCTGGCTTTATCAGGTGGTAATAGGGATAAACCCGCGTTAGTTGAATCATTGTTGAAAAATCTGGGATGATACAAAAAGGAAAGTGATACTAGAAACATAAGCAAGGTCAAAATAATTATTAAAGGTCAAAAAATCAAAATTATGTTTATCTGAAAGCGTATAAAGATAGTAAGAAAGTTATTTTGGATAAACCAAATTATTTCACAACTGTCATAACAATTTACTTTCGAGCAATCAGCAATTAAATGTTAACGTATTGTACAATCAACTCAAAAAAAATATGACTTAGGTACGTAAAACAAATTCGTAAACGCCAACTTTAAATGCAATGCTATCATCAAGAGGGGGTACATAAGAGAAAATGATAAAGAGGTGCCACCGACAAAGCAAGGGATAGAGGAAATAATCAAGAAGTTTAGGAACAATAAAACACCAGTAGGAGAAGAAGAATTGGCAAATAACTTATATGACAAATAAATACAGTGTGGAGAGACGAGACTATAATAATAATAATAATATATATTTCTAACAAGTTAAAAAATACCCAATTACAGGAAAATACATAGAAGAAGAAAAAAGTACTTGGCAAGGAGTATTAACAAAGTATAAAAGTGTATCATTCATTCTTACAATCTAAGATTTAAGCGTAAAAGAAAACTATAACAATTTGCTTACATAATTCAAAGAACAAAATAAGATCATCAAATAGTCAGGAATCAATGAAAAAAGGAAAGAGAAAATCGACTATAACTGATTGAAGGAGGCGTAAGCACACTTTACAATAAATTTCAAGCCATCATTGTTGATGTCGCATACATCTGAAAGTTTATTAAAATGATCACACATTAATGAGACGGGAGATCGGAGCAGCACATTGGATCTATGTTGATCATAATTAAATGTAGGGTGATAACGGCAATTGAGCCTATTAATGAAAAAGTTAAGTTTATGTAAAAGCCACGGGCAGTCGATTCTATTATGCACCAGGTTAAATAAAAATTTAATCAAACTAACCATTCTTCTAACTTGCAATGATTCAAATTGAATTGTGGCTAAAGTACCCCATTATAAAACCCTTAGTGGATAAGATCCCTCAGCTAAAAAGTAAAGAAACTTGAAAAACTTTCTTTGAACCGATTCAATATTATTTATATGAATTGAGTAAATGGAACCATATTAAATTGGCATATTCTGAATTAGAGCGTATAAAAAAAAAGAACAACGTACGCAACGTCCTGGTATCACGAAAATCTCTACAATTGCGGTAAATAAAACCATAAATTTTAAAGGTACATCTGCTATGTGATGAGAAAAAGAAAGTTTAGGATCAAATAACACTCCCAGATCTTTCGTTAAACTTACGGAGATTAAAGTAGTACCGGAGATCGTATAAGAAAAAGTAACGGGGTTGATCTTTTTAGTAAAAATCATAGAATTACACTTAGAAACATTAAGTGAAAGCCTGCATTTACTACACCAGGAAACAACAGCGTTGATGCCACTCGGATGGAAAGAATCGTTAATATGTCCTACACATAAAAAGGGAGATAGAGATTACAGAGATATTGCACTGATGGACGTTTTATACAAGATAATTAAGAACAAATTAAATCAAATCACCTAAAAAAATTGGGGGAATATCAATGCGGTGTTCGAGGAAATAGTTAGCATCAAGTGTTTATATTTGAGCAAATAGTTGATAATAGTATAGATCAAAATTTATCTCTCTATATGTTATGTTATATGTGTTATTGATTTTAAACAGGCTTATGATAAAATAAAAAGGAACAAAATATACATATATTACAATTTCCCAATAAAGGCAAAACTCATAGGTTTGGTAAAGAGGACTGACTGAAACAGAATACAAGATATTGATTAAAGGCCAAACAAAAATTTAAAGTGAGTAAAAGTTTAAGACAAGGCAATCTACTATCCACAACAGTATTTATACTATCGTGGACGCAGCTGTAAAAGAACGTGGGATCTTACAAACAGCACAATATACAACCATTGTGATTCTGGCAAGGACAAACGAAAACTTGATTGCAAGCAATCGAAAAGCTGGAAAAGGCGACAAAAAATAGAGGCTCGAAATAAATGAAGCTAAAAACTACATTTATGTTAGCGAAGCGAACAGCAGGGAACATAGAAAATCGAGGACTTAAATAAGAACTGAAGGTTCAGAATATTATTTCAATAGAGTGGACAATTTTAATCACCTAGGGGTCAAAGAGAAGAAAAAGTAGAAACGCAAGAAAGAATTGCTAAAGGTATAAAACGTATGGGAGGGTTACTGCATATTCTACGGTCAAAAAACGTTTCACAAAATGCAAAAAAAAAGAATTTACAAGACTATAATAAGGCCAGTGGTTACTTATGGAGAAAAAGCATGGAAGCGGAATAAGAAAAATTGTCGTGGGAAATGTTGTAGAGAAAGGTATTAAGAAAGATATATGGTGGAAAAAAGTAAATGATATATGAAAAAGACAAACAAATGAAGAACTTAATGAGTTATGCGGGGAACCACCGATAACAAATGTGGTGGAGGCAAGGGAAAAATAACTGAAAGACCACGAGCGGAATGGTTACAGAGGGTGAAAAAGGATCTGGAGAATATCGGACTAAGGAAATGGCACAAAAAAGAAGATTTGCAACTAACCCATGGACCTTCTTGGCTCGGAGTGCTGACATATATGCACAACACATTTTTGCAAAGAGTATAAGATTTTCCATATTTTCTAGACTTTTTTTTAAATACATATTGCCAGTTGGCATTTATGTCTGATAGATTATTTTATACACGCATATTAAAAGAAATTCTTATAAAACTAAACATTAAACAGTTTTTTTTTGTAACGAAAGTAACCGATTCAGTAAATTTATTTCTTCAAATAATTACACATCTAAAATAATTTTTGAGTAAAGCACAGTACGGCTACGTAATTAAATGCAGACCACATTAAGTATTTGCAAATTATATCATTTAAAACACCCGTGAGCGATCAGTCGATGGCTGAAGTAAAAAAATTTAAAAGATTTTACGGTATGCGACAAAGTTGTCGCAACCTTTTCGGCTAGAAATTTACATTCGCAGAATTTGACCTTCGTAATTTCCGCTAAAGAGTTCAATAAAAAAAAATAATTAGGATCTACACGTACGTAATCGCTGGTAGATTAAAGGAGATGTAGTTTTCCTTAGGGTTTATTTTCCCTATGTCATTATTCTTTGAGTTGAGTGTACATACTTAGTCCTTCATATTAAAGTTTGTTTCTTCTTTTAAAAAGTTTTGTCTTCTAAAATATACGCTACAGAAGTGATTTTAAACGGTTGACGATGATTTGAATTTCTAGATTTTATGGTATATTTTAAAATGTTCGAAATGGGTACAGTTCTGGGCGGTCCGTTAGCAATGACATATTTTTCATTAGTTATTATTACTACAGTTTCAATGGCCTCGTTCGTACGGCGCTGTCATGAAATTTGTGCAGCGGGAAATTCAAACCATCAATCTCACCGTACACATCAAACAATGAGAAAGGATCTCATACAAGCAATGGTAAGAGAAACCAAAGAAGTTATTAAAAGTTGCCCTAATTTCATCAATGCAAGTTTAAAGCGCAAATTGTCCATTTCAAGTCTGACAGTCTGTAAATTGTATTGCCCTACCTAAAATTCATATAATCAGGACAAGTTATGAGAGCTATGGTATCAGGTATAGATTCACTTAGGTATAAATTGCCCAAATAGCTAGTGGACGAACACAAAAATTGACCCATTAAAGTAGGAAGTCTTGAGGAAGTGAATTCTTTAGATTTTATTATTACTACTAACTAATATGATTGAATCAAATGAGAGGGACGTTTTGGTACATTTTCATATTTATTCACCCATCCCAAGTGTACCAATATTGGAAATTGTGGAATATAAAGTATTAACTTCCCTAAGAAGCAACAATGAGGCATCCAATGTTTCCATTCATTGCTAACTTATTAATGAGAGTGTGTGAGACAGACTTGAGAAAAAGATTTGTCTAAGATTTGCCACAAAATTAGATTCATAATTCTATCTCCTTAAATATCCTGCAGAAGAAGAGATAAACAATAAACTTCCTTTCCTAGACAGCTTGTTAATTTGAAACAACATATTAGAATAAATATAACAATGAAGTGTCTATTTGGCGAGTTCTCCTTGTCAACAGAGGAGTGTAAGTATTTACTACATTCACTGACTTTGAGTATAAAAAAAAAACTAGCAAATATATATGAATATTTTGGAATTGACAATCACAAAAAACAAACAATAGGGGAATCAAATATTTTTACAATTATCACAATGAAGAAGCATTACATAAGCGCGAGTTGTGTTTAAACATATATAGTATATATATACATATATATAGAGTACATATAAAAAATGGTCCTTATATTAATAATTAATCGCTAATTAAATAATTCAGATTGAGATGATTATTTAAACTCTCCGTGTGTGTGTTACTTACTGTCTGGAAATGTGCGCCTTGAAAACGAAAATGTGTAATGATAAATCTAAAAAAACGTATAATCATTATTAATCATACAGACGAAGTTAAAATAAGAATCCCATTGTTTGGAATGGAGGTAGATTTTTCAACCAGCTCGAACTCATGGCACTTTTCTTACCTTATTCGACGTGAAAAGGAAATACAAAATTCTGGCACAAAACAAGTATACGTGGTGTTATACAACCATATACAAAAAAAAAAAAATAAACAACATAAATACACATGATATGTTTTCCACTTAGTATAAAATAATTATAATAAAAGCGACTTTTAAAACAGATCTATTACATGATTAGATCAATAAACGCCGATAGTATCTGGCCTTAAATATTTGTTTTGATGATCCCAGGTAGCAGAATAACGTGAAATGACGTTTAATTGACGTCCATATCACGCAATAGACGTTATATCAACGTCTATTAAACGTCATTTTAGGTCACTCTGCTACCTAGGATTGCATAGCTGCTTTAATGTAATAATGTTTTTATCCAGGCCGACATCATCAGCCATTTCTGATCGTTTTTATAATCCAAAGGTACACAGAAATCCTTTTGCGATTATTAGATAAAATACTATGAGGAAATAAATAGCCTTTAGTAGATTTAAATAAAACTCATTTAAAAAAATAAAATAGAATAAAAAAATACCGTTTTCACTGCATGTTCCGATGATCTGCTTTTGTTTTTATTTTTTGTTTACTGTTCGTGGGTCTGGCGTTATGAAAGGAATGTAAAGGACTGCCAGTTCTGCCACCATAGTTAAATATCACATAAACCATGTAACTCTGCGTAGTTCAATATGGCACGATGCAAGAATTCGTACTGGCCCTGTAAGGGATGGAAAAATGCGAAATTAATAATCGCGCGACATCTCGCATGGGAGTAGTACTCACGTAGCTGTTGATCATCGCTTGTCTTTGGGAGCGTAGCTTCCTCGTCACTATGAAGATGTCGACTCGATGTTCGACGCGCAATTGTTGCACTAGGATGCTCAATCCGACGAACATCGAACTCCTGTCGGCACCTAAATTACAATGAACGACCATGGGGGTTGGGGTACCGTGTTGAGCCACCGCCGACTGGGCGAAATCGACCAGTTCGATTAGGCCCCTAGTCACTTCCGGTACCTGAACACATATCCGTAAAAATAAAACTAATTCCGGATCCCCACATCCTTGCGTGAAGGAATTATAAAGATACACAACTAAATAGAGAAATCGTACCATACATGCATCCTTTTCTATAATCTTTTCTTAAACAATAATATTTCTCACAGAAAGTGCAGCATTTGAAAAGTAACCTTGAGCAGTCGTTCAGTTGTATTACTGCTTATAAAACATACCAACGTTATAATCTCTATATATATATGCAGAAAGAAATTGTATATTTTGATAGTCCGTTTGTTTGGAGGTTAGTTATCAGGCAATTTATCGTATTTAAAGTAATGGAGAATAAAAAAAAAATATGGAACACCTTCCAAGGCGGGCAAAACTAACGAGGACAACAGTAGGATGAGATTCTGGAATTGCTAAGGGATATGAAAAGGAAGATGTGCAGGAAGATATTAAGGACATGAGAAGAGACCAACAGGAAGTTAGGGCAGAACTGAGTCGACTCAAAGATGAAGATGAAATGTTAAGGCACAATAATGAAAAGATAATAAGGGAAAATGAAAAGTTAATGCGGGAAACCAGTGAGATCAGAAATTATGTGGAATATGTGGCTTAAAGAGAGAAAGAAATGTAGTTTTAATTGAATTAACTATACCGCGTGAAAAGTTGCGAGCTGTCGATTGCATTCTGGGCAACTAGAAATGGGAAGGACTTCAACTGTAGGCGTAGCTACGCACCAATTCCCAGCACAGATTATTTTTGTTATTTATTAATGTAAACGTCGGACTGTATTACGAATAGTAATCACGTTAAGAATTGATCTTTCGGGATAATTTACTGCAAATAAATCGTGTGTAACTTCTGCTGAATTGCCACCGTAAAATTGTTTCACAAAAAATAAAAAATAGTTTTTCCTCGGGCGTATAATATTCCATTTTTTTTTTTATAAAATCACTGACCGCGATATAAAATTTGAGGACCATACCCTAACATCCGGCAACGCCTTGTTAAGAAATGAGCGAAATAAATCGAAGGCCGGCTAAACTGGAAGTATTAGGGGTATGGTCAGAACAAAACAACAGACCACCTCAAAAATTCTCAAAAATTAACAGAGTAGTAAGACAAGGTGATCCTCTGTCGGCGACGTTTTACGTTTATTATTTGTTATAACGTCTATTGGCATCATAAGCATCAATATCCATCACGGTAATATGAACAACATCACAATCTTCCATTCGCCCATTCCTTAATAATAAATAAATGTGTGTGATCTGACAAAACCTTTGATTAAATAAATTGTATCACTATAGGATGAGAGACTTTTTCAATGCTACTTGAATCTTTGCGGGCAGTTTATTGAAATGACACATCTACCTATCAATAGCATCATTCATTTGTAATCTTTGTAATTATCGCACTAGAAGGCTGGATAAATAGTGTGGGGGTTCCACATGGATCCATTGTAGGACCTCTGCTACTTTTATTGTACATAAACTTGCTTCCTGCGTAGATTTTTAATAGTGCCACGTTCTATGCAAATAATAGGACCATCATTGTAACTGATCAGAATCACAACGAATCGGTAGATAATGTAAAACATATTACATCATTGAACTATTTGGCTTTCCAAAGAAAACCTCGTCCTTAATGATGTCCTAATGGTTTCAAAACTATTTATCTGGAAGAAAGTTTGAATTGTGTGTAGATTCTGATGAATTTAATTGTATTGACATTGAGCATGGTGTACCTCAAGGTTACCTAGGCCCTTTATTTCACATCTTGTACATTAATAATATTGGACATATACAGAATGTTAATTACTTTATATATGTTGACGACAAAGTTTGTTCCATCTTTCAGGGAAAACTCAAAAAAGTATATATTCTTTTATTTTTTAAACAATTTACATAAACACCTTGGGATCCGTGAATGTCACATTCATTGCGTGTCTTTATAATTCCTTATCTCGACACTAATACTTACTTCACCATCGACAGTGGGCCAGCCGTGATATTGCAGATGTGTCACGCTCAATTCCTCGCCCTCTCTGTTCCGCACGTAAATTTCTCTCCGCGTGTAGTAAGGACAGCTCTCCGCTTGCACGTATCGCACCGTAATGTGATCGTAGACGAATTCATCTTCTGGCCAATATCGGGGACATTTCCCTTCGCCCAATTCCGACAGCATCACGACGACACTGACGCCTTGCTCGGAGATCATTCGCCAGAAGTCGGTGATCGTCGACTCTAAGGGGTCCTGCGTGATTATGAACGATTCCGAATTGTCGTAGCCTTCGATGAAAGACGCGTTGATGTAGGTGGAATGTTCTTTACCCGATAACGGCGTCAATATTACCCTGTTTCTATCGTACGGAATTACAGTGTCGTTTCTGTTCTTTTCGCGATTTTCTTCTCCGCTCGCAACTGAACAGGATTTACGGTCTTCTAAAGCGTTCCTGATATTCTGTAAAAAAGATTAAAATTGCTTCGTTTCGATTTTTTTTTTATTAGCATGTAATTTGGGTTTCGTTCAAAAATTTGATTCTCTCATGCAAACTATGATTAAAAAAATAAATAAATAAAAAAAAGGCAGTTTACCTCAAATTCATCTTCCATTCTTGATCTGGTCTTATCCCTATCGACTCTCTTCAATTTCTCAATAGCAGGTTTCAGATCTGAGGCAGATATTTCGGTATCGCCATACTGAGCCACCTCCATCAGCGCCCGATATATAAAAATATACTGTTTCTGCAACAAAAACATATTATAAGGAGAGCAAAAGAAGAGAAAGAGAAAGGAAAAACGGTAAAGATTGGATATAGTAAAGTAATTATAGACGGAGTGGAATGGAAATGAAATAAAAACACCGAACAATTGGAAATTCAAAAAAACAAAAAAAACAGTTAGTAAAGCTGACGGAAGTATGGAGACGAACCAGGTTAGTAAAAAGAATATGAGAATGGATAAATTGAAGCAAACACAAAGATATAAGCACTTGAAAGAAATAGTTTCAGACGGAAAACAGAAAGAAGATGCAGAAAATAAATTAAAAAAAGTAGACAAAAGGAAAATAGAAAATGTATATGTACAGCAGTGTGATACATGGAAACTAGGAGTGTGGAACACAAGGAATTTGAATGGAAAGGAAGATGAAATGGTATATGAATTCGATAAGGTTGGCCTAGATATATTGGTAATTCCAGAAACAAAGAAGAAGGGGGAGGGAGAAATTCAATTAAAGAATGGACACGTACTAATCTACAGTGGTGAAGAGAGCAATGGATGGAATAGCATGCGTAATAAATGAGAAATTAGCAGGAAATATTATATCTTGGAAAGGATGGTCAGAAAAAATATTAGTAGTTGAGGTAATGATAGAAGAGGAGAAAAACACAATAATATCAGTCTATGGACCCAATGAAAATGCGAGGAAGGACATAAAAGATTACCGAAACTAGTGATGGAGTCATATATGTAGCAGGAGATTTCAATAGCAGAGTTGGTGTTAGAAGAAATGAATGGGAGCAAGTAATTGGAAAATATGGAGAGAAAGAAAGAAACAACAACGGAGAGAGGCTGCTGGAATATTGCACAATGAATAATTTAATAATAACAAATATATTTTATGACCATAAGGAAATACACAAATTCACAAGAACCTTATCCGGTACCAAGTAGAAATGAAAAATCTGTAGTAGATTATATACTAGTACAAAAACATAATAGACAACGAGTAAAGGATGTAAAAGTAAGAAGAGGACCAGAAATTTACAGTGATCACTACTTACTGGTAGGACAAATTAAAAAGCGAAGAATAAGGCACAGGAAGCAAAATTGTGGGCCGAGTACAACACAAGAGAAAATAAGAGCGCACAGATTACAAGAAGCAAACATAGCAGATAAATATCAAAAAGTAATAGAAAAAGCAGTTGTAAGTGAGCAGGATAAACTAGAAGAAATTTGGTGAAAAAATCGAAGGTAATAGCAAGGAAAACCAGAAACTGTTTTATAGAATGGTGAAAACTGTAAGGAAAAGAGAGCCTCTAAAAATAAATGCAATAAAAAACAAAGAAGGAATAATACTAACGAAGGCAGAAGATGTGTTAAGTAGATGGAAGGAACATTTTCAAGAACTACTGAACGAACACAATGAAATGGGAATGGAAAAAAGGATACCGAAAAAAGAAAAACCGAAAGAAAATAGAGACATAATAAATGAGAATATAACAGAAGATGAATTGAAGATCGCACTAAAGAAAATAAAAAATGGAAAATGGATTAAGAAATTGGGAAACAGAGGGAAAAGACTATTACTAAAATTGTATAATAAAATATGGAATGAAGAACAAATACCAACAGATTGGGAAATAGGGCAAATAGTACCAATATATAAAAATAATTATAGAGGAGTAACCCTTCTTAGTACACCGTTAAAATTATATGAACAAATACTGGAAAATAAAGCTAAGACCAATAATTGAAGCGACAATAGCAGAACCTCAGAGCGGATTCCGGTAGGGAAAAAGTGTTCAATATCATATTTTTACAATCGAGCAGATTATAGAGAAGACCGTGAATTACAATAGAAAAGCCTACTTAGCCTTTATAGATCTAGAAAAGGCTTTTGACAGAGTCCCACGAGATGTGGTATGTGAAAGCTTGAAACATAGGGGTGTGAACCAGTAATTAATAAGAAGTATTAATAGCCTCTATAAAAACACAAGAAACTATATTATCAGTAATAACTGCAAGTCGGAGGAATTTATTACAAGAGATGGACTGAAACAGGGAGAAATAATGAGTTCAGTGCTGTTTACAGTATTTATGGACGATATTATTAGAAAATGCCAAAATGATGTTAACAAACTGCAGGTAGGCTATAAAAATATGCAACCTGATCTTATTTCTGCGTGTGCGTTTGCTGACGACGTTGTAATTATGGCGGGAACGGAACAGCATCTGCAGAAAAGTTTAACAATATGGAATGGAGTGCTTTCAAAATGCAGAATGAAAATAAACGTTGAGAAAACCAAAGTAATGGTAATAGCAAAGGAACAACAAAACACCAACATACAACTAAACGGGAGAAGACTAGGGCAAGTACAACAATTCAGTTATTTAGGAGTCATCATCGATGAAACAGGAAGACAGGAAACGGATATAACACAAAGAATTGAGAAAAGCAATAAATTATATTATGCAATGAGTAATGCGTTTATCGGTAAAAAAGAAATATCAGCAAAAACGAAAATTGCTATATATAAAAGTGTTTATAGATCGACCTTAACATACGGATGTGAGACGTGGACATTAACAAAACGAATGAAATCGAAATTGGAAGCCATGGAAATGAAATACTTAAGGAAAGTCAAAAGTGTCACACTCAGAGATCGCGTAAAGAGTACTCAAATAAGAGAGGAGCTAAACATGAAACCATTGATGGAATTTATAGAAATGAGACAGCTAGCCTGGTGGGGACATTTATACAGGTTAAACACGGAGAGAGCTGTGAAACCAATAGGCAGACGGAGTAGAGGACGGCCACAAGAACAGTGGGATAGAGTGATGAACAAGATTCTGCAGAGTAAGGGGGAGACATGGAGTGAAGCAGGAAAGAAAGCGAAAGACAAGAGGTGGACAAGGTGGAAATTTGTACATCAGAGTGAATTTTAGTTTTAGATTTTATAGAATAGGGAATAGGTATTTAAGTTATAAGTAATATGTATACCGACATAATTCAATTAGCACCCTACACCATTTCGGTGGAAGGGGATTTGATTATATATACAGGGTGTATCAAATAAAAAAGTAAATTTTGCTTGGGTGTTAAGTACACGACATATAAAGCACAAACCCACCGAAACCGGATTTCATCATTAAATAATAAAAAAAAGTAAAATTTAGAGCCAAAAATTCTTTAGTCCGGGCCTGATGCAAAAAAACGTCATGTTAAGTAGCCGTTAAACGTGGTATTATGTATAAATACATTGCACTCATTTAGTATTATTCTTAATTGTATGTCGTAAGTTCATTTAACGTCATTCTGAATAAATAAAATCCAATCGGCCAGTGTGCTCTTGCAAAAATAGCAAAACTCAGGCATTTTAAATTTCTTCTTTTTATAAAATAAACATTAAAGCCGAAGGTGATCCATTGGCTATATACTGCCGTGATAAGACCGGCGATAACATACGGGGCAGTAGTCTGGTGGAGGAGGACAGAAGTGTCCTCCGCAGCGAAGATGCTGACCGCTGTCCAGAGACAGGCATTGCTGGGTATCACTGGCGCAACTAAGAGTACAGGGACCGCCTCTTTGGAGACCATTGTTGGCCTCCCCCCGCTGGAACTCTATGTGAGAGCGGAGGCAATGAATGCGATCCTTAGACTGAAAGCCAACAACCTGTGGCATCCCAACTTCAGGGTGGGAGGACACACTTATTATACGGACACGTTGCTGGACGGGCCATTGCTACAAATGCCCACGGACAGCATGGTACCCGAAATTATCTTCACTGAAAAGGTAAAAATCTCCATACCGAATAGAGACCAGGCACGTAGTGAAATCACTGCTAACGAAAACTGGTACACGGATGGATCCAAATCCAGCCAAAGGACAGGAGCCGGTATTTGTGGGCCCAGTCCTAATCAAAGGATATTCATAAGCCTGGGGAAACATACAACGGTCTTCCAGGCAGAGGTATTCGCCCTTGCACCTGTGCAGAAATGATTGCAAAAGGGGGCTACATGAGGAGGAAAATTAATATAATGACTGACAGCCAGGCTGTCATTAAGGCAATCTCAAACCCTGTAACTAGGTCAAAACTAGTTAGGGACTGCAAACAATCCCTCAATGCACTGGCACGAGACAACACGGTGTCTCTGATTTGGGTGCCGGGACATGAGGATATAAAGGGCAACGTAATAGCCGATGAACTAGCCAAGGAGGGGTCTAAGAGACACTTCATAGGTCCAGAGCCCGTATGTGGAATTACCAAGGATTAAAAGGGAGATTTGGACCTGGTTAGATAAAGAAAGTACAAAGAAATGGAGGTCGACTAAAGGTCAACTCCATACCAAAACGCTGATAGGGGATGGGGATGGTAGTTTCTCTGATAACCTACTCAAGCGCAGTAAGAAAGAAGTTAAAACCATTATTGGGTTGGCAACTGGACACTGTCCTCTGAAAAAGCATATATACAACACAGGCCGTGTAAGCGAACCGTGGTGTAGAAGATGCGAACTACAGGAGGAAACAAGTTTACAAGTAATCTGCACATGTGAGGAACTAAAGGTACTCAGGCAGAAATATTTCGGGAGAGATCTATTGGGGCCCTCGAAGGTACTCAAGTTTCCACTGGGCAAGATACTGGGCTTTATAGAGCACACCAAGCTGCTCGAGTGGAAATAAGAGAATCAATAGGGATGGTACAATGAGCATCAAGCTCAAGTGCCCGGACATCAAGTGCACACCCTAACTTGAATGAATGAATGAATGAAACATTCCTTTTTTGTTAAGAGCATTCTACGTAAGTCTACAAAGTATTATTTTTAATATCCTGATAAGACGTTCGAGTTTCACCGGATATGCGACTTCAGTAGTTACAAAAAGCGTAAAAATATTTTTCTTTTGCTTTGTCGAATCGAGAGTTAGTTGTTAATAAACGGTACCACATGAATCTGAGTTATTTCTTTTGGATTTATTTAATTATATAACGCAAAATGAATTGAATCGAATTACACAGAAATAAATGTTGATACAGAAAATTTGCAAACACGTCTTTTTACTATCTATCTATACATTCCCGCGCTTTTGTCGATGCATCAAGCTTCGATTTTTTTCATATGAAATCATGAGGTCCTGAAAAGACTAACAGCTGTAATGCCTGAATGATAGTGGTATGTGGGGGTATACTCGGGATAGCATTTGGGTTGGACACAGGTGCGGCTCTAGCCCACGGCATTTATAAAATATATTTTTTCTCGTTAATGCTTACAGATGGACCCCTTGTGCATTAAGACTTTTGATTGTATATGATTACAGCTGCTACATATTATTATATTTACCTCTATATCTGATACACTCTGTATATCTACAATTTCTGCGGATAGAAGGTTTATTTTAGATATATTTCGGGAAGTTATATTCGCCAACGCTTACCAATGACTGCACTAGGAAGTTTCTTTGGTGCCGTAGATCGCAAATCGTGTTAAATATAGCGACCTGATCCTCCTCCTTCAATTGCTGCAACAAACAATCCAAAGCCACCAAGGTGCCTGTCCTACCGACGCCTGCGCTGCAATGGACGAGTATGGAACCGCGTTCTGGGGAGTACACCTCGTTAATCCTCTTGATGAATTTGATTATACCGTGCGGATGTTCCGGCGCCATAAAATTTTCCACACAAATAGTGGTACTGCGTGATTTTCCTCTCTTCCGATTCCTTACCGCCCTTCCTGGTCAATTTCAATTCCCTCACGATGTAATCAGAGTATCGGGTCTCTTGGACGTGCGTAACGGATATCTCGCCGAATACTTTATCCACCTCCGTCTTATCCGGCCAATATTTGGCGCACTTCGTCTTGCTGTACTCTTCTAGATTCGTTAGCATTAATATCATCTCGAGATTCTGTTCCCATATTAACCGCCAAAATTCGTTCACCGTGGTGTCCATCGGACCTTGCGCGCAAATAAACTTCTTCCTCTCTTTGTAGCCCAAAACGTAATTCGCGTTGATATAATCGGAACCTGCTATCCCGTCGATCTGGCTCAACTTTACTCTGGTTTGGTCGTAAGCTTTTATATCCGGGTATCTGTTCTTGTAGACGTTCTCCCTAGCGTCTGACGCTCTGGTGGTACGATCGTTGAACCTATCCGGTAATAATTCGAACTCCTGCTGGAAACCGTAGTCCGAATCTCTGTGACGTTCAACGTATGCCGCTGCAAGGTCTCCCGTGGGCTATGGGGCACATATCTGGAGGATTCAATGACACTAAACGCTGTCTGCCACGCAGATTCCTAAGCGACGCTCTAAAAGTTATCATCTCAACCGCTTGGGCGTGAGCTTGCTTAGTATACCGATGCAGTATACACAACGCCACCCCAAGGAGCACCACGACAACTAGCAGACCGCACAGGATTTGGAAGACGATCCCCACAGAACCGGCTTCGGGGGCTGCAACGACTTCGGGCCCAGGATTGAGCATCATTAGATAATTGCTATAAACTGCCATCACTTTCTCATCGGAGCCCCGAACTGTAAATAAAAGCTACGCGGTGATTGATCGATATCGACTAACGTTAAACGAAAAGTTTACCGAGTATCTCGACGAAACCGGTATAGTTGCTGTTTATATCCAAGATGCCGTCGTGTGGCGGCAAGGTGTCGGTTTGGATATCATCGCGTCTGGCTCTATTCACGGTTGAATTGTTCAAGTGTGCGCTTTTCTCGCTGTTGAAGCTCGAGTAAGGTCGGAGGCCGATGCACTCTTCGCAAATCGAATTGGTCAAATTCAGTACCTCCTCGTCACCCAAAAACACCTCTGAATGAAATGTGGAGCTGCAAGATATTCCCATTATTAATGAGGTACTATATAAGACAAAAATCTTACATCAGATTTAGAAAGGGGAAATAAACAAAGAGAGAAGAACCATTTATGAAGTATGCGAGATTAATATAATAAGCCTTTGATGATAAGAAAACAGCAAATAAAATAACGAAGTGGTTAGTGTCTTTTTTTCCATTAAAGGAAACTTCAACAATTAATTTTCTTAGATTGGGGATGTCACAATTTAATGTCAATATGGGGGACGCCATAGGGTAGTGTCTTAGGACCCGTCTTTTGGAAATGACCTTCCCGAGTGTATATTCCCTTTCGTAAGCTGTTTTTGTATGTTGACCACTATTACATTGTTGTAGCAGATAAAACAATAACTCTCTTAAAATGACGGTTAAGGCGAATCTGGACGTCCAAGTTGTGCGACAGAGATAAATATATCGGAAAAGTATTCAGCGCTTTTTGGGAAAACGGTACGACCGATTTCGAAATTTTAAACTGTATTTGTCTTAAAATAATGTTTGAAATTGCGCCAACGTTTTATTTTTTTTATTTTCTATGTATTTAAATTTTTAAATGTTGTAAGTTTGTTATTAAAAACAATTTCTAAAATCGGCTCAACGGCGCATTTGAAGACCAATGTCTTAATGACAACACTTTTTTAATTTTTGAATTTGGACTAATAATAACGCCCGAAACAGAAATATTCATTTTTCTTTTTTCCATCAAATGCCGACAGGCCGCCGGCTTCTATCGTAACCTAACGCACAGACCGATGTTTGTTTTGAGGACGTATCTACGTACAGATGGTCTCTTATGGCATCACGTAAGGTATAAATATAAGGATATTCAATTCTGCTTTCAGTACTGTCTTTCTGTGTATTTTACACAACCCAATCTACTTCCTACCTATGTTTTAAATAAGTGCGAAATTCATAAAATGTGTAAATGTTAATAATAGATAATGTATCTACTTTTTATTAACGAGTCATAATTATAAATACTAGACCACTTCAATAATTTCCTTGATGCCAATTGTATTACGAAACAGAACATCAATAAAATGCAAATAAAAAAATGCACACAGCCATTTTTTCGACTGGGTAAAATGTACCTATAAATTTCAATTTCTTTTATATCTGCTTAGATTACATACCTTGTATCATAGTCATTTGACCGCCCTAGAATTATTTTTGGATTTTGGCGCACTGAAATACGCAATGACAAAGTAATAAAATGTCTAGGTAAGTAGATATGGAACTTACATTTTGTACAATAGAATATTAAATCTTAGAAGAAACCTTTTTTCTTTTCGCGCTGATACGAAGATGCTTGCGCCTTTTGACGAGTATCTTTTATCCAATTTTAGATAATGCGGTTTGCTACTTAAGAACGTAAATATTCTTCATACAATAACTGCAGTGCTAAGTCAGTTGGAGAGAAAAAACTTTAGAGGTACTTGACTACAGGTGTGCGATGTCTGTGTGTATGTGTTGAGTGAGGTTTATATGTTTGTGACAGTGTGTGGCACCCTGACTCATTTATCACAAGTTACCCTATAGGAAGTTGTATTGTAAAAATCATAGATACAGGTATAGAATAACAGTCAATGAAACGTAGCGAATACTCTAGACAATCTTAGCAATTGATTTTGGGCACATGTAATATAGAAGGCAAACAATTCATACCCATCACACACCAATTCATAAAAAGACAAGAGGTATCTTTCTTTTCAATCTGACTATCGCTTGAGATTTATTCCTGCAATTACGTGTTCTACAAATGCTCTTCACATTTGTGCATACCTCAAGATAATTCAGTTTTCGGAAACAGCAGTTACTCAATTTACAAAATAAGTCACTGATTCTACTGATTCATAGTACAGATTATATTATCAGTGCTATAATTATGTATTTCTGAATTAATAGTATTCTTTGTAGCCTAGTAAATCAAATAAAATTACTGATAGTATCTTATTAATTTGCATTTTAATTTTGATTTTTCTAAAAAAACCATATGAAATAGTGTTAGCCTATACATTCAAGTTCATATGACAGAGTAACTAATATTTTGAAAAGATCTGATTACTCGACCAGTATCATTTCTGTAGCGCACTCAATTCGACGAGTGTGCTACCGTCCTAGTTATGGTTGTTCCGGCGGACGAGATCAAAGAGAAAACGCATTTTCCTCTTTCGGACGCCATTTGCTATCAGAAAGAAATGAAACAAAATGTTTTAGTATTAGTAAGGACCGCTGAACCGTCGCCCTTGGCCACTTTCTTATTTTTCCTTTTTGGAAGCCAAATAGAACCAAACAAAAAATTAAAAAAAAGAAAATTTAAAAAAATAAAACGTTGGCGCAATTTTAAATACTGTTTTCAAAACAGTCTCTTTATCAAATTTAAAATATTTTGATTAGTATGTCTAAAAACAGCGGAAAAATGATAATCTATTGATAATTTTGTATTTAACACACAAAAAACTTCTATCTCTAAAAAAATTTAATTATTGGGTACATTTCTTGATTACAACCTTATTTGGACGACCATATGAACCATGTATGTGAGAGACTTAGAAAATCATATTTTATTTATTTTATTTATATTTGGTGCGATCTCTTATAATATAATGGTCTGGAGATAGACAAATGATGTACATTGTATTTTTTTTTATTGTAAAAGCCCATTTTGAAATGGATATCGTGCAAAACCAATAATTTATCTCCACATTTTTTTTTCAGTATTTTTAAATAAACACTTGACTTATATTTTTCAAAACAAAGGTAAATATACAACAATAATTATGGAATTATAAACAATAAAAACATCTTGCAAAACAGGCCTAATCACACTTACTATCAAAAATCTCCCATTATTACAGTATCGTGCATTGGCTAATGTCTCGACCTTCAAAAGTAAATTAAAAGAATATTTAATTGGACAAAAAACACTCAAATAAGGTGACTATGTATTTTTAAATGTCTATATATTTTTTTTGTTATTTTCTTATCATCAAAAGGCACGCACCGCCGTCCAGAGCACACGTGCTTATTGTATTACATTCGCACATTTCATAGATAGTCTATACCTGTCTCTCTTTAAATCTGACGCAAGCCTTTTGTCTTATATGGTACCTGGGGGTTAAGGCTGTACTGCTAAAATTTTCACAACTAAATCGCGCTAAAATATACTTTTATTAAGTAAATCCATATCTTATGGCCCAACTGGCGTGCAGAACGACTCAATCACAGACGGTGATTTATGAAATACGGTGTAGGTATAAGTGCTGTCACAGATTCCTTTTGTATAAACATGACTTCGAATTATCTAGTGTATTATAAATTAATTAAGCTCTCTATATATGTGTGTCTACTATGTGTACATTGCCACACAATTTCTTTCTTTTGTAAATAAACCTGATGTACATTATTATTTATTTAAAATTAAAATCGCATTATTTATAAAAGATGTCTGAAACATACGATCTATAATTTTGGATCCTCAAAGTTATACTCGCAACCTCAACAATTACAATTAACCCGTGAAATTAATATAATACGTGTTACAATTGAAGAGCTCGGGAGAAAATAGTAACAAGCCACATTACAGTAATAATGAAAAAATCCAGTTTGAAGGCTTGTGACACTTTTCACATAATGCATTGTATTGATACCGGAATTTTGTCTAAAATGCGGCTTGTTACTATTTTCCCCCGAGCTCTTCAATTACGCCATTCACCTTTTATAAAGTACTTTAAATGCTATTTATAAAATTAATACGGTGAGATTTGTTATCACATTAAGAAATGAGATAACATTACCGTGGCATAAATACTTGTAAATAATGTTTATCTTGGGATAAACAGTTGTAGCTTAGTGGCTATAAGATTCCTTAAATGAAATTAATTAATTAAACTGCCCTCTGAATGAGTCTATATTACTACCTATTGATTTTTTTTTGATTTGATTATGCAAAATACAATCAATTACGTCATGTCAAGAGTTTGATTGACGACAACAGATTATGTTATAGTTACATATAGACACCGTCCAGTTTGTAGGATAAAAATTTAAAAAACTTGCAGTGCATGCAATCTAGTTGTAGATATTCACTAACATTGACAGGATACCATATTAAAAGCCGCGTATTCAAGTTTAGAAAGAACAAAGGAGTTATATAAAGTTTTACTCTGGTGTGTATCCTGGAAATTCTTAGAGATATGCAATTATAAAACCCAGAGATTTTGAAGATTCGGAACAGATCTTAGCGATACGATGTTTAAAGCAGAAGGTGGTATCTATGAAATCTGCAATAACTGATTTTCGTTGAAGAAAGGTGTCATCGATATGATATGATGCCGTACGTGTGAAAGATGAACTTTGTTAATATTAACATGTAGCTTATACCGGTGATATCAAGCTACCCCAACCTATCAAGGTTAGATTGTAGCATGAGCTAGTTCTGTGCATATTTGATGATAAAATTTAACGTCATCAGCATAGGCAAGAATTGGACCGGAAAGAGGAAGTATGGTAAATCATTGATTGATACCTTGATACCACAGGTCGAATAAAAGAGACCTAAATTGGAGCCCTGAGGAACTCCAGAGGTGGGAGTAAACTCGTACGAAGATAAACCACTGTAAAAAACATCTGCTTAACATTTGTTAATATTAACATGTAGCTTATACCGATGATATCAAGCTATCAAGGTTAGATTGTAAGATGAGCGAGTCATTTTCTGGGCATATTTGATGATAAAGTTTAACGTCATCAGCATAGGCAAGAACTGGACAGGAAAGAGAAAGTATAAGAGGACCTAAATTGGAGCAGTGAGGAACTCCAGAGCGGGGAGTAAGCTCGTACGAAGAGAAACCATTGTAAAAAACATAACATTTGTTAATATTAACATGTAGCTTATACCGATGATATCAAGCTATCAAGGTTAGATTGTAAGATGAGCGAGTCATTTTCTGGGCATATTTGATGATAAAGTTTAACGTCATCAGCATAGGCAAGAACTGGACAGGAAAGAGAAAGTATAAGAGGACCTAAATTGGAGCAGTGAGGAACTCCAGAGCGGGGAGTAAGCTCGTACGAAGAGAAACCATTGTAAAAAACATAACATTTGTTAATATTAACATGTAGCTTATACCGATGACATCAAGCTATCAAGGTTAGATTGCAAGATGAGTGAGTCAGTTTCTGTGCATATTTGATGATAAAGTTTAAAGTCATCAGCATAGGCAAAAACAGGACAGGAAAGTGAAAGTATAGTAAATCATTGATAAACAGGTTAAATAAAAGAGGACCTAAATTGGAGCACTGAGGAACTCCAGCGTTGGGAGTAAACTCTAGAAAGAGAAACAACTGCGTTCACTCAAATAAGAATCAAGGAGTTTAATAACTACAGCAACAAAGCCAAAAGAATTTATTTTATACAGTAGAATTTGATGGTCCATAATATCAAAGGCTCTTGAGAGGTTAGTCAATTGTTCATGTTCATCAAGAACCTCGCCTATCTCTTGACTAATGCACGCAAAATTAGTAACAGTGGAGCGACGCGGAACAAAGCCATACTGATTTGAAGACAAATGCACACGCACATTGTTGTAAATGGTAGTAAAAGTATAAAGATATTTTTCATATTCATCTTCGCAAAGTTAGATAATATAGAGATGCCTCTATTATGTTGAATCGTCCTTTTTGAATATACGGCAAATTTTAGCTCGTTTCCACTGGGAAGGGAGAACACTAGATCGAATAGATAAATTAATAATTTTCAAGGGATAAGCAAACACAAATCGGCAATCGCGAATAAGAAAACTGGAAAGCAAGTCATCACCGGTAGTTAACTTATTAGGCAATTGACGTATAAAAGACGTCGATATGGCGTAATATCGACGTCTTTTAAACGTCATACATGTGTGATACGCATTTTCTGGGTAAAATAGACATTTTCGTTCATGTTATGAAATTTGGAGGCTGGAAGCGCAGCATTAAGCTTTTAAAATTACCTTGTAAACATCTCAGCTACGTACGCGCCACCTTTGGGCGTCCTATGGGCTTGCCTATAAGAAACTATCTCCAATTCCTCGGGCGCAGGAAGTTCTGCTAGCTTCTGCTGAGCTTCCATCCGCACCAAATAGATCCTGTAGCAGCAGATCGGGCCGTTACGCTCGGAAACACGTTGCATGAACAATTTGAACACCCAACGACCTTGCTCCTCGATTTTCCTCCAATTGAATCTGGAGAGTTTCTGCTTATCTGGAACGGTCGAAGGCATACTGCAGTACAATTCGACTTTTCGCCATACTTCTTGGTCCTCGTCACCGCGGAAATGGTGATGGTGTAGTTGGTGTTGGCCGAAACGTTGTAGAAACGCGTATTGAGGGTGTTCTCGCTGATGCTCTTCGCTTTCGGTCCCCACGTCGTGTTCTCTAAGATACCTTTGTCGTTTATAAAGCTGGCGCTGCCTTCTAAATTGACGTTATACGAGACGATGGTGCCGTGGGGATTGACTGGCGGTTTCCAACTGATGAATATCGAGTTCGTGTGGCCGATATTTTCGAATTTGCATTCGGCGTACGGATTGGACACGGGTCCTGCGACCCCGTCCATCGTGGTACCGTTCACTATCTTCGACCAGGGCCCACATTCTCTGCTATATTCACTGCACGCCTTCACTTGGAAGTTGTACGTGGT
This sequence comes from Protaetia brevitarsis, assembly GCA_004143645.1. Lineage (NCBI taxonomy): Eukaryota > Metazoa > Arthropoda > Insecta > Coleoptera > Scarabaeidae > Protaetia > Protaetia brevitarsis. The sequence continues at coordinate 4,304,572 of RXPK01000234.1, read as the reverse complement.
AGCAGGTTCTAAATCGTCAAACATGTGATCCTTCGTGGACGCCGGGACGACAGTTTCTAACGGTTCGCTCTCGTTATCCGTTTTGAACACTTTTAACGTGTAATATTGAACGAAATCCGAAAGCTCTTTCGGTGGTTCGGTCCAATATATCGTAATAGACACCATGGCGACTCCGGTAACTTTAACTTCCGGCTCGAAAATTGGATCTTCGCTCAGAGTGTGCACCATCTGGCTTTCGTTATACTGGCTTTCCCCTTCGGTGTTCTCAGCTTTTATACGTATCTTATAAGTGGCGTTGGCTCTGAAAACGTCCTTTATGACGTGAGATCTAGCGTCGCTGTCGATCGGGTTCTGGTAATAAATCCAAGTTGTATCCCCTTTCGCCATATACTGTATGCTGTATTTAATATGATCCGGATCGTTTCCATCGTTTAAAGTCCAATTGAAATACACCTTCGATTTTCCTATGGCTTTTATTGTATCTATCGCGACTTCAGGTTTATTTAATACCAACACTTCGGTTACCGCTTTATCAGAACTCCTGGGAGTCTTCCCTTCACAAACATAGGTTCCGTTGTATTTATTCGTAACTTGTGGGATTTTCAATATGGATTTAACGTAGGTGTCGTTTATCGCCATCGTATTGTAGGATTTAGGATCTAAAGTCTCGTCATCTTTGTACCAAGTTACCGACACCAAGGGATATAACGATATGATGCAATACAGCTCGACGTCGCTGTGCAGTTTAGTTTTTACCTTCTTGGATATTTCTACGACTTTAGGGGGCAAAGTAACATTGAAATCCTTATGGGCGAAATCCAGATCTGATTTGTTCGTAGCGTGGCATTTATAATTTCCCACGTGAGTTAAATTTACAGTAGTTATTCGTAAGAATGAGACTTCGTACTTCTGGGCATCGTTTATATTTTCACTTTCACGGTCGACAGCAAACCTAAAAGCATCAGCTTGAATAATCTGTTGGTAATTTATATGCACATCGATGGAAAAAATCATGTTTTCTCGAGTCCCATAAACACCACGAGTATATCCCAAAGTAGTTAGAGTAATAGAAACCCTTGTTTACATTTAGGATTGAAGCCGTGTTAAAACCAAAATATTTACTACTAGAGTGGTGGTAATACAAGAATGAACACTGTTGAGTAAAATAGGAACACCTCGCAAGTTCACGTTTGTTTATAGTGCGTTTAATGCGTTAAAAGTTTATATAAATTGTTAAAAATAAGTGCAAGACGATGGTAAAAGCGTGCAGTGTATATAAAAAAAATAATACCGCAATACAAATAAACAATGCAGTTTTCATAAGAAGAAAAATCTAGAACTACTTTACATAAACAAATACTTTTCAATAATGAATAAAAAATATTACATCAGTTGTAGTATGCATTTTCTTTTTTTTTAATTTTATGGTCCTCCACATTTTGTGTCTGAAATTACCTATGTTAGCTTTTTCATACATACGCAAGTACTTTTCTGAATCTTCCTTTCTTTTCCCACAAAACATTTATATTTGTGCAGTTCTATCTTTCGAAAATTTAAATTTTTATAATCTCATAAGTTTGATTTATTTTTTTAAATGATTACCTTACCTATAACTTTTTAAATTTTTGCCTCTACTTTAACAAGGCTCTGAAGATGGCTAGTCGGCCGAAAGATGTTAGCCAATAATTAACTTAGACTATTGATTGAGTTTTTTACCTTTTGGTTTTATTATCATTAGACATCATTCAATTTGGAGATAACCATGTACTTTTCTTTCAGTATTTATGTTCAATATAAACCTTACCTACTAAAAACTGCATCCGTACCTTAAATCTCCAACCCAAGAAATAGAGGAAAGAAGAAAAGGAAGAAACACAAATGATGGAAGAATTGAAGGGAATGATAAAACAGATAATTGAAGACTTGACTAGAAGTAGTACGGAATTAAAGGACGAAATAAAAACGCTAAAAGAAGAAATAAAGGGGAACAAACTCAAATGGAGCAAGATGGAAGAACAAAAGCGATACTAAGAGGAATGAAGTAGACATGGAATGAACGGGTTGCATATCAACAGGCAGTAACAAGAAAATTGGAAGCAACAAGAAGAATATGGTGAAACCACACAAAGCAGAACTCAGTGGAAGAAAATTGAAGAGGAAGAATAGTGATAAAATAATTTATGTCTATAAACAAATGCTCTATAAGACAGTGTTATATTAGTCACATTTAATTTATATTATGCAAAATATTAATATGTTTTATTTCTAACACAAGGAAACTTCTTCTGCATGAGAATAACAAAAACACTGATTGTACCATAAGTAAAATAAAATACATGTTTAATACAAAGAAATTTTTGTTTTTACTAAATTTAAATTTCATTATAATATCTTAAAATCAAATTTTATTTATCAAAGAAGAGAAAAACCTTTTTATATGAGAAGCTGTTAAATTTGCTTCGCTTGAACATTAAGAATTTTCAATTAACAACCCTAACAACAATTATTTGACATGATTAGACGCTTGAATAAAATATGACACTTCAATGTTAAAGCTCAAACAATCGCCAAAAGTTTTAAGAAGAAAGCAGTATCTGCTAAATATAAACCGGTGCAGAAAACTGGCTGGTAAGAAGATATGACCTTCTACTCTTTGGATTAACAAGAAGTTTTGAATCCCAAAACAAATAGTAATGATTATGAAAAATGAAGCATGTTCTGATAATGAAATGTTTCGTTCAGAGAAAATGTTTGAAAGCCCATATACATTTTTGGAAATTCAAGGGAAGGTAGATGGTACGCAAAGAAAAATAATCTAATTTACCTCAAAAGAAAATTACTTATTTTTTTTTAAATAATCTTGTCCATAATTTTGGTATTTATATGCTGTAGACCTATGTAAACCTATGTTTTTTTTTTTAGATATACCACTTTTTAGACAGGTTTCTTTTAGTACTTACTATTCATTCCCTCAAAAAATATATAGGCATTTTGGATTCAGCAAAACATGATCTTTCACTTAATTAATGTGCATACAAATTGTTAAATCGGTGATCTTCATATGGAACTACAGTTCCTAATATTCCTATTAGATTCAAACAAACATACCCATTGAATTCTGAAACATTATGCTCTTTGAAGGTCCACCACATGGAGCTGGACGCCAACTTCGTTTTACACATAACAGTGACATTGCTGCCATAAAGTAGGTACTCCGGTTCTTGGCCGTCCAGCACTTCGATTGTCGTGATCAGTTCATCATTGTCTTGGAGGAAATCTAAAATCGAGGTACGATGTTGGCATACAGCAGCATGGTATCAGAGATATGAGCACAGACCTATGGCGCTTCCCTCGGCACATCGTCCGCAAACCAGAAACATGGTAAATAGGAACAAAAAACAATGGGCTTGGCTAGTGAACATGGCGCCGTTCCCGGTGTTGTTATTTCACTGAATATATTAAACAAACACACCTGGAAACATGTTCCTCTCATTCAAACGCCTTGGCGGAATCCACTGCGCTAACTACCGGGCCAGTCTGGGTCATTACTTTTACAAAGTTGAGCCCTTCCGTAAGCTGTAAACAACTACAATTACAATCCGACTCGTATAATTTCAATAGATCATTATTACTCACAATAGAACACTGAATTACCGGCTCGAAGTGCAAAGCTATCTCATTACTATCTATTGGTAAAAGCTTGAACTACGTTCTCTCTATCCTTCTACATGTAGTTTATAACAAGGATAAATGCATCAATGAGTAGTCTACTTTACCGGCACTGTCAGTGTGATTTGAATTTCCCGCGCAAAGAAGGATAACCTGTATTTTTGCCCTTGTTTATATATTTCTTTTTATAGTTATAGTTATTCTTTTTTCAACGCTATTGAGCAATAACGTAACTGGAAGTGCTATTTATTTAATTTTATATTGCATTATTTCTGCTAGTTTCCTTCAACGGAATGTGATTGAATTAAAATGTCACTAATATTGAAACTATAAAATTACAGATGGCACTGTAGTAATGGCTTATTTATTTGACAAATTTATCAAATTAGTGCCTTTATACGCTTCATACTCTTACTAATAATTACGGCAGCACGCTAGCATATAAATTGCGCTAATACTTTCAGAAAAATAAAATAACTATCTTGAATGTATAACTATAATTGCAACCTAAATTAATAAATCTTTAGGTGGCAATAAGTATTTTTCTTCCGGGAAGTGGAAAAGCACCGCTTATATATATATTTCCCGCCTTCTTCTATAAGGAACTCTTCATTTCCACGGGTACAATGTAGCAATTGCTCAATAGATGGCGCGTGCATGTAGACTGGATTTAATTAGCACTTTTAATTAGCATTAATTTTGATGATGTAGGAACATTAATTTCCCGGAATAACTCGGAAAAATAATTAAGAATTATGAGTGTTTTATTAAATGAAGTCAAATACTATTTGTATTTAATATTTTAACATTTTCCATTGGGGAAAATGTATTGATCAGCGTAGGGGATTTTTGACTTATATATATCAAGTAATAAATGGAAGGGGGTTAGCGCACCATCGAATTACGCTTCTTTTTTTCTAGGGAAGAGGGAAGAAATAAATTTCAATTACATTTTACATATGGTTATATTTATCAATTAATATATCATCCAGTACATAATTATTAGAAACAGCATTTATGTAGTACATCAAGTACAATGTAAATACATCATCGCGAAGTATATATAATTAAGTGTCAAAATTTTCGTTTTTAATTCTTTAGTGAGGTTGGTGAGTCGTGTGTAGTACAGCATCCTTGAGTGGATACCTAAATATCGGTATGTATGTATATTGGATGGAACGGAATTTCTTTCTTGTAGCTATGCAAGGTACATATATTTACAGAGAATTTGTTTCTTCATGCATTGAAGACAATCACCCCAATAATCAGATTTAAATTTCCCGGAATTATATTCAGTTAGTTCAACGTTCAAGCACGTAATTGCCTACAATTTTCTATTGCATTGGTAGTTATTTTAATACTTATATGTCGACGTTATTAAAAATAATTGCGGGCAATTTAAATTTGACTATTAGAGGAGGATATTTGTTTTAAATAGAATTAATTCAGAAGCAAAACCAGTGTTTTATCTGAAATAAAATGACATCTATATTAAAACTGAAATAAATTTATTAAATAAAGAGTGAATTCAAATTAGAATCAAGAAATTTTAACATCGATTAACGACAACATACACATTGTGTGTGTATACACATTTTCAAACACATATATTGGCATCTTTTTCAACAGAAACATCTGTGTGGTAATAGAATATTTTATTTAGTTTATAGTTATACGATAAAGTAGGATGGTTCTTATTTCATTTGGATAAACAACCTTTAAACGACAGCCCTACATTCGGATAGAACAGGGGCACAAGCACAGATATTCCTCACTCATAAATTTAAACAGATGGACATGCAGCGAAACTAACAGACAACCAGCCGCGGTCGTTGCTCGTGTTTGCTGTTGAAACAGCGTACAGCGTCCTGAAACTCCTGATATTTCACCCCTCACTCGATCGCACGGGATATCTTCAGTTCAGAACGCCGTTTTAGCACGGAAACTAGCAATAAGCAATTAGTATGGACGTGTAGCGATATTGTTTCATAATTTTATACCCATAAATATATACGTACATAATATAAATACTCGGTGACACTGAAAACACTACATAGATAGAGGATCTTTATCATTAAATAATAAAAAAAAAGGTTTTTATACACCAATATAATATAATGTTTATGATATATATAACAGTTTCTAGAGGGTATTGTATATTGGTATTAAAATAGATACCCAAGTACTTAAACAAAAAATCATTAGAAACAAACACTTTACACCGTCTTTTACTAAAATTATAATCAAATAGATAAATATAAATAAATTAATTAAGGTAATTTATGTTCTGTATTTATTTGTAACAAAAAATTTAATTAATTCAACTATATAACGTCGTAAAACGATTCTCTAAAATTTTGGCGATTCATTAAATCAAAAAAAAGAAAGCCTACCTAAGTCGGAAAACGCTTGTAAATCGAGTGTGAGCAATTTAAACAATTTCACCCAGCTAGAAGCCTTTGATGGACGTAAACAGGTACATAGATGTGGTTCACAGAGATTTCAGTAAAGCTTCTGATCGTATGGAGCGTGATTTACAGCTACAGAAGTTACAGCAGTTTGAATATCACATCGATTTTCTTGGAGTTCACTGCGAAATTAGTTGAGTAGGCGGCAGCAATATATCGAATACGATGTGCTCCAGGTCGTGAACTATTTTTCGTACCATGGGGGATCGCACAGGGGCGAAACTTTGGTCCTTTATTTTAACTATTTATATGATTTATAGATGTGAGCAGTTCTGATTGTTTGTTGTGTGCTTATAATAGGATTGTAATATCATTTAAAGTTAAATCCATTGTATAATTAGTGACAAAACACCTTCATAATGATAACATACTGCTCTAAAGCTGTCACTATTACAAAAAATTCAAAAATATACGGTAATTTTAAGGATTTGACAGTAAGTTAATTTTTAGCAATCTTATTGTTAATATTTATTTTAATTATAAGTTGTTATAAGACTTTGTAAATATGGATACCATTATTTATTTTTATACAATCATAGGATAATCATTACTTTGTCCAATTCGCATAAAATTAATTCATAATTTTATTGATGCTTCTGAGTTGTCGTCTCGACCCATCTTTTATATTCCTGGTTTTAATAGTAGATTTCAATTACTTAGTTTCTTAAACAAGGATATGCGGGTGCGGCATATTTTAAATAAGAATTTCGCCATCACATCAAATATGTTTCCTGTTAGTTTTCGTAGTATTTGACGAAAACCATAGCTATAGTTTGTGGTTTCCGTCAGAGAATGTAATTATTTTATTTCGCACTACGTTTGGCAGTAATTTTAATTAGTTAATTACTTTTTTCCACGTTAATTTTTTTTTTTTTTACACAGAAAAGAATTATTTCTTTCACTTGAAACTGATATTATTTCAATGAAAGAGATACGTATTAATTAAAAGAAACAGTCCTTTCAAGTAGCGGCAAAGACATATTTGTTTTCATTTGAAGAATTCTCCTTATCTGGTTATGTTTCTAATTTTACACTTAAGAAAAAGATTCTTTGAACCAAAGGAAAATTTCTTTGCCTTAAGAATCTTTTTGCTGGATACGTATGGCCGTATAATTGGATGTATCTGTTGAGTTAATTTCTTTTTGAAGGGTTTCATAAAGGCAAAAAGCATTTATATGCTTGTCAGGCAATCTCCTAAATACGACTGACTCCGAGGAATCCCAATTACTGACACTTTAAAGGACAGAATGGTGTCAATGGTATTTTAATTGAAATATAGGTTTGTGATAGGTTCATATTAATACTATTATAAAATAACGACCTAGAAATGTGGGAATTACTGATCATTGACAAAAGAATTTGTAGAATGCCAATTCATTTCAAATCTGGGTGGTTAGGAATTGACACTATACTTAAATGCTTTGTTGTATTCTATTATATGACTTTTCAACAAATTTCTTTGGTTACAGTGGTTAAAATTAAGTTTTACCTAAAATTAAGCCTTGTATCATTGTATGTATTATTGGCCGATGTGTTAATATTTGAATAAATGTTTCGAAACCTCTACTTATTTTATTTTATTACACCATTGATTTATGAAAAAGAAAGTGATTATTTTGGAAAAGAATTCATTCAAGTTTTAGGTTAGGTCTTTAAGAACTTTAACAAGATAATTTAAATAAAACATCTCCTACTGCAAGTCTTAATATTAGCCCTATCTTTCAGATTCAAAGATGACACTGAAAGAAGAATTTTGATTTTTAAACTTAAGATAACCTGTGGGATTATTTTCAATCTAAAAGAAACTATTATAGGGAATAAATACAGGGGAGGTGTCAGTAACTAGGGCAGGGTCAGAAACTGGTACATCTACCTTATTATTATAAGACGTAATTAGAAAATTAGTATATGAGCACACATCAGATCAATATTGTTTGTTTGCTGTGTTCCTAATTATATCTTCGTTTGATTCATGTTTTAAAATTGGCGTTTAATTTCTTTTTTCTCTACTCTTTTGAAGAATAGGAGAGATATGTTATAGTTCCATCTATTCTTCCAAAGCTCACTGATTTATCTAACGAGAAATCCATTAAAACGTGTTTCTGATAATATCGACGTGGGTAAGTGCTTTGGGAGGAGATGGATTTATTCAGAAAACGCATAAGTTAATAGTGGAGTGACCAAAATTCGCAAAATAAGAAGCCGTCTTGCAAATAGTAATTAAAAATAACTTATCAGATGTAGGGAAATAAATATAATGAAGAGCAATCATGGAATAAAGTTTATGAGTCTGCTAATAGATTTTGTAATGGTGCAGGCATACATCAAAGAGGCTGTCAATCATTAGGAAAAATATCGATTTGAGCATCTTTAAAGTCAAGGCAAAATTTAGTTCATTTTGTGACTCTTAAAGCGCATTTTGACAAAGTAGCGATCTTTTTTGTGATTAAAAAAATCAAACTTTCAATATCCACTGTAATAATAAAATACTTATTATGGGGATAATAGTGTATAATACCTTTTTATTGTTATCTTATGGCGTGTTACTATAGGTATGCAATGTAGCTTTTTTCAATGTCACTCTGTACAATAATGAATTATGAGAATTGATATCTTTCTTAAAGCCCATACCAAAGAGACCATTTATTTTGTAAACGCTTAGAAAATAATCATTCTTTTAACCCTAATAATACTTGTAGTTCCTTTTTATCATTTTAAATAAGTATCACCCTAGAACATTGAGCCTCCGTTCATAACAACTAACAATTATGTATTATTATTATTATTAACATTGTTGTTTCAACATTAAATAACACAGGGTAAATTACATCCTATTCAAACACTAAGAAAGTATTCGTGTGTTTTTTTTTTTATTTAAAGCATTCGATTGCATTCTCGATATCTTTGACTGATAATCGATAAACTGTGGAAATAAATCGAAAACGATACGTAAACTTACAACGATGTTGCTATCCTTAATTCGCCAAGACCACCTCGGGCGATCAGGCATTCGCCCAATTCGGGAGCCTGTTGGGGATTCCTGGGAAAATTCGTGCAAAGAATGGAACATTTATGCAATATAAGACATATAATATATTTTATTTTTTCTATTTTGTACGTGTCAGCTGACAATTTACTGGATTAGCGGTGAGCTTTGGCTGTCGCTGAAATCCAGTGTGTAGTACATGTCGGTGGTGTCCAGCGATGGTAGGCTGCGACTAGGTGTAGCCATTGCAGCCTTGTCCTTGCTGCTGAACCACTCGCTGCAATCACGTTAAAAAGAGAAAAAAAAAGACAACGATTCATTTTTTTCTGGGAGCATTTAGGTCGTATGTACCTGTTAGTCGATGTTGACGCTTCTGGAACGCGACGAGTTTTGCAGCCCCAGAACGGGAAAGATATCCACACGAAGCGTTTGTAAGTTTTATTTACGCGGCAATGACAAACCGTCACCTAGCAAAATGGTTGAAATGTGAAGTCAGATGTGATATGGATATTAAAAAGGTGTCGGTTTATTTAACTCAATATGTTATGTAATTAAAGTACTTGCACACTGGAAACAAGACAATTTGCAGAGTTTTGTCGCAAAAATATACTGCGTGTGATAATCATTTTTAGACATCAAAATAGATAGGCTTATAGCTAACAGGAAATACCAATAAACTTCAGTCTCACAAATTCTTTAATCTTGAAAAACACAATGTACATTTCGTTAGCTAAGCTAACATCTTCAGGTGTACATACAAGTGTATTGGCAAATACTAAATACAAAAATTAATCATCAGGACTACTCCCAGATAACACGTAAGCTTACGATAAGCTTGCCACTTGCTTAACTTTACCTTGTCCAGACAAACTTAACAGTAAAAGGTTAATGCTGGGGTTAATGCAAGGTTGCGACAAAGTTATTATATCAAGGTACGGTGACTTCGTGTATTTCCGGAGTGATTCGGCGTCAATCGTTTATCGAGTATTGATTTTTTTTTGGTTTAACCGCCATTCCGCTATTCTGTCATCGACCGCCATTATTTGTTGTGTCCAGTTGTGTTGTACGCGTATGAGCTGTTTCAGTGTATAATAGTTTAAAACATCATTCATGCAAAAGTAAGTATTACCTAATTTTATATCTTTTACTAGATATGCGTTGTTGCTTCAAGAATATAATAGTTTATAATTCTAACCGATGAATTGAACTGTGTCTGCCCCAATTGCCCCAACTATTGCATATAATTCTAACCTAATTTCTACACCATAAAGCGCATAAGCCAATGCACTTAGTTAAAAAGTTATAGTTTATATTTGCTAACTAGATAGCTTGTAGTATAATTTGATTTTATATAATTCAGAAATTATGAATACTTAAATGTTTGAGGTTTTTTTCAGTTTTAATGACAGTGTAATAGAATTTTTAAATAAATTCAAAAATACACATATAAATTTAGTGTTATAATTAATAAGAATATTATATATAGTATTTGTATCTCTTATTTCAAGAAATCATTCTAATGTTATCAAATATTTTTTAGGAACCGATTACAGTAATGAGCGTCACAAATTAAATTAAACCCAGGCGTAATGTGGAAGGTCTTAGAAGATTTTCTTTCATAGCAGAGTGTTTAGAAACTAAATGGATACGGTTTAAGGTTTGGCCCAACAGACTGCCACAATACAACAGGCATTATATGGTAACTAATACGGATTAAGAGGAGAATCAATTTCATAACTTATGAAATTCTTTTTCAGCGAATATAGAAGCTTCTATGACATTAGTAAACCATCAAATAGTTGAAAACTCTTCTTGGAGAAAAAAAGTTGGTGAGTAATTGATATTATTTAAATTATTACCTGTTTTTTAAGTCCGAAAACCATGTTCACTTTATTGAATTAATTCCAACAAAAAATTTACAGATTCGATATTTGATATCAACCCATGGAAGAAACGTTAAGAGTTTGACATCAAACATCCTAAAAAAGCCACTAGAGGACAATATTGTGGCAAATCATTCTCTAACAGGGAAAAGCTTAAAAAAACCCTTTCCAGAAGACTGAAATGCTTAAAATTATTTTTGGTGAGTATTTTATTTAATAACCACTAAGTATAGTAAAAATAAGATAGTTTGTATTTTGTAGTAACGAGGGAAACAGTTACTTTTCATAATATCCACGACGACTTGTCAACTCTTGGAAAACTGATAGCCGTTTCCCTTGTCTTCCCATCTCTGGTATTGTTTAATTTTTTAATAGTTGTCGTTTTTTTATTACAGAGAATCGCGGCAACACGATGGCAACGGAAAATAGATTATAGTGTTGTTTCTATATAAATATGTATATATAAATATGTAGAAGTTTTTTTATTAGTATTAAATACTGAAATTCTAATTTTATTTGAATGAATTTTACTTGATGCAAACAGATGTGATTTTGAAAACAATAAAATATTTTAGGAGACGATGGACGGCATCCGAAAATAATAAAAAAAACGCAAATTATATCTAATTTACTAAAATTCTCTCTGAGTTTTGTTTAGCAATAATTTTGTAAAAACATTTTTGGAAACACTTGGAAGTTACATAAGTTTATTTGGTACGAAATTTATTTTGGTTTCAGCTTGCTGGTTATATCTTTCCTTAAAATATTTTAGTAATTTTCAAAGTCACATGAAGAAGAGGTCATATACCCACTCTTTCCTTGACTATAGCCAAGCTTAGAGAAAGCTTATACAAACCTTGATAAAAGCTTACAACAATCAAACAAATAGGAATTGGGTATTAATTTCTTCATTTTCTTGGTTTTTAGGTCAAAATATGGAAATGTACATTAATAAGACGTTTCACTTTGATTTCAAAAGCTTTTTCAAGTATACATATAAAAATATAAATTGTAAATGGTGTAATTATAAGTAAATTGTTTAATAAATGATAAAATCATAATTCAAAATTCATAGTAAACAATGTTTTGTTTAATAAATAAAAAATGTATACATTTATAATTTATATTTTTACATATATCTTGAAAAGCTCTTGAAATTAAAACGAAACGTCCTTAATGTACATTTCTATATTTTTATGACCTAGAAACCAAGAAAAAGAAGAAATTAATATCCAATTCCTATTTTCTTTTGATTGTTACAAACTTTTATCAAGGTTTGTACAGGCTTTCTCTAAAGCTTGGCTCAACATTATCATTCCAACCTTGTCGTATCGTTTTACAGACAAGCTTATGGGAACCTTGCCATGGTAACCTTATCACATGCTTTTACAGACAAGCTTAACCTGTAACCTTACTTGGGAAAAACCTTGTCCTGTGTCAACTAGCAAGCTTGCCATAACCTTGCAGTAAGCTTACACCCTTGCCATAACAAGCTTGCTGACAACCTTTTTCCCTTGTCGGAACAACGTTTAAAAAGGCTTGTATTAACCTTAAATTGTTATCTGGGCTATATTCAATAAATTCTAAATATTTGTAATTAAGGGGTGTTAAATCAGTATTAAGCAAGCTATTAATATGTTTTTTCATATAAATAGCTTCCCACATATTAAGATTCTTACAATTTGAAGACTTAATTAATTCTAAATCATCAATTGAAAAAGTATGTCCTGTATTAACAAAATGATACGCCAAAGCGTATTTATCGCATTGTGATTCTTAATATGAGTAAATGCTCTTAAATCTAATCTCCGCATTCTTCTTTGTTTGACCTATATATACTTTATTACAAACACCGCATTTGATCTTATAAATCCAGAACATTTTTTAAAATCAATAATTCAATATTAAATTTTAATTTATTTCTTAAAGTTTAGAATTTTGAAAAACTGGGCTAAGATTGTAGTTTTTACACAAGTTTAATATCTGGTTAACCATAATTTATTAAAGTTAAATCTGCAAAACTTTTTCTCTGGAATAAGTGTAGTTATATTTCTTAATAACCTGTTATTTTCTAACTTATTTTTAATTTTATCTATTACAGTTTTCTTGTAACCATTAATTTCTGTTATATGATATATATATATTCTAATTCTTTTTTAAAATTATCTCCCGAAAGCGGTATGTTCAATAATCTAGTTATTAAGAAAAAGAATGTTGTATTTTTGTTTATAGCTTGTATAAGATAAGTTGTGGGTATAATTGTTTGTGTGTGTGGCTTTTCTATGTATATCAAAGTGGAATATGTATTATCTTTAATCATAAGTAATAAATCAAGAAATGGTAAACTGTGTTGATCCTCAATTTCAAACGTAAATTTTATTGACGGATACTGATTATTAATGAAATTAAGAAAAATATCTATATCAAAATCAAGTGGTATTACAGCAAGAATATCATCTACATATATAATCCACAATTTAGGGAAAGAAGGAAATTTACTTATAATATCTTTTTCAAAATAATTAGGAAGAGGTTTGCAAAAGGAGAGAATGGGTTACCCATTGCAGTTCCAAATGTTTTGTTTATTAAAACTTATTATTAAAGCTAAAGATATTTTGTTCCATACACAGTTTCGTTAATTTAATGTATTCAAGAATTTTATCAAAAGCAACGTTGTTAAAAATTAAGAAAGATTCAAGATTTTGAAAAGTTATGTCAATAGGAACATTTGGAAACAGAGATGTTACATCAAAAGATATTAATTTATCTCCAGAGGAAATTTGAAAATTGTAGAGTTTATCTATAAGTTCTTTTGTGTTTTTTATGGAAAAATCTATTTCAAATTTAAATCGGTTAAACTCCTGTACTAACCATTTAGAAATTGCATAAGTGGGAGAGTCAATATTAGAAACAATAGATCTATATGAATTGCCTGGTTTATGAACTTTAGGTAAACAGTACATATGTGGTATCTTAGGATTATTAATTTTAAGTTTAAACTTAACCCCTTATCTATAAGATTACTACATTCTTTTAATACGTTAGTAACTTCTCTCACATATCTACCTAAAGGATCTTTGGCTATTGTTTCATAAGGACCACTTTCTAACATGTCATCAACATCTTTTATATAAGTGTTCTTATCAAGAATCACTATTGCATTACCCTTATCCGCTTTGGTATACATGCATTCTTTATTTTTTAAAAACTGTGTAATGTGGTTGTATGTATTTTTACTTTTCTTAACTTTCTTACTAATAGTTATTTTCTCAAGAACACGAGTCGCATCTGTTTGAAACGCAGCTTTATTTTCTTCAGGTATGTAATTCGAGGCAGAATCAAGGTCATTTATAAGATCTTCTAATTGGATTTCTTTAGGTTCGATTGCAAACTTAAGTCCCATATTCAATAGTTGGAATTCTTCATTTGTAAATTGTATGTTGGCCCTATTAATAACATTGACCTCTGTGTTCACATAGGCAGAAGATGTTTTATGAAGCAGCAATGAAAGTTTCTTGTTATGTGATGATATCTTGTGTTTCAATTTGGCGTTTATGGCTCGTTGTCTTTTCTCATCAAAACTATCCCATTCCAAGTGATTTAGTCTTTTGCTGATCTTCAAATGTAGTTCATAAGTTGACAATTTTAATTGTTCCAATTTGGCATAATGTTTATTGATTTCAAACGTCAACCACCTTCCTTTCATACGTTCTTAAATAATTAACGGGATGGCACTGCTTAATTTCACATTCATAAACTTCGGAAACACGTTGATTTTTCTATACGTTTTTAGAAATTTAATGTCCAAATGTACTGTTCTGATTTTTGTAGATAGACAAATAATACGCTTGTTTGATGTTCAATTACAAAACAACATTATTTATTGAAACTTCTTTTTTTTTGAATAATAAATTAGATTTTACATAATTTATTATTCAAAAAAAAATAAAAAACTACAGTGAACCAAAACACATACTATCTTTGTTGAAAAACTGGAATACTTTTTGTGAAAGTATACACTATACATTCCTTTGAGAAGAAACTGGCGAAATATCTACGATCTCATCCTAATGTAAGTAAAAAATGTGCTGAGTGTCGGCCTTAAAAGGTTTTGTTTACCATCCAACTTGAAAACCCTGAGAAACATCACTTTAACTTCACCATCTTCATGTAGGTCTGCTTGAGCAATAGCAGCATACATGTATCTATAAAACTGTCAATCCTTTGGACAGTAAGTTATTCCTCTGGTCAACATTGCTCCAGCGGAATGACGATTTTTAGTAAATTTGAATATAAGTGATCACATGTTGACATCACCTAGCCTTTCTCAATTTGGGTAACTACCAGCTTTTTGGTTTTATATTTCTATTAACATGTACAAATACATATCCTAGAAAACAAAAGCATTCTGTGCTTACCAGAGGGACGATCTTACTGCTTGGGACGCAACAATAAACGTCAATTCTTTTTAAGAAAACTGGGCATACGATAGAAACTTTTAATTTCGTATACGCTTATTTCACTGTTTGGTTGAAAAAGGATATTTTATGCACCGACACAGTATTTTTGCGTCATCTCTGTTTCGTAAACTAAACGTGATAATCCAGAGGAATGACAAACTTAGCGGCTACTAAAATCAGTAATTTTGTTGTAAAGTTGTATTATAATTTGTTTCGTAATAATTTCAAGTGAAATGATGAATATATTAATTCGCTATATAAAAAAAATAACTTTTTTACTTTTGTATGCATCAGAAGATAGTGGACTCCCTTGGTTACAATCCAAGAAAACAATTGGAATTACATTGTTTTTACATATTAATTTGAAGAACAAATAAACATTATTTTATGCGATTATTTCTGGTATAGTGTATCATTAATTTTCAAATTTATAAAATTTGTAAACTATATTCATTATTACCTACTATTTTTTAATTATTGCTGATTTCTAGTTTATAATTTCTGAGGAAGTTGCTGATGTAGACAGC
The DNA here is from genome assembly GCA_004143645.1 of Protaetia brevitarsis. NCBI lineage: Eukaryota > Metazoa > Arthropoda > Insecta > Coleoptera > Scarabaeidae > Protaetia > Protaetia brevitarsis. Next base: position 4,288,579 of record RXPK01000234.1, on the reverse strand, counting down.
AACGAAAATTTAAAATTATGTATTTCTGAATCAGATTTGGCTTTTTTATTCAAAGCAAATTTCTACAACACCAAGAAAAAATAAATAATAACAAAATATAGATAATTTACTTATTTCAATTGTGAATAAGTAATAACAAGGATGAATTTGTTACTTAACATAACATATTTATTTAGTTTTGTCATGTTTAGGAATTAAATAATGTGTATTCCTTCTTCAGACATTTTATTGGTGCGTCAGAAAAGTAATTACTTGAAGGATCATAATATTCAATGTTAACTTTTAAAAAGTAAGAGTAAGTAAGAAGTCGAAGGTACAAATAAAATTAACTAAAAGATTCCATAAGCATATAAAAATTCTTGAATTAGACGATAAATATTTTAAAATACTATTTATTATATTATTAATTTATGACTTCTTCAGGAGGTAATTTATAATTATTATATCACAGGATATGAAACAACAATAATGAAAATATATAAATAATACCTATAAGTTGAGTACAATAATATGAGAATAAAAAAAAATGTAAATGTCCTTTCCATTAAGTTTAATTTTATTAAATTTACATGGATTTACATTTTTATTTATTCTATTATTTAGATCATTCAAACAGGATTTATTCAATTACAATAATATCAATTAAATTATTTTAATTTAGTTATGTCAAAAAGTAAAAATATTACAGAAGACATGGCTAATTTGATTTGTATTTGTTTTGAAATTAATTGAATTTTGACTGTTGTTAAGATGCAATATTTCTAAGAATAACTGTTGAAATATTCGATTCTTTGGCATTTGAGAAGCTTGACCAATGGACTTGGCCGAACCTTAGTAATATAACATCACATTAATCTAAAATTGGTGTCCTGTCCTGTTTTTATAATTGTATTTTGCAATTTTCTTGTTTTTAAATCTTCTTTAATTACGTTATTAGTTAAAACTTCTATTAAGGGTAGTTTGTGATATCTAAAAATGATACTTGCATCGTTATTTGTGTGTTAAAAAAAAAAAAAAATTGGAGATTAAATTGATTTAGAAAGAATATTTTTAGGGTAGTTATTATTGGAAAAAAAATTAAATAACTTTTTTAAATTATTGCTCAGGAATCTTTCGTCACTGATCTGTGTAACTCTGTTTTTCTTAGCGATAATATTTTTGATTTACAGATTGATGAAAATGAATTTCAGAGAGGAAAGTGTCTTTCATTTGAGGGAGGAAAGTTATACTTTTGTACTTTCCTTCTAAGTTTAGTTTAGTTTATTTTCATATTGTTTGGGCCAGTAACATTGGATACAATGTGTCAAAATACAAATGCAAAATACAACAAACAAAATTTTAGAAATAAATAATTTACAGAAAAACAAATAGAACAAACAAAAACGACAAAAAATGTGTATAGTCTAGAACAAAAATATTCTTTAATGGAGTAATAAGATTTTCCTATTAGGAGCGCTCTAACCTGTTTTTTAAATTGTTTAATGCAGTCTGTGCTAGTTATTGTATCTGGCAATTTATTATATATTCTAAGGCATTGAATTATAGGCGATCTTTTTGTAGCTGATAGGTTGTGCTTGGGTATCGTAAGTTGCTCTACATGGCGGGTGGTATAAGGGTGATGTTTTTTGTATTTATTAAATATTTGAAAGTTTTGTTTCACATAGACCGCCGATTTATAGATTAAAATGCTGGAAAAGTTAAAATTTTATTTTCTTTAAAAACATTGTACGAAAGAGCAGAGTATGCCAACGCGTAGTAAATATCTACTAGGTCTCTTCTTTCCAATGTATATTTCAACTGATTAATAATATATATAATAGGCTTTATTCAATTGGGTGACATTGACATGATGAAACTGTACATTTTGTAATATGTGACAGTATTGATTGATGATATTAGTACATTCGGCCCAGTGTGAGCCCATTTATGAGATAATTGCTAAATTATTAGGTATTAACTTCCAATTAAACTATTATTAAACACTTTTAAAACGACGCTAGTTTGACAGTTCTCAAAAAATATTTGACAGATTAAGCCTACTATCTATCATTTCACTCACAGGTAAGTCTTTATTATTTTTAGACATTTAGTTAAAATTGAACAGGCTGGGAAAAAAATAGTATTCAAACCACGTGAGGAAAGTGCTTTATTGCAGGCCGCGGGTAAATATTATTGCCCAAGGTTTGAAATGGTTTCCTTGGTTTGAAATATATTATTACCAGAGGTTGTAGGTTTTTGATACCAATCTAGTTAAAGATGTCTTTTTCTGATCTTATAACTTTCGTATCTACAAAATGTACATAACAATCATTTCCCACTTTAGCAGTGAATTGTAACAATGGTTGTTATGGGAATTAAATATATTTATGGTAGTATCTATCATATCATTAGGTATGGAACAAATAATATCATCCACATATTTAAAACTAAAGGGAATTTTGAAAAGTAGCTTTGGTGTATAACATTATAAGGAAAGGAAATTTGTAAATAATATTTATTTATAAAATAAAAATAATTATTGTCGAACACAAATTCTAATATAGTAATATAAAATTATCTTTAGAAGTTATAGTATGTGGTTCAACTAAAGACCATTTATTTTTAAAATATCAATTGACAATTCTATAGGAATATTTGTAAACAATGGCATAACATCAAGAGATAATAATGTTGGTATTTCTGTTTGTATGGAAGTCAGTTTTTAAACAATAGTTTAAAGTATACATTTATTATAACACAAGAACACGTTTTTGTACATTCGCCTTCTTTTGCAATATTAATATTGTAATTAACTATGCTTTCATTTATAAGAAATTTCTCAACATCAGTACTTACTAGATGATGTGTTGCTCCACTATCAATAACAAACAGAATTTCCTTCGTATTTTCCTGCTTCAGTGAAGTAGTACCTTCAGTTGTTAAAAATGAAATTTCAGTCTCATTTCCTTGGTTACTATCTGCAACATGTGCTTGTCTAGCATTCCCTTTGTTTTTCTGATTGATGTGTACGCTGCTTATTCGGACATTGATACCTTTTATGCCCTACGATTCCACATCCATGGCATCGAAAAGGAAACTCTTGCATTTTCTGTGCATTTCCAGAACTAGTGCTACCTGTTCCCTTCTTGCGGTTCCATTTCTTAGGTTTATAACCAACAAAAGCGACATTACTGTTAGTTCCATTTTCAGTAGATGTTTTTGTTTGCCTTGCTTCCTCCATTAAGAGTTTGTAAAGGTAAATCACCTTTATATGGTTTGAAAGAAGCTCCAAAATGCTGGAACTCATTTTTCAACAAGGTATTGTTTAAGTTAGGTTTTCAAAGATCTAAGAAAGATCCATGCTTATATTACAAATCTGGAACTTATCTTTTGTTGTACGTAGATGATTTGATATTGTTTTCTAAAGATATGCATGATATAGTAAATATTAAAAATGAACTGTCAAAGACATTCAAAATGAAGGAATTTAAAAACAACAAAATAGTATTTTTAGGCTTAGAAATTGAAAAGACAGGCAATGAATTGCACATTTGTCAGAAAGATTTAATTCAAAAAGTTTTACAAAAATTCAATATGAATGACTGCAAAATATCGACTATCCCTATGCAGCCCAACTTAAAGTTAACTTGTGATAAAAGTGTTGACAAAGAAATGAAAAATGTCCCCTATCGGGAATTAATAGGGTCATTAATGTACATAATGCTTGGTTCTAGACCAGACCTCAGTTATTGTATCACTTATTTCAGTCAATATCAGAACTGCTATACAAAAGAGCACTGGAAATATTTAAAAACTGTATTAAGGTATTTGAAATTCACTGAAGACTTTGTTTTAAAGTTCAAAAAGGACAGTGAACCAAATGTTTATTTAGAATCTTTTGTAGATGCAGATTTTGCTAATGATTTAGATAGAAAAAGTGTGACAGGATTTGTAATCAAACTGAATAATAACGCAATATACTGGAAAACAAAGAAACAAAATAATGTCTCACTCTCAAGCGCTGAGTCAGAATACATTGCTCTCGCTCACTGTGTAACTGAAAATTTGTTTCTTTCGCAAATGTTAAACGAAGTACTTAATATAAACTTATACCCAGTTACTATTTACGAAGACAATCAATCTACTATACGAATGGCTTCTACGTTAGAGTGTAAGCGAACCAAACATATAGATATAAAGTATCAATTCCTAAAGGACTGTGTAAGTCAAAGGAAAATTGATCTACGATATGTTCCGACAATTGAACAACAAGGAGATATATTTACTAAGGCTTTAGCTTGTAAGAAATTTGAATATTTTAGAGACCTGTTAAATGTAAGATATCCATAAATTGTAAACAAAAAGATGTCCACGATTACAATAATGCAGAATTGTGGGGGTGTGTAGTTATATCAGTCAATAGTCAATTCTACAGGTTGGTAACAGAAATTCACCATGGACATAACTTCATTATATATATTTCAAGTTGTTAATAGTTGTAACAAAAATTGTATGTACAAAAACGTGTTCTTGTGTTATAATAAATGTATACTTTCAACTATTGTTTAAAAACTGACTTCCATACAAACAGAAATACCAACAAATAACACCTTTAATATAGTATTGACAAATGAGAGAAAATTAAATAATCGGCAAATACTACACTTGATATTTTTCCGATAAAATGTTCTACACGTAAAGAAGGACATGTGTTAATCTAACAAAAAACGCGGCATTTAACTACGAAATTTGGATTAAATACAGTCAAACAAAAATCATTGTTAACGTAACAAAGTGCGAATGTTAAAATAATTGTGTAGATTTGACAACAGCATTGTTTTAACAATCAAGATAATTTTATTTTAAACATTCAATATTGTTAGGGCAATAAGTGTTCGGGTATAAATAAACAACTATTTCATGTTAAATTAACCAAAAGAATTCATTAAAATAAAAAGCAGAAGTTGCTAGGTTAAATACAAATTTTAAGTTAAAATGAATAAATGTTATCTGTTATGTCAAAATAACAATTTTTGTTGTGTTAAACAAGAAAATGATGTTGAGCCAAAACAGAATTGCTTTTTAGTTAATAATATTTTATTGCTACAGCAACCTATCCGACATTTTTTGATTCGCTTTACAAGGGGAACTGTTCAAGTATCTTGGTATTGTACATTTATTATCTTATTCACAACATAAAGTGTAAAATATCTGTAAGGCAGGATATATTTAAAACCCTCAAAAACATCGCTGCTTTAATGGTCGCAACTCATATTGAATGTTTGACTGGCAAATGCACTAGATTAATATTTTATCAACTCTGACTGTTGTGCTTTATGACCCCTATGTGTCATTTACTGGTGTGAAATGGAAGGAATGCCTTCTTCACTGCGATTTCTGAAATACATACCTACCTATATTTAATGTATTTGCTACTGTGTGGAAGAAAATTGTTATACACGTAAACCCATTGGCTTTGTTAATTTAATAAAACGATATGGTTGCCTTCATTATACGGTATTCTTGCGAGATTAACTAAAATTTTGGTTAACGCAACAAACATTACAGAACATCTAATATAGTTATATCAATAGAACGAATTTTGTTAAAGTAATTAAAAATGTTTTGAAAATGTACTACTGTGAAGTGTTGTTCTAACAATTTCGATGTAGCTAAAATAACAATATTTTTAGTTCGTTCAAACAAAATATATTGTTTTTTGATAACAAACAAACAACTGTTGAACTAACAAAATATTGTCAACATTTTTTTTCAGTTATTTTAACCTTATATTTTGTTCAATTTGATTAAAAATGTTGTTAATCCAATAATATTTTTTCAACAAAAGGGTGTTGGTTGACGAAATGCATTTTCTTCTCTCGGTGCGAATTTCAGATATACGCCTAAAGTTAAAAATATAGGATATCTTAATTTAATGTATTGTATGTGTTTGATTAACGATAATTTTTTGTTAAAGAAGCTTAGTTTTGATCATGACATTTTGGTAATTTTAAGAGAATTTCATTCATCAAACAACTAAAATCGTTTCTTTAGTTCAACAAAATTATGTTAACTAAAAGAAATTCTTACTGTAACAATTAATTTACGTAAAGTCAAACAAAAATATTGTTACACCAACGCATTTGAGCTTAACAAAGTGATTTTGATTAATTCAACATTTTTCTTTCTCTACGTATATGCATTATAAATATTCTAGATTTTAGATGGAAGTTAATATACATATATCAAATTGTCAAAATTACTCCTGTCGCATTTAGAACGTCAAAAACAAGGCACTTACTCCTTAGGTTTCTAAAAAAAAAAAACGTAACAAAAAATGTCTTGGGCTATTCTACAGACAATTTTGCCTGCAGCATACTCAATTAGACAATTAGATTGTTTTAGATTGTGTTTCCAGTGTGCCACAACTTTCATTTCTAACGCCATTTTATCTACATGCAGTTATAAAACTTTACGTAAAAAAAAGGAAAGAAAGAAAATGCGTAATATACTTACGATGAGAGCCACTATGACGAATGCGCAGGCCAAAGTTCCAGCAGCGATGTATACATTATGCAGATGATCTAGATGAATGGAGATCGGCATCTGCAGGCCCAATTCGGGGTCCTTACCGATCGGGTCGATGTTGGTGATTGTCTCGACGACAAACTCATCTGACGCAAATAAGATTTCACCCTAATACAGTACCTGTGTGTTCGCGATAAAAAAAAAATCGTCCTTTTTTTTCTTTTACTTATCCCCCGAGATTTAATCTTAATTTTCAATTCGTTCCACGATGGCTATTATAATTTATTATGCTCGTCTGGATTGTATATTCCTTTGTATTAATATTCCAACAGATATTCTTAAAAAAAAATGTCCCAAAGATTACATCGATCGTATAATCGCATTATAAATCATTCAATGCAATGTGGTTCGTCTTCCCAATATCTAAAATACGCTGTCAACACGTTCCGTTTGTATGAAAGACGATCCTCTCAGTAAATAACCTATATACCTAACCTAATAACCTAATTCAAATTTCCCTCAATTATTTTTAGTAACATCAACATTAAAGCATGAAGTTACCTATGATTTTGTATTACATTAATAGTTATTTTAATACCTTTAAGTTGAAGTTACTAAATATAATTGAGGGAAATTTGAATTTGGTTTACTGAGTAGTGATTTAGGTAACCATCGATCAATCAGCTGGTTTTCCTAAATTGTTTGAAAAAGTCGTTCAGAATAAATATCATAACTACTTCACTAAATATAATTTAATAAACACTAGCATTATTTCCTTAAGAATAACGTTACCCGATACAGCCCTATTTGTTTTCCCTGTGAAATCATGTAATAGGATCTGTCGAGGACGTTTGGCAGCATAGATCATCGGGAATTGATCCAAAATTGAGGAGGAAGTGTTTAAATCTTACCTGCCGACTACAAGCGATCTATTTACATTTTGACGGAAAAATTACATATTTTATATGGGTGTCCCGCACTGCAGCGTCTTAGGGCCTCTCTTATTGGTAATTATTTTTCAATGATAACTATTTTTCAATGAAAACAATAATTCACACTCGATAAGTATTAATTAATTAATGACATCCCCATGCTGATTATGGAAGATGACTTTAAATTCATTAATAGCCAACCGGGATGTTGGTGCCTGGTGTGCCTTGGAGCCATGGGTATGAAAAGGTAATAAGTATTATTGGAAACAAACGAACCATGGTTACCAACTATTGATACGAAGAAAATTTAACCTCAGTTCGTTGAATGGATGTTGGCAATTATTGCTTCATAAACCTAACAAGCAAAATGTCTCTAACCTTAAACACTTTTGTAATTCTAAATATGATGCAGGTAGGAATTTTATGAAGGTTTCCCATTATCTTTAATAGCTTTCTTATAAATCCCCACGTTTTCTCCGCTATAATGACGGTATTACCACTTTTCCCGCTAACAATGTTAAATAAACGTCGTCATCTGATGTGCTCTTCAAGACGTAAGCAATGATTTTTGATTTTTAAATGAATTTACCAGATTTGGTTCAAAATTTACATTGTAAATTTGTAATTATAGACAATGCCTAACATTCGCAGAAATTGCAAATTCCCCGGGTGTCGAAGAACTGATAGGGTTAAAGAATCATTTTTGAATATGTTCAAAGCACTTTGATAATTCAGATTGCAATAATCATTATTCAAAAGTCTTGACTGAAGTTTGACATAGAGATAGAATCGCTGCAGTTTCTTCAGTAATAATTCTCTCTTTAATTTTGAGTCAAGACTTTTGTCTTCGATGGCACCTTAACCCGTCTGTCAGACTAGCACGACTACACTGTCAATACGTAACAAAAGTAGGGCCGGGTTAAGTGTGATGGTATTCTTCGTGCAATAATGTTAATGGTGAGTTATCTCCATTATCACCTACTTTCAGGTAATTTACTTTGTTTAAAACAAGATAGTAACGATTTAATGTCGAATTCATGCCTTTTACCAATTTATCTTGATTCTTGCTTACAGCTTCATCTTTAAACAATGACTTCTTAGGCCCCTTTCCCTGTCACTCAAAATAAAGAGTTCCAAATTTGCTCAAACATTCTACTCAGGTTGGTTTCATTAAGAAATGTCTTCCGCTATGTATCTATGAAAACATACAACGAAAGGGAGTTTCCTTAAAAAAAATGCATGTGACGTCATGTACCATTCTCTATTGCAACGGACTCTAGTACAGGACTTGCGTTTTTCTTATTGCTGTTCTGTGCTTGGAGCTAAAAAGGAAAGTGTCAAAATATTCACACTTGGGAAAATTTCACTTAAAGTTTTTGTCAAAAATACTTTTAATTGTAGCTTAAATTGAGTGGATTACTTACCAATGTTGGCTCAGAACATAGAATACTCGAATAAAATATGAAAATAAATAAAAAATGCAATGGTTTACTTAAAATAGCAAAATATTGACATTGGGCCTTTTAGCTCCAGGCCACAGAAGTATACAGGGTGTATCAAATAAAAAAGTAAATTTTGCTTGGGTGTTAACTACACGACATATAAAGCACAAACCTACCGAAACCGGATTTCAGCATTAAAGAATAAAAAAAAGTAAAATTTAGAGCCAAGAATTCTTTAGTCCGGGCCCTGATGCAAAGAAACGTCATGTTAAGCACCCGCTAAACGTGGTATTATGTACAAATACATTGCACTCATTTAGTATTATTCTTAATGGTATGCCGTAAGTTCATTTAACGCCATTCTGAATAAATAAAGGCCCTTGTAAAAATAACAAAACTCAGGCATTTTAAATTTCTTCTTTTTGTAAAATAAACATTCCTTTTTTTGTTAAGAGCATTCTACGTAAGTCTACAAAGTATTATTTTTAATATCCTGATAAGACGTTCGAGTTTCACCGGATATGCGACTTCAGTAGTTACAAAAACGTAAATATTTTTCTTTTGCTTTGTCGAATCGAGAGTTAGTTGTTAATAAACGGTACCACATGAATCTGAGTTATTTCTTTTGGATTTATTTAATCATATAACGTAAAATGAATTGAATCGAATTACACAGAAATAAATGTAGATGCAAAAAATTTGCAAACACGCCTTTTTACTATGATATCGCGCGAAAATGAATCTATACATTCCCGCGCTTTTGCATATGCATCAAGCTTCGATTTTCTTTATATGAAATCATGATGGTCCTGAAGAGGATCGTTTTTTTGAGACGGGAAGAATTTAAATAAAATGTTCGAAGTGGCTTGCACTCCAAGCGGCGATCCACACAAAACTAACAGCGGTAATGGCTGAATGATAGTGGTATGAGGGGGTATACTCGGGACAGCATTTAGATTGGGCACAGGTGCGGCTCTAGCTCAGGGCATTTATAAAATATTTTTTTTTCTCGTTAATGCTTACAGATAGACCCCTGTGCATTAAGACTTTTTGATTGTATATGATTACAGCTAATCCATATTATTATATTTACCTCTATATCTGATACACCCTGTATTTACGCACAGTGTTGAAGATTGGCTCTCAACAATTTGAGTTTTAATGGCATGATGAATGCAATGTTATTCAGTAGGTAACAAAGCAAATGATTATGCTTAAAAACTTTCTTTATCCTGCACAGGATAAAATTCGTGTCATAATCATCACTGGTGATTATTTAATATGGAAAGAGTGGAAGCACATACCCCGGTAGCAAAATTTAAATTTCCCACAATTATTTTTAGTAACTTCAACAGAAAGACATCAAAGTAACTAGTAATCTAATACAAAATCATTGGTAATTTCGTGTTTCAATGTTGAAATTACTAAAAATAATTGCGGGAAATATAAATTTTGCTACCAGGGTAGGTGTTATTTATAAGAAAGTTATGGTGTGGTTTCTGCTATGCTGTTCGTTAGCTGCAGGATTTATTAGATAAACTTATCTTGCGTGTATTATATTCTGTACAATTGTAACAATTTTTGCAATTTAAGTATGAATTGTTAACCTTTCTTATTAAGAATAAACATCTATTTCAAATTAATACTTTTGAACACTTTTATATACATATTTATAAACTGTCAACTGCCATTAAACAAGCTTACTACATTTAAAAAGCAATCTTTCTAAAAGCTTTGACGAATTCGTAAATAGCCAATTATGATCGTTTTGAATACTTGTATGTTTGTCTTTCTCTCATATTTCCTTTTGTTACGTCTTGCTAATGAAAGATTTATTGTTTATTTACAAGCTGTAATAATTTGTTTATTTATTTACGCAGTTTATTTATCGCACAGACGGCGTGCCAATAAAATATTTAGGAACCTTATGGAAATACGCGTCTCCCCTCGCCAAAATCAACGGTAAAAGGAACAGTATCTCAAACAAGTTCACCGGAAAGACAATGAAAAGGAAACGAAGATAATTGGACGTATAAATCGTCTATAAATAATCATTCATTATTATCGGTGAGTTGTTACGAAGAAAAACGAATTCGATGGTATTTTAGAAGGAATTTCAGTACCTCTTTTTGTGTTTACTGGGCTTGTGTTTGCTTAATAATATACCTGCTATTCACCGGGAGGAAATCAACAGTAATACGGCTAATTATGCCCTTTGGTTATTTTCTCTGTTTTTTTTTTTCTGTTCCTTTACATATATATATTTTGGTAACGCGGTACAACCTCGATTTAAATGTACGGACGTATTGTGTATTGTTGGTTTTGTAATACGTCTTCAGGCGAATCAGAGCGAAGGAGCGTTTTCAAGGGGATAATCCTTTTTGTTTACTATATCTGGTGCTCAAAAATCGCGCTACAAAAGAAAATGCGTGCTTCCACTGATTGTTCTTGATACTTTAGACATTAAACATTTTATATAACAAAATAGATACAAATTACCACAATTTTTATATGTCAAAAATAAAATATTGTCAATGTTAGTATTCTCGCTATTCGTCAGTATACAAAATGAATAAATAATATGTATTTATTCTGCTATGAAATAATATCATAGCATATAAGATATTATTGTAATATTTAATAATTATAAATGGGATATACAGTGTATCACTTAAATATTTGTACATGTCCCATTTACCTACAACAAGTAATAAAAATACAAAACAGTAAACTTTTTTTTTAATTTTATATTACTATTTAGAATGCGATAACAAAATAAATATTTCAAATAGCTAAAATATGCTCTCTGACTACAATAATAATTAAAATCCAGTAGGCGACAACACAAAAGTATTCGTACGCTCCTTGCCGCGACAGGTAGAGACTCGCATAGATCAGGGGTCGGCAAACTTTTTTAGGACAGGGCCAAGTCGTAACGAAAATTAAATTCAGCGGGCCAGGTTGTAAACGCTAGCGTGTATATTTTTTATTAAGTGTTCCTCTGTGTTTTATTGAACCGAAAACAACGTACCAAAAAGTTTCCGTCGTATCATACAGGGTGTTTAAAAATTACTGACTTGTCAAAGAATCTTAAAGTTACAAAACTTATTCTTTTTTCAAAAACACCCTGTATATTCTTATATTTTTCTGCAACATTCCCTATAGGCTTCAGTGGTTTTATTTTAAATTATTCCTATTATTTATTAACTTCTCCAAATGGTCAAATAATTTTTACCTGGTGGATTATAAATAACATTACAATAAATTATTATTGCTAGTAAATATTATAATAATCATTGTTTTCTGTATATGTTAGTACCTAGAAAAGTACGCAATAATTAAACAGTAAATATTAAACATTAAAAGTTTCATCTTCATCTGGTTCGCATTTTGCAAAATGAGGCAAAATGCGAACATAAAGTTAATAAAGTGTTTGTGTGATATAAGAATTTGCAGAGGATTGAAATAGCTACATTATGGAATCTTTGCAGACGATATGGTAATAATAACAGACAGTGAAAAAACAAAGAAAATTTGAACATATGGAAAGAAAACATGGAAGAAGAGGGCATGACAATAATCATAGAAAAAGCTAAAATCCTCGGAAACCAGAATGTTGAAACTAAAATTGAAATAAATGATACTAAAATAGAGCAAATGAGAAATTTAAATATTTAAGAGTAACATTGGAAAACAAGATGCTGGAATAAACGATTGATAAAACAATCAAGTAAGTACTACGCAATAAACCAAAAATTTATTAATAAAAAAGACAAAAAAGACAAACCTATACTAGTGTTATGAAGAAAGCTAAGAAAAATAGGATTCCACTATTTTAGGGCATTTGGAAACACATCTCAATAGTTCAATATCTGCTACTTCTGAAGATTTGGGCACCTTGAAAACATTTGACCAGAAAATTTTGAAGTAAAATAGGATCTATTTTTAGGAATTCTAATCCAATCTAGATCACAAGAAATGAATTGCGACATATTTTTTTGTAATACTTCAACGAATGTTAGTATCTTTTTATTTAAAATAATTTGAAGGGACGAAAGTTCAGTTGAGAGGGCATAAGAAACAGAAGCAATAATTACTATTAATGAACGGAACGATTGTAGAAATTCTTTCTCATTTAAAAAAATATTAATAATTTCTCTGAGTTCCACAAATCTCAATAAAACTTTTCCACTATTGCACCATCGAACTGGCGATGGTTATCTCGCCGAGAGCCAATAAAGTTAACCACTGCCACAACTGGTTCAATAATGCAAAATAGATAGAGGTGTTTGATGAATTATGCAATGACTTATTGAAATCTTTGCACAAAACAAAAATGATTGGGCAGTATTAGCAATGACTGTTGACTCATCAAGAACTAACCGAATCCACTAGACATTTTTTGCCTTCTGCATTAAGAAACGCATTGTGATATTCTCAATTTATCTGATAATCGCTTGAGCTGAGAAGTCAACAGAAAAACAAACCTTCTGCTTTGGGCACACTTCTTCAGCTTTATCGCAAATCTATTCATGAATATTTCAAATTTAATTCTAAATAAGGTTAGAAATATTATTGCGATGTACGTCGAAAGCATTCATAGTAAATAAATTAACCGGACTTATTTACCCCGACATCAGTTGACTATCAGTCGGTGAATAGTAGATGTAGATCCCTCCCGGTACAATAATTTTCGTAAGCCCTTATTGTGGATGAGAAAAACTACCGGCAATACCTGAATTAACCGCTTGGTACTTACAACTTGCGCGGGCCGGATTGAAATACGCAGCGGGCCGGATTTGGCCCGCGGGCCGTAGTTTGGCGACCCCTGGCATAGATGTCCAACAATAGTCTCCTAATATCTAGCGGTCTGTGTACATTATTAGATGCTCCCGGTAATATATTTTTGAAGAGCAATTCATAACTGCCGTATAAAAAATGCCGAAAACAAAAGACTTGACAATTAATGAAAAAGTTCAAATTGTAGCCTTGTTTAACGAACAAAAAAGTTTATGAGAAATTAGTAAGCTTGTCAAAAGACCAAATAGTACTGTTCAGTATATTATTAACAAATTTAAACTTCAAAAAAGCATCGAAAATGCTCGTCGCCCAGGACGTCCAAAGATACTAACCGAACGCGAAGAACGAGCTATAGTAAAAGAAGTTCAAAAATTTCCTAGAACTAGCTCTAACGTTAGCTGTTCACGTCGCAGAGAAAAACGGGAAGACAATTAATCCTGAAACTATAAGAAGAGTACTTAGAAGAGCTGGCTATAACGGAAGAGTAGCCCGTAAGAAACTTTTCATCAGTGAGAATAATAGAATAAAACGTTTGAATTTTGCGAAGGAATATGTCAATAAACCTTTAGAATTTTGGAAAAGCATTATTTTTAGCGACGAGTCAAAATATAATATTTTTGCATCCGATGGACGGCATATGATATGGCGGAAAGCAAACAGGGAACTTCAACCACAAAATCTGATTCCTACCATAAAACATTAAGGAGGACACGTACTTGTATGGGGTTGTATGTCCTACAATGGGGTAGGAAATTTGCATTTTATTGACCATATTATGGATGCCAAAGCTTATCTAAAAATTTTGCAAGCTAATTTAATGGAAAGTGCTCGAAAATTGAATATAGAAAAAAGCTTTATATTTCAACAAGATAACGATCCTAAGCACACAGCTAGGATCGTTAAGGAATGGTTCTTATATAAAGGTGTTAGAATCCTTCCCCACCCACCCCAAAGTCCAGACATTAACCCGATAGAAAATTTGTGGCATATTTTAAATGTACACATCAGAAAATATCATGTCTAAAATGCGCATGAGCTTAGAAAGCATTTGATAGAAGAATGGTCAAAAATTACGCAGGACGAAACGGCAAAATTGGTAATGTCCATGCCCAAGCGCTTGCAAGCTGTTATATTTGCAAATGGAATGCATACTAAATATTAGAATCAAACCAACAAATATTTATTTTGTTTTTTTTTCTCGTGTACAAATATTTTTGTGAGTTCAAAATTCCGATTTTTTATTAAAATATTAATATTTATATTATCTTTCTTTGTTTTTATTAAAAATAATGCTTTTCTCTTTCGTATTAAAATAAACAGTCGCTTAGTTTTGAATTTCTATAGTTCCTTTTTTTTCATTTCGGTTAAATGTACTATGTACAAATACTTAAGTGATGCACTGTATGTGCAAATATCCATGACCTGAAAGTGTTGCATTTTCGCATATTTTTGTCGCCTACCATTTTTTTTCTTTCAAAATTAAACAGACAAATCCTATTTATTATGTCGCACACTGGCGAAAATTCCAGAAATCGTGGCCAAAATATAAAATAAGAAAGTCGTTAATTGTTTATGTTACTTAAGCTTACTTGGCACTAATGGTATTTAGGTATTACCCCCACCCCACCTTTTTATATATAAATGAAGAGCTACCTGAATATATCAGTCTAAAGTTAGTGTTTCTAACGGATAGATATTTGTAATTCTGTGGGAGTGAGTGATTTGTGAATACATTAAACAGGTTTAAAGTGAACTATTTAAATAAAATGAATATGGAACCTGTTGCTGGTGGTAAGTATATCATTTTACGCTAAATACATGCTCAAATTGTTTACACAATATTCTTAAAAGTAAGCGTACTTTAAATGATTG
Source organism: Protaetia brevitarsis (assembly GCA_004143645.1). Classification (NCBI taxonomy): domain Eukaryota; kingdom Metazoa; phylum Arthropoda; class Insecta; order Coleoptera; family Scarabaeidae; genus Protaetia; species Protaetia brevitarsis. The sequence continues at coordinate 4,273,026 of RXPK01000234.1, read as the reverse complement.
AAAGAATATCTTTCTTGTGATTCCTCTTAAGCTAAAAGTTGTCTATTCAAGCAGATCCAGCGGCGAATTTTTACTATATTATACCTTATACTATATACAATGAGTTTTTAAAAAGAATAGCTGCGGTAATTTGCGGTCTTAGGATATTTTTAATTTAGAAGATATCTAAGCATTCTTTTTCTTTACAGGCTCACGGTCCAAATATGTTACATTAACCCGCAACGAATTACTTGAATTTCTAAGAAGCTGGCTGCCCTTTGGATGATTTCAAAGAAAAGTGTAATTATCTATACGAAGAAGTGAGGAAGGTTATAGGATGTGATACATTATCATCTGAAGTGAAGCAAACTCTGGCGCGTTTTATATCTCAGTATAAGAGCAAATGGGCTGCCCATGTTAGAAACATGCAAACATTTTGCAATAGAGATCAATCCTGAAAACATGAAAAAATGTGTTAGGCCATCTACTGATTTTTCTAAGGGTAGTGACAGGTTTAAACGGAGGAAACCCAAGGATTGCGAACTGAATTTAGCTCCGAAGAACTAAGTTATGCTGCTCGAATGTCACTTAGGGCGGAAGGACAATTAGATGCTGCAAATGTATTGAAAGACATTACAAATGGAACCGTCAATAGTGCACAGAAATACTGGGAAGCCTATAATAAAGCATGTGATGTACCATATTCTGTTGACACAGCGTTGTCGATATTTGTCGAAGCGAAACTTACAAGATTTCAATGCAATATTATTACGAATGCAGCTCGGGAAAACGATAATGATCTCTACTCTAATTAACGCGGCTAAGAAAAGTGCTACCCTGAAAATATGAACATTAATGAATCCATAGCAGAAGTATCTACAAAGTTTACTTGACCACACGGTTTCACGTCTATTTCAAGCACTGGGAGGAGTCATTGATGCATTAAATGTAGAAAAAAACTGAAAATCTTCATCTAATAACCAAGTGGGGTTGCGATGGAAGCTCTGGTATGAACGAATATAGATAGAGATTTTCGGATCCCAATATTTCTGACGCCAACATTTATCTAACTTATTTTGTACCTGTATAGTTAATATCTGGTGATCCCAATTTAGCAAAAAAAACTTTTTTGTGGCAGAATCCTCGGCCATCGTCACCAAGATTTTGCAGGCCAATTCGGTTGCAGTTTATACACGAAACGGAAGATATTACAGTGACGGAAAACCAATAAAATAGAATCGCAATCTTCCAACTGTACTGAACCTTAAGGATAATAATATTCCAGTGCGGCATATGCTATTGTTTACCATGATAGATGAAAAAGTATGCAACGCGGTCATCGGAACTTCATCGACACAGAGGTGCTACTTATGCGGACTTACTTCAAAAAATTTTAATAATATATCTTGATATTAAGCTTGTCTATCCGTTTCCATCAATAGCATCACTAATTACTCTTAATAATAATCATCGGCCTGCGTTTTGCTTTTGTTACATATTTTTTGATGGATACTGTACATAATTACGGGTATAAATGAAGACCTTGGCGTAACAAGGATGCAAGCCACAAACTTTCATAAATTGAGTTTATTGCATTTTTTAATTTGGACATAACGATACAAGCCACACACAAAATATGTTTGCTATTACTCAGCAGATGGCTCTGCACTGACTTTCATATGTGAATAAATCTGCATTAAATTTCACTAGAAGGTTATAAGCCACCATCATGGCCGATCAACATGCGGGTTCATCGCACCAAAATAATTATTTTTATAGCGATTCTGCAGGCGAAAATGAAGAAGTATGGGATTCAGATGATAGTGTGAAAGACAAAGATTACAGTAACAGTGATGCTAGTGAAAGTTCTTCTCAGTCCGAGATGGAACAGGTAAGATTTTGAACACCTGTGGTATGTACTCTTATACTGAAAATATGTAGCAATTTATTTTGACTTATCGGTGGCTTATTGCATTTCAGACTTTTGTAAAAAAACAACGAACTGATTTTCCAACTCCGGAAAAACTCCTCAAGGAAGATGAAAAAAAAAGAATACAGAGCGATCGCAGCTGCGCAAAATTCGCAAAGATCTGGGTTCTACGTATACAAACAAAAAAGGCAAGAAACTAAAAGCAAGAATATTGGGGCCCCCATGTAGTTGCAAAAATAAATGCCGCAGTTTGCTTCAAGGTTCCGAAAAAAACACTTTTTGATAATTTTTGGGTCTAGGTGACTATCATAAACAGAACACGTATTTATTTTGTAATATAATGTTAAAAAAAGATCATACCCAAAAAGACCAAAAAGCAGTTTCAGGACGAAATTACAGTTTTAACTACTTTGTGAAAGTTAATGGATGTGATATAAAAATATATAAAAAGAATTCCTTTCCGTTCATGGGTTGCAAAACTCACAAAAAAGAATTCAGTTGTTACAGCAACAACTCAGCCAAGGTTTAACAACACCAAGAGTAGATAAAAGAGGCAAACACGATAACCGTCCTAATAACATATCAGCAGATGCTTGCCAGTCAGTTAGGGACCACATACAAAGTACTCCTAAATATAGTAGTCACTATAGTCGAGAAAAAAATCCAGATAAAACATATATTGATCATGATTTATCAATATCTGCTTCATACCATGACTACTATAAGCCTTGGTGCAGCGAGAAAAATATTCAACCAGTCAGCCAAGACAAATACAGACGTATTTTTTGCACCGAGTTTAATATTGGTTTTAAGCTTCCTAGAAGTGATACTTGCAAAATATGTGATGAACTTAATGTAAAACTAGTAAACAACAAAGATAAAGCAGACATTTGCAGAGAAGTTCAAGCCGAACTCGAATTGCATCATAGACGTGTAGAAGCAATGCAGAAAAGTTTGAAAACTGCAGTGGAACTTGCTGACTCACAAAATGCTTACGTAATATCAATAGATTTATAACAAGCACTTCCGGTTCCAAACTTGACGACAGGCCCTACTTTTTATCTCAGAAAAGCTTGGGTTTATAACTTAGGAATACATGATTGTATTGGAAATAAAGATTACATGTATACGTGGTCTGAGAATATAGCTAGAAGAGGCAGTGAAGAAATTGCTAGCTGTGTTTATAAGCACTTTAAACACCGCAACTCTTTGCCCATGCACCTAATTGTTTATTCAGACAACTGTGGGGGATTTTAATTTGCTTATGGAGACAGCTAGTAGCAGAAGGTATGTTTGATTCTGTAGAACATCGATTTTTGGTAGTAGGGCACACTCACCTGCCCTCAGATCGAGATTTTGCAGTAATAGAAAAATATAAAAAGAAAATGAAAACTGTCTATGAACCTAAAGATTGGTACACAGCGGTTGGAAAATGTAAACGAACCAATCCTTTTGAAGTAATTGTTATGAAATCAGACGACTTTTTTTTCATTTAAATTTTTGGAAAACAACATTACAAAGAGAAAACTTACCGATGAAAACGACAACGTCTGTTTTAGCAAAATAAGTGTTTTTAAATTTCAGAAAGAGAATATAAATTTAATGAAAATAAAACACTTATGGAATGAAGATTTTAAAACCGTGCACATTGGCAAAAGAGGCCGTATAAGAAGAGTATCGTTAGCAGACAATTTGAAACAAAAATACACAACACCTGTTAAATTAAACGAAAAAAAAAAAATTGAAAAATTTGTCCCTTTTATTACCATACATACCAGAAGTAAATCACGGGTTTTACGAAAGCATTGGCGCAAAGGAAAATTATCTACAACATGTGAGTTTGTCCCAGAGCGATACGGTCGAAGACGTGGACGAAGAGCATTTACTTGATGATGTTGATTTAAACTTTGAGTAGTTTTAATACATTTTTGACGTTTTTGTAAGTTAAAACAATCATTACTTTTTTTATGTAACAAAGATGCAAGTCACATCTTCTGAGCAAATAAAGGCTTAAAAAAATTATGTGTTTTTTTTTGTTAGTGGTAAACTACTGCTGTGGATGAACACTTTGAGTTCGCGAGAGTTTTTTTTTAAGCGGCACTGATGTTAATTTCTATCCCAAGTTATCTTTATCAATGCTATGCATGAGTTTCCACAGTTCTAATATTTTATTTTGACAAGATTTTGTTAATTGATTTGATTGTTGGAATTATTTTAATTGTTCTGTTTAAATTTAAATTCATTCAGTTGTACATTTTGCGTGTACCAGTATTGTATATAGTTCATTGTAATATTCTAGTTTTTATTTTCTTTGCAACTCATGCGCTGCTTTGGCACGCAATTGTAAATTGTTATATGTATGCGATGTTTGGGCCCCTAAAAGGTAGTTTCTTGAAAGATTGCGGAGTAAGTACATGTTATTTATTTTCTTTGCTGCCATTTTTGGTAATTTCATTTTTATTTAAAATGTTGTTCGATTAATTTGAAACTTTTATCATCCTTCAAGGAACTCTTTTATTAATAATTGCTGTTATATTTTATTGTGTACACAAGTCGGATGTAAGATCAGTTATTTTATATTGTTCTAGAAGATATCGTTTTTTTAGTTTAAAGAGTTTAATTTTCCGTTTCATAGTTTCAAATTAGTTTTCTTTGCTAATCATCTCGGTGTAGGTGAAAAGAAGCTTTGTGCTTGTGATTAAATTTCAATTTTATATACTTGTTTGTCCACGTTTAAATTAATTTTGTTTGGTTTAAATTTTGAGACCACGTGGATTTTTTGTGAATTAGGATTTTCTTCTAGAACGAATTTGTCTTTTGCTTTGTTTAGAGGATTCTGAATTGTCCTCTAGTAAATGTAGAGTCTAATGCAGTTTTGTTTTTGGCCAGAATCTTAAATTCATGGTTTTATTTCTGCATAATTGTAATTTAAATGTTTTTTTTTTTTTTTTTTTTTTATAAAAAAATAAATTTAATGATTGTTAACGTCATTCAAAATTTCTATTCTTTTTTTTGAATCAACCATTTCAATTGTTAGAGTAATTAAAGAAAGTCAAATTTTTTCAAACGCCCACATTTTATTTTTCATGATTAGTTCAATTGTGAAAATAACCCTGAGTTTGAGAGCTCTTTTGCGCCCTTTTAAAATTTTATCCGCTGAGCTAGTAAATTTAAATTTTAATTCAATTTTTTTTTTAAATTCATTTTGCATTTATGCTGGTATCATCAGTACACAATATTTTCTATGTTTTGATGTTTTCACAATCTTATTATTAATAATAATTGATTTACCAGATTTAAAACAACGTTTGAATTGAAATAACTTGAAATATCACTAATGTGGCATGTATCCTTCTTACGCCAAGGTCTTCAAACATTATATTTCATATTTATCATATCATTTCTAACTTCTCAATGTCTTTATCACGAATAGTTCAAAATGAACTTGTGAAAGAGAAATATTTATTTTGACCACGATTTCTGGAAATTTCGCCATTGTGTGTCGTTTAAAGCAAAAATAATAAATCTTCTTACGGCAGAAACAGCGCGTTCAAATTTTCACTAATTATTAAAAAGTTACAAATATTTTCCTGAACGACTTTGCCAAACAAATATGCCCTACCGAAAAATATGTAGCGTCAAGTGAGACCAGGTGTTTTTTTGGGGAAAAGTGCGCACAAACCATTTTAAAATATACAGCTAAAAAAGAGCTGGCCATCAGTTGGGTATGACAGATGTGATGATTGTGACATTTGATACGATCCATCGGACATAGCTCTTTCGCACTTCCACACCCACTTCGTTCCCCTCCCCTTCCAGCCGACCCGAATACGTATCAGGATAAATGTAAATTTCAAGCTTACCCTCACAAGTCTTTCCTGTATAACCGGGCTGGCAAGCGCAGTAAAACGAATCTATGCTGCTCCAGCAAGTTCCGCCGTTGGCACATGGGTTAGTGCCGCATGCCTATAATAGATTAATGAGCAGAATGTATGTATTTACATAAATAGTTATGTATGTATTTCGATTTATTTTCTTTTCCGTTGTGAACATAAAACATTGTTATTGGCGGAAATCCTTTCATGGCTTTCATTTGATGTCACATAAAAATGAGAATTTTAATAGTGTTTTATTGACGTTTCGTTTTCGTACACAAAAGCTTCTTCATTTATAATCGACGACTTAAAACATATTTTTTTTCTTACTGAAATTTTAAATTATATCCAAAACATCGATTATCGTAAATTAAAACTTAAGTGACTATTACATCATGCTAATAAATTTTAAAAATTTAAAAAAAAAATCATTTTTATTTGATATTCAATGAAAGAATTTCCGCCAATAACCACGAGAACATACATAAATAATACAATAAAATACAATATATTTTATTTCCGAAAGAAAGAAAACAATCACAGCAAAAGTCTAAAGGAAATATAGTTAATAGTAGCTTAAAAACTAACAAATTAGTTAAAATTATAAGTAAAGCACTCATCTAAACTGTAGAAACAATTTTCTAATAAAAGATTTTTAGTTTTAAATAAAGCTATTTAATTAAGATCTTTAAATAATTATCGGGAAGGTGATTATAAATTTTTATTCCTCGATAATCAGAACTTTTCCTCGTAATTACAAGACCCCCATGTTGTTCCGCATTATTTTTCAAATCTATTTTTATGTTATTTATTAATGATCTCCCACATTATATCTGTGAAGGGAATTTTTTTGTATGCTGACGATGAAGTTTGATATTTTGAAAAAAGTTGACATAGTTTTGAGTGAATTTGAGAGATGGTGTTCTGCTAACAAATTAATGATAAATCATGGAAAAACGGTCTTTCTTGAATTTTTTTAATAAATATAGAGGTTCCTTTGAATTTAATTTTTCATTTAATGGCGAATATTTCTTAATCCTTCTTAATCCTAATAAGTGTTTGTGTTTTCTCTCCATTTTAAGTTATCTTGAAGTATGAGGCCTAAGAATTTAAACGAAGTTCTTTCAATTTTGTTGTCGTTAACAACATTTCTCGAAGCTTTTTGTGGCATTGAAAAATGGATATACTTTGTTTTACATTTGTTTAAGTAAAGTTTATTAGGGGTGAATCATAGATGTATATTATGCATTAATACATTTGCCTCTTTTTCTAATTCTTCGCCCTTTGCTGCTGCTGTAGATGTTCTTTCATCAGCATAACTCAAAAAGAAACTCTTTAATGTCGTTCAGAAAAAGGTTAAACAGAACTGGGGCCACGATTGGCTCTTGGGACATTCCAATATTTGTTGGTAAAATTGAAGATTAGCAATTATGTAGGCAGTTATTATACCTGATCTTTACAAATTGACATCTTTCCGTTAGATAAAATACTATCCAATTCAAAGCGTTACCTCCAATCCGGTAAGTTTGTAGTTTACTGACAAGAAGGGCATGGTTAAAACAATAGAAAGCCATACTCAAATCACACAATATGGCCAAGGGCGCTATTTTACGTTTGATGTGGCTGATGATCTCATTGTAAAGTGAAATTATGGATTTGTTACTGGTAAATCCATGCTTTTGTTGTGACATAATTTTATTTCTGTCCAAGTAAGATTGCAGTCGGTGCAGAAAAGCATATTCATATAGTTTAAAGATGCTTGAAGTTAAAACAATAGGTTTGTAATTTGTTTAGTGAAAACCTTTCTCCTTTCTTAAAGACTGGTGTAAATGACGAGAGTTTAAGTGCATCAGGAAGTTAAAGCAATAGGCCTGTCATTATTTAAAGAAGACCCTTTCCTTTCTTAAAGACAGGTGTAATTGACGAGAGTTTAAGTGCATCAGGAAGTTAAAGCAATAGGCCTGTCATTATTTAAAGAAGACCTTTTTCCTTTCTTAAAGACAGGTGTAATTGACGAGAGTTTAAGTGCATCAGGAAGTTAAAGCAATAGGCCTCTCATTATTTAAAGAAGACCTTTTTCCTTTCTTAAAGACAGGTGTAATTGACGAGAGTTTAAGTGCATCAGGAAGTTAAAGCAATAGGTCTGTAATTGTTTAATGAAGACCTTTCTCCTTTCTTAAAGACTGGTGTAATTGACAAGAGTTTAAGTGCATCAGGAAGTTAAAGCAATAGATCGGTCATTGTTTAATGAAGATCTTTCTCCTTTCTTAAAGACTGGTGTAATTGATGTGAGTTTAAGTGCATCAGGAAGTTAAAGCAATAGGTCTGTAATTGTTTAATGCAGACCTTTCTCCTTTCTTAAAGACTGGTGTAATTGACGAGAGTTTAAGTGCATCAGGAAGTTAAAGCAATAGATCGGTCATTGTTTAATGAAGATCTTTCTCCTTTGTTAAAGGCTGGTGCAATTGACGAGAATTTAAGTGCATCAGAGAGTTAAACCAACAGGTCTGTAATTGTTTAGTGAAGATCTTTCTTCTTTCTTGAAGACTGGTGTAATTGATGAGAGTTTAAGTGCATCAGGAAGTTAAAGCAATAGGTCTGTAATTGTTTAATGAAGACCTTTCTCCTTTCTTAAAGACTGGTGTAATTGACGAGAGTTTAAGTGCATCAGGAAGTTAAAGCAATAGATCGGTCATTGTTTAAGGAAGATCTTTCTCCTTTCTTAAAGACTGGTGTAATTGACGTGAGTTTAAGTGCATCAGGAAGTTAAAGCAATAGGTCTGTAATTGTTTAATGCAGACCTTTCTCCTTTCTTAAAGACTGGTGTAATTGACGAGAGTTTAAGTGCATCAGGAAGTTAAAGCAATAGATCGGTCATTGTTTAATGAAGATCTTTCTCCTTTGTTAAAGGCTGGTGCAATTGACGAGAATTTAAGTGCATCAGAGAGTTAAACCAACAGGTCTGTAATTGTTTAGTGAAGATCTTTCTTCTTTCTTGAAGACTGGTGTAATTGATGAGAGTTTAAGTGCATCAGGAAGTTAAAGCAATAGGTCTGTAATTGTTTAATGCAGACCTTTCTCCTTTCTTAAAGACTGGTGTAATTGACGAGAGTTTAAGTGCATCAGGAAGTTAAAGCAATAGATCGGTCATTGTTTAATGAAGATCTTTCTCCTTTCTTAAAGACTGGTGTAATTGACGTGAGTTTAAGTGCATCAGGAAGTTAAAGCAATAGGTCTGTAATTGTTTAATGCAGACCTTTCTCCTTTCTTAAAGACTGGTGTAATTGACGAGAGTTTAAGTGCATCAGGAAGTTAAAGCAATAGATCGTCATTGTTTAATGAAGATCTTTCTTCTTTCTTGAAGACTGGTGTAATTGATGAGAGTTTAAGTGCATCAGGAAGTTAAAGCATAGGTTTGTAATTTGTTTAATGAAGACCTTTCTCCTTTCTTAAAGACTGGTGTAATTGACAAGAGTTTAAGTGCATCAGGAAGTTAAAGCAATAGATCGGTCATTGTTTAATGAAGATCTTTCTCCTTTCTTAAAGACTGGTGTAATTGACGTGAGTTTAAGTGCATCAGGAAGTTAAAGCAATAGGTCTGTAATTGTTTAATGCAGACCTTTCTCCTTTCTTTAAAGACTGGTGTAATTGACGAGAGTTTAAGTGCATCAGGAAGTTAAAGCAATAGATCGGTCATTGCTTAATGAAGATCTTTCTCCTTTGTTAAAGGCTGGTGCAATTGACGAGAATTTAAGTGCATCAGAGAGTTAAACCAACAGGTCTGTAATTGTTTAGTGAAGATCTTTCTTCTTTCTTGAAGACTGGTGTAATTGATGAGAGTTTAAGTGCATCAGGAAGTTAAAGCAATAGGTCTGTCATTCTTTAATGAAGATCTTTCTCCTCTCTTAAAGACTGGTGCAATTGATGAGAATTTAAGTGCATCAGAGAGTTAAACCAACAGGTCTGTAATTGTTTAGTGAAGGTCTTTCTCCTTTCTTAAAGACTGGTGTAATTGACGAGAGTTTAAGTGCATCAGGAAGTTAAAGCAATAGGTCGGTCATTGTTTAATGAAGATCTTTCTCCTTTCTTAAAGGCTGGTGCAATTGACGAGAATTTAAGTGCATCAGAGAGTTAAACCAACAGGTCTGTAATTGTTTAGTGATGATCTTTCTCCTTTCTTGAAGACTGGTGTAAATGACGTGAGTTTAAGTGCATCAGGAAGTTAAAGCAATAGGTCTGTCATTCTTTAATGAAGACCTTTCTGCTTTCTTAAAGACTGGTGTAATCGACGAGAGTTTAAGTGCATCAGGAAATATTCCAGATTCAAAAGAGTCGTTAATAAAGAAAGTTATAAGTTTCACCAGGTAATCTCGAGATTCTCTCAGTAATTTCGCTGGTATAGCAACTGCACCAGACGAGTACTTATTATTAAGTTTCAAAAATATTGCCGCCATGCTCTCAATCAGTGTAAGGCATTAAACACATTGAACTAGAATAATTTTTGGTATTTAGATTAATTATATAGTTATGATAGGGTATTTTCATAATATTATAATCAAGACCATTGGTAATATCAAATGAGGTGGTTTTTATTTCATTTTCTATTTTTAGTGTGATATCCATATTCCTGCTATCAGGTTTATTCTACAGATCATTCAGGACTGACCAAAGCTCTCTGCTTATGGAGTTTCCTAGATATTTGTGTTCCGTTTTTTCTTATTTTTGTAAAGGTCTTTTAGCATTTAAGTAACACATACCCTTTTAATTACTTTTTTTATAAGAAACAAAAGAAAATATAGTTTTTTTTTTAATTAGGCCGTTACTTTAAATTTCCTTTTCATAAAATTGTTTATCACAATATTATCGTAACTATAGATTTCATTATACTATATCATTGAGGATGAACCATCCGATTGCCGTTAACTAAGACGGGAAACGGAACTTCAGATCCGAGAACCGTAATGGGCGAACGCGGTAATAATTCGATTATTAGAGACCCTAAATAATAATATTATTGCTAGGTTTCAATCCTGACTCCTAGAATAATAGTTAATGTTGATATATACAAGTACGCTCTACTAATTGTTAGTTAGGGTTGGTTTGAAAATAATTGAGTCGTTTATCGTTGTAAGAAATTAAGACTCTTCTATCCTGAAGCCCTTTCCGAATTGAGTGATATTGTAAAGACGTGAAAATTTTAAGTACGACTCACACACTGCATTGCTGTAATAGATATTCCATAAAAGTAGCAAGAGTACCCAGATAACAGGGTACAAATATATAGTTATCACTTACTTATTGACATACATATCAATATCCCAATGCATATAGAAATAAAATATGATTTTATGAACAAAGATTATATTAATACTCAAATTTCAAGTTTGTTATAAGCGTTCTTCGATGAAATTTGTGACTTTGGACGGCAATATATATTTCAATATTGAAAACGACCGTTCTCACAGCCCGTTAAAGACCCATAATTAAAATGTGACTTCGATGCACTTTTCTACATTATGAAACAATGATCGTTTCCTGGGATTATCTACGCCCGACATTGTATTACATTTAAAATGCGTAAAACGTTAACGGAGAATTGACGCTTTAAGACTCAACTAACACTGATACCAGAAACTAGAAACTAGACACACGAATCGGAGGGAGTGATTTTACTTTGAAGATCTATTTTTAACAATATTATAAGAAACTAAATTTTTTTATATTGTTGATAGTAATATCAAATGATACACTTGGAGCAAATTTAAAGTTTACAATAATGGAGCGAATAGATTTTGGATAAATTTTGGATTTTAGAAATGATTTACATATGGAAAACCAAAACTACCGTAAATGACTATACTGACATCGCTAGTTTATTCATCCATCGTGCTTATATCTTTTATTAAACATGTGAACTATATTTCAACCAGTGGCGCAGTTGAAATTTTCCGCGCCCGGGGATATCTGAAGATTTAAGCCCCTCTCCTGTTGGCCAAAATGTAATTAGGAATGCAAAACGTTTTATTGTAAAATTTATAACATTAATTTTGCGCCCCTGGATGCTGTGCCGCTTAACTCCTCCCTAGCTACACCACTGATTTTAAGCAACAAAACTATTTCAAGTTGATATTTCCAAATAGCAATATTGTAAATATTTATTTTTATACCATGTTTTGTAAATTCTACTGCAGCAGCACGTAACAGTTTCTTCCAATATTATTTTACTCATATGCTTATGTATGTAAATAGAAGGGTGGTGTTACACTGCGACCTAAAAGATCTATTGTGTCCCCTATTCTTGCTGCTTACAGCTGGCCTTCCAATCCTATTCCTTTTAGAAAGTGTAGGATGTCAGAGGGCCCCAGTTTAGGTAAGTCTCCCTCTTCGATTTCACATGCTCCCAGGTGCAATGCCCTCGAGTTGCACAGTGCTACGCAGTTTGAGAGGAGGTGGATGGATGTTTCATCCTGTTCCCCACAAAATCTGCATTCAGGATCTTTTTCCAATCCAAGCTTACTCAGGTGTCCTTTCAGTCTACAATGGCCTGAAAGTATTCCTGTTAATATACGAACATTGTTCTTACTCAGGTTGACGCATTCTGTAAACCTCTTCTGGTTTTTTTAGAATTTTACTTTGCCTCATTCCCTGGAGATTTTCCCAGTAACTGGATTTTCTCTGCTCCATTTCCATTTTTAGTTTCTTCAGTATTGTACTGCTACTTAACCCGCAAAAGGGTTCAGGCCCTACAAAAGACATTCCAGCCACTTTTTTTGCGAGGTCATCCGTTATTTCGTTTCCTTCCACTCCTGTGTGACCCGGAACCCACAGGAGGGTTACTTTATTTCTTTGCCTAGCTCATTTAGTTTCCCTAGGCATTCCCAGACCATCTTGGAGCTGATTTCATATGAGTTCAGCGCCTTGATGGCTGCTTGACTATCAGACACGATGATAATCTCTTGCTTCCGATAGTTCCTATCCATATGAAACTGAACACATCTTCAATAGCGTGTATTTCCGCCTGAAATATACTTGGGTATTTTCCCAAGCTTTCGAAATATGTAGTTCTAGGCCCATATATTCCTATTCCAGTTCCTTCTGCCGTTTTGGAGCCATCAGTATACCATTTGATGGCATTTCTATTCAAGTTCAAGATGGTGTTATGATCCCACTCGCTCCTGTTACTTAGCTTTATGGTGAATTCTTTCACAAAGCTAAATTTTTTTTAACAAATCATCCCGGGGCATATCCCAGGTTTGATCACTGTCAGGAGATTGAGGCCTATGCCTAATCATTCCTTCCTTGGCCATTCTTAGTGCGGTTCTTTTCCCCACGCTCTCTACTGCAATGTGGAGGGGGACAAGATCCAATATTACTTCAATAGCTGCTGTTGGGCAGGTTCTCATAGCCCCGTTATGCATACACATGCTAATCTTTGCACTTTGCGAGAGGTTAATTCTCGCGGTGGCCAGATTAGTTCTTTTGCTCCATGCTACTGATGCATAGGTGATGATCGGTCTCACTATCGCTGTATACATCCAAAGCAGTATTTTTGGGTTGCATCCCCATTTTTTCCCTGCAAAGTTTCTGCACACCATCAGAGCTCTTTTGGCCTTGTTGGTTACTTCAAGTTCATGTTTGTTCCATAGAAGTTTATTGTCTAGGGTAGGGCCTAGATATTTAACTTCGGCTCTCCAGTCTATATTTTGCCCATTAAGTTTTATGGTTCTAAGATTGGATTTTCTTTTCCTGGTAAATGCTACTAGGGTTGTCTTAGTGGGGTTGACATTGAGTCCCATTGATTGACACCATCTTCTCGTGAAGTTCAATCCTCTTTGAACTATGTCACAGAGGGTATTCTCAAATTTGCCACTTGCGTATATGACAATATCGTCAGCATACCCTTGACAAGATATGCCTAGATCCGTCAGTCCGCATAAGAGTTCGTCTACTATTAGGCTCCACATAAGTGGGGATGTAACTCCCCCCTGTTAGCATCCTCTGGTCGTACTAACCGAGATGGTCTTATGTCCCACCTCCGCCTCCACCGACCTGGTAGACAGTAGTTGCGACATCCATTTAGAAGTCACGCCGTCTACCCCCCTATTAATTAATGCTTTTTTGACAGACTCGTGTGGAGTGTTGTCAAAAGCACCCTCTATGTCTAGAAAGGCGCACACTACGGTTTCTTTATTCGTCAGGGCATCTTGGATTTGGTCCGTCAGCTCCACTAATGCAGTCTCAGTGGATTTGCCTGTTTGATAGGCATGCTGACAGGGGTGCAATGGTACCCGCTCCAAGATGTCTGTTCTGATATAGTTATCTACAGCCTTTTCCACCGTTTTCAAAAAGAATGATGTGAGGCTGATAGGTCTGTGGGATTTAGGGTGCGTAATGTCCTTTTTCCCTGCTTTTGGTATAAAGGTGACTTTAGCCCTTCGCCAGGCTTCTGGAATGTACCCCAACTCCAGACCACTTCAGCTTATCCGAATCATGTGAGGAAGGATTTCTTCCTGCCCTTTCTGAAGTAGGACTGGAAAAATCCCGTCTACTCCCGGTGTTTTGAACGGCTGAAAGGCATTGATGGCCCATTTTAACCGTTCGCTGCTACATATGCTTAACAAACATGCTTAGTTAGAAATGTTGAATAAAATAGAATAAGTATAAATTAGAGTTTCGAAACTAAGCAACAACAAAGTATTGTTTCACTATATTCCAGGGTACATTAAAAAATAAAAACTTTCATAAAATAAACAAAATTGCATTAAATTCTTTGCAAAATTAAACTTTTATCGAACAGGATAAAAGTTGCTTGAAAAATTAATTCCTTCAACGCGAGTAAATGTATATATGATAGTTGTCCTAATTCAAGTAAGTTTTTAGTACCCTCTTTGTAAGGTTTAACTTTTCATTAAATATTTATTTCCGATAAAACACATCGCTCCTATTTTTTCTTTTTTAATGTGTTATATACTCTTTGCACGTGTTCAGTCATGAAAGATATTATAACAAACGCTGCAAAATAAAATAAATATAAACAAAAGAGTTACTATAAAACCAGCTGTAGCAACTTATATAAATTATTTTTAATTTTAAGCGTACGAACAATAAACCAAAGCAGGTTGATTGACAATTGGTTGAATACTGGGAATGTGCACTATTTACAAAATTTGCGACCATCACAAAATCCCTGTTTGAACAAAGCCATTATGAACACTATAAATATACTCCGGCTCGGTATTGTTTTTAAACAATTCAGAAATACATTATTTCGGGGAATGCCGATACTCATATTTTCCAGCGAAAATTGGAAATTCCCAAAAAGCCCCATCCTTTGTTGAATCGCGATATTTGAATGATTAAACCGGCGGTCGCTAGCCATTACCGCCCTGTATCTCTCTGTCTACTATTCTCGCCGTCCACTTGTCATTTATGAAGTGATGTTATTCTTTTTTTACGTCGTCCATAAATCAAGGGTGATAAAATGCAGGGATCAAATCGTCCCCAGTTTTCCAAACGCGCAAACCTGATGGGGGACTGGTTCGCGTTAGACCACACGGGACACCTTCGTGATGTCATTAACTATATACACTATGCCACCTGATTGAGTTACAAAGATGAAAAAAAAGTAATTTTTGATTTCCCGGAAGAAATCAATTTTAATACTAAATTTTGCTTGTCTTCTTTTTGTGTACGTCAACAGGATGTGTCTGAATTGCTTCGTCAAACTTCATCAGCGTGATACGAAGAACAAAATTGCAAAATTCGTCTGAGCACGTGTCCAAAACTGCTCAATTAAAAAGCTAAATGCGGAGATTGGATTTCTGACCATACAGAATATCTGTCAATTGTTACTGATACAGAAATAATGTGCAATATTGTTCAAAAACTCGAAAATGCGGGCAAAAGTGACACGTTACATAATACGCACTGAGAAAAATGGGTTAAGTAAAGTGTTTACTTGATAAAAAATCAATTACAATAGACAAACTTTTTCCTGGCAATTATTCTCCTCAATTAATACCTGCAGCTAAACGCAGTTCCTGAATGCAAGTTCTTACTGTAAATAGTGCTCTTATTATCGGCTATTACACACCTGACAAATTCCTGTGTAATAATCGTAATCAAATTGTTGATATGTGGTAAGTAACGTATTGCTTGTGACTATTGGTGGTACTGTATCTAACTACAGCATATACTTAGTACAAGAACAATAATACTAATTGCTATTAAACTCATGTATTTTGATAAATAAGTAGCAACTTGGCACAACTATGATTATTTGAGTTTTGTTGCACATCGTGTGTTTTCAGGGAACCTTGGTAGTTCTACCGTGTTTTGCGCATAACCGTCATAACCAGTGTTGAATTACGTACACGCGATAGACGGATAAATCTTCCGTGCTTAATAAAGGTGTTTACTTATTAAAACGCGATAATATCTGTTTTAGAAGTTAGAAATAGAAGAATTGCTTTCATCTTAGGGCTTCAACTCCACTATTTAAATGAATTTTACAGAGGTAACATATGTAGATCATCTTTTGATATGCACTCTTCATAATCATAAATAACATATTAGAATGTATTAAACATTTAAGAGTATCGGCAAGTTGTATTCCATTGAATCACTTGGGGTAATTGTTATCCTTTTAAAGCTTGTTTTGAAACATCTGTTCAGGTTATTCGGTTATTTACTTGTTCTTTATTGTTATTATGTAGCTTAAACATTACATTACATTCATATCAGGTAGTCACTGTGTTTGTCCTATTATGTAATAGAACTATTACTAATAATACTGCTTTTTTTTGTAATTCTAACATATCCACTCTAAAAGCAATGCCATCGTAATCCGCGACGCAATGAAGTATCGTCTCGAAAGTTAATAATCCTTCACGGTGCCCGACAAAATGCCGCCACCTTTTCGGCGATTTACATTCCCAGAATTAAAATCTTTGTAGTTTTCGCCAAAGAATTTTCAATTCTTTTGCTCATGTTACAATATACTGTTCGTATTTTTTTTCCTTAAATTTTAATTATCATTAAATTTAGTTCCATAGTATACCTGTGTGCGTTATATTGGTATTTATGTAAACAGCACTTTATTTTTGTAAGTAGTCTTAGTTTAAATAATTGTTTTCATTTCAGTTATAATAGAGTGCATTTAACTTATCGTTACAGCAATTAATAAATGTCCAGTTTTTACATATCTTTTCTACTTTTACAAATATCGATGCTAGTTTACTCGTTTAGTTATTTATAATATATATTAGAAGGAAAGTTATTGAAAAACCAGCGGTTTAATTGCTTAGTTCTTATTCAATTGAAGAAGAATACGTAGGGGAACAAAACAATTATAATACTTTTTGTGAAAACAGATTTATCAAAACAATTTTGTGTATAATAGGTCTTTTCTTCTTCATGATTGTCAAGTCGAAGCATCTTAATTCTTCAAATGTTAAAGTCAAAACGTTATTATATTTCAAGTAATAGGTCTCATATCTGCTTTAGCATAACCTTTGGAGATTATGCTGAAAAGTGAAACCGGTTAAGTCCATGTATTACTTGAAAAGGAAAATAAATGCAAATGTGAATCAAATATAATTCATGCACATCGTAGGATGTGAGTTATTTATGGCTCATTCGACAAGAAACCTGCTTTAAACTAAAAATTCTCTGTGCATATTTGATGGTTGTTTTAGTAATTTCTGATCGAGAATATTATACTTCCATATTAAATAATGTATAATGACATTTAACGATTCCTATAGGCGTATAAAATAAATAACAAAAAATTAAGCAATGTTTTCATGTGCAAATTACACCATGTAACAATTTCTATTAATTTTTTTGTCTTTGCGTTGTGACTGTCATTTCCTATTTTCTTATGTCAGAAAAGTATAAAAACAGTCGATCATTTCCCACAAACTTTGCTTTTGTGACCAAGACAATGATATTTTAAAATTTACAAGCAAACCCAAAATGGGAAGTACATATTATGTCGTTCGACGTAGAATACGGGAACTAAAGACATCAGTGACGGAAGTGAATTCATTTACGATAGGAATGACAGTAAATATGTCTGTCAAAGTGACAAGTATCTGCATTTTCGGCTTTGGATTTGTTTTTTTTTGGAAACAAAACAAAAATATCACAACGAAGATGTCTCAACCACTCAACCTGCTTTGATAATTTATTGCTATTTGTTCAGGCGCTATTTTAAATTTGGACAGATCCAATGTTCCAACGTCCCTCCATTCAAAACGTGTACACTCCTAAAGCTGATATAATAGACTCAGTCCTCGATTTCAGTGCTCAAAACGGTGTGTATATGTACTTCTCATTTCACTATACCTATTTTCTAATTAGATCATGGCTTCAAGAGGTTGCAAACATGAAGCAGACGCGTTTTGCTATGTTTGTGGTCAGTTTATTAAGACAAGAGGATGGTATAGGGGAGAAAAGAGATCCATGAGATTTGCAATTCCAAGCATTTGGCGGGAGCCCACTAACCACTCAAGCAACTGCTACTTCTGCACCCTTCCAAATGTCGTACTGGCAAAAATGCACCTTGTGTAATGTATTCGGATCTTCCTTCATCCATGGCCCCAGTATTAGACAGTCCTCAGCTTCCATTACCTTCTCCTCCTACGATAGATCAGGCGTCTTCAATCAGCAACAGCGAGTCAGAGTGTGAAGAAAATATTGTATTGAATCAGATGACATGATCAATGTAGAACGACTTAGTTAGAGATCTTGGACTCTCCAAGTCCAATGCTGAGATTTTGATCTCTAGGCTGAAGCAGTGCAACTTGCTGGATGAAACTGTGCGAGTCGTAGATCAGAGATTGCTCTGCTTTTGCCACCATGTGACTGGGCTATTTGAGGCAATTGGAATCGCCTATAATCCAAATGAGTGGCATCCCTTCATTGACAGCTCTTTAAGAAGCCTCAGAGCAGTACTGCTGCATAATGGTAATAACTTTCCATCTCTTCTCCTGGGTCATTCAGTGCATCTCAAAGAGGATTACTTTAACATCAAGACCTTGCTGAAAGTTTCGAAGTATGGCAAGTATGGCGAGGAGGTCATCGGCGACTTCAAAATGGTGTCATTCCACATGGATCTGCAAGATGGTTTCACCAAATTCCCATGTTATCTTTGTCTTTAGGACAGCAGGGACACCAATGCACACTACAACAAGCGCGACTGGCCACAGAGGACAGAGTTTTCTATAGGGAAAAACAATATCAAATGAGAGCCACTGGTAGACCCTCTAAAGGTGCTGATGCACTGCACATAAAGTTGGGGCTTATAAAACAATTTGCGAAAGCTCTACGTTTTTCTATTGTTTTGAAGCATAAATAAGTTGGAAATAACGCTTACTACTCAAGGACAAAAAACGTGTTACATAGTGTTATCATCGTCTTGTGCTACAAGAAATTATGTATAATGAAAATATTCCTGCAGTGTATTCAATATTTGTTCGCGTAAGTCCAATTCCTAATTCAATGAGTTGAAATTGGGTAAAGCAATCGTTAACGGTTATAAGAACAATTATGCTGGGCTTCGATTCCATACTTCACGTCCATAAAGTTCGGCCAAGCGATTCAGATACAGATATCTGTTGCGTAAAATGGCGTAAAGGATAAAATAACAGAAAGCCGGCAGCGAGAAAATAAGCGGACGTTTTTACTATTTAAAATTTTCAATATCATCGGAGTCAGATTCCCGGGAAATCAATGCACCACCGCCCAGCGAACCCACTTTAAATCTGCGTATAAATTCGATTTCTCATAATTCGTTTCCGGTTATTTGAAATTCCGTTTCCCTTTTCTTTATTATTTCTTTTTTTTTTCTTCTTCTTGCGAAAAAGGGAAGTTTTAAATTTACTTTTCTTCGGAATTCCTAACCTTTGGTGTGCGAGGTTGTGTAACTTCATAAAAAAAAAAAAACTTGGTTTTAGACCTTTTCCTCTTCCAGCGCTATATAGAGGTTTTCGAGGCAATTTCTTAGTGATTCATTTGATTCCGTTCCATTTCCGTTTTGTTTGTATAAATAAAATGCGAGCCGTATATTCTATTACGTGAGTAATCAGATTGAGTTAATGTTTACAATGTAACACAGACGTTTTTTTTTTTCCTTTTAAAAAGGGAGATATGTCTGGGTTGAAAAGAACCATCGGGTGTTCAAAGAGGAAAAGTGGGATCCTCGTCTTGTTTAGATATCATTTATAAAAGGTGAATTCGCGGGAAAAATCCGGCTGCTATAAGTAGTTCCAAAGATAGGAATTGGAGCATGTCAAATAAATAAAAGTGGTAATAATGTAGTTTTAAGGCTCGCAGAACTAATTACAAATGAATTTAATTTTTTTTTTTTTGGGTGTTCTACTGCAGTGAGAGAAAAATTTATTTGAAAATTGCAAATCTGGACAATATAAAATAATTATCAATTTTGGGTATTATCTACCACTACGTGTATTAGGTATTCCTTTAAATAAATATATTTTTTTTTCTATTTCGATTTATTACTATATATAGCGGCTACATGTTTCGGCCGGAACTGGCCATCTTCAAGGTCTATAAGCAGGGCCCGATCTAGCCATACCGCCGCTGCGGGCAAAAATATTTGCCACCCTTTGCAATGGCACCTATGTCAGTCATAAGCATGGTATTCCAAAGATGGTGCCATTATTAACCGACTTCAAAAAAAGGAGGATGTCATTTCGATCCGTATGTATGTAATATTGTTGGAATTGTATAATATTAATATATCAGGGCTTCTAAAGGCTCTACTTCAATAAGCGATTGAAAAGCGCCCTAAAGCTATCGAGCTGAAATTAAAGCAAATGAGTACTACAGTCACATATAGTGTAAATACTAAAAGTTAGCTCAATCGATAAGGAAGGAATGATTAGGCATAGGGCTCAATCTCCCCGGGATGATATGTTAAAAAAATTCAGCTTTGTGAAGGAATTCATCATAAAGCTGAGTAACAGGAGCGAGTGGGATCATAACACCATCTTGAACTTGAATGGAAACGGCATCAAACGGTATACTGATGGCTTCAAAACGGCAGAGGGAAGTGGAATATGAATATATGGGCCTAGAACCACATATTTCGAGAGCTTGGGAAAATATCCAAGTATATTTCAGGCGGAAATACACGCTATTGAAAGATGTATTCAGTTCAATATGGATAGAAATTATCAAAAGCAGGAGATTATCATCATGTCTGATAGTCAAGCTGCCATCAAGGCGCTGAGCTCATGTGAAATCAGTCCCAAAGAGGGAAATTAAATGAGCTAGGCAGAAGGAATAAAGTAACTCTTCTGTGGGTTCCGGGTCACACAGGTGTGGAAGGAAACGAAATAACGGATAATCCTGCAAAAAAGGGGCTGGAATGCCCTTTGTAGGGCCTGAACCCTTTTGCGGGTTAAGTAGCAGTTCAATACTGAAGAAACTAAAAATAGAAATGGAGCAGAGAAAATCCAGTTACTGGGAAAATCTCCAGGGAATGAGGCAAAGTAAAATTCTTCTGGCAACTTATAACCAGAAGAGGTTTACAGAATGCCTGAGTAAGAACAACGTTCGCATATTAACAGGAATATTTTGAGGCCATTGTAGACTGAAAGGACACCTGAGTAAACTTGGATTGGAAAAGGAGTCTGAATCTAGATTTTGTGGGGAACAGGATGAAACACCCATCCACCTCCTCTCAAACTGCGTAGCACTGTGCAACTCGAGGGCGTTGCACCTGAGGGCATGTGAAATCGAAGAGGGAGACTTACCTAGACTGGGGCCCTCTGACATCCTACACTTTCTGAAAGGAATAGGATTGGAAGGCCAGCTGTAAAGCAGCAAGAATAGGGGACACAACAGATCTTTTAGGTCGCAGTGCAACACCACCCTTCTATTTACATACATACATAGCTCAATCGATGCCACCCCATTCGAGATACTAGCATAAGGGTGACAAAATTTAATGCTATCACGTTAAAAAAAATTATGTAAGTAAACACTGATTATGGGCATTCTAATTCTGTTCACTCAGTTCAAAGTTATCATTATTTTTCCCTTTTTAGGGGTGGTTTTTTTGAGTTTGGTTAAAGGTGTTGTTATATGTTGTATGTTATTATATAACATATTATCTGTTGTAACATTTATTATAATATAATATTTAGTTCCGTACACGAAGTTCAAAGTTCCCTCTTGGGGATGGGTTTATGAGATTAAAGTTACAACTTGACTTTCTGTTGTGTCGGAATGCCGGCATTTGGGTTTACTATATATTTTTTTCCACTTTTTTTCCAAATAAATTCTGATGTCATATGCTCTTGATTTGCAATCTTCACTGATTCTTCTCGGAAAAACGAATCACTCCGAATAAATATTTCTTCATCGTTATTTATTTGTTTAATTTTTTTTCTTCCAGATGCTTTTATTAGCAAACCACCGCGATTAATACACTTATGTGAGAACATAATTTAATTTACTTTCTACAGCATTGCTATTTATTCTACATAAGGAAATTACATTAAACAACAGTCTCCACACTCTCATAATCAAATAATTGTCATATTAAAATAAATTGTGCACGTCTCAGGGCATTGATTAAAGAAATATGTATAATAAATGTGTATATCTATTTTGCAGTAAGAACAAAAGTAAAATACGAATAGCGGTTCTGTTCAACATTAAGATAATTATAACAACTATAAATATATAGCTTGTTGCTATAACAAACGTGGATAGAATTTTATGTTGTTACTAGAACAATAAATATCTAACAGAGTTGATTGATTTATATTAACCTGCTGTGTCATATAAATATATATATATATATTGTATCAAAACGGATACATTTATAGGTGACAAAAAATCAAATTAAATTCTTAAATTCAACTTGAGAAAACATCTCTCAAAAGCAGATCGTATAGTCATAACTTCAAACTGCGTGTACTAAATTAAATATTATTTTATTGTTGCAATATTCTGTTTTATATGCCGATGCTCTTATAGATACTAGGGCTGAAATGTATGATCCCTGAATCCGATCCATGAATAATTATTTTAACCTTAAAACAATCAATAACGAAAAGGGAAAATAATAATAACTTCGAACTGCGTGTACGGAATTAAATATTATTTAACTGTTGCAATATTCTCTTTCATATGTCGATGCTTTTATAGATACTAGGGCTGAAATGCACATATAAATAATCTTAAATCCGATCCATGAATAATTATTTTAACCTTAAAATAATCAATAACCCAATGCTGCTGCTAAGATCACTCAAAGAGATTTTATTTTTTATTTGTATTACTTCACTGAAAGAATTTGACGAAATATGCAATAAAGCCAAATTACACATTCCTATATAATAAGAAGTCAAAAAAAACAAGAAATGACTTTTTAAAAATTTAATTCAAATAAAAAAAGACATACAATCATAGAGCCACAAAACGAATGAGTCATAATTAAAAAATGGACAAATTAAATCGCAAGCCTTGTGTGTGTTCTATTGAAATCACAGCCAATTCAAATAATCGCTTTTATGTCGTCGTGGACCGCAGATATTTTGTTATTTTTAATTTAGAAAAACTTCTTTCACCCCTTGAAACTGTTATTGGAAATGTCAAAGTATTCTGAGAACAGTTTCATCAAGCAGGAGTGGTAACTAATTGGAATGATTCTGTTTGACTATACAGGGTTTTCCACGGAACTGGCTGGTTAGAAGTTTTCTTGCTTAACGAAATTCCTCAGTTTTAAAAAATTGGGGGCGTAACAATTTGGCACTTACTTTCTTTCTAAAATATTTTCACCTTTTTTGCACTTCCGGTTAACCGGAAGTCGCCACGAACTTTGTTATTTTAAATGGAACACCCTATATATTATTATATTTTTGAATTTATCATAAAATTCTATGACGATTACCATTAGGGTATCTTATACCTATCTTCAACTGTTTCTAAGATATTACGATTTTTGTTAAAATTTTGACATTTACATTGTTGTATGTAATTGATTAATTCTCACTTGATTTAAGTGTCAGAAATCTCCGACTTTGAAATCAACAAGTACTAACATTGTTTTACCAAAACGTAGAAAAAAAAATTCAGTGACATTATACAGGGTGTTTAAAAATTAGTGACATATCCAAGAATTTTGAATGTTGCAAAACTTAAATTTTCAAATAGAAGACCCTGTAAATTTTTCTATTTTTGGATGTACAATTAAATTCTATACCGATTTACTGTAGCATTCCCTATACCCATCTTCAGTAGTTTTCTTTTAAATTACTCGTTTTGTTTATTACCGCTTTCAAATGGCCGAATAATTTCTATCTGGTGGGCACATTAACATCACAACAATTTATTATTATTAGTAAGTATTATTGTTATAATCATTGTTTGTTACACGTCCCGTGTTCAGATCGATGAATATTATTGTGGAACTTATGAATTAGATAATGAAAAATATTGGAGGAGCTGACTCTAACCTAGATACTATGAATTTATTTTAGATTCACTGAGAATGCAGGAAGAACTTATAGAGAATTCAATGTAATTAAAGGAATTTATTGGTTGTTAATATATCTAACGGAATCCAGAAAATTTTGAAATGATTTCTCTTAATAGCTTGGTTTCAAATTAAGGGAAATGGCATAAACGGTAAAGGCGACAACATAACAAAAATTGTTTCACGAAAACGTAGTGTGCTTGTCAGACAAATGTTTTAAAGTTTTTGATATATTAAAGTATTTTCAAAATTATAAAGGTTTTTATGAAGAATATTTAGATACATGCATACTTAACAAATGCAATTTACAAGCAGCATAAACTTGAACCATGACATAGAGCATCAAAAAAAAATGCTCAATGTGAATTCCGTTTACGTCCAAGCATTTTATTAAACGTCTTAATGTGTCGCCTTATACTTCTTCTCACTTCAACTGGGTCTAATTCATCAAACGTTCTCGTCACACGAATCATTAAATCTTGCTTGGTAGTACCGAAAGTTGCGTACAGTGTGTAATCTGTGTAATGTATTATTTCAAAGTTTCTGAATTTTATTAGATATATTAGCCGAAAATAAATTCCTATAATTACCGTAAATTCTCTATAAGTTCATCCTGCATTCTCAGTGAATGTAAAATAAATTTAAAGTATCCAGGTTAAAATAAGCTCCTTCAATATTTTTCATTATCTAATTCATAAGTTCCATAATAATATGCATTTATCTGAACACGCGACGTGTAACAAACAATGATTATAACAATAATACTTACTAATAATAATAAATTGTTGTGATGTTAATGTCATGGCCCACCAGATAGAAATTATTCGGCCATTTGAAAGCGGTAATAAACAAAACGAGTAATTTAAAAGAAAACTACTGAAGATGGCTATAGGGAATGCTACAGCAAATCGCTATAGAATTTAATTGTACATCCAAAAATAGAAAAAATTACAGGGTGTTCTATTTGAAAAAGTTAAGTTTTGCAACATTCAAAATTCTTGGATATGTCACAAATTTTTAAACACCCTGTATAATGCCACTGCATTTTTTTTCTACGTTTTGGTAAAACAATGTTAGTACTTGTTGATTTCAAAGTCGGAGATTTCTGACACTTAAATCAAGTGAGAATTAATCAATTACATACAACAATGTAAATGTCAAAATTTTAACAAAAATCGTAACCCAGATAACACGTAAGCTTACGACAAGCTTGCCACTTGCTTAACTTTACCTTGTCCAGACAAACTTAACAGTAAAAGGTTAATGCTGGGGTTAATGCAAGGTTGCGGCAAAGTTATTATATCATGGTACGGTGACTTCGTGTATTTCCGGAGTGATTCGGCGTCAATCGTTTATCGAGTATTGATTTTTTTTTGGTTTAACCGCCATTCCGCTATTCTGTCATCGACCGCCATTGTTTGTTGTGTCCAGTCGTGTCGTATGCGTTTGAGCTGTTTCAGTGTATAATAGTTTAAAGCATCATTCATGCCAAAGTAAGTATTACCTAATTTTATATCTTTTACTAGATATGCGTTGTTGCTTCAAGAATATCAATAGTTTATAATTCTAACCGATGAATCAAACTGTGTCTGTGTACAGAGAAAACAAGAGATGTACGTGGCCAGACTCGGTATAATATTTTCTACTAATTTCCATTTGATTTACTACTGTACCGTATATATATACCGTTCCTGCGAATACCGTAGTAAACGACACTTACAATAAATAAAAAAGAACATGTATTAAATTGCCCCAACTATTGCATATAATTCTAACCTAATTTTCTACACCATAAGCGCATAAGCCAATGCACTTAGTTTAAAAAGTTATAGTTTTTATTTGTTAGCTTGTAGTATAATTTGATTTTATATAATTCAGAAATTATGAATAATTAAATGTTTGAGGTTTTTTCCAGTTTTAATGACAGTGTAATAGGATTTTTAAATAAATTCAAAAATACACATATAAATTTAGTGTTATAATTAATAAGAATATTATATATATATATTTGTATCTCTTATTTCAAGAAATCATTCTAATGTTATCAAATATTTTTTAGGAACCGATTACAGTAATGAGCGTCACCAAATTAAATTAAACCCAGGCGTAATGTGGAAGGTCTTAGAAGATTTTTCCGTCATAGCGGAGTGTTTAGAAACTAAAATGGATACGGTTTAAGGTTTGGCCCAACAGACTGCCGCAATACAACAGGCATTATATGGTAACTAATAAGGATTAAGAGGAGAATCAATTTCATAACTTATGAAATTCTTTTTCAGCGAATATAGAAGCTTCTATGACATTAGTAAACCATCAAATAGTTGAAAACTCTTCTTGGAGAAAAAAAGTTGGTGAGTAATTGATATTATTTAAATTATTACCTGTTTTTTAAGTCCGAAACCATGTTCATTTATTGAATTAATTCCAACAAAAAATTTACAGATTCGATATTTGATATCAACCCATGGAAGGAACGTTAATAGTTTGACATCAAACATCCTAAAAAAGCCACTAGAGGACAATATTGCGGCAAATCATTCTCTAACAGGGAAAAGCTTACAAAACCCTTTCCAGAAGACTGAAATGCTTAAAATTATTTTTGGTGAGTATTTTATTTAATAACCACTAAGTATAGTAAAAATAAGATAGTTTGTATTTTGTAGTAACGAGGGAAACAGTTACTTTTCATAATATCCACGACGACTTGTCGACTCTTGGGAAACTGATAGCCGTTTCCCTTGTCTTCCCATCTCTGGTATTGTTTAATTTTTTAATAGTTGTCGTTTTTTTATTACAGAGAATCGCGGCAACACGATGGCAACGGAAAATAGATTATAGTGTTGTTTCTATATAAATATAAAAACGCAATCTAAATATGTATATATAAATATGTAGAAGTTTTTTTTTTATTATTAAATACTGAAATTCTAATTTTATTTGAATGAATTTTACTTGATGCAAACAGATGTGATTTTGAAAACAATAAAATATTTTAGGAGACGATGGACGGCATCCGAAAATAATAAAAAGAACGCAAATTATATCTAATTTACTAAAATTCTCTCTGAGTTTTGTTTAGCAATAATTTTGTACAAAACATTTTTGGAAACACTTGGAAGTTACATAAAGTTTATTTGTACGAAATTTATTTTGGTTTCAGCTTGCTGGTTATATCTTTCCTTAAAATATTTTAGTAATTTTCAAAGTCACATGAAGAAGAGGAGAGATATACCCAACTCCTTTCCTTGACTATAGCCAAGCTTTAGAGAAAGCTTATACAAACCTTGATAAAAACTTACAACAATCAAAACAAAATAGAAATTGGATATTAATTTCTTCATTTTCTTGGTTTATAGGTCAAAAATATGGAAATGTACATTAATAAGGACGTTTCACTTTGTTTTTAAAAGCTTTTTCAAGTATACATATAAAAATATAAATTGTAAATGGTGTAAATTATAAGTAAATTGTTTAATAAATGATAAAATCATAATTCAAAATTCATAGTAAACAATGTTTTGTTTATTAAATAAAAAAAATGTATACCATTTATAATTTATATTTTTACATATATCTTGAAAAAGCTCTTGAAATTAAAACGAAACGTCCTTAATGTACATTTCTATATTTTTATGACCTAGAAACCAAGAAAAAGAAGAAATTAATATCCAATTCCTATTTTGTTTTGATTGTTACAAACTTTTATCAAGGTTTGTACAGGCTTTCTCTAAAGCTTGGCTCAACATTATCATTCCAACCTCGTCATATGGTTTTACAGACAAGCTTATGGGAACCTTGCCATGGTAACCTTGTCACATGCTTTTACAGACAAGCTTAACCTGTAACCTTACTTGGGAAAAACCTTGTCCTGTGTCAACTAGCAAGCTTGTCATAACCTTGCAGCAAGCTTACACCCTTGCCATAACAAGCATGTTGACAAGCTTTTTCCCTTGTCGGAACAACGTTTAAAAAGGCTTGTATTAACCTTAAATTGTTATCTGGGAATATCTTAGAAACAGTTGAAGATACGTATAAGATACCCTAATGGTAATCGTCATAGAATTTTATGGTAAATTCAAAAATATAATAATATATAGGGTGTTCCATTTAAAATATCAAAGTTCGTGGCGACTTCCGGTTAACCGGAAGTGCAAAAAAGGTGAAAATATTTTAGAAAGAAAGTAAGTGCCAAATTGTTGCAAACCCCAATTTTTTAAAACTGAGGAATTTCGTTAAGCCGGAAAACTTGTATTTATTTAATTTGATACCAGGATTCCATTTCTAGCAGCGCAATTCTGACATCGGTAACTGTTATCGAGATATCGTCAAATATTGATCGAAAATCTTAGCAAAAATCGGTAAAAAATCACGGAAACTTTGAGATAATTACGAGGGAGATTACAGATTACACGTAATAAAATGTCGCTGTATTAATCTACTCTCCCGGATAAAATATGTTCTCACCAACAATAATAATTACCTCGCGTTTATTAAGTGTAGTAGATGATGACACATACGTGATAAATATTAGAGCAGATTTTTTTTTTCGTGTTGCTTAAGCTTCAAATAAGTTCTTTGGGTAATTGTTATTTTAACTGTGAAGCAATTTGGCGTCGTTTATTACTGTCTGTGTAAATCTGGGGTGGATCTGCGTTAGAGAAACACGCACTAAAGGGTAGTCGGACTGAATTAAGCGTAATTCCGTCCTCGGTGTGTGTGCTTGTGTGTGTGTGTGTCTAAATAAAACAAGGAAAACCTCAATAAAAGTTTAGGAAAAGAAAGGTATTATGGTGTTGTGTTTACTTTCCCCGAGAAACGGCAGTTTTATTGCTAGAGGTTCGTATACGTTAGGTAAAATAGAAAAGTTGAGAGAGAGGGTCATATTTACAAAAGAGACTTACCGCACGCAACGGTGTCAAACAGTCCACCCCAGAGTAACCCTTCGGACATTCGCATGAGTAGTTGTTCCCCCTGTCGAGGCAAAAGTGGGGTTCAGTGCAAGGGTTCGGCTCGCACAGATCCACCTAATTCAAAGTTTCACATTTACAATAAATAAATCGAAACAAGAAAACAAAGAGAATGGACGAAACAGAAAAAAATATATATATCTATCACATCGTTCCCTCATCGAACCCCCCCAGAGATTATTAACGATCCCTGTTCTCGAACTCGATTTCACCTCTAGATGAGGTTTTATTAAGGATTTCGCGCGCAGAGATTAAATCGATCCCTAATAATAACAGTTTGGCCCCTTTCTTTACCTTGATATGGCACCTCTTTCCGGTGAATCCTCGTCCACAGTTGCAGGAATATCCGCCGATTCTGTCTGTGCATGTGCCCCCGTTCAGGCAGGGGGATGATTCACATTCGTTGTATTCATATTCGCAATGGATGCCGGTAAAGCCTGGAACAGAAATTAAGAGAATGTTTTATATTTTAAATATAGATAAAGCGTTCTCGGAGATTCTCTATTATAAATGAAAAAGAATGAATATACTGAATGTTTAACGTTAGTAGATCTCGCTATGGAAGAAATCTATGGAAAATAAAAAGTCAAAATCACTGGAGGCGAAGAGCTAAATTACACTGCATCTGCAATTAATAACGCACCACTCGAAAATTGTATTTTCCCAGATAATCTGGGTTCAAACGAAGTTTAGATCAGGTTCAGGCGCACGTAGAAGGACTCTTCATCGAGACGATTCCTTCTGGAAGGCTTGATTGCAAAGCACTAATTTAAAAAAAAAAATAATGGATTATTGTTCGACGTCATACAGCCAATTATGTTTTTCTTAGTCCAAAGCAAAGTGAATTTACTCCCATGTCTCTCCGGATCGTCATAGAATGCAGCATCTACGGAATAAATAGTACCAAATGCATGCGGCGTGACAGAAAATACCCCAAGACGACGCTTAATTAACCCTCACACTATTATATTTTTTTGTGTGGCACGTAATGCTAGTGGGGCCTACAGTAACCCCAAAACTTTCTACTAAATGGCAGTTGTAGTGTATGCATTGCACTGTCATATAAATTTAATGCAGTATTTTTAATAGAATCTTTTAGTAGTTTTAAGTGTCTTTCGATTTATTTCGTCATTTTCGTTTCTAAACATACTTTTATTTATATTTAATAGACGAATTTTAATTTTTATTTTCCTTATCATTTGTTTTACGTGTTTATTATATTCTTGCTGCAAGTCAAGAGCAGTAAAGCCAGCCATTTCCATTAATCAATTGAACAGGCAATTACAGGCCACACGGATGATCTCTTTGCAATTAATTACGGTATAAAATACAACCAACACCAGATGATTTCACCCAAGACTTATGTGAACCATTTTTAGCGACAAATATTCCTCTGACCAACCATCTTGTTTTAAAAACAAATCTTGAAAAATATACCGACAGACACGTTCCTTGTGAGACAACTTTACGTCGACATCGTTCTAAATGTTACGGAAATGCTTTGGCTAAAAACATTTTGAATGAATTTGGTAATGAATAGTTCAACAACAAAATATAAAAAAATTATAATCTATTTTAATACCGCTCCACTCACTAGTTGTAACGTAGAAAGATCTTTTTCTATATTTGAAGATGTACATATTTAATTTACTTCTAAACGAACAAATTTTACATATTCAAATTTAGAAATTCATATCATAATAGCAGTTAACTCACTAACACTGCGTAGGCTTTCACGGCCGGTGTAACTATAACTAACAGCTTCTTGCGGGTTTCGCCGTGTGTCAAAACTTTCGCTCGACGTTTCGCTGTTCATACTGACAGCTTCTTCAGGATAACTGAACTGATTCTCCATGGTCCGACATTCTTCTTATATACGCCCCTGGTGCATCCAACCGTGAAGTTTCCGCTCCATTGACCGAGACGGTTCGTAGTAGGCTCTTCCACGTGTTGCTAAGGTGGTACCCTTCTTCTCTGTTAACGGTTTTATTCTTCTCTATTTCTATGGCTTCCCTGATGAGTCTTTTTCCGTAGTTCTTGGTGGTAGTTATTACTTTTACATTCTTGAAATTCATTTTGTGTCCGGTGGCGTGCATGTGTTCTGCCACCGCTGATTGATCGGTCCTTCTTAATCTTGCGTCCCTCTCATGTTCTTTTATTCTTATGTCGATGGCTCTTCCTGTTTGTCCGACGTAGCACTGTCCGCATTGGCATGTTATCTTGTAGATACCTTCTGTGCGCCCCTTGGGTATCTTATCTTTTGCGGTCGGTAGATACTGCTGGATCGACGTTGCAGTCCCGAAGCGTACTTGTACGTTACGTTTCTTCAAAATTCGGCCTACTTTTTCGGTGACTCCTGCTATGTAAGGTAAACACGCCATCCCTCTTCGTGGTTCTGTAGTTGTCTCCAGTGTCGTCTTCTTCTTAGTGGCTCTCCTTATGTCGATGTCAGTGTAACCATTCTTCTTTAGTGCTTTCTCCAAATGTATCTTTTCACTGATAAGATGTTGTTCGTCACAGATGGTTTCGGCTCTGGATAGCAATGTTTGTATTAATGTCTTCTTGTGCATCGGATGATGGTGAGATCTTGCATGCAGATATCTATCGGTGTGTGTCTTCTTTCTAAATACTGCGTGCTGTAGCATTCCCTCTTTTGTTTTCTTAACCATAACATCCAGGAAAGGGGAGATTTCCATTTTGTTCTTTCTCCATGGTAAACTTTATGGCTGGGTGCTGCGAGTTTATGTGTTCCAAGAACTGTTGTAGTTTTTCTTCTCCGTGTTGCCATATTACAAAAGTATCGTCGACATATCGCAGCCAACACTTGGGTTTCATATCGCTGGAACTTAGGGCTTCTTCTTCAAATGCTTCCATAAACAAGTTGGCTATTACTGGTGATAAAGGGCTTCCCATTGCTGCTTGTGAAGCAGAAGAAGTGCGACAAGAAGTAAGCAGAGCATTGAAAAAAGCAAAGCCACCGAAACGCAACCTATCCAGGGAAGAAGAGGCAGCACTTACGAATTTGAAAGCTGAAGAAGACATCGTTATCCTCAAAGCAGAACAAAATGGATTTCAAGAATGTAAAAGTAATAACTACCACCAAGAACTACGGAAAAAGACTCATCAGGGAAGCCATAGAAATAGAGAAGAATAAAACCGTTAACAGAGAAGAAGGGTACCACCTTAGCAACACGTGGAAGAGCCTACTACGAATCGTCACGGTCAATGGAGCGGAAACTACACGGTTGGATGCACCAGGGGCGTATATAAGAAGAATGTCGGACCATGGAGAATCAGTTCAGTTATCCTGAAGAAGCTGTCAGTATGAACAGCGAAACGTCGAGCGAAAGTTTTGACACACGGCGAAACCCGCAAGAAGCTGTTAGTTATAGCAGTTAACTCAGTTTTATTACGCGAATGTTATTTAGCCATATTACAACTATTTTTTACGTATACTAAAACTGGTTGTCACCATCACTATACAGAAATGTAAAGTTTTCTTAGACGCACATCAAAACAAAAAAATTAATAATACATGGAATTAAATTATGAATATTGGGAAGGTTAATTTCTATTACGGCTGAGCAGGATGCTAATACTGTGAGTAACCTTGTACATGTGAGATTAATTCAAACGTAGTGCTGTGAACTAGCGCCCCGGTTTTCGCAAATTCAGTTTTAGTCGTGTTTACTCCGATCTGCCTTTGTCGATGTTTCGGGCGGGTTTCCGCAAGTTCAAATATTTTATTTTGTATAAGATTTAGTTAATGAATTGTTTGTTTGATTTATTTAGTTAAGTGATCAGTTGTTTCAAATTAATTTCACTCTTTAAAATGTTTTGCGTTCACTGGTTTTGTTTATGTTATTATGTTTTGAGATTTCGTCCGTTGGCGGGCTGATCTCTGTTCCATGATAGACACAAGCGTGAGTAGACGTAGATTTTATATTGTTTCCTGGCATTTTGTTAATACTTGTGATTTAGAGATTTGTTTGAATTGAATTATTCCGTCCATCAAGGAACTCGCTTAATAATAATTGTTATTGTATTGTTGTGTACACAATTTAGATATAAGATCATTTATTATTTTTGTTCTGGAAGATATTTTTAGTTTAAAGAGTTAATTTTTCGTTTTTTTAATTTTGCTGATTTGTAATTATTTATCAATCACCTCGGGTTGGGCGAATAGAAGCTTTGTGCTTGTATGTAAGTTTTTCTTTTGTTAATTTACTTGAATTGTCCACGTTTATTTTATAATAAATTCTTTTGTGATTTAACGTAATTCAAAATTCTGTTCTATAATTTTTGATTATACCTTTTCAATTTTTGGGGTAATTCAGGAAAGTCAGATTTCTTTCACCCACATTTTACTTTTCGTGATTTAATTCTAGTTTTAATTCGCGAGGGTAACTCTGAGATTAATTGTTCTTTTGCGCCCATTTAATTTTTATTCGTTGAGCTAGCTAATTTAATTTTTCATTTTTAGTTATTCATTTTACATTTTTCAAATACCTTCAGTACACAGCAGTAGGTACCATCAAATGGGATTAATTGGATCAAAAATATAAGTTTTTCGTTAATATATTTATAACCTTTGAGAAATTAATTTTTAAAAAAATAATTAAAAATTTATGCACTATTTACTCAAATTGTTACTGCTACAGAATAAATACGTTACCATTTTTTTTTTTTGGTCAAAGCGTGATTCATTTTACTCCATACAACGGGGTAAAGTGAATCAGATGTATAAATATTATATCATTTTCACGTTCGGATGGTTCTGGGGAAAGTGTACCATATTAAAAGTTTTTTAAGGTCTGATTTAGTCAAGAAAAGTTAATTTCGTAACGTTCGTTAACGTATTAAAATAAAAACTTTATTCTTTATTTACTTCTATTTTTTTTTGAAAAAAGTATTTAACTGAATATTTCTTCAAAAATGCTCATAAAAGCAGTGCTGAGGGAGAATAAAGTCGAACAAAAAAAACATTAAATAAACTAAAACTTAAAACAATCTTAACGCCTATCTAATTAAACTAATATCGAAAAATCTTCGTCACTAATTGCAAACACATGGAGTCCCCTTTTGAGTCAATTTCAGATAATTGGGTTTAAACGCATTCTTTAGAAGAGGGCACTAAAGTAATAAAATAAATATTAAATTGGAAATAATGCGTAATACAAAATCTTAACTTATATCGTCAAAATAGCGGTATAGCAACTTTCGGTGTTTCTAAAGATTTCGCGTACTTAAATGCCTTCCAAATTGCTCTGGCTGCGGCCGAGAAAATATTTAACTCTGTACCCAAGCAAAAGGACCCACTTACGTCGTTAATAGGGCCAAAAAATACACAGCCACAACCGCTTGATGTTTTTGATGCATCCATATATACGACAGTGTGTTCGGAAAGCGTGTAGAAAATTTCTGCATGTAGAATAATCTGGAATTGATTTGACATATTGATGGAAGTCTATCTCTGGAAATTCTGGATAAGCTATAGAAAGGTTTAACCTAGAAAGATAAGCTACAGTTAACAAGAGGTGATTTCTCTTCATCTAGAATGGAGATGACAGTTCTAACACCGAAAGTCTACGGATATTATAGAGAATTTCAGTGGCTTAAAGTCGTCCTACAATTATTGCTATCGTTTATAGATTCATATTGAGATTTCCATCTTAAATTCTCATTCATTATAAAGAATATTGGTATCCCCAATTTTGTCTGCAATTTTGGTATAATATCTGACTGCAAGGTATTCCCAAGGAAGTAATGCAGACGGTTCTTGTCCCTCCACATATAAAGTTTCTCGTGGTGTGGATCTCAAGAATTAGTTTTGCAGCTAGAGTTAGAATAGATAAAGTTAGGAAAAGTTAAACTTTCGCAGAATTTTGACGATGTAAATTTCGATAAAAGTTATATTTTTAATCACGCATAGGGTCTTCAGTGACCCCATGGTAGTATGATGGTTAGTTCAATGCCCAATGGTATTACTTTGTGTATTTAAACAAGATTAAGCCGCTATTAAATAAAAGTCACTTTATTTATAATTATAATTTTTTTTCCTGATTCACTTTTTATTTCCACCTTATTATAAACATTTTTGGTATTAGGGGAGGGTGGGGCAAGATGGGGCCACGAGGCATGATGGGGACATCGTCTTATCTACAAAACGGCAGTATGCATCTGTCAAATAATAGCAGTCCTAATATTGACAAGTTCTGTTTTATGTTTGTTGTAATGTAGGAAACTTTACTAGTCGTAATAACAAAGTTATTGCTGTTTGTGCGTGAACTTTGCAATTTCCAGAATTTTGTTATTATTTTGATGGTGAGTTCAACGGCCAATATCGGAAGCATAAGTAAATTATTCACAACTACACTTTTTTGTGGTTATTAATTGACATGTATTGCATGTATTTTCTATAGTGCGTTATTTGTTTATTTCAACTATTTAATATGTTATTATAACATAACCAGAAAATGTCCCAAAGAGGCAAGATGGGGCTATTGGTATGGGGCAACATGGGGACATCACTATCTCACTCTTCAGTCTGGTCCGTTATGCCTGGATATGCCATTATGCTTTCTCGAAGACATAATGCCTATTTCTCATGTTAGGAATAAAGTACAGGTTCAATCAAAGCGTAACAAGGAAGAGACAACAATCCTTACAAGCACTACGTATAAAAATCTGCTACAAGGAAATAGAAGTCTGGAGAATCCCTAAAGCAACTAGAAGTGCTGAGGGAGAGTTAAAGGAAAAAAAATGACAAAGAAGAAAACAGAAGAGATCAAGAAGCCGAATTTTGTAAAGAAAGCAAAGAGATAGATTTTTAGAAAACGTTAAGGAAATAATCAAGTTCTTCTGTTGAGGAAGATGACGCTCAATGTTAGTATTGTAAGGGAAAGTATTGATACAATGCCATGGATGGCGAGGTTGGGTACATGGAGGCTGTGCGAATAACGTGGATGAGTTCGTCTTCTGTTGTCTCAATTGTGAAGATTAAGTTTAATATTCTTATCGTTATTGTATTTTTTTTATTTTAAGTAGTTCCGCTTTAAAGAGTTTAAGCTTTGTTCCTGCATGTTTTTAAGAATATTTTAAGAATCTATTTTTTTTTTACCTACTACCTAGATTGATGATACGACCCATTCTTGACTCACCTGGAACCCCATCTTGCCCCCATGGTGGGGCAAGATGGTGTATTTACACATTTCTTTTCAAAATTTTCTCAACATCAAGAGTACCCATCGAAAAATTGTAAATTCATCCATCAGCAGATAAATGTTTAAAGATTACAGCAAGCGTACTTAGAACCTTGTATATCAATTTGCTATCCTGATGCAGTGTTCTAAAGCTTAATGTTCCCATCTTGCCCTACCTTCCCCTAATAAACATCATTTTCAGAAACAAATTAATATGGTGGTGTATTTTTAATTGCAAACAGTGTATTTGTTCTAAAGAATAACACACGAGAGTTTTGGGCTTAGATGAGAGGTCATGTTATTTAACAGAAAATGTTCTGAATAAATAAAGCCAGCTAATGTAATCTGCGGAAATTATAGGCTAAAATAAACAAATATCAGATTATATTGTTTTGAAAATGGAATAAACAGAAGTTTCGGCATTCCTGAAAAAATAAAATGAGTGAATTACAATAACAAATTTCAAACTAAAATAAACCACTCGAGAGTTTCGAAATCATTCCCTCATTGAGAATGTTGTTTCTTATGGATTGTTTCTGAGATGTCTGGGCGTATTTTTCTGTTTTAACAAAGAGATTTTTTTTTAATTAAAACTCACAGCATGTAAGAATACAATCTCTTTGAAAATTCGCAAGTTCTTTATTGACGACATTAAAAAGGGAAAGTCACCTTTACCTCGGAGCAAGGTATTTCTGTTTAACTTGCGTATGGGAAGTGGTTTAGTTGATATAGTAAATGTGGCAATGTTTCAATTATGTTGATATTAAAATTCGAGTTAGGGTCTGCATCACACGTAATCGACTCTGGTAAAGTTTCTTAGCAACTCTAAACTATAGATTGCCTTCAGGGCATCCGCCGGTTGATTGAAGGGAAGAGGCAGATGGAAACGCAGACATACGAGTAACCGTTGATTTAACGTGTAGTTTTAGATGGTTAATTGGCAATTTATATTCAATATAGTTTGAAATTAATTTTTGATATACAGTGTACTATAATAATTAATGTCAAAAAAACCCTTTCCTGCTTTCCAGGTAAAAGAAAAAAGTGTTTTCATCGTGTTTAAGTGGAGGCGAATAGTTCTTTAGTTGTACGTACGACTATTACCTACGTGTCTCCATGGGAAAACTCAGGATCAACTCAGGATGTATGTACGTTGGAGAGAGATCTTTAGCCATTTACCCTTGTCATTCCACATCAAACAAGATTCTAATAAAATACCCTGAATCTAATTTGTAATTTCTATCTAAACGTAGCATTTTGTGAATACATAGAATCAGTTTACGCTGTTCTCGTTTTTAGAATAAAGGAAAAGAGTATATTACAGGTAGGTATATTAAAATTACTTCCTCCAACTTATTTAAACACATATAACAGCGAAGCTCGACAAATCCGCCAGGCCTAGCGCCTCACTCAAACCGTAATAATTTCTTTAAACCCCACTGACACAGATTTGCCGATTACGGTACGACGTAAGCTGTGATAATTCCCCTGATTGACGGTTATTACCAGTTCAGGATGGATGATATAAATTAGAAAATTAGACGAGAACGTGAAGTTTGTTAATCCACTTGTTCTCTAACCACGCGCGGAGAATGAGCCAGGCCTTAAGCGTGTGTCAAATATGCGAGTAAATGTGTTCGACGCTCGTGATGAATTATTTAGGATCCGGCAGTGAGAATAGCCGAACAAATTGCGTCGAAATTCATCGTATATAAGAATTGACGTGGTCGTTTATCCTAGGGGGTCACGCAGCGGCTCATAGACCTTTTTGTTCCGGCGCATCCGCCAAAATTTTCGAATTCGTTCACCTAAATATAAGTGTTTTCTTTTTGGTATCTTTTTTTCCATTTCAATATATGTAGATGCGAACTACCTGAGCATTCATACATTACATCTTAAGCCAGTATTTCTGAGATATTTATAACCCTGTTAACTTTTCGAATGAAATATTGCCTTTACGGAAATCGTTAGCCAACGTTGCCAATTCCATGTATACATGTCGATCTGAATAGCTTTTTCATTTAGGGATGTCATAGATGTCAATGCTGTGGATTTACTGTTTGGATTTATAGGAAATGTTCTATCTATATGAAAGTTGATGGAATAATATTCATTATGCCACATTATTACACATATTAACAGAAATAAATTATTTTATTTCCTGTTATCGATGTTTCAGCGTGTTTGTCGAGTACATATTCATTGTGCTTTCTTGTACTGATATAATTTCAAGCGAATCACGTTTCTTAAACGTAAATATATTTATCCTATCGTATTAGCATCATTGTTTTTTGTCTCGAAAGCTTTTGCTTTTACCAATTCTATTTCTACATGCCAAAAAAGGAAAATTGTTCACTGTACGGCTGTATTTGACATTGTAATTATTGATTCTACTTTTAATATGTTATATTACCCGTTATAGCAGTTTTAATTTCAATAATTTTGAATTACTTTTATCAATTCTATTTCTACATGCGAAAAAAGAAAAATTGTTTACTGTACGGCTGCGGTGAGGGTGGTACAGGGGCGGATTTTGTTGTTTATAATAAAGGTATCAAAATATATAATCAAAAGTTTAAATTAGGGAATCATTGCATTAATTTTCAGGCAGATTTACTTGCAATAAATCAGGCAGTACGTTATAGGGCGTGAGTGGTAGTTTATATAGGACGTTCAAATTATAACAGATAGCTTATCTGTATTAGGGGCGTTAGGGGATTTATTTGTTATTAGATACTTGGAATATGTTACCTAAAGGGGGTATAAAACTTTCTGGAACTAGGGCTCACGTAGGTGCAATCGGTAATGAGAGGGGCGGATCAATTAGCGAAAAAGGCGGTGTCTAGGGGGGATTAGGTTATGGGTTAATTTCGACTAGCGTAGTTAAAAGCGCGTTTAGAGATAAACGTCATAGTGATTGGTAGGATATGTGGGATATTACTTTAAATGAAAGTTTGTTAATCCACTTGTTCTCTAACCGCGCGAGGAGAATGAGCCAGGCCTTAAGCGTGTGTCAAATATGCGAGTAAAAGTGTTCGACGCTCGTGATGAATTATTTAGGATCTGGCAGTAAGAATAGCCGAACAAATTGCGTCGAAATTCATGGTATATAAGAATTGACGTGGTCGTTTATCCTAGGGGGTCACGCAGCGGCTCATAGACCTTTTTGTTCCGGCACCTCCACCAAAATTTTCAAATTCGTTCACTTAATATAAGCGTTTCCTTTTTGGTATTTTTTTTTTCCATTTCAATATATGTAGATGCGAACTACCTGAGCATTCATACATTACATCTTAAGCCAGTATTTCTGAAATATTTATAACCCTGTTAACTTTTCGAATGAAATATTGCCCTTACGGAAATCGTTAACCAACGTTGCCAATTCCATGTATACATGTCGATCTGAATAGCTGTTTCATTTAGGGATGTCATAGGCGTCAGTGCTGCGGATTTACTGTTTAGATTTATAGGAAATGTTCTATCTATGTGACAGTTGATGGAATAATATTCATTTTGCCACATTATTACACATATTAACAGAAATAAATTATTTTACTTCCTGTTATCGATGTTTCAGCGTGTTTGTCGAGTACATATTCATTGTGTTTTTTTGTACTGATATAATTTCAAGCGAATTACGTTTCAATAACCGTTCTTAAACGTAAATGTATTTATCCTATTGTATTAGCATCAATGTTTTTTGTCTCGAAAGATTTTGCTTTTACCAATTCTATTTCTACATGCCAAAAAAGGAAAATTGTTTACTGCACGGCTGTATTTGACATTGTAATTATTGATTCTACTTTTAATATGTTATATTACCCGTTATAGCAGTTTTAATTTCAATAATTTTAAATTACTTTTATCAATTCTATTTCTACATGCGAAAAAAGAAAAATTGTTTACTATACGGCTGTGGTGAGAGTGGTACAGGGACGGATTTTGTTGTTTATAATAAAGGTATCATAAAATATAATCAAAAGTTTAAATTAGGGAATCATTGCATTAATTTTCAGGCAGATTTACTTGCAATAAATCAGGCAGTACGTTATAGGGCGTGAGTGGTAGTTTATATAGGACGTTCAAATTATAACAGATAGCTTATCTGTATTAGGGGCGTTAGGGGATTTATTTGTTATTAGATACTTGGAATATGTTACATAAAGGGGTTATAAAACTTTCTGGAACTAGGGCTCACGTAGGTACAATCGGTAATGAGAGTGGCGGATCAGTTAGCGAAAAAGGCGGTATCTAGGGGGGATTAGGTTATGGGTTAATTTTGACTAGCGTAGTTAAAAGCGCGTTCAGAGATAAACGTCATAGTGATTGGTAGGATAGGTGGGATATTACTTTAAATGAGAGGTGGACTAGGAAATTTATCGGTAAGGTCACACGTTTTAGGAACGTTAAGGATTAATTTGTCGCATCAGGCGGTAGAATTAATCACGGGTCACAGTATTTTAAATAATTTTTATATAGAATTGGGAGGGTTAAT
The DNA here is from genome assembly GCA_004143645.1 of Protaetia brevitarsis. NCBI lineage: Eukaryota > Metazoa > Arthropoda > Insecta > Coleoptera > Scarabaeidae > Protaetia > Protaetia brevitarsis. The sequence continues at coordinate 4,232,064 of RXPK01000234.1, read as the reverse complement.
GATTCGCATCGTGAATGTGGTGGGGTAGATACAGCGGGGTATGTTTTATTTGAATGAGTGGCGGTCGCGTACGGAAACCAAGGGAGTAGCTATGTGGTTAAATTTGCCATGAGGGGAAACAGATATTAGAGTCCAATGGTGGAAATTTTTAATAATGCTGCTAAGGAATTAGGTAGGTTACGATGATGATAATATGTATTTAGACAATTAGTAGCGTAGTAGATATTATAAATGAATATTTCATATGCTTTAGAATTGGTTTTAAATTATTAGCATAGTACGGGCGTATAATACAAAGCGTGGAAGACTGCCTCTTTCAAACTCAAGCGACAAGGTCTGGGACTACTTCCCAAGTCCTGCCCCCGGAGTATGGTTTCATATCAGGACAAGAAATGGGTTCCTCACATTTGCTGCGCCGGTCAAACGGTAAGAACAGCGCTATGCCATTTGCAAGACCTATGATTTGGCTACTTTTTTCTGCACGAAAACTTGCGGGTTCTCCAAAAGAAATAAGAACAAAATTAATTACACTAATGTGTCTTCTGTTACTCGTCCAGTACCTCATTCAGAAGTATTACCAGTTTCAAGACCTGTTGGTGTTTCGAGTGAAGAATATGCCATTACGGATGCAGAGGAAGAAATTTCCCATGATGAATATTTATTATTTTATCTCTAGAAGACGGACCTCACTTAGTAAATCAGTCAGAATTAAATGACCTTATTCGAAATGTGAATTTGTCAAAAACTCAAGCCGAAATACTAGGGTCTAGACTTCAAGGATGGGAGCTATTAGCTTCAGGTACATATTTCAGTGTATCGTAATCGCCAGAAGGAACTGTCACAGTATTTTTCAGAAGGTCTTCCAATCTGCAATAATACCGACGATTTGATATTGACAGTAGATCATTAACACAACGCAGAAGAATAGTGTCTTTTTATCGATGCTTCGAAATTGAGTTTCCTCCTTCACATAGGAAACCTTTATCCATCCATCCCGGTTGGCCATCCAATCCATATGGAAGAAACTTGAAATGAAAATATGACTCATCTTCTTGACAAAATTAATTACAAAGTGTACAAATGGCATATCAACGCTGACCTCAAAGTTGTAGCAATTTTACTCGGTTTACAACTGGGGTACACAAAGTACTGGTGTTTCCTTTGTGAGTGGGACAGTCGATCGAAGATTGGAGGGCTCAGTATATTCCTTGACAAAATAATATACTTCTTGAGGCATTACTGGAACCTGATGAAATATTTCTACCGCCATTGCATATCAAATTAGGTTTGATGAAGAATTTCCTCAAAGCAGTGGATGAGGATAGTCTCGTGGAATCCAATGGCTTCAACACAAATTTCCCAATATTTCAAATGCAAAGCTTAAACAGAGAATTTTTGTAGGATCCCAAATTAAACGTCTACAACAAGATGCACAATTTGAGGAGACTTTAAATGACTTGGAACGTAGTGATTGGAATGCTTTTAAAAGTGTGACTGAAAATCTTCTAGGAAACACAAAATCTGACAAATTGTCAATGAACTTTTTAGAAGTTATCATGAACTGGGCTATAAAAATGAGCCTTAAAATTAATTTTTTACATTCGCACCTGGATTTATTTGCCCCGAACCTCGGCGCCGTCAGCCATGCACACGTTGAGAGATTTCATCAAGGTATTTCTGTTATTGAAAAACGTTATCAGGGTAAGTGGAACAGTGAAATGTTGGCTGGTTATTGTTGGATAATGATATCAGAAAGTACCGTAGAACAGTATAAAGAAAAAGTAAAAATAAAAATAAAATTTGTTGCCTAGTATAATCATAAGGAAATTATTTAGTTAAAAGTAGGAACATTTCAATTGTTATGGAATCCATATGGTACTTAGAATAGGTAGCCTCGTGTAGTACCTTTAAGTGGAGCACGAAGAACTGCTGGAGTAATAGTTATGTTTTAATTCTTTTTTTATTTTACATTGTAGTATTTCTTTTTGGCGTTTACATAAAAAGCAGTTTTAAATGGCATTTCGTCCCATTTCTTTTTTTTTTTTACCAGCCTCAGTTCAGCCCTGACCAGCCCTCTTCCCCCTCCTGGCTACGGCTCCGCTTCTACCGACTGCGCAGATTAAAAAGGATGGGCAATTGAAATTGGAGACTTCGATTACTAACTAAAAAAAAACAAAGCACACACTCCAAGCATAAAAAAAAAGAAAAACAATTTAGATTTTATCGATTAACAAGGATAACATCTTCACATATCTCAAACATGGTACATATAACATACACAAGGTAGACAAAGAAAAGAAGGGTTCCCCCGTATAGAATCAAGTCCACTTACCTGGCTGACAGAAGCATTTGTATCCGTCTTCCTGGTCTACACATATGCCGTGAACGCACGGCGAAGAATCGCATTCATTTAGGTTATGTTGACACTGTGGACCGGAAAATCCTCTAGGGCAATCGCATTTGAATTCAGTGACATTACCAGTACAGGTGGCCCCGTTCTGGCACGGCATAGACGTGCACGGATCGGTCTCTTCGCTACATGTTTTGCCTGTGTAACCTAAAGGATTTCAAATTGCAAACATTTCCTCGGATATACGAGTATATTATATCGGTATAAATAAGAGATTCACAAACTTGTCGGATAGCGTATGGAACACCGTAAATTATAAAGGCTCTACTCCGATAAGGGCCCTACGGCTGTAGAGCCGAAATTATGAGTACTACTTGTCACACATACTGTAAATACGAATAAATTATCGTTGCCACCCTATTCGAGATATTAACATATCACGTTAAAAAAAAAAAAATGTAAGTAAATACAGATTATGGGCATTCTATAAAAAATTAGGGGTTAGGTTAACTCCCACTCATTTCACAGTTCTCACTATTTTGCTCTTTCGAGAGGTAATTTTTTGAGTTTGGTTTAAGTTGCCAACTTGGCTTTTTGTTATATCAGACTAATTCTATGATAGCGAGTTTGTGGATTTTTGGCTTTGAAATGAAAAGCGAATTTTCAGGTCATTAACGACGATGTTTCGACAATTTATTGTCATTCCAGTTTTAAGGAATTACTACAATACATAAAGAAGCATATCATTTTAATATAGCACAGTGAAAAACGTGGAGATAATTACAATGCTGTGGTTGACATTTTATCCATTATTACATTACAACATAATGTTGTTATAGTCAAGACATATTAAAAAGTTCTATCAATTAATGCTATCACAACGTCTTTTTTTTTGTATAATTAATTGGTAAAATGGAAACGTCATGTAGATATCTGTTTGAAGATATTGTTTTACTATACCAAGTTGTGAATAATTTGTCTTCTTTTTTTTATAATTGTGATATACATACAGGGTGTTCCTAAATATCATGTACATAAGGAAGGGGGTAATTATTTGGTTTATTTTGTGCCTAAAATTTCATATAAACATAGGTCTGCAAACGCTTCGTTACCAATCTGCAGGGTGTTGAAATTTCAAGATTTTTTTCACTTTTTACTGTATAGCTCCTACAGTTTTTGAGATATTTTGCTCAAATTTGAAAGGTAGGTTACGCTATAAGGCCTGCATCATTAGCCATGCCAAATGATGATGTAAATCTACAGGGTAATAATTTTTGCGGGGGGTCATGCCCTCTTTTCTCACCCTGAACTTTTTTGCGATGCGCCACTGCTAGATTCTAAAATACGCAATAAATTTTCTGTCTTGTTTAGAAACTTTTTAATCTCTTGTATTTTTTTCTTATCTCTGAGCGTTATCGAGAAAAAAAAATAGAAAACAATTTTCTGTAATTCGCCAGAGAAAATTAAATTTTTTAAAATGGTCTAGCAGGCTCTGGCTTTATTCAGATAATCACTTGAGTTAATTAATTTTAAGAGTTAAGGTGCTACTACCTGTTAAAAAATAGGATGACCCGGTTTTCGTAGCATTGTTTTATTACAATACAAAGTAACATAACTAATAACAATAAAAACCCTAATTAATAACAATGACAAGGAAACTATGCCACAACAATTGTTGAAAGTGTCTTCCTCCAACCTCCAACCAACTTATACAGGCGTCCGCTCTTCTTCTCATTGATGCTCGCGCTCTCTCAAAACTCCTGGAGTATTTCTTATCGTTTCAAATCCATCGATTATTTCGATTTCGTAAGTCATCAACAGTATTCACAGGTGTTGTATACACTAGAGATTTGAGATGTCCCCACAGGAAAAAATCTATACTATTTAAGTCAGGGGATCTAGGGGGCCAAGGCTGAGGTCCACCTCGTCCTATCCACCTATTCTCATATACTTCATTTAAATAATCTCGAGCCAAAATAGAAAAATGTGATGGGGCGCCATCGTGCATATACCACATCTGATTTCTAAGTAAAAAAGGGCAAGTCTTCAAGTAATAAAGGCAATTCATTCTGCAAAAACAGCCTGTATGACTGACCAGTAAGTCGACCAGGCAAAAAACAAGGACCAATTAAATTATCTCCAATTATACCGCCCCATACATTTAATGAGAACTGTTCTTGAAAATGCGTTTGTACAATTTCATGTGGATTTTCATCTGTGGTGTGGTTGTTGTGGAAATTCATAATTGAAGTCCTTGAAAAATTCGCTTCATCGGTAAAAAGGATTTTACAATTAAAAATGCGGTCTACTGCTAGCTTATTAAAGTACCATTGGCAGAAATCAATCTTTAAAGGGAAGTCTCGGGGAAGAAGAGCCTGCACTCTTTGAATGTGGTAAGGGTATAGCAGGGAAACACGTAGAATACGCCAAACAACTTGATGACTAATATTTAAATGTTCACTGATTTTTCTGGGGCTGGTGCGAGGATGTCTGTCTATTTCATTCAGAACAGCCTCTTCGATCTGTGGTGTTCTAACAGTACGTGGTTTTACCTGCATCATTAGTATTCTTTTTAAAAGTTCCAGTTTCTCCAAGACGCCTATGAATATTTGAAAATATTCGATGATTGGGTATCATTCTATTGGCGCTCCATGTACAGACGCCTGGCTTCTCTTGCATTGCCATTCGCAAGGCCGTAGATAAAATGCATGTCAGCCATTTCAGAATTAGTGAAATTTGGCATATTTACATATGCGATATTATAACGAGTATTTAAAACACTTTTACACCTTACAGTTTGTAATTTAAAACTTTACTTATACAGACACAAGTTACGATTTCTAATGTCAGTTGTCAAATTAATAAACTCAGGTGATTATATGAATAAAGCCAGAGCCTGCTAGACCATTTTAAAAAAATTCATTTTCTCTGGCGAATTACAGAAAATTGTTTTCTATTTTTTTTCTCGATAACGGTCAGAGGTAAGAAAAAAATACAAGAGATCAAAAAGTTTCTAAATAAGACAGAAAATTTATTGCGTATTTTAGAATCTAGCAGTGGCGCATCGCAAAAAAGTTCAGGGTGGGAAAAGAGGGCATGACCCCGAAAAAATTATTACCCTGTAGATTTAGATCATCATTTGGCATGGCTAATGATGCAGGCCTTATAGCGTAACCTACCTTCCAAATTTGAGCAAAATATCTCAAAAACTGTAGGAGCTATACAGTAAAAAGTGAAAAAATCTTGAAATTTCAACACCCTGCAGATTGGTAACGAAGCGTTTGCAGACCTATGTTTACATGAAATTTTAGGCATATATATAATAAACCAAATAATTACCCCCTTCCTTATGTACATGATATTTAGGAACACCCTGTATAACTAAATGATGAATTATTGTTTTTTTTTTCTATTTTCTATTTCGCCAAGAATAGTTGTTTGTATCACTAGGCCAGAAACTACAGTTCTGCGAATATGAGTACACAAGTACGAATACTCGCAAAAGAGTTTCTGGCCGTGTGATACAGAATGTCTTTTGGGAAGACAAAACTTAATTTTAAATTGAAAATAGAAAAGAAAATTTTGACACAGGGAGTTGACATTACAAGTTGGCACACATGTTACATACTTTACTATTTTGACGTTTCCGAGAATAAATCTTTTTCTGTAATTTTCTTTCTAGTTTAATATCTATTTATCAGTAATAAGTGCAATGAAGACATCTTAGAATGATTGAACAGTAACTTAATGACAATTTATTACACGTCTGTCATGTGGAATCTAGTGTGGCCAACATTTAGTAACTTTTTTGCCTGCGTTTTGAAGTACTGCAAAATGAGTGTTTCTGGACAGAGGCGCAAAAAATACGTTTTTTAATTATCATTTATTTACTGATGAGGTAATCTTCTACAAAAATGGCCATGTAAACCGCCATAGTTTGAATTACCATGACACCGCAAATCCCCATTTCATAAGACCATTAGATCACCAACATCGATGGTTCGTAAATGTTTGGACAGGAATAGTGGGAATTCACTTGATTGGATCATATTTTTTTGAAGGGAATATTGTCGGAGAGGCCTATTTGAGTCTTTTGGAAAATCAATTATCGATTTTATTAGATATTCCACTCAGTGTTAGACAAAGAATGTAATTTCAACACGATGGTGTTCCAGCCCATTATAGCGGAGTAGTTAGGAGACATTTGATGGATAGGTAGAGAAGGTCCAATAAGATGGCAACCACGGTCTCCAGAATTAACAAAATTAGATTTCTTTATATGGGGATATGTAAAAAAAATTAATTTACCAAGAATCACCAACAACAAAAGCAAACTTGATGGATCGTATTCGGGACGATGTATTTCACACAATACATCGTAACATGTTAATGAATCGTTTTTAACGCGATTGAAAGTTTGTGTTGAACAAGAAGGGGGCTATACAGGGTGTATCAGATATAGAGGTAAATATAAAAATATGTAGCAGCTGTAATCATATATAATCAAAAAGTCTTAATGCACAGGGGGTCTATCTGTAAGCATTAACGAGAAAAAAAATATTTTACAAATGCCGTGCGCTAGAGCCGCACCTGTGCCCAACCTAAATGCTGTCCCGAGTAAACCCCCACATACTACTATCATTCAACCATTACCGCTGTTAGTTTTGTGTGGATCGCCGCTTGGAGTGCAAGCCACATCGAACATTTTATTTAAATTCTTCCCGTCTCGAAAAAACGATCCTTGTCAGGACCATCATGATTTCATACAAAGAAAATCGAAGCTTGATGCATCGGCAAAAGCGCGGGAATGTATAGATTCATTTTCGCGCGACATCATACTAAAAAGGCGTGTTTGCAAATTTTCTGTATCTACATTTATTTCTGTGTAATACGATTCAATTCATTTTGCGTTATATGATTAAATAAATCCAAAAGAAATAACTCAGATTCATGTGGTACCGTTTATTAACAACTAACTCTCGATTCGACAAAGCAAAGAAAAATATTTACGTTTTTTGTAACTGCTGAAGTCGCATATCCGGTGAAACTCGAACGTCTTATCAGGATATTAAAAATAATACTTTGTAGACTTACGTAGAATGCTCTTAACAAAAAAGGAATGTTTATTTTATAAAAAGAAGAAATTTAAAATGCCTCAGTTTTGCTATTTTTACAAGGGCACACTGGCCGATTGGTCTTTATTTATTCAGAATGACGTTAAATGAACTTACGGCATACCATTAAGAATAATACTAAATGAGTGCAATGTATTTATACATAATACCACGTTTAGCGGGTGCTTAACATGACGTTTCCTTGCATCAGGCCCGGACTAAACAATTTTTGGCTCTAAATTTTACATTTTTTTTTATTTTTTAATGATGAAATCCGGTTTCGGCGGGTTTGTGCTTTATATGTCGTGAAGTTAACACCCAAGCAAAATTTACTTTTTTATTTGATACACCCTGTATAGAACATTTAATGTAATTTTGATTCTATTGTATGTTATTTAATTAATAACTATGTTGCTTTTGGTAAGTAAAAATCTAGAAAAAAATCTAGTTTGCTATTTTGGGGCACATTTTTGACTACACTAATATTATTTTAGTTATTAAAATCGTTCCACAGCCTACTTTTTATGAATAAATACCTCATTTGTGTGACGACTTCTAAAAATTAGGTGACGGGCACCTAATTATTAATTAGCGTTAATTAACGCTAGTATAATGGCTTAAAGTCGTCCTACAATTATTGTTGTCCTTTATAGATACATATTGTAGTTTCAGATCGACAATTTAGTAAATATCATCACGTTAATAATGACACTTCCATCTTAAACTCTCATTCATTTATTCTTCCGCATTTCTAAGAATGTTGAATTATCTCAGAAAATTTAAGATTTTTAGATATACCATATTCTTAACAAAAATGAAAGATCATAAAAAAAAGTGCATATGATGAAATAAAAAATTTGTAATATAGGTGTTTAATTTAAAATAACAAGGTCATAGCTGTTTAAATATCGCATAAATTCATTACTTCTGGGGAACATCCTGTATAATTTTACCAAATAACATTGAATTCCTAAGAAAGACCTAACGGTTCCTAAGCTACTTAGCAAGTTTTAGAGTTTAATTGTTAATGATAATGATTTTTTTTAATGAATACGTGCATTTTGAAAATTTTATGTAAAATGTTAAATAACTTGGCAACATTGCATTCGAAATATGAAATGAGCGTAGGTAGAAAGAAAAAAATATATATAGTAAACCTAAATATATGCAATCTGATATAACAATAAGCAAAATTGGTAACTTAAACGAAACTCAAAAAAGAACATCCCTCAAAAGGGGAAAATATCGATGACTTTAAATTGAGTGAACGAAGTTAGCCTCTGATTTTTTATAAGTGTCCATAATCAGTGTTTAATTACATAGTTTTTTTTTGAACGTGATAGCTTAAGTAATTTCCTAGAAAAAACATTCAATTACGAATATCTTGAATGGTAAATTTTTCCTGTTTACACCATATATATTCGATAGTAGCACCGATTCCCTTGAATTTCAGTTCTATAGCTTTAGGGGCACTTTTCAATGGCTTACCGGAGTAAAACCTTTACGCGGCAAGACAGTCGCCGAGTCACGTGCCATTCCGAAAGGTATATGCCATCGCGTGTGGAAGTTATAAATTAGGCAGGCCAGGAGCCACCTTCGAGCGTCTATTGTAGCGTTGTTAATTTCGGTATCGCTGGCAAATCTGTTATTCAGCAGACAATGTTCCACCTCGTTGCATATTAATTTTGAATTCCCCAATTGTTCCTACTTATTAGAGTTACAAACAATGCCCCGCATCGTCACACGGTGGCGTCATACAGATGTACGACGTGTGTGCACATAACGTTTCGTATTGACTGGGTAATGTCACACCACTTAACCTGTTTCATAATTTTCCATTTAACGTGCACTTTTGTCTCCAAGTTGCACAATTGTGAAGCTGGTTTTACATTTGTCAATTTCTAGATCAATAACTAGGACTTGGAGGACTTGATGTCAATAATCGCTTTACACTTGTCAACTTCTAGTTCTATTTTAAGTTCAATTTCTAGTTAAAGTTCTGTTCAAGTTTAAGATGATATTCAACTGTTTTACATCTGGCAAGAAATTGATTGATTTCAAGAACTTGGTCATGTTCTAGAAACTAACATACTTAGAACGTGTTCTATTTTTGCATCAAATTATCTTCAATTCTGTGGGAATTTCCGTAATTGGTACTCTTGAAATAATTGACTCAGATTAATGTTATAACCTGGTTACCGAGGTATAGTTCGCAGTACTATTGTGCAATTGTGGTTGTGTTATACTTCTAGTCATGTTATATATATTTGGTTACATCCACGTTGTATTATTGCACCCACCTGTTTTAGTTTCGATATTTACTATTTGTATATTTAATAATTTATTGGCAGTTATTATTTGATTCTTCTGAAAAGGTATCTAAATTGTAATCTTCGAGACATAGAATGCTTAACCTCAAACCTTTACCCGCCTTTGTTTTAAGTATGCAACATCACTCCAAGAAATAATAATATCCCTGTTGACAGAGCGCTACCACCCTGAACGTTACAAAAGAAACTAATCGATTCTAATACCATGTGATTCAAAATGATTGTCGTAAGAAAAAAACTGTTTTCCGGAAAATGTATCTATACTTATTACCAATTCAATGAGCGAAGTTAGCTACATACAAATTTCATACATTAAATGAATTTTCTTGACATTTAGCGACATTGGCGTGCGTGTTGTAGTATCTTTCGATTATTTATCTTATAATTTTTTCAAATCGTTTATATTTACTTTATTTATCTAATATCACCAACAATAGTATTTCTGAATACTGTTGGAAAATAAGGGAATTTATCTGTGGTAATAGCTCAACAAACAGGTAAAAAATCAATATTAACATTAAGTGAAAGAGTTTATTACATTTTATAGGCTTATCATACACTTCAGCGCAATGAGCTGTCAAAAGAAAGTTACATTTTCATCCCTATAAAGTTTCTACGGTACAAGAATTATTACCATTAGATCACGATAGGCGACTGGAATATTGTCATTGGTTTAATAACAATTTAAGGGACGATGACTTGCTAAACAAATCATTTTTTTCGGATGAAGCCTGGTTTTATCTAACAGACTATATCAATTTACAAAACTATTATATCTGATCTGCAGAAAATCCACACGAATTTCGAGAAACGCAATTGCATCCCGTAAAAGTTGGAGTTTGGTTAGCTATGTCCAGGCAACGAATAATAGGGCCAATTTTCTTCGAGGAAACTGTAACAGCCCAACGTTACCAACAGATGTTGGAATTGTTTATTGCAGAGTTACAAGAAAATGAGCTTGAAGCAGGTTATTTTCAGCACGATAATGCTCCAGCACATACTGCTCGACAAACCTGCCAATATCTTCAACAGTTTTTTGCTGACAGGTTCGTTAGAGCACAGAGATGGCCACCAAGATCGCCTGATTTAACCCCATTAGATTACTTCATGTTCGGCTATCTAAAAAATAGAATCTATAGAAACCGCATGCATACCATAGAAGAACTGAGAGATGCAGTTTTGTCACTTAATAATTATACTAATTGTATGTTATAATTTAAAGTAATAAATAAATTTAGTTAAACACCAGTTAGTACTGAATTGTAAAATCATAATTTAGTAAAGTTAAATTAATTACATTTCATTTTTACAAACAGAAACACCAATCCATAGTCGTTTATATAATGCGAGTTCAAATAAAGGTTACGTTTTCCTTATTTACATCTTATTTATGACAGATCCGTTTACTTTCTTATGTTCCAACACTGACTTAGTTCAAACCTTCATTACAAACACGCGGCATATACCTACACCCTGTTACTATCTATAGCAGCGGATTTGACAATCATTTTGAATCTCTGGTATTCCCGATTTCAAGTTGTATTAATTGACAAATGTAATACAGCAGCAAGTTCTATTTTAAGAAATAGATATTGATCTCTATGAAGATCCTAATATTTATTGACAAGTATAAAACGGCAACAAGTTCTAGTTCAAGAACTACAAATTGATCAATAGAAATTGATGAAAATTTTGACAAATGTAAAGCCAGCTTGAGGAATATCTTTACTCGGATAGCAGAGGGTATTCCCTTTGGATGGTTTTGAAGCCATCGATGCCTGTTTTTTTTTGTAAAATTTATTATTACACTGAGAAAAAATCATCATAAAATGTAGTGTCAACGTTTTTATATTGGTACGAAACAAACTATTGTCGAAGAAACGTGTTATAACACAAGTACCAGACATTCAATAAACATCAACATTTGGTAATAAGTGGTAACCACTTCTGGAATGAAATTATTTTTAATGTTATCCGAGGCTTTTATGAAAAATGCTCGAACACTTCAATATTTCAAATGAAAAATTGAAGTGTTTATAATTTTATTCCATAAGTAGGCGATAAATTTGTAAATATATTTTTATTTTTTCGAAAATTCCAGAAATCGTGGCCAAAACACAAAAGTAAATAAGACATTAATTGTTTATGATACTTAAGTTTAACTGACTCTAATGGTATCTAGGTATTACCCCCACCCCACCCTTTGATATATAAATGAAGGGCTACCTGAAAATATCAGTCTAAAGTTAGTATTTCTAACGGATAGATATTTGTAATTCTGTGAGAGTGAGTGATTTATGAATCAATTAAACAGGTTTAAAGTGAACTATTTAAATAAAATGAATATGGAACCTGTTGCTGGTGGTAAGTATATCATTTTACACTAAATACATGTTCAAATTGTTTACACAATATTCTTAAAACTAGGCGTACTTTAAATGATTGAAAGAAAATCTTTCTTGTGATGCCTGTTAAGCTAAAAGTTGTCTATCCAACAAGATTCGGGGGTGAATTTTTGCTATATTATACCTTATAGTATATATACAATGAGTTATTTTTAATTTAGAAGATATCTAAGCATTCCTTTTCTTTACAGGCTCACGGTCCAAATATGTTACGTTAACCCGCAACGAATTACTTGAATTTCTAAGAAGCTGCCCAAGTAGCACAAAAATATTAAATAAATATAAAAATTAAATATTTTTTTTATATCATAAACGACAGTTTTTTAAATATTTTATACATATTATTTTGTATATGAGTTTAATATGATATTCTAATATTTCTTTTATATGTATTTTTTTAATATTTATTTTATATAATCTTCTAATATTTCTGTTATATGTTTTTCAAATATTTGTATATTAGTATAGTATATTTCAAACCAAAGGAGGAAAGTGCTATTGCAAGCCTTGGAATAGCATTTCCCTCCCTTGGTTTGAAATATACTATGTATACTAATATAATAAATATTTGAAAATATAAATATAACAGAAATATTAGAAAAGTGGTTTGAATACTATTTTTAAGTATTCAATAAATAGTAAATAAAACTAATTTAATTGAAATTTAATATCATAAATATTTATTATAAACACTTCTATACAATATTTCGAATGATATCACAGACAATGATAATCTGTCGTACACACCAGCTGAAATGCGTAAAGCAGCACTTGCCACTGTTCGGAATTTATTATATAAATTACCTTTACATGATGTAATTATAGGCTGCTTTAATCATATGCGTTGCAGGTGCTTGTAGAACTGACGAATTAACAAGAATGACTATCTCTGACGTAGATAGCAGAGGTGATATTATTCTGGGAAATATTACCGAAACAAAAGCTGGAGTTTCAAGAAATTTTGTACTGGTGGAACCACACTGGATTGCAATTATCCGGAAATACTGCATTTGTTTCATAAGGCGGTGGAATATTAGATGTAAAACTTCACGGTGGTTACAAAACAGACCTATTGGAATTCAATTTACCAATTCAAATTAAAAAAAAAGGGTTCGCTATACAAATGGAATAAACTTCTCTTTCAACGTTAACATAAATTGGTGATCTAATCTCTTGTATTTAAATTTGTTGCTAATACAAGATTGTGTATCCGTTTTGTTTATTTGTGTTTATGAGTTTTGTAGGTTAAGTTCAATACCTGTAAATCTGAATTAGAAAATGATTCCATAAATATTAATTTATGGATTTCTTTTTTAAATATACTCACTCCTAAAATGACAGGTGCCTAATAATTTAGCAATTATCTCATAAATTGATACAGACAGAGTGGAATGTACTAATATCATCTATCAACAATACCACATATAAGATATACAGTTTCATCATGTCACTGTTACTTACTTTTCTTCTCTAGGGAGGAAAAGTATAACTTTCCTCCCTCAAATGATTGAAAATTGATGAAATGAAAGATTTCACATGCCGACGGTATCTGCAAAAATCTGTTTTTCTTTTTTACTTTTACAGCAACTACAAAAAAGTGTTCATTAGTATGTTTAACCTTGACAGATTGAATTTGTCCAGTCCTACGACTATATTTTGTATTTGAATTTCAATATGGATATTAAACACTTTTTAGCTACTGCTATAAAATAAAAAAACATGTTTAAGATGTTATAATTTCACATTGGCAAAATACTTACATCTTAAAAACAAAGCCCAGTTGTAAATATATTTGGCTATTTCTAACGTATCACGGCCTAACCTTATACATTACACAAACGCCACAGGTGACGCCAACGCCATCATAAACAAAACCGAACGAATGTGTACGAAGTTGCACGAGCTGTGGCAACATTTGAAATATTTAAGTGATATAAAATATATAGTCTAATACAAATATTTTTTTTAAATGTAAAATACATATTAAAGTAATATTACACTTTTGAAAGAAAGTAATGCTGCAAGTCAAGAATGCCAATAAGAACAAAACTGAATACTTAATACAGATTATTGGGGTGTATTAGAGTAAATCAAGGAAAAAATAAGTACTATAATTACATATCTAAATTTGTAATATGATATGAACATGAATGAAATATTCAAAACAAAATATTAGATTTATAATAATTATATAATATTATTTTCCTATATGTAATATTAGTTTTATATTAGGCTAATATTGGTTAAATATTATGTGCTACTTGGGTGGCTGCCCTTTGGACGATTTCAAAGAAAAGTGTAATTACCTATATGAAGAAGTAAGGAAGGTTATAGGATTTGATACATTATCATCTATGGTGAAGTAAACTCTGATGCGTTTTATATCTCAGTATAAGGGAATATGGGCTACCGCATATAGACAACAATGCAAACATTTTGCAATAGAAATCAATCCTGAAAAACATGAAAAAATGTGTTAGGCCATCTACTGATTTTCTAAGGGTAGTGAAAGGTCTAAACGGAGAAAACCCAAGGATTGCGAACTGACTTTAGCTCCGAAGAACTAAGTTACGCTGCTGAATGTCACTTAGGGCGGAAGGACAATTAGATGCTGCAAATGTATTAAAAGACATTATAAGTGGAACCGTTAAAAATGCACAGAAATACAGGGAAGCCTATAACAAAGCATGTGTTGTACCATATTCGGTTGACAAAGCGTTGTCAATATTTGTCGAAGCGAAATTTACAAGATTTCAATACAATATTATTACGAATGTAGCTCGGAAAAACGATAGTGATCTCTACCCTAATTAACGGGGCTAAAAAAAGTGCTATCCTGAAAATATAAGCTTTAATGAATCCATAGCAGAAGTATCTATACAAAGTTGACTTGACCACACGGTTTCACGTCTATTTCAAGCACTGGGAGGAGTCATTGATGCGTTAAATGTTGAAAAAAACTGAAAATTTTCATCTAATAACAAAGTGGGGTTGCGATGGAAGCTCTGGTATGAGCGAATATAGACAGAAATTTTCGGATCCCAATATTTCTGACGCCAACATTTTTCTAAATTTTCTTGTACCTGTGTAGTTAATATCTGGTGATCCCAATTCAGCAAAAAAAACTTTTTTTGTGGTAGAACCCTCGGCCATCGTCACCAAGATTTTGCAGGCCAATTCGGTTGCAGTTTATACACGAAACGAAAGATATTACAGTGGTAGAAAACCAATATATAGAATTGCAATCGTCCAAGTGTACTGAACCTTAAGGATAATAATATTCCAGTGCGGCATATACTATTGTTTACCATGATAGATGAAAAAGTATGCAACGCGGTCACCGAAACTTCATCGATACAGAGGTGCTACTTATGTGGACTTACTTCAAAAGATTTTAATAATATATATTAATATTAAGCTCACTTATCCGTTTTCATCAATATCATCACTAATTATCCTTAATAATAATCATCGGCTTGCGTTTTGCTTTTTTTACATATTTTTTGATTGATGCTGTACATAATTACGCGTATAAATATTATATTTCATATTTATTATATCATTTCTAACTCCTCAATGTTTTTTTTTTTATCACGAATAGTTCAAAATGTAGTTTGATAAAGAGAGTTTTTATTTATTTTGGCCACGATTTCTGGAAAATTCGCCAGTTTTCTCGCCAAATTCTTGACAGAAGATTACAATTCTGTGACGTAATAACTGAAATCACTCAACGCCCCCTTCCTATTTGAATTTTCGATATGACTTTCACCCCCGATTAGGGACTTTCTACTTCTAAGTGTTAGGTAGAGCTTTTTTATAATTTCAAAATGAACTTTTTATATACAGTGACCGGCATAAATATTGCAACATGTGGGAAATTTTTTTATCGTTAAAATATACTAATACTTTTTTTGGGGGATAGGTTGTGCATGTCTAGAAACGCCAAAATTTATTTTGACACACGTCACGTGACCACTAGTATGGCGGCAAATTTAAAAAATATGCCGTGTATCTGCAAAAAGTGAGGTTAGATGACATGATATGCAAAAAAGTTATTTGAAAAAGTTGCTTAGAATTCAATTCTGAAGCCGCATGCAAATTTTTGTAAACATATTTTAAAAAAAATAAAAATCACAATTTTTCCAAATATTGTTTCATTGAATTACATATTTTCATTTTTTTCGCTTTTAGCAGCTCAACTGCAGTACTATTTCCAAATTTGGTAGATACTCAAAGAGCTTTGTCAATTTTTGCATAATTAGCATGGCGAAAACTGAAAAGTACGTTTTCAGTGTGACAATTGTTGTTGCAAGGGACTGTATCTAGTAGCAATAAATAAAATTTTACAAACATTTTCTCTCTAAACCACTTAGCAAACATTACTTTCATTGAAAATTATCATTTTTTTTTTTTCTTGTTTTCTACGTTAAAGTGAAATCGGTAGTCCAGAACTGATAATACTTAACATCTAAGCCCTGACAATGTTATTGCACCCACCGAAGGTACACTGTTGAAAATATTATGGTGTTGGATTTACTATTTTCTCTAGACATTCAGAAGCATCAACCAATCAGAATTTTTCTCTCGGATAGAAATATAGAAAACCCACCTAATCTAATAAAGTATTGCATTTATACGCATCACCTGCATTGCACGTGATCTTGTTTTCGGAAGTTGTTTCTGCGTATTAACATATCCCAAACAAACCAACCCAAATCGGTGACTGACCTGCCAAAGTGTAAACCTTGTGTTATTAAACGTTAATTCCAGTGGGCATAAAAAATTTCAACATCTTAAGATGTATTGGAACAACTATTTACGTAATTAGTTCAGATTTGAATCAAATAGCATAAACATTCACTTAATTTTATAATGGTTCTCAAAAAATCATTTTAAAATTAGTACGTTTAGTTGAAACCAAAACTTTTGAATAAGTGGTTCTGTATATTTATAATTGAGAAAACGTCTTAAAGAGAGAATATTATAGCACTAAGAAAAATAGGAGTTGCATATTAAAAAGACGTGTGTTTAGAAAACGGTGTTAAATCATCCAATAGATCGCATTCATTAGTTAAACAGCTAGTAAATTTGTCTAGTCTAGATCAAATAAAATGTGACTAGAAGTATATCATAATTCCACGTGTTAGTTGGACAAAATAACCCTAGCAATAGACAATACTGACTATCTTTGTTTCGTAAAATTAAACTTCTATAGTTCTCGACAAAATAACACGAAAACAGGTAGACCTCTCCTGAACTATTTAAATTAGTCAAAAAAATTTTTCAACAGTTATTTTACTTGTAGGTTTTCGAAATTATAAAACTCAGATAGAAATAAATAATCCAGTATTTTTAGCTAATGATAGGAATACTTATAAGCCAAAAAACATTTAAACAATAACTAATAGTAATGAACAACTAAGAAATTAAACTCTAAAAATGCATACTTGTTAGACATACATATCGTTCTGTTTCTGATAAGTAAAGTATGCTTTGAAATTATAAACAACAAAATAATGTAGTAAACTATTTTAATTTTCCGGCAAATAAGCAAAACTACCATTTTTGTTTTATCTACTATTTATTATTCGTTGTTCTCCAATTTCAAAATTTACTGTAAAACCTTCGGTGCGTGCATGTAGTAGTATCAGTGTTTGACTAACGGTTTCCGCTTTGATACCGAAAACAAACAAGAAATATAATAATTTTCAATAAAAGTATGTCTGCTAAGTGGTTTAGAGAGAAAATGTTTGTAAAATTTTATTTATTACTAGTAGACACAGTCCCTTGCAACAACAATTGTCACACTGAAATCGTGTTTTTCAGTTTTCGCTATGTTAATTATGCAAAAATTGAGAAAACTGTTTGTGTACCAACCAAATTTGGAAATAGCACTGCAGTTGAGCTACTAAAGGCGAAAAAAATGGAAATATGTAATTCAATGAAACAATATTTGAAAAAATTGTGATTTTTGATTTTTTTTTTTAAATATGTTTACAAAAATTTGCATACAGCCCCAAAATTGAATTCTAAGCAATTTTTTCAAATAACTTTTTTGGATATCATGTTATCTAACCTCACTTTTTGCAGATTCACGGCATATTTTTTAAATTTACCGCCATACTAGTGGTCACGTGACGTGTGTCAAAATAAATTTTGGCGTTTCTAGACATGCACAACCTATCCCCCAAAAAAAGTTTTAGTATACTTTAACAATAAAAAAATTTCCCATATGTTGCAATATTTATGCCGGTCACTGTATAATCAGTATTTTTCTTATTTTTTTTTTAACATTTTTATTTTGGATTGACGGCTTAGTGTCCTCTTATGCGTAAACTTTTTATTTTTTTAAGATAAGATACAATTTGAATAAACACTACTCACCTGTTCATGTTTCTATAAGATGATTTTATGGTTAAATTATTTTATGGATTGAATAGTTGAGTTGTTTTTATATACAACCCAAAAAGTGTGATGAATGAGCATATTTTGTACCGACTAGAAATATCTTTGTTCTCGCTATAGTTGCCAAAAATCATTGAGTAATATTTTTTTTGCAGCAGTTGATTCTAGTGTTGGAACGAAATTTTCATCATCATTCACGGTAGGTCGTCCGATTCATTAATGCGACTTCAAGCAGTCCACTTCACTCATTGCGTGAATGAAGGGCTAGTGCATGAAGTAAATCTTTCACTAGAATAAACGTGTAGCAACCTGTTTGTATGTAAATAATTTACTATTTATTTTATCAATAAATTTATTTGCCCGAAAACTAAATTGTAACATATTATAAAAGCCACGCCTTTCACGGAATATATTCATTCATATCGCGAAAGCAACCTTGAGCCTTTATTTCATTCGTTATATGGCTCCGCACTGCAATATTTACTCATAGCTATACAGACGAATGAAACCACGTTCATTCCAACACTAGTTGATTCGCTGCCAGCCTTATTCTCTTAACGCAAACTATGCTGCTGCATACACTGTCCGCAATTAAAAATATACCACTCGGAAGCAAATTTACATAAACATCAGTTTTCAAAAATTTCACAACGATGCGTTTTTAATTGCAGGCAGTTACAATATACCAAACGATTCATACCATTCCTCCAACACACAACATAACATCGAAAACATGAAGCTAAATACCAAAAGTAATATCAATAACAGAGAGAGGGGGAAACCCTTTTTCCATTTGCAGTTCCAGGACGTTATTCAATCGAATTTGTCCAATGGCATGCGAAATAGCACATACAGATAAAGCGAAAATGCCATAAAATTTCTCAGCACATCAAGCTTATTAAGGTACTACCATAACAGAGTGTTATGTCGCTGCGCATGCAATTCGGCGAGGACCTTTTTCGGTTAACGGGGTTAAAGGGTGTTGTAAAATTCATTTCGAATTAAACAAAATTAGCACGGACCGGCTTCCCCTGTTCGCTTGGCCCGCTGGAATGAAATTTAAAAACAATATTTGTAGAGGGCGAACAGCGATTTCACTTTTGATTCCGTCCGGGAGGGACAGAATAATGGGGTTAACCGCAACGTTTTTTTCTTCTTGTCCAACAAGGTAAATATTGGTATTCGATGAATAGGGAATCGTTTTTGTTCCTTTTGTTTTGTGTATACTATCATATATATGTACCATGGCAATATATGCATTATTCATTTCATTTTTAATTAAGGTATTTCAACTAATAACATTCATTACGTTATTAGTTGAATAAGTAGAATAATTGTCTTTTCAGTATCTAAAAAAAAATATGACATAAATACTCTAAACTGTGGCACTGGTAATACTTCAAACTTCTTCTAGACTCCTCACCACAAACTGCACTAAACTGGACGTACGTTTCAATAGCAAAGCTATCATCGTCAGCAAGAACATTGAACTGAGTAACTTAACTAAAACTACCCTAATTTATACTAAAAAAATATCACGGTACAATGGTCACGGTCATGGCTGACTGCCGTCATGCTTAACTAGTCACTAATCCTAACTCCGTCTAATCTACTACTTATACTTAATAAACTATAAAGACAAGAATTTAAGGGTCCTAAATCTGAATTCATTAAAATATGTTTGTTTTTATATATTTCCATAATACCTGCATAACAATTTAATTTCTTTTTCTTTAAGCATATGTAGGACGGACTACACAAGATTTGTCAAATCGTCTAAATTAAAGATAAGCCAAATGCTCCTTGTAACGCGCTTTAATTGATCTTTTAGTTTGCCTAATATATGTACGATCACAATCTTTAAGATATTCTATAAATACCTGCTTTGTTCAAGTCACTGTGCATATATATATATATTTAAAAATCATGTTTATTATACATAGAATAAACTATATTTATATCATACATTCCAATCCCAAAATTAACATTCCACATATTAAGCAATATTTATGAAATATTGCCAGCTTAATATTGATATTTTTTGAATATTTATTTTATCATCGTTTTCCAATATCTTATTTTGGTTTTACGAAAATATTTATTTAATATTATTTTATGAGTCTAACACCTATATTTATTAAATATATATTTTATACATATATAGCACATATAAGTTTTCAAATATATTGTTTTACCATAAAAAGAAATATACCGCAAATATTAATTGGTTTTGAAGGAAATATATTAGTTAGGAAATATATGGGAAAAAAACGAAGGAATGTTGAAATTCAAAAGTTTTGTGTAGTTTTGCGCAGTTTTGTGGTCCATGATTGTAGGTTATACGAAAAGAAGTCGTTGCACTAGTTATAATCGGCAACTGGTAAGTGTCGTAATTATAAAAAGAATAGGTTAAAAACTGTTACAATGCAGGTGTTACTGCATGTTTACAGAAATAATATTGCAGGTTAGAGGTATGTTGCCCAACTCGAAATTGTCGTAAGTATCATTTAGTCAAACATACAATTAAAAAAATATGAAATTAGCAGCTTACAAAATGGAGATATGCATAATAAATATCAAAATAGCAATGAAAATACTGGGAATATTGCAAAATATACCAAAAAACAGCAATTGATGGTAAGAGGAATGGTTATACGATGCAGTACAATTTTTTTTGTAGTAAGATGACAGAAGGATGAAACAACGAGAATGAGACGAATGCTGTTATGACAGCGTTGATACAGGTAGGCAAGGCCTTTTTAAAAGTAGGACAATAATTATGTACTTGTTTCGTATTCTTTTATTTAAATTTTGTTTCCTTAATACAATAGTTGCATAAAAACTTCCATCATGGTTTAAAACACTGCCAAAAATATATATATTACGTGAATATTTCGATTTTAGCTATCAGCGGTCTAAGATTTACCAGCACCCCAGTTATAGTGGGTAAGTTGTACAGTATATGAGTAGTAAGATGTTTTTATACTTGCAGATATGGTGAGGCGGTTGTTGGTATGGAATATTTGCTGTCAATG
This sequence comes from Protaetia brevitarsis, assembly GCA_004143645.1. Taxonomy (NCBI): domain Eukaryota; kingdom Metazoa; phylum Arthropoda; class Insecta; order Coleoptera; family Scarabaeidae; genus Protaetia; species Protaetia brevitarsis. The sequence goes on along the minus strand of RXPK01000234.1, from coordinate 4,210,425 downwards.
TCCAATTGTTATATAAAATTTATTTCAGCTGCCACAAAGATGAGATCGACATACGAGGGTACCAGAGGAATCATTAAAAAGACAGTATCAGTGTACCTAGCGCAATCAAAATTTTCTATATCTAAGTAATGTGCATTTGAATTATATTTAATCTTTGAAATAAAAACAAATTAGCACGCTTTTTTATCTTGTAGAAGTATGTCGTCCAGCATTAACCCTTTTTTTGTATATGTATGTTGTTAATATGTAGAGTATTTTGAGAATTACTGGTTATCTTTGGTTGCATAAATATTGCTAATTCATATTTTTTATTTTGCAGTAGAACCTCTCATTACCGGAATTATATTGACAAAAAAAGTTCATACGTAATATTTTATCTCTTCTCGATTATCCGGATTTTTCGTTATCCAGACCATGTTAATTTTCAATAAGTCCGGATACTGGAGGTTCTACTGTACATATGGATGGTGTTGTGACAAAATCTCCTATGTAATTTTTCTAAGTTTTACAGCAATAATTAGAAAGTGTTTATTAGCATTAATATCCGAACTGAAATCTCACTCGATCCCAAATTGTTTCCTATTTCGAAGAGTTCTGATATTTATATCAATGCTTTATAATTATTGTTGCAAATGGAAAATCATATAGCAGATATTTTCACGAGACCATCCACATGTATCTATGGATTAGGAATATTAAAGCAACATAAGAAAACCAGTATTTCTCAATATACTCTATATATTAATTACAATATTTACGAAATAAAAAAAATCTGTCACTTCCTATATGAAATATACTATATTTGAAAAAATATTATACGTATATAAGAAATAAATATATACTACATATGTACTTGATAATATGCGAGAAATATTAGTTGGCAATATTTACGAAATTAAAAAAAAATCTATCACTTCCTATATAAAATATATATGCATTAGAAAAAAAATATTTTATTAATATTCGGCGCTACCTGGGATCGTTCTGTAAATAGAGGAAAATTAAGTAAGCGTTGCACCAAAATGTTAATAGCTGCTAGTTTATATTTCCATAAATCATTTGAATCTTCTGTTATTAGTAGTGGGCTTTCTATATATGTCTATTCCTAACTTATTTTTATTTCTTATTACTAACATATCGAGAAAAGCAATTTTATTGTTTGTTTGAAAATTTTGAATTTAGCTATTCAAGAAAATCCCTGATTGAGCACTTACTAGTTTCAAAAACACAAAAAAATGACGTCCACGTATCTAACCCAAATCCGTGGAAAATATTCCAAAGTATTCTGAATATCGGTTTCAAACTTTCCCATAAAGAGGTTAGCTATGAAAGGAGATAAGCTGCTGCTTCAGTTTGGTAAAATGTACCACTCATTTGAAAGAAATTTTGTTTCATGCAGAGCTTTGCCAAAGAAATAAAACTGCCAACTTCATTACCGGCCAATTGATTACCTTTCAAGAAATCTTGTAAAGTAAGTCAAAGTAGTATCAACGGGGACGCCGGGAAACAGTGAGCTCACATCAAACGAAACTAAATTGTCAGTAAGTTCAATATCTTTAATCTTTTCAATAAACGCGTATGAATTTTTAACTGCTAAATCCGGGGGTTGCACAAGTAAGTGATAAGTTTGTGAGATAGCATTAATAATACAGTTAGTCAATATCTTAAGTTATCATTAACAGTATTCTTACATTCTAATAAGGTCTTCTTGGTTTCTGTGATCGTTTTTGATAACGGATTTTTAGTTGGCCTTACTGCTGTGGTCTGGCACACCGGGGTTCGTTTTCAGTGATATTTTATTAGTTGAGATTAATCTTTATCAATGTGTCGCGCAAATTTTCTCAGAAATTAATATTTTATTTTTAAATAGGATTTTGTTAATTGAATTGATTGTTGAATTTAATTGTTTAATTGTTCTGTTGTATAAATTAATTTCATTCAGTTGTACATATTGCGTTCACCAGTATTGTTTATGTTGTTCAAATGTATATTCTAGAATTTTCTTTGCGATATATGTATGACGCACTTGTATGTATACCCGTTTAACCTGGGAGTTCTGAGATTGATGTTTAAGCGTGAGTACATTAATTTAATTTCTTTGCTGCCATTTTGGTATTACATTTTTCTAAACATTTGTTCGTTTAATTTGATATTTTTTTTCATCCATCAAGGAACTCTTTAAATAATTGTTAATATATTTTTGTGTACACAAATTAGATATAAGATCAGTTATTATATTTGTTCAGGAAGGTATTTTTAGTTTAAAGAGTTAATTTTTGCGTTTTCTAGTTTACAAATTTGTATTTTATAGTTAATCACACCACGGTTTAGGTGAAAAGAAGCATTGTGCTTGTAATTAAATTTCAATTTTTTAAATTTTACTTGTTTTGTCCACGTTTAAATTAATTTAGTTTATTTTAAATTTTGAAACCACGTGGATTTTTGTGAAAAAAGGATTTTCTTCTAGAACAAATTTACCTTTTTGCTTTGTTGAAGGATTTGAATTGTTCTTTTGTAATTGTAGCTTCAATTGTAGCAGTTTTTGTTTTCGTCCAGGACCTTCAATCCAAGGTTAAATTTTACTGCAATTTGTAGCAAATGTTTTTTTTTCTTTTCTTTTTATAATGAATTTGTAATTGTTATTAACGTCATTTTAAATTTCTGTACTTTTATTTTTGATTCAACCTTTTCAATTTTTGGGATTAAAGAAAGTCAGATTTCTTTCACCCACAGTTTACTTTTCCTGATTGAATTCAGGTTTTAATTGCGAGGATAACCCTGAGTTTAACTGTTCTTTTGCGCCCTTTAGTTTTTATCCGCTGAGCTAGTCAATTTAATTTTTCATTTTTGTAAATTCATTTTGCATTTTCTTTGGTACCGCATCAGTACACAGCACACGTAAGAACCTTGCGTTAAAAGGGTACTGACACGATCAAAATAATCTTTTTTTATCTAAAATGACAATACCTTTGTCAGATTTTAAGTAAAAGCAGTTGTTGTTATTGGGCAAACTAAAAGATCAGCTAATCATCTTAAATTTAGAAGATTTGACAAATCTAGTGTAGCCCTACATATGCTTGAAGAAAACCATTAAGTTGACGATGTAAAGTTAGTTAAGAACGTAAACAATTATGTACAATTAAATTGTTATGAAGGTATGGAAATATATAAAAACAAACATATTTTAACGAATTCAGATTTAGAAGCCTTAAGTTCTTGTCTTTATAGTTTATTAAGTAGAAGTAGTAGATCAGATGGAGTTAGGATCAGTGACTATAGTTAAGCATGACGGCAGTCAGCCATGACCGTGATCATTGTACCGTGACATTTTTTAGGTATAAATTAGGGTAGTTTTAGTGTAGTTATTCAGTTCAGTTTTTCTGCTGATGTGTAGGTGCAATGGCACACATGTTAGATTGTTGAAGCTACGATGCAGACAATTGCTTTGAAGGTTTAGTGGTACGATGGCCCGGAGCTACACATGAGATTATAAGGAAATTCCATGACGCAAAATTAACTTCTTTCCAATGCTTTCTGTTGTAATGATTGTAATTTGTCCCGGACTATTGACAATATTTGACACGACTTCAGACAGTCGTATTTCTCGTCGGGGTGGTAAATTTAATGACACATTAAGCCCACAGCTGCAGGTAATTCCGCTTCCCCGCCCACCACGAACTAGTTGAAACGAAGTTCATGCATGTGTAGGTACGAACTTCAGTAAAGCTTATAATCTTGCCGCCGCAGTATTAAATTTGAATTAAACGTGCAGCTACATTGCGCGGATAAACATTTCAACATCACTTGTATAAGTACATGCAATGTTAACATGTAATTTTGGACATTATACTCTCGCTTCCTCCCTCCTAAACCTTGAATTATGAATTGATACTAATTGGTATTTCACGACGAATTAACGTTCATAATATCCGCGGAGCTTTTCCTCGGTAATGAAGAGGGCCGCTAGCGTCAAAATGGTTGACCTGAACCTAATTACCAGATACTTAGAAAGGATTCTCGGCTCTCGCGTTTTTGCCGGTGAATTTAAATGCGGTCGGACATCGAGCTATTATTAGCAAATCTCCTTTTTGCCGCTCGCAATTCAAATAAAGCATTATTGCGCCGGTAAAATAACGAGTGTTTGACGAAAGGTACGTTGAATTAAAAAAAAAAAAAAGAATCGGGGGAAACAAGCAAATTCGCTGCGTCAGCATTTAAGCGGATCAACTATTTTGTCCTGAGCGCTAAAAACAGTGCTAAGAGAGCGGAATGCAAATTAAAATTCAAACGCTTTTAAATTAAAATTTTCCACAAAACAAATGCCATTGTTGTGCCGCCGCGCAATATCCATATATACCGTGTGTGAAGTACGAATATGGTCACTCGATTATGCATGAATTTTTAAAATGCGTTATAGTAGATAAAATGAGGAGATTCTCATATCAACACACTAATTTCTGCGCTGTCGTGTGATTTTCTCCATTGCTTTATCTACACCTTACTCCATTGTGCAAAGTTAATTTGTCATCAGATGACCATACTTCAATACAACATACGGTATATCATGTGCACTTTATTTTGGTAATTCTATTTGGGTACAGCTACATTGCGATTGAGAATGATTGTCCTGATCCTATAATACTTCCCGTGATGTGTAAATCAATATTTACATCCAATCATTGTTATTAAATTAGCAATACAGTGTTTTCTAAAACTTTACTGTCAAAATTGCAAAATGTTTTACATAGTAGTCGGGTGTTTTGTGTACGTTGGTTTAATCAAACAAAAAGAAATTGTAGGTCACATTAAAAACGTGTGTAACACTCGATTGATATTAGCATACATATGTTTCACCTTACCAAGGATCATCAGTGCTATTAGTCAACCTAATGTATTATACGAAGAAAATCATATATACAGGGTGTATCAGATATAGAGGTAAATATAATAATATGTAGCAGCTGTTATCGTATACGATTAAAAAATCTTAATGCACAGGGTGTCTATCTGTAAGCATTAACGAGAAAAAAATATATTTTGTAAATGCCGTGGGCTAGAGCCGCACCTGTACCCAACCTAAATGCTGTCGAGTATACCCCCACATACCACTATCATTCAGCCATTAATCTGAATAAATAAAAGCCGATTGGTCTTTATTTATTCAGAATGACGTTAAATGAACTTACGGCATACCATTAAGAATAATACTAAATGAGTGCAATGTATTTATACATAATATCACGTTTAGCGGGTGCTTAACATGACGTTTCCTTGCATCAGGCCCGGACTAAAGAATTTTTGGCTCTAAATTTTACTTTTTTTAATTCTTTAATCGCCTGCAAGCCACTTCGAACATTTTATTTAAATTCTTTCCGTCTCGAAAAAAACGATCCTTTTCAGGACCATCATGATTTCATATAAAGAAAATCGAAGCTTGATGCATCAGCAAAAGCGCGGGAATGTATAGATTCATTTTCGCGCGACATCATAGTAAAAATGCGTGTTTGCAAATTTTCTGTATCTACATCTATTTCTGTGTAATTCGATTCAGTCCATTTTGCGTTATTTGATTAAATAAATCCGAAAGAAATAACTCAGATTCATGTGGTACCGTTTATTAACAACTAACTCTCGATTCGGCAAAGCAAAAAGAAAAATATTTTACGTTTTTTGTAACTATGAGTCGCATATCCGGTGAAACTCGAACGTCTTATCAGGATATAAAAATAATACTTTGTAGACTTACGTAGAATGCTCTTAACAAATAAGGAAATTTAAAATGCCTCAGTTTTGCTATTTTTACAAGGGCACACACTGGCCGATTGGCCTTTATTTATTCAAAATGACGTTAAATGAACTTACGGCATACCATTAAGAATAATACTAAATGAGTGCAATGTATTTATACATAATACCACGTTTAGCGGGTGCTTAACATGACGTGTCCTTGCATCAGGCCCGGACTAAAGAATTGTTGGCTCTAAATTTTACTTTTTTTTTATTTTTTAATGATGAAATCCGGTTTTGGCGGGTTTGTGGTTTATATGTCGTGTAGTTAACACCCAAACAAAATTTACTTTTTTATTTGATACACCCTGTATACTTGATAAAGTGAATAATGTATTAATATAAACCAAAATAATGTTCACTGAACCATTACAAAAAGAGGTTTTTAAACTTGTGGTCTATTGAGCCAAACGAAAATAACGTTATTTCAAACAAATTATTTACTACAGCCAACACAATGTTGGTTTGTTGGTGTTGTGAAAGCATATTTTGCGTTGACATTACCCATCTTATTGTGTTCTTGTTACTTAATTTAGTGTCCAACCAACATTTTATGTTAACACTGGTTTATGGGTTGAATAAATGCAATGGTTGTGTTGCATTCAATGCATTTTGCCTTGACTAAACACAATTTTTTTCTCAGTTACTCTGAGGGGCTGGTCAAACGGTGAGAACAGCGATATGCCATTTGCAAGACCTATGATTTGGCGTGAACTAACGGACCATTTGTCTGGTTGCTACTTTTGCTGCACGAAAATTGTTAGGTCCTCCAACAAAAATAAAAACAAGATTAGCTACGCTAATGTGTCTTGTACTCGTCCAGTACCTAATTCAGAAGATTTGTCAGTACCAAGACCTGCAGGTGCTTCGAGTGAAGAATATGCCATTACGGATGCAGAGGAAGAAATTCCGAGTTATCGACCGGCGATGATGAATATTTGTCATCTCTAGAAGACGGACCTCACTTGGTAAAAACCCTTATTCGAGATTTGAATTTGTCAAAAACTCAAGCCGAAATGCTAGGGTTTAGACTTCAAGGACGAAAACTGTTAGCTTCAGGCACATATTTCAGTGTATCGTAATCGCCAGAAAGAGCTGTAACAGTATTTTTTAACCGAAGAAGGTCTTTCAATCTGCAATAATGCCGATGGCATAATATTGACAGTAGATCATTAACACAACCCAGAAGAATAGCGTCTTTTTATCGATGCTTCGAAATTGAGTTTAAAAGCTGTCCTTCTTCACATAGGAAACGTTGACCCAAAGTCCATATGAAGGAAATTCATGAAAATATGACTCCTCTTCTCGACAAAATTAGTTACAAAGTGCACAAATGGCATATCATCAGCGCTGACCTCAAAGTTGTAGCATTCTACTCGGTTTATAATTGGGATACAGAAAGCACTGCTGTTTCCTTTGTGAGTGGGACAGTCCATCGAGAAATTCCCACTACGTTGTTAAAGATTGGAGGGCTCAGTATATTCCTGGACAAAAGAATATACTTCTTAAGGCATTACTGGAACCTGGTGAAATATTTCTACCGCCATTGCATATCAAATTAGGTTTGATAAAGAAATTCGTCAAAGTCAGTTGATAAGGATGGTCTTGTGGATTCCAATACCTTCAACACAAATTTCCCAGTATTTCAAATGCAAAACTTAAAGAGGGAATTTTTCTAGGATTCCAAATTAAACGTCTACAACGCAATTTGAAGAGACTGTAAATGTAGTGCCTGGAATGCTTTTAAAAGTGTGATTCAGAATTTTCTAGGAAATACAAAATCTGACAATTACATGACAATTGTTAATGAACTTATTGGAAGTTACCATTTTTCATTTTCATTTCATTCAGGTTAGGGTGGGCACTTGATGTCCGGGCACTTGAGCTTGGTGCTCGTTGTACCATCCCTATTGATTCTCTTATTTCCACTCGAGCAGCTTGGTGTTCTCTATAAAGCCCAGTATCTTGCCCAGTGGAAACTTGAGGACTTTCGAGGGCTCCAATAGATCTCTCCCGAAATATTTCTGTCTGAGTACCTTCAGTTCCTCACATGTGCAGATTACATGTAAACTCGTTTCCTCCTGTAGTTCGCATCTTCTCCACCACGGTTCGCTTACACGGCCTGTGTTGTATAGAGGCTTCTTCAGAGGGCAGTGTCCAGTTACCAACCCAGTAATGGTTTTAACTTCTTTCTTACTGCGCTTGAGTAGGTTATCAGAGAAACTACCATCCCCATCCCCTATCAGCGTTTTGGTATGGAGTTGACCTTCAGTCGACCTCCATTTCTTTGTACTTTCTTTATCTAACCAGGTCCAGATCTCCCTTCTTGCGGAATCCTTAGTAATCCCACATACGGGCTCTGGACCCATGAAGTGTCTCTTAGAGCCCTCCTTGGTTAGTTCATCGGCGATTACGTTGCCCTTTATATCCTCATGTCCCGGCACCCAAATCAGAGACACCGTGTTGTCTCGTGCCAGTGCATTGAGGGATTGTTTGCAGTCCCTAACTAGTTTGAGACTGCCTCAGTGACAGCCTGGCTGTCAGTCATTATGTTAATTTTCCTCCTCATGCAGCCCCCTTTTGCAATCACTTTTGCACAGGCTGCAAGGGCGAATACCTCTGCCTGGAAGACTGTTGTATGTTTCCCCAGGCTTATGAATATCCTTTGATTAGGACTGGGCCCGCAAATACCGGCTCCTGTCTCCTGGCTGGATTTGGATCCATCCGTGTACCAGTTTTCGTTAGCAGTGATCTCACTACGCGCCTGGTCTCTGTTCGGTATGGAGATTTTCACCTTTTCAGTGAAGATAATTTCGGGTGCCATGCTGTCCGTGGGCATTTGTGGCAATGGCCCGTCCAGCAACGTGCCCGTAGTATAAGTGTGTCCTCCTACCCTGAAGTTGGGATGCCACAGGTTGTTGGCTTTCAGTCTAAGGATCGCATTCATTGCCTCCGCTCTCACATAGAGTTCCTGCGGGAGGAGGCCCACAATGGTCTCCAAAGAGGCGGTCCCTGTACTGTTAGTTGCACCAGTGAAACCCAGCAATGCCTGTCTCTGGACAGCGGTCAGCAGCTTCGCTGCGGAGGACACTTCTGTCCTCCTCCACCAGACTACTGCCCCGTATGTTATCGCTGGTCTTATCACGGCAGTATATAGCCAATGGATCACCTTCGGCTTTAATCCCCAGGTTTTGCCAGCAACTCTCCTGCAGCGCCAGAATAGTTGCGTGGCCCTGGTCGTTGTGTTAACTAAATGACTTTTCCAGCTCAGTTTTGCATCAAGGGTAACACCCAGATACTTTACTTCCTTGGTTAATTGTAACTCCTGCCCAAACAGTCTAATGCCGCCTAGGTCATTGAGTTGGAAGTAACCATGAACTGGGCTCTAACATGAGCCTTAAAATACATTTTTTATATTCGCTAATGGATTTCTTTCCCCAGAACCTCGGCGAGAGATTTCGCCAAGGCATTTCTGTTATTGAAAACGTTATCAGGGCAAGTGGAACAGTGAAATGTTGGCTGATTATTGTTGGACATTGACATCAGAAAGTACCGTAGAATGCTGCAAGAGAAGAGTAAAAAGAAAAACATTTTAAGATAGAACGATAGCATGTAATTTACGTACCTAACTTATATTATTCAATTTATTTTTCAATAACGTTTCTGCCAAAACCTGACCTGCCAGAATAAATTATTTGTTTTTATTGTTATTATTACGACTGTAAGATGAAATAAAACTATACATAATTACTAAAGAAAAAATAAAAAAAAATTAAAATTTGTTTCCTAGTGTAACACATGCATTCAAAATACCTTTCAAAACACCTACAGTAACGAATGATTTTTGTTTTATTGTGGTTATGCAGCTTAATATGCGTTAATATCAACTTGGTAGTGCACGTAAAGTATGCGCGTATTCAAAGTAAAAAATAAAGTGACAAAATACTACATTTCTGATAACAAATACAGCCAGATTTAATTAAATGTATGGAAGGATTAAACACCATGTGTTTTCAAAAATAATGCATGTTTTACACTAGGAAACAAATTTTTGTAAACACATGGTGTTTAATCCTTCTATACATTTAATTAAATCTGGCTGCATTAGTTATCAGAAATGTAGTGTTTTGTCACTTTATTTTTTACTTTGAATACGTGCAATTTTGGTGCACTACCAAGTTGACACTAGCGCATATTAAGTTGCATAACCACAATAAAACAAAAATCATTCGTTACTGTAGGTATTTTATTAACTAACTTCATTTGAAGCAGTGGACATAAATATTGATATGGACTTCGGGGAAAGTGGAATAGAATCAGGACAGTCTTCATGAATCTCAGGGTATATTCTACATTCTACGTAATGATGCTTAATTGTATCGGAAAATATGAGATACACTACCGTTGCTCATAAACCGTTAAACAAAGGCTTTATTATAATAATCTTAGCTTTTATATGATGCTGAAATATTAGCAGTAGCAGTACCTATCAGTGTAGCCTAAAAAGCCAAGCAACTTCTATTACCTATTTGTAATGAGGTGCTCTCTCTTACGCGCGGAATCTCTTCCTACATTTTATGTATGTATCAATATAATATTTTCTCGTTACATGCTGACGCGGTAATTACGGAAAATGTGTTGCACGCGCGTTGGCTTTGAATCTATTCCAATTATATCACATAACAAGCAGAGCAATCGATTTATTTCGCTGAATCGTACCATAACTTCGCCATAATGACTATTTTTGCGCTCCTAATTAAAGCGGCATTGGATTCCGCTCTGAATCAAGCCGTTATTGATCAAGATATTAATTGGAACATCGCGTAAAAAAAATATACTCGGAATGATGTGCCTACATAGGCCGATTCATTTTCGACTCCCCACCGTATTTTATTGATTGGATATATATATAGGATATAACAAAGTTGCAAAATTCTGTGTTCGTTGCGAAGCAATTCACCTGTGTCGAGTGACGCTCAAAATTGGAAAGGGAAACAAAAAAAACGCTCATTTTCGGCCACCAGGATTTTTGTTTAGCTACACACTAAAAAATATCTTTCTTATCTTATATTTTCCTTTTTTCCATCAAACAGGCGGCCGGCTTCTATCGTAACCTAACGCACAGACCGATGTTTGTTTTGAAGACGTATGCTGCTATGGAATCACGTTAGGTATAAAGGTAAAGGTATAAAGTATACGAAGCTTTCACGATGACATTGTGCGGGATTTTGTTAATGCCCTTGTGGATATGGATTGGCCTGATTATGAAGGTTATTTAACTGTCGACGATGCATTTAATCATTTCCATTCTTTATTTATGTTTTATTTTAATATGCATTTTCCAAAAAGAAATGTTAATATACCTAATAATAATAGCAAGAATCAGTCGGTGTCTAATGAGGTTAAAAACTCCAGTAGTAACCTTCACAATCTTTATACTTTAAAGTTAAAATATCCACAATTGGAGAAATTTTATCAAGAAGCTAAAAATACACACCTTTCTCTAGTCAGGCAAACTAAATCATTATTCTATTCGAAAAGATTATCTACTTCAACTGATCGTGCTCGGGAGGCATGGTCCATAATATCTGACTTAATTGGTAGGAAAAAGCCATATTCAAATATTGAATTGATTATTGACGATGCTTCTGTGAAGGACCCTCTGTCGGTTGCCGCTAAGTTTAATGAGTTTTTTTGTTTGTGAGCCGCACAATATTGCTAGTGGTTCAACAATATCTAATAGTGATAAAATGAAATTTAAGGGGGAGGTTTACATATACAGGGTATTCCACGTAAATGGTTCATTAAAAGTTTATGATGTTCTATTATTTACTTATATTTGAGATTTTGGCACCAGTATCTGTTCGATTGGAACTATAAATGCAAAATACTTTAACCAAAATATCACTTCCGGTTGACCAAAAATGGATGTCAACTTTGTTATTTTAAATAGAATGATATAATTTTTTATTCATTTTTGGATTCTACAACTATAAATACGTCAGTTTTCATTAGCTATTCCTATAGCTACATGTTGCCGTTTTTGAGTAATTTAAGTTTTTCTTTTATTTTTAGTCATAATCATTGCATCATTGAGAAATTAATATCTCGGTTAATACTGCAAGTAGAGACTCCAAATTTGCTATGTTTTGAATGTAGATGTCACTCTAAGAAACGATAAGAACACTTTATATTCTAACATACAGGGTGTTCAAAACTGAGGAACAAAGTGACATATTTTCAAAAGCAGAAAACTCATTTTTATTAAATGGAACACCCTGTATTTTAATTCGGAATTAGGAAGTAAATATCATCCCTATCGCTTTATATGAGCATTCCCTATACTATCTTTAATAGATTTTGAGATATGAGCGACTTTTGTTAAAAGACTAGCATTATTTTTTTTTTAATAGAACACCCTGTATTTTAATTCGGAATTAAGAAGTAAATATCATCCCCTATCACTTTATATCAGCATTCCCTATACCTATCTTTAATAGATTTTGAGATATGAGCGATTTTTTGTTAAACAGACTAAGTAGCCCTATCTTTGCGTGTTTGTAGCTGGCTCTGAATGAGATTAATGTCAAATTCATTGACTAACCAACAGTGTTTATGTATATCATTGTAATTACACTTTCGTACAACGCAATATTAATAGAAATGACTATTCGAACAGACATTCTTGTATGGTTACTCAAAAATAATACATGAATTTGACGTGAATTCATTTCAGAGCCAGCTACAAACATTTAAAGATAGGGCTACTTAGTCTGTTTAACAAAATGTCGCTCATATCTCAAAATCTATTAAAGGTAGGTATAGGGAATGCTGATATAAAGTGATAGGGGATGATATTTCCTTCCCAATTCCGAATTAAAATACAGGGTGTTGTATTTAAAAAAATTGAGTTTTCTGCATTTGAAAATATGTCACTTTGTTCTCAGTTTTGAACACCCTGTATGTTACAATGTAAAGTGTGCTTACCGTTTTCTAGAGTTATATCTACATCACAACATAGCAAATTGAAGTCTCTACTTGCAGTATTACCGAGATATTACTTTCTCATGATGCAATGATTATGACTAAAAAAAAAAGAAAACTTAAATAACTCAAAAAGGCAACATGTAGCTATAGGAATAGCTAATGAAAGCTGACGTATTTATAGTTGTAGAATCCAAAAATAAATAAAAAATTAGATCATTCTATTTAAAATAACAAAGTTGACATCCATTTCCGGTCAACCGGAAGTGATATTTTGGTTAAAGTATTTTGCATTTATAGTTCCAATCGAACAGATACTGGTGCCAAAATCTCAAATATACGTAAATAATAGAACATCATAAACTTTTAATGAACCAGTTACGTGGAATACCCTGTATATATATCGGAAAAGTCCAAAAACTTTGAGCTTTTTTTTCAGACAAAGGAAAAGACACACGAAATACGACTTTTTGTTAATAAATATATTAAAACTTGAACATTAAAAAAATATATTTTTTTTATGACAAGACCACTATAACGTTCGCTATTTGTATCTAGGTAGCAGTGTGCACAGAAAACACTGTTAAACTACGTAAACTCTAGCATACGCAAAAGTGATCCGAAATTGAAAATAAAAAGAAGAGTTAGAAATATATTAAATTTGTTGGAGGTTATACCTAAATTTAACCAAATAAGTCGAAAGCAAACAATGTGGCAGGTACCTGGACTTTAATTTGATTATTTTCTATTTTTTTTTTGTGTGTATGACTGGATATAAAAATGTAAAATATTGCAATTTTTAGTATAATATAGGTATAACCTCCATTAAAAACTGTTTACATTAAGAAAACAAAAGAATTAAGTTGATATATTGAACACTTGAAGAACGCAGCAAAAATTTTTACAAATAGTTCAACATACACTTAGTCAGCTATTCCAGCATCACATATTAATCCTTCTTCTTCTTCATACTTCTGCATTTTCAAAATTTGTTGCTTCCCTTTAGACAGCACAGCGAGTTTTGCAGCGCTGGATATATCCTGCTCTGCCCGTTGTATGCGCTGACGATCAGAATTGACGACGAAATTTTTGGGATCAAGTCCTACTGCAATTCCCAACGCATTCATTATTTGTAATACAGAAAACTAACCTTCATTGAATAAATTTGCGGCAATGTAAGTAGCAAGTTGAATTGTTTGTTAGTCGCAGTGTAAATCTTTTGGAGCTAGTTTCTACACACATGAATTAAACGAGTCGTTTCAGTTTCGACAATTTTTTTCCAATGCATCTTTGCAATAAATTACTGTAGAGAAAACTTAAAAAATCGGCCTAATAGCATCTTGATTTTTGCAAAAGAGGGTCATGTTTGAATGAAGCAAGCTCAACCTTGGCTTCTGCAACGCGCCACTTACACAGGCTGTCTACACCTTTTGGACAATAAATATGTCGTGGATCCGCGTCGGTTGAACATTTATAATGAAATGTAATATAATAATAGCTGCCTTCATTTTTTATCTGGATGTTGCCTAATTGCTAGTGCATAGTACTACTCTTCTACTGTTAAATTATCAATAACTTTGTCAGTCAGTTAACCAGCGCCCTTTCCTGAAAGTCCACTCATTCTTTTTTGTACATCTCCAACGCATTGTCTTTTTTTTCATGGACAGTAACATTTTCGTACGGCTAAAAATCACAAATTGCTTAAAAAGTTGTCTTGTCACAGTCGCCTATCCGAAAGCGTGCGAAAGTTTCTGTTATGGCATCACATCGACTTCCATTTTTCCTGTGCTACTCTGATGATCCGTAGTGCGGTTACCTTTGCCATCATATTCCGCCGTACCTTGCTCTAGTTTCCAATTGGCGCAGTTTTGACTTGCTCATAGCAAGCAATATCTGTAACTTTCTTCCTGTACTTTCCAATTAAAGTAGCTCTACCAAATAACGATGAAAAACTTAGTTTTTTTCATGAGCCGGGTCCAGATACTGTACAGACGTTGTGGCTAATTTCCTACTTTAGGTACCTTCTCTAGTTCATTAAAAATTTCTACTGTGCACCAAGTGTTTAAGAAGGGGGAGAAAACTAATATTAAAAATTATCGGCCAATCTCTGTGGGATCTAGCTTCTCAAAATTGTTCGAATACGCAATGCTATCGCGACTACTTGAATATCTGGACAAAAATAATATTATATCGAATCGACAGCATGGTTTTCGTCACGGTTACTCCACCATCTCCACAGTGCACTCTTTTGTTGAAGATGTTATTCGTGCCGGTGTTCTGCGGAAGTTTGTTGCGATTTGAGTCGAGCTTTCGACTGTGTGAATCATGTTGTTTTACTTGAAAAACTCGAGTATTATGGTATTCGTTGTGGCGAGATGGTTTGTCTCCCTTCTATCTTTCTGGTAGACATCAATTTGTTAAAATTTCATTTACATCGTCTAATAATCATGTTAAACAATTTTCATCTTTACATTTACCTGTCACTGTTGGTACTCCCCAGGGGTCTGTTTTAGGCCCAATTTTATTTATTATTTTTATTAATGACATTATTGATTATATCAGTATTTCATTATTTTTATATGCTGCCGATACAACTGCACTTGTTACGGGCACTGATCCATTGGATGTTGGTGATCGAGCGGCTGCGCTATTGGTCCAGCTGGAGGGATGGTTCTCTGCGAATGAGTTGCATATGAACCTATCTAAAACTAACTATATGTTTTTCCACTCCAAGCAATCGTATCGCAATTTTGACGTTGACGTTTCCTTGCATGGTGCCTCCCTTCAATCTGTGAAGAGTGTAAAATTTCTCGGCGTCGAATTAGACGAATCTTTGGACTGGGGTGCGCACTGTACCGGAGTCGTCTCCAGAATTAATAGAGTTTGCTTTCAAATTTCGGTCACTGAGAGGAACAGTAGCCATTGATACTCTTTTATCCTTTTATTATAGTGAGGTCCATTCTAGAATTAGGTATGGCATAACTTTGTGGAGTTTATCTAAACATTCTTCAGAGGTGTTTCTAGCGCAGAAGGCGGATTATTAGATGTATATCTAGGATGGTACTTTTGAGTCATGCGTCCTTATTTTTATAAATATAAAATAATTCCGGTCCCCTGTGCATTTATATATAGACCTTCTTTATACCGGGTGTCCAAGCTAAAATGCAGCGGTCCATAGCCGATTTTATTGTTTTTTTTGAAAAATCGTTTCAAAAAATGTTGCTGGAATCATATTCTACATATTTAAAAATTAGTTTCAGTAATGGGGACTTCCGGTTGTACCGGAAGTAGATACTAACTTTTTATTTTAAATGGAAAACCCTGTATATTTATTGTATTTTTTGGATTCCTTGTTAATTTTAACTAACAATACGTTTAGGCATACATTGGGGCTAAGTTGTACCGTTCCGAATTACATTTTCGAAAAAAATGACATGTGCAATGTCTGCGATGTTTGGAAATATCTCCGGAAATACGAAAGTTAGAAAGAGCGGTTTTCAGTTTTCGCTTAATCATGAACCAGCACACGGTTTTTATTTTTAAAATTGTTGCGTTTACATTACAGAAATATTAAATAGGGCTCTGTAATTTTTCGAACTCTAAAATCATGGATAACTTGATTTTTTTAATTGAATGGTTATAGCAATTTTGACATAATGGATGTAAAATTTAATTTTCTTTTCGATTTTATACGAGTGTCATTGTGTCTATCTTCAAAGGTTTGGAGATATTCGCGATTTTTCAGTTTTTTATGATAGATACGTATTGCGAAGCGCCGGCCACCTTCCCTCGCATTTCACAGGCTTGGGACTGGCTGCAGTAATACTGGCATGCTTAGAAAGTAACCAACAGAATACAATAAGACGACTGGGAACAAACAAAACTTGAAATTAAAAAAAAAGAAAACACAACATTGTGAACTTTTTCGAGAAAGTGATGCTTTCAAACGAAGCTACCTTCCACAAAAATGGATTTGTGAATCGTCACAATTGTTATTCTTATGACACACAAAATTGCCATCGATTTATTGCAGCACTTAGTCAGTACGGAAGTTAGTGAACGTGTGGGCAGGTATCTTTAGACAACATACCATAGGCTTGTTCTTCATAACCACACCTGATGGTAGGGTTTATATGGAATTTCTTCAGAATAATTTGGGCGTTCTGTCAGAAAATATTCCGCTAGCTACTCGTCAGCTGATGTGGTTCCAACACTATGGTGCTCCATCTCCCAATAGTGTCGAATTTCGTCAGTTTTTGGATGTGACATTGACATGACATTTTTCAGACCACTGGATTGGGCGTGGAGGACAGATGACAGATGGCCTCCGAGATCGCCAGATCTTACAAGCTGCGATTCCTTTTTATGGGGTTTCATTAAAAATGAAGTTTATGAGACGCCACCAACAACATCTGATGATATGTGCCATCGTACTTTAAAAGCGTTTCAAGAAGTCACACCAGAAATGCTCAGAAATGTTTAAAAGTGTTTGCAAAAGCGATTTAAATTATGTAGCGCCTAAAATGGATCGCATTTTGAACATTTAATGTAATATTGTTGTACAAATTCTTTGTATAATGACGGCACTAACATTTAAAGTTAACCTGTGCGAGCAAGACGCTCGACGTGTATGTACGCCATTGCTATGTTCATTTCCACGCGCCTTCAGTAAATTCTACATTTTTTTTAATTTCAAGTTTTGTTTGATTCCAGTAGACTTATTATATTCTGTTGGCCACTTTCTAAACATGCCAATATTGTAACAACAAATGTAAATAATGATTCCGATATTGTGGCGGATTTCTGCAATTCGACGAGGTAAAGAGTGTAAAGTGTAACACAAATGCAAGTAAATTAAAACTACTTTATCTAAATGTAAGAAGTCTACGCAATAAGTTTAATGATATATCTATATTTCTTAAAGAAGAGAAACCCCATATCTTGTGTTTGGTAGAGCATTGGTTAACGAATGATGAGATTGAAATGTATATCTTGAATGACTACTATATGGTGAACAATTTCTGTAGATCTAAACATAGAGGGGGTGGTACCGTTATATATGTAAATCAAAAAGTTAAAGCAGAATGCTTCGAAGTGTCTGTAAACTGTGCTGAAAAAGATTTTGAATATTGTAGTATACGTTGTGATTACCAAGGACAGAAGTTTTTAGTAGTCTGCGTGTATAGATCGCCTGATGGAGAAATTGACTTTTTTGTTGATAAATTAACAGATGTATTGAATGTGGTCTGCTCGGCTTGCGATAATGTCTTACTTTGTGGGGATTTTAACATAAATTTCAATGACAACGAAAATAAGAATACAAATTTAGTTGAAGACACCTGCCGCATGTATGAACTCCGGCGACTTGTACAACAAAGTACTAGGCTACATAATTGTATTGACAATGTGTTCTCAAACTACGACGTGGAATGTATTGAGACTCTTATTCTTGAATGTTACTTCACTGACCACAAGGCAATATGCCTAAATATGAAAACATCTCTATCTGAGCAGCCGAAATACATTCTAAAGCGTATTTACAGTAATGAAGGTGTGGAACAGTTCTTACGAGTCTTGGAGCTGGAAACCTGGTCAGATGTGTTTAGTTGCGATGATACAGAATTAAAATATAATTCGTTTTATAATATTTTTAATTTTTATTTTGAACAGCATTTTCCATTAAAACGGGTTAGAGTTCGTAGTGCTGGCTGTGTGAAATGGATAAATGGAGAAATAGAAGCTTTGAGAGCTGAGGTCACGGATCTTTACAATTGGTACAAATGTACTAATAATGAAGAAACCCGAACGGCATACATAAGAAGAAAACGCGAAGTTGATAAACTAATTAATGACCATAAAAGAACTCAAATTAGTAACAGAATTGTAACATCACAAAATAAGACAAAGAAATCTGGAAATTATAAACAGCGAACTTAAACGCAAAAACATAAACAAAACGACGCCATAGTGATTAATGAAAATGGGTCTAAAGTCCAAGATCCCTATACTGTCTCTAATATCTTTTTAAAGCATTTCACTATTTTAACTAATGACAATTGCAATACAGACGCAGTTGTAAGCCACATAAGTAACAATAAGATAGTTTATACTTAATGCCCTACCACTATCGACGAGATAAGTAAATCTAGACGAAATTTCAAATAAATCTTCATTTGGATTGGACAACGTCCCGCGAACCTTGTCAAGAAATGCCGCAATTTTTGTTGCAAAACCTCTTGATGACATCGCAAATTCAATGCTGCAACAGTGTGTATTTCCCAATGCCTTAAAACATGCAAGATTATCTCCCGGTTCATAAGAAAGGTACTAAGATAGTTGAATTATTACAGGCCTATTTCGATGTTATCCACATTTTCCAAAGTTTTTCGAAAAGTAATATATAACCGTCTCCTCAATTTCTTTACAACTAATAATCTGTTAAGCGTCACTCAGTATGGTTTCTTGCCCAACAACTCATGTGAAAATGCTATTTTTAACTGTACTAAATCAATTTTATCAGCATTGGACAACAGATTGAAGGTGTCTGGATTGTATTTTGACCTTAGCAAGGCTTTTGATGTTATTGACATGAGTATTGTTAGTAAACTACAGCGGTATGGTGTTCGTGAGAGGTGCTTTGGAACTGCTGAAGATCATACTTGACAGATAGGACCATTGTGTTAGTCTCTATGCTGAAGAAAATAACACTAAGATCCCCGTTTATTCAACCATGACCAGTATTTTACAGGGGATACCTCAAGGTTCGATTTTGGGTCCTTTGATATTCCTAATATATGTTAATGACCTTGATAAATTTATAAACAACGGCGAATTATGTCAATACGCAGATGACACAACATTCATAGTAAAAGGTAATTCGTATGAGGAAGTCAGCAGCATGTGCACTGTAATTTTTAAGGGCATGAGTGATTGGTGCAAAATTAATAAATTGCACCTTAATATCGAAAAGACCGGACTAATAACGTTTAATTCTGAGGATGAAATGGTGGTGAAGGCTAGTGATCAAAAAATTGAGCAAATAAAGCACGTAGAATTTCTTGAGGTGACACTAGAGTTATAAGTTGCAATGGGAGAGTCACGTGGACAGTTGGTGAAGAACTTGCAACCAGTATTATGCAATATATAAAATTCGAATTCGATAGCACTTAAGTGCTTTACGAGTGTATTATTACAGTAGTATACAATCAAGGCTGTCATATGGTTTGGTATTCTGGGGCTCAGCTTCATGTTTTCAACGAATTTGCCATATCTATTCACAAGTCGGTGCAATACGAGAGAGGAGCATATTACAGATCTATATTGGCTTATAATGCATTGCCTAATAGCATTAAGGATATTGAATGTTTTGGCAAGTTTCGACGGGCATGCTACGATTTTTTAATGAAAAGAAAGCTTTTATACCTTCCAAGAATACATGAAATTGGGGGGTAGTACTCGGTAGTTATTCTTGTTCCTCGGTGGTTGCGGGGCGGTTCCGCCGGGAGTATTGTGGTTACCGCAAAATGTGGTTTTTTTTGTTTTATGTACAATGACAATTGCCTGTATCTGTATATATTACGGCAAATATATGATTATATATAATATTATTATTGCTGCCAGTTTCCCAAGCCTGGTGAAATGCAGAAGGGAAAGTGGCCGGCGCTTCGCAATACGTATCTATCATGAAAAACTGAAAAATCGCGAATATCTCCAAAACCTTTGGAGATGGACACAATGACACTCGTATAAAATCTAAAGAAAATTAAATTTTACATCAATTTATGTAAAAATTGCTATGCCATTCAATTTAAAAAAAAATCAAGTTATCCATGATTTTAGAGTTCGAAAATTACAGAGCCCTATTTAATATTTCTGCAATGTAAACGCAAGTCCACCTTTACTGAAACTAATTTTAAAATGTGTAGAATATGATTCGATGCTAGGCCACATTTACTTGAAACATTTTTCCAAAAAAACAATAATAAACCGACTATGGACCGCTGCATCCTAGGCTGACACCGGTATATTCGATAATAAAAACAATTTTGCTAGAAATGGGGATCTACATTCATACGATACGAGAGGTAAAGGTGATTTTAGATTAAATTTAAACAAGTTGAATATTAAACTTTTTAATATGTTACCCCAGCATATAAAAAACTCTAATAGAAATACATTCAAGCGGATAATAAAACATATACTTGCATCCAACGCATTTTATTCCGTGGACGAATTTGGTAGCACTTCTTGGCGCGTAATTAGCGTACATGGTGAGAAATTGTCCTCTTTTACATATCTATTCATTTATATATTTGTATAATGTGTGTATTTTTTTTGTATATGTATATTTTTATTATACTTTATGACACTGTCCAGCTACTTTTAAGCTTGCGACAATAAAGAATCTATCTATCTATCTACAAATATAAGGATATTCAATTTTGCTTTCAGTGGTGTTACAAGTATGCTGATATCATCAGCATACATCGTGATAACATCACCGACATTCAGTGAACATAAATCACTTATATAAATTTAAAAAAAAGGGTTGGTTGAATGTTGATGTTTCTTTTTCTTTCAAATCTCGAGTTTCATTTGTCACAGGTCAATTTTCGAATTCATAACGAACGAATATAATTTAGCAACTTCCTACGTTTATATATCACCTTTCTACGATAACAGTCGAAAGTGTGGGGAGCAAAAACACGAGTCGATTATATCTTTCTTTCCATGTCCTCCCCTTTTTGGGGAACGTGTGAATGCCAGGTTTGTCGGCCAGAGGTCGGTAATTGCGCGGCTATAATTCAACGTCGACCAGGGGAAGAATATCGTGGGAAAATGATAGTGGTATAATAAAACTACTTACCATAAGGGCAGAGGCACTGGAACGTTGAGCCGTCGTGCCCCTGAGATATATCAACGCAAATCCCGTTATTCTTGCAAGGGCTGGGATAACAAGCGTCTTGCTCCTCACAATGGGGTCCCACGAAGCCCGGACAGCACTGGCATTCGTATTCCTCCTGTAAAATGGGCGGCTCAATCAATTTGCGGTTGTGCACGTGCGGAATACATAGGAAGGCAGTGATTATAGTAAATTTGTTGGACGCATCTACGCGATTCTACGTGGAGCGTGTCACTAGCTGAAAAGAAAACGGCGGGGACCGAACTCTAGGCTATCGACAAAGAAGAAAGATAGAATAAGTGCCGAAACCTTTAGAATAGAAACATTGCATAATGAAAGCAAAAAAAAATTAGATTTACAATCTGCTGAAAGCTTAAAATTAACTTAACAATTAGTAAAGATTCTGTCGTATATTATGGGAAAAATACGTACTGCTGTGGTTTATACAACCCATTTATCACTGAGGTGTATTTTAAGTTGCATATTACGGTTGTTGTGATTTATTTGTCTGAACAGCTGATTTTCAATTTACCGAGAATTTTCACAATTTTGTTTTGTTCTGTATAAGTTCAGTTTAAGAGTTTATTGAATGATTTTAATTATATGGTTTTTTTTTTTTTTCGTGCATTATGGATTTTTAAGTTTTTGGCTTGTTCTGTAGATATATAGCAAATCCATAATGCACATACACCTAAAATATATGGTCTCCCCAAACTCCACAAAATGAACGTCCCACTCAGGCCGATAGTTTCCTGTATCCAAAGTCCCTTTTACAATATATCAAAATATCTAGCCAATTCAATCTCAAACATAATTAATAACAACGAATATTATTCGAAAAATTCATTTGATTTAAAAAAAATTATTAACAGTACAGAAATAAAAAATAATGACATTAATATCGCTTGATGTTGTCTTATGTACACTATATCCAATAGATTATGCTTAAATATTATAAGAAAAAATTGAAAAAACTTTAACCACACACAGATTACCTTTAGATGAATTTTGAATGCACTTGAAATCACTTTGTCACAACCTATTTCTCTTTTCAAAATAAATTTTACAAACAATATATGCTGCGCAATGGGCTCACCCATCTCAAGCAAAATAGCTCAATTAGTACTTGAAGATCTCGAAAGACAGGTAATTAACATTTATAAGTTAAACCACATTTATAAAAGGTATGTGGACGATTGTTTAATGTGTATTCCGGAAGACAAAATCACAAAATTTCATCAGTCTTTCAACGATTTTCATCCGAAATTACAATTCACCTTTGAAATAGAAAAAAATCAAATGTTAAACTATTTAGATCTTACCTTGAGTCGAGAAAATAATAAAATTTTGACAAAATTATATTACAAACCAACATTTTCTGGTCGTTATTTAAATTTTCACTCTGCCCAACCCTTTAGTTATAAAAAAAATGTCATGTCTGCCTTAATCAATAGAGCCATTACATTAACCAGTCCAAAATATGGAACAGAAATTTTAAACACAGTAAAAATCAATTTACAAAAAAATAACTATCCCTTAACGTTAATTCAAAAAACCATCAAAAACAAAATACATCAATATTATAACACCAGACAAGTCAATAACACAAAAAACACAAACCCAAATACCTTCAAATATCTTAGCATCCCATACGTTCCTCAATTGTCCGAAAAACTTAATAAAATACTTTACCCACATAATATAAAACTTGCACATAAAAACCACAATAATTTGAAATTTGTTTCTCAAAATTAAAAGACAGTATTCCATTACAAAACCAAAGTCACGTAGTTTACAAAATCCCCTGTAACAATTGCAATGGTGTGTACATAGGACAAACATCACAACAACTTCATAATAGAATTAAAGGTCATAAATATCAGAATAATCTCACTGCTCTAAAAAAACATACAGTTAACATAGGTCATACATTCAATTTCAATAATACAAGTATTTTAAATAAGGAAAAAAATTATAAAGCGCGATGCATTTTAGAAATGATCCAAATAAACAAACATGAAAACGCAGTAAACGATAAAACAGAAATAGAAAGTTTATCAAAAATTTATGCACCAATCATTTAAACATACTTTTCGCCGTTAATATATGTAGGTAAAGAGGTAAATAAACAACAATTTTAGTATAACAATTTAAAAAAAGCCCATCGCTGAGCTCGCCTTTCGGGTTATTTTAAATGTAATCTTCGGCAGTTTGAATTTAAAATGTTAAGTTAACAGTACTTTGTAAATTGACTACGTTTCCAGTAATTTTAAAAAAATGTAATTTTTAAATAAGTTTTTAAAATGTTGTTGTGAATGTCCCTAAATGTAAGTAAAAAAAACAACCTCACACATATTTTATAAGTAATGACAATATTGATTATTAATTTTAGATATAAAAAAAAAGTTAAATTATAATATACATTTTTCTGAAGAAGACAACAGTAAATAAAGTTTGTCGAAACGTAAAAATGAAGAGTTTAATTGTTTAAAAAATTTAATTCATCATATAGAAACCAGCCGCTACCCTCACGAAAAAAAGAAAAAACCATATAAATAGCATTAACTGCTACGAACAAATCATCATCAAATGATTTTAATTATGTAGTGTTAAGATTTTTTTTAATTAATGCAGTCATTCAAATGTCTATTATTTGCTTGCGCTGATTTAATGCGTATTCTATTTAATATTGTCGTTGTAATGTTCTACGTCTGCGTTGTATGAATTTTGAGAGAGGAATTTTTGTAAGAAAAAACAATTGTAGAATTTTGTTAAGCACTTCCTTGTTTGACTATTGACGTGAGTAAACGTATTTCTTTTATCATTGTCGCCATTTTGTTATTCATTTTGTATTGAAAAAAATTAACATTTCTTCTTTAATTATAGTCAATCGAGGAATTTTTATTGTAATAATTGTTAATGTTTTAAAGTGTACAGTTTGTAGAAATAAGATCAATTATTTTTTTTTTGTTTAGGAAGGTTTATTTTGGTTTTTTTCTCTCTTTAGAGTTAATTTTTCTGTTAATCTATTTTGCTGTTTCAATTTTAATTTTTCAATCACCTCGTTTGGGTGAGTAGAAGCATTTTTCTATGTTTTAGTTTTTTCATTTCTGTAAGTTTCTAGCATTTGTCCACGCTTTTAATTTTAATTCGAGAAACCACGTGGATAGAAGTTCAAAGATATTGAATAATCTTCCTGAACATATAAAACCTTCCTTTTTTTTCTTTGCATAGGAAATAGCATTGTCCTATTTTAAATTAGAGTCTAGCGCAGTTTATTTTTTATTTTAGGCCAGAACCTTCAGTTCAGGTTTTTTTTTGTGCACAATTGTAATTTAACCCGCTGTGTAAAAATAAATTGATTGTTTAATTAGCATCAGTGGGTTAAAAATTCTGTTCTTTATTTTATTTTAAACCTTTTCAATTCTTCGTGTAATTAAGAATATCTGATTTCATTCACTCACAATTTATTTTTCGTGGTTAGATTAGAGTTTTAATTCGCGAGAGTAACTCTGAGATTAATGGTTCTTTTGTGTTCATTAAAATCTTTTCTGTTGAGCTAGCTAATATTTTTTTTTCAGTTTTTAAATATCAGTTTGGTATTCTTATTTACTTCAATTAATACGCAGCAGTACGTATGTCAAATATTTTGCCAAAAGAACAATAAATGCAAAAGTTATAAACGGTTTTCATCATAAATTCAATGTAGGTATATTTACTGTTTCCTAATGTAAATGTAATCGCAGGTTCTAATAAAACTTTGTCAGTTTGTACACCCCCTGGAGGGTTACTTATGTACATTCTCTGTTGCGGTAGAACTTCAATTTTAGGGGGTGCAATTTGACTTTGAAATTTGGTCCAAATTTCGTGAATCCCAAAAAACTTTTAAACGGTGAGAGATGGGAAGGTGGTTTCAAAGGCGCACCCGTACCATTTGGGCAGTCCTTTTGACCGGTATAGCTATTTATATACAGGGTAATAAAACAAAATAAGAAGGAACGCACATATGTTCTGATTATTTCATCGAATTTTAGAAATTGGTTATAATTACTTATTAATTGTCATTGGATACTAATACAGAGATGATTTTTAAATAATTATATATTGATGTCAATGTACGTAGCCCCGATAATGTCGTCAAACGTTTTAAAATTGTCAATATTGATGTATTGACCAAGAGGCTGATAAATATATTACAAGACGAATATATTAGATTTATCACTTATAATATTAATTCTTTACAGAAACCTAATACTGATACAAATCTCAAAGATCGGATCCCTAAAGTCATAACCCATATCATCCCACGGAGTGTAAAACAAAAAAAAAATAAAATTAGTTTTAAATAACTTTATTAATGCTTTAGTATTTGAATAATTTACAAAGAAAAAAATAACAGTATCACAAAAAAACATGCTGGTGCGTATGTGCACCACTGGAAGGAACCATGATACAAAGTGTAACATAAAAAATAAAATAAAACCAATTTGACAATAAAAAGACGCCAAAGTATGTGCGAAATTGGAATAAATTGCGGAATATGCCGACTAAGCTTGAACAAAAAATAAAATATTATAATTTTTTAATATTTCTGACTGGTGCATAAATGCACCACTGGGAAGTACCGCTAACGAAAAAGAATTATTTTTTGTGAAACTCCCTAAAACAAGTTACATGTAAATGCACTTTTCGCAAATGTAAATAGTATGTTTATGACATACCCTGCACCTTTTTCTTGCTTTAAACTCATGCAATATGATAGTATGCTCATGCTCATCGTAGCGAAATTCATCAATTGTGGGAGGAACATTTCGCGAGACGTAGGTTTTTTTCGACTTTTAGAAGATATAAAGCTATATACGATTTAAAATCTAGTTGTGATATTTTAGTATCGTTGGCGATGTTATACAACTTCCTGGCGTTAACAATTTTACTACCACTTTTTCCCTAAAATCCTGCATCTATAGCTTGCAATTCCATTGTCATGTAGGTCAACCCCACCCATATAATTATTATATCCAGCAATGGCATGAGGTTGAATTACATATGTGTCCTTTTTCTCTTTCCTATTATATCGCTTCACGCGATTTATTGACTGTACATTTATAGCATTGCTGCAAATGGTAACAGTAGAATTGTCGCTCCGGCGCACAAGAGAAATTTTGGTGTTAGAGTCATATGCCGACTCATAGGAACCCCTCTCACGCTTAGAAGGATTGGATGTTCTAGTGGAGAGTTCTGTATTCTGTTTTCTCTGATGGCGAAGAAACCTTTCTTTTTTAGATACCAAGACCTAACTCAAAATGTTTCCTACCAATAGCTCCTGCATACGGTAATGAATAAATCAAATATCCATCAGAGGAACAGAGGTACTAAATCTTGAAGTCAAACCTTACTGGCTTTCCTTTGATAAACATTTTGCAAGAATGCCTACCAAAATATGACACCATTTGTTCATCAATTGAAAGGTTGTTAGTAAATATTCCCCACTGTAATTGTTTTTATTGATTATGTCTAAATGTGGTCTTAGTTTAGCACATTTATCATTTTTGTCTAAGTTATTGTTATCTGAACAATGTAAATTTTGCTTTATATTTTGAAACCCATTTCTGCTCATACACTTTTTTATCAAGTCAATTCCCTTGTCCTCATCATTTGACCAATATAGGGCGTTTGTGGTAGTGAATGATATCCCGAAAATAATAATATGCCGATAAAGTTTAACAATTCGTCTATCTAGGAGAAAGTCAAAGCGATTTTTGTCGTAAGCATGTTTTATGGAATATTCTATGAGCATATTCGTCGTCAAAGAAACGAAAAAAACTTCTAAAGGTGTCTTGCCGAAACCTTGATTCGTTTTTTATCAATAGCTTCACTAGAGACAGATGAATGGTGTAGACAATCCCCTCCTTTATCCATTTTGGCGCAGGCAAAGTGGAAATTGAGGTCGATGGAGCTAAATGTTGTTTTTTTGAAGCCAAATATATAAAATAAGTAATAAAAGCTATAATAATAACGTATATGCGTAATGTAAGTTCTTATATTACATATCGAAATCGTGTTACAATGTGTTTCAAAAATATTGAATCACACCAGTGGTGCATACATGCACCACTAAACTATTTGTTGTAAAAATTTTGTTATTATTCATTCTAATAGAAAAATAATGTATGCTTAATAACGGTATACTAAAAGACATTACGCGTACATAAGCGAAAATTGTAAATCCCATTTGCAAATAGTGTTTTTTCACTATTGATTGACCTCGTGTTACTAACTGACTTTTTTATGTTATTTTAAGCGAAAATAAAACTTCATAATGTTCATACTGTATGAGCAGGTTTATTTTTTCCAAATATAATAGAAACTGTGTAACACATTTTGAGCCGCAAATGAAATATTAATACCGCTTAGTGTTGGAAAAAAATTTTGAAAATGTGGTGCGTTTGCGCAGATGGGTATCAGAAATGCAGTTTATCAGGTTAAATATCAAAATTGTGATTTTAGTTATATAGGCCAAAGTTCCCAAACTTTCGACAAAAGATTAAAGCAACATATTTATGATGTTAATACCCATATAGAATTTTTACTGGCCTTGCTGAATACTATAATATATAACACGATGAGAAAGACAATCGAGTTGTCGTCGAAACATCGCATTAGAAGAATGAAAAAATTTTTAGATCTATTCACATATTTTGTCTACTCAATCTCACATAAATTCTCACATATTTCGCATTGGAATAATCTCTCTAAACTAGATGGGATGAGCCTATATTTTCGAAATATTCTAGAAATAACTCGCTCGCATAAACGACAATTTTCTAAATTGTTACAACATTAAATAGACTATAAAACCGTTTCATATTATCAATAATGATAAATACGGTTTTTATAATTAGTATAATGTGATGTAACCATAAAGTTATCGTACTGCTGTAGACTGGCACTCCGGGTTTGTAAACTCAGTGTTTTCATTTTTCGAAGATCAAGCTTTGGCTTTGCCGCGTGCAAATTCTCACTGAAATTTAATATTTGTGTATTTTGCTAAGAATTTAGTAGTTTTGTTTGATGTATTTTTTTGTTCAGTTAGTTAGTTTATTTTCTTTCCTTAATATGTTTAGCATTTGTTTATCTTGTTTTAGGTCCTTCTTAAAAGGCATTTTCTATGATTTTTGCGGCTGTCGCAGCGCGCGCAGTTGTTAGTTTGTATATACGCGTTGTAGGGCCTCTTTTAGGGCAGTGTCTGAATCATTGTCGCGAATGTAAGTATATGTAAATTTTGAGCTCTTTGCATCCATTTTGCAATCTTTCATTTATAAGGATTTGTTCGTTATTTTGTTAATTTTGTTCATCATTCAGACAACTCAGTTTATTAATTGGTGTTATAATATTGTGCACAATTTATGTATAAGGCCCGTTAATAATTTGTTCTAGAAGTAACCGCGTTAAGAGTTTAAATTTTCCGTTTTTTTTTGTTAGTTTTAATTTTATGGTATTTTAATCACCTCGGGGTAGGTGAAGAGAAGCTTAGTGCTTGTATTTTAATTTCATTTTGATTTTGTTTGTTTCTCCACGTTAATTTAGTTAAATTTTAGTTTGCTTTGAATTTTTGAGACCACGTGGATTTTTTTTTGTGGTTTAAGATTTTCCTTCTAGAACGAATCCACCATTTTGTTTGCTAAAGGATTTGCATTGTCCTTTTTAATTGTAAATTCACGAAGGGGTTATTTTAATCCAAGACATTCAGTCTTAGGGTTTTTTCCCCTGTTGATTGTATTTAAATGTTTTTTTTTTTTTATATGGAAATTTTATGAATATATATATAAATATCATCTTAAATTACAGTTCTTTTTATTTTGATTTAACCACTCAATTTTTGGGGATTTTAAAGAAAATCAAATTTTACAAACGCCCACTATTACTTTTCATGAAAGTTACTCTGAGATCTAAGAATCTCTTGCGCCCTTTTGAATTTTTATTTGCTGAGCTAGTTAAATTAATTTTGTCATTTTTAATTTCTTTAAACATATATGCTTGGACAATCAGTTCACAGCAGTATGTAATCATATATAAAACGTTCTAATTTCATGATTAAAAGCTGATCTTGAAAGTATATTCTATGTTAGATTATCTATAATTTATTTAACCATGATTAATAAGAATTTATTTCAAGTAATATAAAATCTCAGACCACTCCCTAAGAGGTAAACATCAGGACATTTCAGCGCCGGCCGATTCAGCGCCGGGACATTTCAGCGCCAGCCGATTCAGAGCCGCATTATTGAATGGTTAAACTATAGATAACTTAATGATTCATAACTTAATGATCTTAACTTAATCATTTATTCTTATGAAGAATTTGAATTTGATTTGAACGTATGATACACAGATTTTTAAATTTTTAAATTTTATTTTTTCAGGGGGGGGGGAATGGTTTTTTTTCTTTTTTTCGAAATATCATTTTTTTTAACATTGGATGGGGTAACAGGGAGGGGGGGGGGGTAATGATTTTAATATTTTTTCTTTTTTTCGACACATTGAAAGACAGGATGGATTGGAAATGTTCCAAATCATATTTTTTTTAAATATTGGAAGCTGGAAGGGGGGAGCGGAGGATATTTCTTTTAATGATATTTTTTCTTGTTTTTTTTTTAAACATCGGGAGAGGAGGCATTAAAAATGTTTCACATATTTTTTTTAACATTGGAAGTGGCGGGAGGAGAGGGGAATGTCTTTTTAAATGGTTTTTTTCTTTTTTTCAAAACATAGAAAGAGAAGACGGATCGGAAATGTTTCAAATCACATATATTTTTTTAACATTGGAAAGGGGAGAGGGAGGGGATAGAATGTTTTTTAATGATATTTTTTTATCTTATTAACAACGGGAGAGGACGCATTAAAAATGTTTTAAATCATTTTTTTTTATATTAGAAAGGTGGAGAGTAAGAGTAAGCATTAGTTTTTTTAATATTTTTTTTTGTTTTTTTTTCGAAACATCGGAAGAGAGAGGACGCGTTAAAAATGTTTCAAATCATAAACATTGTCATTGAAAAAACTAATGCCTCTCCCCCTCCACCTCTTCCAATATAAAAAAAAATGATTTGCAACATTTATAATGCATTCTTTCTCCAGATGTTTCAAAAACAAAGAAAAAAAAATATCATTTAAAAAACTAATTCCTTCCCCTCTCACCCCGTTCAATGTTAAAAAAAATATGATTTGAAACATTTCTAATGCATTCTCTCTCCGATGTTTCTAAAAAAAGAAAACAATTTGCATTAAAAAAAATCAATCCTCTCCCCTTCTCACCCCTTCCATTATTAAAAAAAAATGATTTGAAACATTTATAATGCGCATTCGTTCTCCCGATGTTTCAAAAACAAAGAAAAAAAAATATTTAAAGAGCTTATTCTCCCCCCCCTTTCACACCGTTCAATGTTAAAAAAATATGATTTGCAACATTTTTAATGCATCCTCTCCGAATGTTTAAAAAAAACAAAAAAAATTAAAAAAATGCTCTTCTTCCTCATTTCAATGTTAAAAAAAAAGTGATTTGAAACATTGCAGATTCATCCTCCCGAGGTTTCGCAAAAGAGAAAAATTATCATTTAAAACACACTGCCCCCTCTCACCCCTTCCAACACTAAAAAAAAAAAATATGATTGAATTATCAGATCCTGATCTCTTTCTATTAAGTATATTTCAGTATTTGTAATTAAACAAAAAAATGGATAATTCTAATATTTGTGTCTCAGTAAAGGCAGCACCTTACAGCAACAGAGGTTGAATAACTATAATGTTATATTAAGAATACGGATGTCTACCTACACCAAGTTCCTAGTGGAACACCAACAACTTTACTACTACAATCTTGGGACAGTCACTGTCTTGCGACTTTGCAAACCTCAATACTAATCAGAAGTCAATAACTCTTTTTACGATTCCAATGAAAACGACTGGACTAATTAAACCAGTGTGTCCAGGGGAACATTTTGAATAACAGTAGAACAAAATCGCGTCCGTAATTTAACATAAACGATTGCTACATCTTACGAAAAGAGTACACAGTGTCACCGTTTTTGCGTACACAAATATTTACCTTTCCAATTCGACGCCCGAGTATCTATAATTAAAAACAAACATTTCGGTTTCAAATGGTTAATAATTAAGTGGGCCGGCGAACGCATTGAAAAAAAAAAAAAAGTCGTGCTACCTCGCTCACACCAGCGCGGGCGAAAATATTTTCGAATTGAATTTATAAACGCTGCGGACGGGATGTTAGTCTATAATACCTTTTGCCGATGTAATCCCAACATCCCAACAAAATGATCAATAAGTTCCTTCAGATGGCTCCGTCCCCATCTGATTGTAGGACGTGTCAGGGCGACGTTAATGTAGGTAACGGGAAAACAGCGGGAAGTGAAGGTTTCTGGTGGTTTAGCAGTCGGTGGTTCCCTTTATAAATCGCGCGTTCAAAGGCAGTCGTTTTTTTTTTTTAATTTCAGCACATCAGTTCAGTACGGAATTTCCCTTTGAAAAATATATAAAATAAATGAAAAACTGGACTAATTGCCGAAGTGTTAATTTACAAAATGCTTTTATAACGCCTGGTTTGACCTGCTAAAAGGGGTTTACGGTAGAGATTTTTGATTATTATTAAAGTACTGTAGGGCCGAGTGATTAGATATATGTATATATGTATTTGAATTCACCTGCATTGTTTACATAAAGATGCACAGCGATGCTGCAAGGTAGCACACAGCTCGGATAAAAAAAATAAGTATATAGCCGAGGACGTTATGGGAGGCTGTTGTTTTCTGTCTTCTACTCGGATACTCAATGTAAATGTGGTTAATTCAAGTAAAATAGTGTGCACCAGACTCTGATACATCAAGAATCAATGTTGTTGATAAAAACTTCGTAAGGTAAAGAAAACGTTTAAGTTACAACGAATGAGATTTAATTTTATAAAAGGTTCGAAATGAAAGAGGGAAAAATTTATCTCCACAATACCCTGTGGTCGGCAACTCCGATTTTCGAAATTTCGAAAATTCAATTTGTTCATGCCAATTTATCTTTATCAATGTTACGAAAGAGTTTCCACAATTTTAATATTTTATTTTGACAAGATTTTGTTAATAGAATTGATTGTTAAATTTAATTTAATTGTTCAGTTGTGTATATTAATTTCATTCAGTTGTCATATTGCGTTCACAGTTTGTATATGTAGTTTATATTCTAGATATTTCTTTGCGTTTGTGCGTTGCGAGTGCACGCAGTTTGTATATGTATACGACTGTTATCCTTTGAGGCGCAGTTCTTTGAATGATGGCGGCGTGTAGTAGATGTAATTTTATTCTCTTTGCTACCATTTTGGTATTTCTTTTTTAACTTAAAGATTTGTTCGTGTTCGTTTAAATTGATATTAATTCATCCATCAAAGAACTCGGTAATTAATGATTACTGTTGTATTTTTTTGTGTACACGAAATAGGTATAAGATCAGTTATTATATTTGTTCTGGAAGGTATTTTTAGTTTAAAGAGTTAATTTTTGCGTTTTCTAGTTTACAAATTTGTTTTTTTATAGTTAATCACCACGGTTTAGGTGAAAAGAAGCATTGTGCTTGTAATTAAATTTAAATTTTGTAAATTTTACTTGTTTTGTCCACGTTTAAATTAATTTAGTTTGTTTTAAATTTTGAAACCACGTGGATTTTTTGTGAAAAAGGATTTTCTTCTAAAACAAATTTACCTTTTTGCTTTGTTAAAGTATTTGAATTGTCCTTTTGTAAATATTAGAGTCTAATGCAGTTTTTGTTTTCGTCCAGGACCTTCAGTCCATGGTTAGATTTTCTGCAATTTGTAATTAAATGTTTTTTTTTTCTTTTTTTTTTTTTTAAATAAAATTTATGATTGTTAACGTCATTCAAAATTTCTGTTCTTTTATTTTTGAATCAACCATTTCAATTTTTGGAGTAATTTAAGAAAGTCAAATTTTTTCAAACGCCCACATTTTACTTTTCATGATAGGTTTAATTGTGAGAGTAACCCTGAGTTTAATTGTTCTTTTGCGCCCTTTTATTTTTTTCCGCTGAGCTAGTAAATTTAAATTTTCATTTTTTACTTTTCATTTTTCATTTATGCTGATACCATCAGTACACAGCAATACGTAAATTGAATTCGCTTATTAAATAACAATTACGTTTTTTAATGGTAATTTCAAGTTTTGCAATATATTTTCATGGAATTATAACTTTCAAAATTCCCGCGTTTTTGAGACGGGAATTGACATGGAATCATACGCGAATCTGTGTGAATTCTATGCTTAAATGGCGGTTAGATAAGCACATGCAACATTTGATATTCGGTTTTATGCCGTGAATACACATTAAATACTATAGTTCAGAACCGCCACCTTATAAAAATTTTCCACCAGTGCTCGTTTGGCGGTTGTTTACAAAATTTTCTAATCCAAAAATTTGTGGAACATACTAAAATAAAATTTCTTATAAAATTTAGATAAGGATTAAAATAATGCGTTGATTTTTAGATTGATATGGGCGCAGAATACTTTTGGAGGGAGCTCTCCATACTTCAAATTACGGAGAATTGCTCAGAAACGAGAACATTTCTCGAGAAAATCGTGGTTGGAAAAAATTACCCAATAGTTAATATATATTTAAATTTGTTTTAAAATAACCGAAGTCGTTAAAATCTAATTTTATAGATTTGAACTCGAGACAAGTCCGTCTCTCACAGAGGTTGGCTAGTGAATCTTTTCGAATTGAAATTTTGTCACAGACATCGATAGCGGGGCTGCGAACTGCCTCAAAAGAGTCCGTTAATTTCACCAATGTGAGGAGAATATTGGATATTTAACATATGAGTATATGCCCATCTGACCAAATAGGACTATGAAATGTTTAAACTAAATTCGAATAAATAATTATTGCAAAATTATGGAATCACCTTGCATTCATTATAGAACAAAGGTGGGTGCGTGCATCATTCTCAAATTAAATGCGAACCTAAGCTCTACAAATATTTGATTGCTTATTGATATTAACATATCAATGTACTTGGATTAGAAATACATATAAAAGTTTTAAACCAAATTAAAGCGCTGTAAAAAAATAGAATGTTCTTCGAACTGAAATTCTAATATTTTTTTTTCGATCTTTAGCTGTCTCCCTATCGATCGTCTTTACTTTTGGAAGGGAAAATTCTATATCATATTTCATTATTTTAAAACAGATAAAAGCAAAGCTAGTAACGGTACAATTAAATAATATCAATTCATTAAACCACTACAGTACATATATTCAAAGGTATACCAGCGACACTTTCTAATTGTACGACCTACAGCATAAAATAGAGCCTATATGTTTAGCATGGATAGTAGACGGATCTATGTATTCATTGTCGTCTTCGAAATATATAAACACAGACGTGCGGTCTCTGTATTTTAAATGTAAAGAAGCAAACATAGAAAAACATTGAAATTATAAAATAGAAGCAAATAAATACATCAAAGGCGCATACTTATGCGCCGACTTACATCGTTTAGCACAATTCGAAGTTTTTCAGTTGCTTACCTTAAATATAATATTGTATAAGAACAGATGTTTTCTTTACACATCCCTACAGCTTTACTAAATATATTTGTGTTTTTTAATCTAATTGATCATAATGATTGTTTTCATATCTATTTTTAAAACGCCGCGGCTTCGTTTTTCGATATTAACATAATGAAAATTAATATATATACGGTAACCGGCATAAATATTGCAACATATGGGATTTTTTTATTATTATTAAAATATTAATAATTTTTTTTTGGGGATAGGTTGTGCATGTTTGAGAATCCCAAAATTTATTTTGACATACGTCACGTGATCACTAGTATGGCGGTAAATTTAAAAAATATGTTATGACTTTTCAAAAAGTGAGAGTAAATGACATGATGTCCAAAAAAGTTATTTGAAAAAGTTGCTTGGATTTTAATGCTGAGGAAGTTGCTTGGAATTCAATTCTGAGGCTGTGTGCAAATTTGTGTGAAGATATTTGAAAAAAAAAAATGAAAATCACCATTTTTCCAAATATTGTTTAATTGAATTACATATTTCCATTTTTCTCGTTTTTAGCAGCTCAACAGCAGTAATATTTCTAAATTTGGTTGATACTCAAACAATTTTATCAATATGTACTTCAATTAATCAAGATTTGGAAAATTGTGATTTTTTTTTTTAAAGTATCTTTACAAAACTAAAAAGTTTTTCCGGGCTGTTGAGCCGTGGGCTTGTGGAATTACTTTCGTACGTTTCGTTCACATTTGCAGTGAACATCTTTAGCGGCGAGGTCGAAGTTTCCTTCGTGATGGCTCGTCGTTTAGTGGCGTTTAGTTATCCTTACAAAAATTTGCATACCGCCTCAGAATTGAATTCTAAACAACTTTTTCAAATAATTTTTTCGATATCATCTAACCTCACTTTTTGGAGATTCACAGCATATTTTTCATATTTACCGTCATACTAGTCGTCACGTGACGTGTGTCAAAATAGATTTTGGGGTTTCTAGACATGCACCACCTATCTCCCAAAAAAAGTTTTAGTATGTTTTAATAATAAAATAAATCCTATATGTTGCAATATTTATGCAGGTCACTGTATATAAAGTAATCGTTAATTATTAATTTAAACCTGCATTTTATATTTATACCTATCACTGCTGTTCGATTTACCACTAATTCAACTTTTGTATTTCTTTCGAAAAAATATTGTGAGAGTTTCGAGGTAAAATCTTTGGAACTAGGGAATTTATAATCGAAATATTATTTTATCTTGTTATTATAATATTAATAAACACACAATTACTATACCAATAAAAATATTTCTGACGAGCGTAGAACTTCGTTCTAATATCTGATATAAAAATCGTGGTTTTGAATGCATCCTCGCTATATCTCTTTCATTATTTAATGTCAAAGGAGGAAGCCGGAGCGAAATTGATATGAAATCGTCAGACATCAATTAGATTAAAAAATATAAGCATAACGGAGATATGCTTTACTGATTTCAATATCCATTTTGATACGGTCATTATTATTTACATACGTGTAAAATGAATAAAAGTAGTAAACCCAGTGATATTGCTATTTATTGTATAATTATATATAACATAACATGCCTTTGGTCTAGTTCCTAGTCGTAGTTCAACTGTAAAATGAAAATACCTTTTAAAACCATTTAATAAGACTACAGTTATTCGAAATACTTCAAACATCAAATAAATTTATTCCTACGCAAAGATAACAAATATATAATAGATGCATTCAACTTCGTACATTAATAAATCCAGCCTAAGCTTTTTTAAATAACAGACAGCACATCTGTGTTTACACATTTCGAAGCGGCCGGTTAATGCATAGATCTGTCTACTATCCACGCTAAACATGTAGACTCTATTTTACCCTGTAGGGCGTACAATTATAAGTGTCGCTGGTGTACATCCGTAGTGAAAATAATAGCTTTATATGCTATACAGATTCTATAATAATCCAACACGGAGTATCAGGTATATGAAATATATTTAAAATCTTCATTATTAAATCGATGATCATTTGATAATTCGCCAAAATGTTTTTTACAACCTTTTGTCTTTCCCAAAAAAAAAAATTGGAGCAATATTCCAGTTAGTTCCTATATGAACTGCTTCATTTTGTTTTGCTTCAGAACTGTACACATTTATATATTGTTACAAGCTGTTATTTGATGTTTGTAAAGATTTTGCAACCGTAATAAGGTCTATACTTTTTGATTGTAATAACTTAGAAGCCAAGTTTGTTTCACTCAATATTTTTTTGTAAAGTTACACAAAGGAAAGCAAATTCAAATCTACTCATTTTATTTTATAAGCCTTTATATAAGCTTTTATTTGCCAATGCATTCAGATAGAATTAGTATTATTTATTCTAGATATTTATGTAATATTTCTAGTACTTGATATAATTTATTTATTTATTAAGATTGAAGTTATACAGTGATAAAATCTATTATTTATTATTAATAATAGTGTAGTGTGGACCTAACAACAAAATCCCATTTTCGGGAAAACGCTTAAAGCTAATAAATATTTGTTACGCCAGCTTTCAAACAGATGTGAGTGTTTTAATTTCATATTAAATACAACAAATAGCTTAATGAATCTAAATCGACTGTACAAACATCGCTCCATTTATTTATTTGTACAGACATTTTACTGCAATGTTTCGGTGTATTTAAAAAAAAAAATTGTTCGTATGGCGTTTAGGATTGGTTTTCAAACGATATTTCAGTTCTCTTTAATTTTTAACGTGACTACATACAGAGGTCATAAGTTATTAGACGGCTGCCTCACGTAACAGCTATTTGAATAATTTCAAATAGATTCACTGACATACATATTCACTACGACATCTAAATGATAAACGTACAAAGGTATCAATGTAATGATATATTGGATAGATTCCGCATACATGTATTGAGCAAGTAATACAGCGGTAAATCTAATCACTTCATGCTCGGCCGTAAATCAGTATGAGCAGTGTAAGCGAATGATGCATTGCTAATAAAGGGTTTTGGAATTTGAATTGGGTAAAATGTTGGCACTTGGTGCATAATTTTAATGTTATATGGCTTTTGTCTACATTAAGGCAATTGAAATGTTATATTTGTAGGTCGGTTGCGTATAGAGCTCAGGTTAAGTTACTGAACGTGTTAACGTATTTATAAATCTCAACAGCACAACTACCTATCGTAGTGTCTACAGTAACAACGTATAAAAATATTAGTGTCTAAGGTAACGTCTCACTATTTAATATCAACAGCGAATAAAGTTCATTTACCATAATAGACGAGGTACGTCATTACTTGCAAATTCGGGCCATGCAATACCATAATATTAAAATAACTAACTATATAACTTATTCATGTTCAATTAAAGATACTATGTTGGTGCCTACTGCTTTTAAATTGCATGCTGTCACATCTTCCCAAGTATTCCCACCAATTTAGTTATTGCTGTCAATTGTCAAAGGGTTATATTCTGCATTTGCAGAAAGTGTGGGAATTTGCGTTTATACTTGGTATATATTTATTTAAAATAAGTAGTTATTACAACTAAACCATACTGAAACCATTTGGTAAACAATCGAAGGAGTTAATAGTTTCGTTAATCGTGTATTTTAACGCAGAACGCGAGAACAACGGGCCATTATTCCCGTTAACTTTCGTGCGAGGAGTATAAAATCCATATATTTTTAATGTCATATTCTTTACAGTATTTCGTTTTTAGAGGGTAACGAGTGCTCTAAACATTCATGTTGCAAACATAAGCAAAATTTCATCCATGAGTAAAGAAGGAATTACATCCACTAACCCAAAACGAAAACGCATACGAAATAAATGTTGTAAAAATTGATTATTCTACTCATTGTCAATGTGCTATTGAAAACACAATTTATGACATGTATGAAAACAGGGAGTATATACAAATATCGTTTACAGAAGTAGTTCTTTCACATACATTTTTCAGACTAACATAACACATTAAACATTTTGAACAGCGCTCTAAAGAAAAAGACATTTTCTATGGTTGAAACACATTGTTGTGGTAGATATTACATGTTCTCAAAGAAAAGGAAGTTTATTACGAAACGATGGATGAAATATATGGCAGATCGGAGAATGCATACAATTGTATGAAGCGGATTGAATTAAATTAGTCTGGAAATTTGACGTACACTTCTCACAGGAAAAATCGGGACACCCACAATTCAGAATTTTAAAATTTCTTGATTGTAAATGCAACTTTCGGAGGACGTATTCACTTATCATAGCCATAAATCACTTAATTATGTATATTACTGCGATCAAAGGTAACGACTAGAAATTAAAACAGAAAAATAAATATATAGAGAGAAAAAGGTTTATGCATAGAATAAACAAATCGGAGTTTAGGTGGCGGCGTTTCCTTTAGAAATACCAATGAAAAAATACATAACAACAAAAGACAACAGAACTCTAAAATAGACGGCTTCATTCAGAAATATATATGTATTTAACTTGTTATGTAGAGATTATTCTTTTTTTAAGAAAACATATGGTGATGGAATTTTATTATTTAATATTAATGTTACTTGTTAGTGCTGCTTTGATATTAGTTACTTACTTCGATTTATGCTCGCGAGTATTCGTTTAGCAATAGACAATATGTCAGTCAGCCTCCTCAGTTTTGGGGTAATGTGATTTTCACAGATTCATTGATACTATTATTGATGTATTAATTACTATTGTTGTTTAATATTCTTAAATATTGTATTACTATAAAGTTTCCTTCTACTATTAAAAAATTACCAAAACCCGGTTTAAGGTTATTTATAAAATTCTTAAAGCAATTAAGTTCGCAAAGAAATGATTTCTTTTATTAACCCTTCGTTTATTGTATTTTCAGGAAATATGTCTTAGCTATCGCCTGTGTAATCTGACGTCGTTGATCTATTTTCTTGAAATATGCCCAACATTTGGTCTCTTTACAAATTGTCTTTATGTAACACAGGTTTATTAACAATTATTTAAAATATTATTGGATTTATAATACATAACAAACATTGTAAGAAAGCATATTGTTCGTCAATCTCAGTTAGTGCTAAAATATATATTTATTTTTGAATTTGATACATTTAATACTTTTTCGTTGCTACTGTCTGAAGCTGAGCAGCAGAAAAAAAGAATTATCTTTACATAACATCAAACAAGTTAAATACATATATGTTTATTTAATGTATAAACCTTTTTCCCTATATATATTATATTTCTGTTTAAATTTTTAGTCTTTACCTTTGATCGCAATAATACACACAAAAAAAGTGATTTATGGCTTTGATAAGTGCATATATCCTCTGAAAGCTGCATTTACACCCAAGAAATTTTAAAATTTAGGATTGCTGGTGTCCCGATTTTTCCCTGTGAGAAGGTACTTGGTGTACAACATATCGGAAACGAAATTCAGAAGTAGTAAATCAGAGAGATTGGTTTCGATAGAGAAGAAACTTGCATACTAATCGTTACTGTGAATACTTTAAGCGATAATGGTCCCGATTAAATTTATTGTACTTACTTGTGCTTTTTTGTTATTTTTTCCACTGCTATCATGATTAATATACTTTAAATCCTGATTTTCAAAAAGAATTATCACTAATATTAACGGTAAATGTTATTTTTAAGAGTTTCTTTATTCACTTGTCAAAAGTGTTTGACAGTTAAATAACCTAACGGTTTGTTGAAAATTTGCAACACGGTCGTGACGTCATAGTAAACTGACTAACGTAGTACCTCGTCTGTTATAATAAATGAACTATAGAAGTCAGTAACTACAATACAAGTTTGTATTAAATTCTTTCATTTTACGGCCGTCACATCGTTTAAAGATTTTCAAAAATAACGGACTTACCATCGAGACGTTGGAATAACACAGTCCCTTTCCGGAGCAATCCTGATTCTCGCCGCAGTTATCGGATTTCACAACAACCTTCAGCCGAACGCATTGATTCTTCCACGACTCCGAGACGACTGTAACAGAAGAATCATGAGGGGCGAGAGTTGACGGCGAGGAGTCTTTAGAGGTGCTTAAAATATCTCGATTAAATAACTTGACAGGAATTGCGAAGTCAGTTAACACCCGACGGAGCATAAAACATCACTGTCTCGCCGCATTGTTCCAAAGAAGTAATTAATTAATTCGCATCAGTTAAGTGTGATAGTGTGGCGGCTGGCAAAAAGCACAGTGAAAGCTTAAATTACGTTTTCTTGTCTGTCGCCGACGGTTATTTCTTAAACGGCAAGGGGTTTCCCGAACTCATTAACTGTACTCTGTAGTTGAAGTTTATATCGTCGGCGCGGCACCTTCTAAATAATATTAGGATTAAATATACTCGAAAAGACTAAATTTAAAGTTTGACGTGAATATTTGACTACTTGTTTAAGTTATTTCGGGAGGCGAAGACGTATTGAACCGAAATTTGTCGCCAAAGCGATTCTGAAATGTGATAATCAATATTATCCGGAATCCCGAAAATGTGGAAAGGAATTTTGTTCAGCTAATCCAACACCTTATGGTATTCGTACAACGATTTAATTGACATAATTCCTGTGCTCATGTGTAGTACCTGGCCACCCACAGTATGACAGTTATAAAAATTATACGGAGAGTGTTATATGAGTCTGTAATGCTTGCTTAAAGTACCTTATTTGTCGATATATCCTTGAATGAATTTTTAAAATTATTGTGCCACCCCCAGTGACCAACTATATTTATTTCATATTTTATAAATATTTAAAAAATATTAAATCTTTCTTGAATATTAGTTATATTAATATAATATGCATAAAATATATTATAGAAAATATATTAGGAAAACATTTAAAAAATATATATGTTATGTAGCATTAATAATATTTTATTGCAAAT
Organism: Protaetia brevitarsis; assembly: GCA_004143645.1. Lineage (NCBI taxonomy): Eukaryota > Metazoa > Arthropoda > Insecta > Coleoptera > Scarabaeidae > Protaetia > Protaetia brevitarsis. Next base: position 4,168,243 of record RXPK01000234.1, on the reverse strand, counting down.
GTTTTCTCAATATATTTTTCATAACTCTGCAAGAATATTTTGCCTTGTATTTCTGTAAATATTTATTTCATATAAAAAAAAAGATTGAATTTTTGTTTTTGTACATTTGGTGCCTAGGAAGAATAATATAAAATGGGTAAAATATGCATACATATTAAGTAGGTATGTACCTATTTAAAATGATAGTTTAAAGATTAAATTAGATAATACATATCTAATATGACTTACTTAGTATCTAAGTTGAGCGTTTTCTATTAATATATCTGCGTTTTGTATTATATTATTTGTAATATTTGTAAGTTGCGAACGTCAATACAACATTTCTATTCATTACAGTGCCGGTGTTATATGATTTAGTATTGTTTATGCGTCTATGGATTAGGTACATAGAATGCATACGCGCACGTGCATATCACCAACGTTTTCATTCGTTTGTCGTTACATGTTATAGTTTATAATAGTATACGATTGGGCAGATTAGGGTTAATGGGTAATTAATTGTTGCGGGGTGTGTTTTAGTTTTTGTGGTGGCTACGAAGTAAGCAAAACTTTGAACATGTCATGGCATTTATAAGATAATTGGAATGCTTAATATCGCTATGTACAGAAATCATTTAATAATATAATTGTAGGAATTTTATGCATTATATATGTACTGCATCTACCAGATAAATTGCTAGTTGATTTGCTTAAGAGATTCATCTCGGTAGATAAGCGTCATAACCTCAAATAGAGGTTAGAATACGTTGTGTTGTTTTATTGTTTGTACCTAGAATGTTTTCAAATATTATGAAATAAAGTAAAAATAAGTATCGTAAGTATTAGAATGTAGCTACCACTCCAATTATTGTAAATGCTCCAAATGTATTAGTAGGTGTTGATAATGTTGTACGATGTTTTATTCATGGTATGATTTAATACAATTGGCATTGTTTTAGAGGCCACAAGGAAACGCCATGAGAGCGCCACTACCGAAGATATAAAAAAAGCCATAGGGTTGTACCTGGCACCAGCTAAGGCTAGACTTAAAATGAGATTTTTCATTTTTATTGGCTTATTCAAATAAAATGATAATAAATACGTTTGTTTTTTATTTAGAACACTTCAATTTAAAAAATAGTTATTAATTTGATAAACCTTCAGTATGCCTTAAAAGATGCCAGAATTATTGATTATTAACTCGTATGGTTAGTGTGAAGAAACAAGTTCTTGCCTTTTAGAGAACTCTATGTATGTTTCAACTTTTCGTTATCGACGTTATACATTCTAAATAACCAAGAACAATTTTAGTTCATTTTGACTAATTAAATAGATTGCATAAAAAATCTCAATTTTCATATATTTTACAAATATTTTAGAAAAAATATAGCGCTTACATTAACTTTAAAATATGGAATAAATATTTTAATTGAATATTTTATCTATATTTAGAAAAAATATGAAAAATATATTCAAAAACCTGTCACGAAAAATATTTATAAAATATATTTTTAAAAATATCTATGTAATATTTCTGGCTGTTAGGGACGTATCTCCAATATTGACAAATCAATGTATTATTGTCCTGTTTGAATAGATGTGTGTTTTAAAGCACCCCATACATACGCTATTGTGTTTAAATCGGATGGATTTCCTAATTACGGCACCTCCACCATTTTTTAACATGTTTTGACCGATTTTGCTCTATGACAAGGTGCACCGTGGTGCATAAAATTATAAGAGTCTTCATTCGGGTCCATTTCGTTTATACGTGGCTTCAAAATATCATTTAATACACGTTTTGAATGATGTCGGTTTATTGAGCCTTGTCTGCTGATGATACAACTGAAGCGTAATTAATAAGGTGGCCCTTATTTTTCAACTTTTGCAATATTAGCGTGGTGATAAAATAGAAATAGCATTTTTGATTTCGATTTGGAGGTACCACTAATCAAACTTTAAGAAAAAAGCACTCACTAATTGATTCCGATAAGTATATGAGCTTTTTTAAAGTGAAATATGCGGAGAAACTCTCACCTTCAATATCCTTCAATATTTACGTATTGTTATTGCTTAAACCAATAGACAAACACTCAATCTTGCAAAACGCACAATTATTTTTTCTTCTATAATTTTATTTGAAGGAATATCATTCCTCTGGATTGTAACCAAGGAGTCTACTAAATAGATTAATACAAAAGTAGAAAAGATAAATTAAAAGACACAAACTTTTTTTTTTTTTTTTTTTAACGAAGGAATATATTCATCACGATATTGAAAATTATTACGAAACAAATTATAACAACTTTACTAAAAATTAATTATTTTGGTAACCGCTAAGTTTGTCATTCCTCTGGATTGTTACGGTCAGCTTACTAAGCCGAACAAAGATGACGCCAAAAACACTGTGTCACTGCAATGAAATAAGCGTGCAAAAAGTTAAGAGTTTGTGTCATATGTCCAGTTTTCTTATTGTTGTGCCACACGCAGTAAGATCATTCCTCTGGTAAGCGCAAAATGCTTTTATTTTCTAAGATGTATTTGTAAATGTTATTAGAAACATACAATCTAAGAAATACTAGTTACCCAAATAGAGAAAGTCTAGGCTGATATCAACATGTGGTCAGCTATATTAAAATTTATTAAAAATCGTCATTCCTCTGGAATAGAGATGACCAGAGGAATGACTTAGCTGAGGAATTACGCACAGATACATGTATGCTGTTCATCAACCAGACCTACAAGGAGATAGTGAAGTTAAAGTAAGTTGGATGGTAAACAGACTTTTAAGGCCGACTTTCAGGATATCTCTTAGATCTATTTTGATGACATTGCAGCTATTTTTCCATCACCTTTAGTCTCGTCTCGAGGGGATGTAATATTTTCTTTCACAAAACATTATTCCAGTTTTTGAACAAGGATAGTATCAAGGATGGTATCAGCAAACTTATTTCCAGTAAAATTAAACATTAAATAAAATTATGTATTTTGATGTCTAAAAAAGGATTATTTTTGAAGAATGATTTATGTATGGTAGTGCTACATATGTGTTCTTAGGATCAATGCAACATTTTTAAAACTTTTGAAGATTTTGCAGATACATAGAGTGTGTTTTAATTTCTTTTATCTAACAAAAGGTCATTTGTCAACAGAGAGAACAATTTCAAGAAAGCTGTACCACTGGGGAATTATTATTATCTTCTATGTGATCTTAGCTGATGATTTCAATTGACTAAAACCGACTAAAATACGTAGCAAGACAGACGAATATGAAAAGTTCTTTATTTCAACACTGAATAATTTCTATCTCTGTTTAACTTACACGTAGCCAGTGTGGGGCGTTAATTAATTACAATTTAATTGAATTACGTAATTAAATACGAAATAACTAGGAACATTAGAATTCAAGTACTTTTTGTAATTAAATTACATTGTAATTCAATTAAATTTTCATTATTTCGTAATTCAATTACAACATAACAAATTTATTTCTACTTGTTATATCTCTAGGTATATCTTCTTGGCAATAAATATTTCTCATTATTATACGTTTATACTATTTACCAGTACACACAAAAAAATCTATTATCACTTTGAATCTTTTTATTTATTCAGAAATCGAAACTTAATGTATATTTAAATGAACTAAATCTTGTTGGTTAGAACATAAGAGTAAATTCTCTGAAAACACAATATACTCTTAGAACAAATAGTATAAATATTTGTATTGAAGTATACTTCCTCCAAATGAACATTGTTATTGTTGTAAGGAATAAATCTATGCAATCATAGTGAGAAAGTCTGTAGATTCAAAATAAAATCCCTTATACGTTTGGTATAATGAATTACTATATAAAATTATTAAATGTTTTGTACTGAAAACATGAAATATCAAATTGAAATTACCATAATATTAAAACATTGGAAACGAATTTTACCCCACCATTTATTGCACTAAAACTTATCTGTCATTGGTTCCCTCTTTTTTAGGAGGGTTTAGGGGGTTTTGCATAATACATTCGCTTTACTTGGCGTCACTTTTTGATTGACCAGCGTTGGTTGTGAGTGTAAGTAAATCTAAATGGATACCCCAGCCGTTTCACAGCTACTTAGAGAATGGGCTGGGATGGGGCTGATGCACAGATGCTACCATTAAAATATTCGAAGGTAAGTACGTACGTGTTATCTAATATTAAAAGATTACTAGTTTAAAAAGCTTTGAAATGATACTTAGAGTCAGCGCCATTGTGTCGATAATATATGAACATGGTAGGTGTGTACATTAACAAACATATGTAGGTATTTACTAGTTATTAGTTTTCAGTAGGTAATACCAGCAAATTATTATACTGATTGAAATTATATTACTAACCAACGCCGACTAGATAACAGGCTCAGGCATTGAGTGGGAAGTATCCCGAGAACACCGGTCGTAACGACAGATACGCATAACATCTCTACCCCCACGCATCAATATCCCGTGCGCACTCCTGGAGTACCCCGATACGCTATCCCTTCTCCCAAACATGTTAAAATTATAAAGTATGACAGTAAATTTATTTAATTATATAATATTTCTTTATTTATTAATTTTCCCCTACCGAGGTTTTTTGGTGTTACAGATAGAAAATTAGTAGGTAATTATTACCCTTTAATAGTGGAAATGCTTAGATTAAGCAGGTAAGTGTTATCACTTCAATATACTTATATTTTGGAAGCAAATAATGGCAATTCTTCAAATAATACCTTCATATACTTCTATCAAATGTACATAAATTATTAAGGCATAAATATGATAGTTTTCGGTTGAGAAAATCTATTTACTCAAATCTAAAATAATTATTTTTGAGGTGAAAATAATATATGTTCATAATGATTTTAGTATATTGATTACATTTGAACTAAAAAATTGTTTCGTCTAACAAATTCACGGGTTTGGAAAACTGAACAATAAATTTTATTCTCAATATAAATACATAATCTTCTTGCTTATATAGGAAGTTATGTTATATTCAGTGTGATGCATTTATATTCAAATTGAGTAATTATTTTTTTGTGTGTAAAAGAGTAGAATTCACAGTATTATAAACTTCTAATTTTAATTATTGACATTTTAGTTCTAAAATTTTTAATCATAGAACACACTAACACAGTGTTATTACTAAGTGTATAGTGCTGATAATTAACAGCAATTGTAATTAAAGTTATAATTACCACGTAATTGTAATCAGACCATACGGTTGTAATTACATAATTGTAAACTGTGAAAGTAATTAATTAAAACTTTTTGTCCAACACTCGCAGCTTATCTCTAATTCGTAACAGTCATACTTCTGTGAATTACATAAGCTACAAATATTTTACGGATGAAAGCCACAGCATTGAAAGCGCCCCTTAAAGTGATTATGACTCATAATATCCCCTACCTTACGTTGGACTATTTTGAATTTGTCTCAAGGAGCTGTTTTCGAATTTCCCTGACATATAATGATTATCACATCGAGAAGAAATCTTTACGACATGACGGATATCTGACACCTTACTTATCGAATTAGCTTCAACTGTATTAGGGAGCCGTAGATGTTACACCGCAAAACGCGAACTTTAGAAATCAAGTGCAGAGTGTGAAGTGAATGTACTCCGTTCCAGCAACTAAACGGGTTAATTAGAACTTAAATAATAGAGCTACCGACCCGGTTCATTTTCATCTGAGTGTCTATATGTATGCCATTACGCGTAACTAAAGAATAATTGTAGCGGCTAGAACTATGGCGGGATGTAATGTGTGAACCAAGGAGGGTGTAGGGAGATAATAAAATGCAAATCCGATACTGCCGAGCTACCCTATTCTATATACACGGGGCGGAAAGCGAATGATGTTTATTAACATCCGTTTTGCATATTCAAGTTTTCGGCCCTAATTTAAATGCAAAAAGGCTGACACCTTCTTACCGATCAGCAAGTTGATGCCTTCAGTCAGGTCCTTATCGTAAAGCGTCACCACTTTCCGATTATCGACCTTCAAGGGATTGATGTCCAGGAGCACCCCTTCGGTGATGTCGCAATTGTCATGCCCTGTGCGCGTCACTTGGTACACCGCTGTCGTAGGTTCGTGGATGCTGCTGCAAAGGACAACGAATTAAATCGCTGAACCATTATTTATTGTACTGGGTTCTTTTTTTCTCTATTACCACTGTTTATATACATACTAGTTAGATAACCTTATGGACAAAATAGTTGACGGATTTTTGAACATTTTGGACAAAAGTGGTAGATGGCGACACTCCGTTGATGTCCATCTCGATTTAAATATAAGCTTTATAGTTATACTACTGCATACAAGATGGCCCTCTTACGTGTCGGCAAAATATTATTTAATTGCAATAGTTACCCAAAGGTCAAGGTCCGTATCACGTCCGTATATATAAGGTTACCTCGTAAGTTGTAGGTGAGGCCCGGGGAAAGGAAAGGGCGGATACACGATGACGCTGTGATGACGCGCCTCGCGATCATTCTCGTGTTTGTTTACATTAAAATGTTAGTATTGAGGTATTCTGTTATAATAAAAAGAACTTGAAAGTATATTGCAAGACACGTTCTTGTTGACAAAACATTAATTGAAACATTTTCTAATTTAAGATTTTTTTTAAAAAATAAATCAAACTTAAAACAACAAAAAAAAATCACTGGAAAGTGAAAAGAAAGAACTTAAATCTGAAGGACGCAAATTTGCCAAGAAAAAAAGAAAAAAACTACATAATAAATCTGTGTTTCTAAATTTTTAGTTTTCTTAGTTTAATGATTATGATTATATAATAAAAGGAATGTTTTTTTTTTATTAGGAAGTATAAATATCTAGTTTGATAATATATAATCTTTTTACCATTTTACTTTTTTTTTCTTAGTTTCTAATTTAATGTTATGCTCTATGTGTGTATTTCTAAGTTTTGTGTTATATTTATATAATATTTTTTACTTGATTTACTTATGTTTACTATTACATAATAGTAGAAATTCGTTTTTTATTATAAAAAATAAATATTTAGTTTGGGAGTACAAATCGCCATTTATTTTTACATATAGGCACCACTTTATTTATTAAAAACAGCATACATGATGACGCGTTCGCGCTCTTTCTCTTGATTGGCAGAAAAGTTACGAGGTAACCTTGTATACAGGGTGTATCAGATATAGAGGTAAATATAATAATATGTAGCAGCTAATCATATACAATCAAAAAGTGTTAATGCACAGGGGTCTATCTGTAAGCATTAACGAGAAAAAAAATATTTTATAAATGCCGTGGGCTAGAGCCGCACCTGTGCCCAACCTAAATGCTGTCCCGAGCATACCCCCACATACCACTATCATTCAGCCACTACCGCTGCTAGTTTCGTATGGATCGCCGCTTGGAGTGCAAGGCACTTCGAACATTTTATTTAAATTCTTCCCATCTCGAAAAAACGATCCTTTTCAGGACCATCATGATTTCATATAAAGAAAATCGAAGCTTGATGCATCGGCAAAAGCGCGGGAATGTATAGATAGATAGTAAAAAGGCGTGTTTGCAAATTTTCTGTATCTACATTTATTTCTGTGTAATTCGATTCAATTCATTTTGCGTTATATGATTAAATAAATCCAAAATAAATAACTCAGATTCATGTGGTACCGTTTATTAACAACTAACTCTCGATTCGACAAAGCAAAAGAAAAATTTACGTTTTTTGTAACTACTGAAGTTGCATATGCGGTGAAACTCGAACGTCTTATCAGGATATTAAAAATAATACTTTGTAGACTTACGTAGAATGCTCTTAACAAAAAAGGAATGTTTATTTTATAAAAAGAAGAAATTTAAAATGCCTCAGTTTTGCTATTTTTACAAGGGCCTTTATTTATTCATAATGACGTTAAGTGAACTTACGGCATATCATTAAGAACAATACTAAATGAGTGCAATGTATTTATACATAATACCACATTTAGCGGGTGCTTAACATGACGTTTCCTTGCATTAGGCCCGGACTAAAGAATTTTTGGCTCTAAATTTTACTTTTTTTAATTCTTTAATGATGAAATCCGGTTTCGGTGGGTTTGTGCTTTATATGTCGTGTAGTTAACACCCAAGCAAAATTTACTTTTTTATTTGATACACCCTGTATACGGATCTTGCTCAAAGGTTACCTCGTAACTTTTCAGTCAATTAAGAGAAAGAGCGCGAACGCGTCATCATGTATTGTGTGTGTTTTTTTATAAGTAAAATGGTGCATATATGTAAAATAATAATAATAATAATTTTTATTATTATGTAATAGTAAACATAAGTAAATCAAGTAAAAAATATTTTATAAATATAAGAAAAAACTATATACATAGAGTATACATTAAATTAGAACCAAGAAAAAGCCAAAAAAAAATGGTGTAAAAAAAAATACGATTATATATTATCAAACTAAATATTTATTCTTCTTAATAAAAAAAAAAAAACATTTCTGATTATTATATAATCATAAACATAAGTAAATTAAGTTAACAAAATAACATAATACTTTAATAATGTTTTTTTTTTTTGGCAAATTTTCGTCCCTTTTTCTCTTTTCAGTAATATTTTTTTCGTTTTAAGTTTAAATATTTTATTCTCAAAAAAAAAAAAAACCTTAATTTAGAAAATTGTTGAATTAATGTTTTGTCAACAAGAACGTGCCTTGCAATATACTTTCAATTTCTTTATATTATAACAGAATACCCCCAGAATACTAACCTTCTAATGTAAATAAACAGGAGAATTATCGCGTCATCATAGCCTCATCGTGTATCCACCCTCCCTTTTCCCCGGGCCACACAACTTGCCAATACGAGTGAATCACACACCAAACCGGGATTCCGTCGTTTCCGCAGATAGATAGAACACAGAAATCTCTCTCCTGAAATACCTGTTATATTTATCGCGTTTTCTAATCAATTTACATTCACCGATAGAGTGCACCACTTCCTTGAGCAATACTTTATTTTTCCGACAATGCATTACGTTGACTAACTAGATATATTTAAACAATGCTATTACATATACAATATACCTATGTGTAAAGTTAAAAAAAATTGTCAATGCATTGGTAACAGGCGAGTAGACAACCAGGTATACCACAAGACAGTTATTATTTTGTTTTAACGATTGATTTGACGTATGACATATTCTGAAATTTTAGCAATGGTAAAATTATAATAATGATTTAGTATTTTTTGTTATTTACTTCATTATTAATTAAGGCACTTGTTGAAAATTTTGTTTTTTTTTATTTTAGACGTAGGGAAATTCGTATGTGTGATGGAAAAAAAAAGAATCCGGTATACTCCAGCACTGCTGGAACGGGGGAATCAACGAAGGCGACGAAACGATCGCTTACATTTCTGTAGTTTGCTCATTTTCGGTGTCGTTAACGGCGATGGGCGGTTGTATCAACTGGGCGTCATCAATCCGGACGAGAAGTACGTCTCCGCTCTGTATCTCGATCTCCCCCTCCCACCTGGTCGTGGCAGGTGTACACGGGGGATCCTGCGTAGGCTTCGGGTCCGGGCAGTCGGTATAAATCTGCAAACAAAAACTTTTAATTAGGGTGTGCATAAGTTTAGTTAATTTTATGCGCGCAGAAAGGCTTAACGAGCAAAGTTGCTGCACGTCCCAAATCGTTAATTGAGTTGTCAGGGTCCGGAAGATCAAACCTCTACGGCCGGGAGTTTATGGCTTGTCTTGCGAATTTTGGAATTTGACCTTTTTCGTTGGTTATTTTTAAACTTTAATAGAGATACATTACAGATACAAGGTGATTCTGAATATATGCGACAAACTTTAAGAGCTGATTCCTAAGATTATTTTGATCATAAAAGTTCATATGAGTATATGTCCAAAACGGTTTGGTTTTAAAGTTATTGAATGTTTAATAATAAAGTATGAACTGTGACTAACACGATATAATATCACAGTTGGTTCTTCAAAAACTATTGTGTAGAGGGAATTGTTTATTTGTCATTTGAATATTTGTCAATAGTTGTCAGAGTATTCATTCAGTTTATTGCCAGTTTCTGTTTTCTAAAATGAATTACACGAATGCTGCGATGTGATATGCATTTCGTTTACTGTCTTGCCAATGGAAATTCGCGTGCTGCTAGACGCCTTTATGAAGAACGATACTCGAACCGTATCATCCCGCATCATGCAATATTTGCCCGTCTTCACCAACGTTTTTGGGGAAAGGGAAAATTTTAAAAAACGGACGACTGATAACGGGCACCCATCTACAGTGAGAACTCCACAAGTTGAAGAAATCTTACTAAATGAAATTGAGGAACATCCTACTACAAGCATCAGAAAAATTGCGTTTGCTTTAAACATTAGTCAGGCCACAGTTTGGAGAATATTGAAAGATCAACTGTTGTGTCCATATCACATTCAACGGGTGCAGGCACTTTTGCCGACAGATTTTCCGCAAAGAGTGGCTTTTTGTCAATGGATGCAACACAAAATCGCACAAAATCCTGACTATTTGGCTCAAATATTCTTCACCAACGAGGCTACTTTCTCTAGAAATGAGATTATTAATTTTCATGGTAATCACATATGGGCCGAAGAAAATCCGCACGAACTAGTGAATGCCCGTCATCAACATCAATTCTCTGTCAATGTGTGGGCCGGAATTGTTGGAGATCACTTGATAGGTCCACATTTTTTATCGATGGGGTTAAATAGCGAGGTATACCGCAATTTTCTTGAAGAGGAGCTATCACTACTGCTGGAAGAAGTTCCGTTGCAATTAAGATTACAAATGTATTTTATGCATGACGGTGCTCCAGCGTATTTTAGTTTAGTTGCTCGCGAGTTTTTGGACAATATGTATCCAGATCGGTGGATAGGACGGGGATGTCCACAACCGTGGCCTCCTCGGTCTCCAGACTTAAATTCTTTGGACTTTTTTCTCTGGGGTCACCTTAAATCATTAGTTTATACGACTCCCATTGAAAATGTCGATGAACTGAGAAATCGTATTATCGCAGCTTTTTAAACAATTCGAAATACCCCTAGTATTTTAGAACGGACTCGCCAGTCAATCGACGGAGAATAGAAGCTTGTATTGCAGTTTGGAGCGGTCATTTTCAACAGTTAGTATAAGTTAATTTCGTTTTAGTAATTATTTTGTTAATTTATACTAAAAACATTAATTATGTTAACTTACTATTAAACATTGTAGGTACAACTTTAGAACTAAGCGATTTTGGACATATGTTCTTATGAACTTTTATGATCAAAATAACCGCAAGAATCAGCGATTAAAGTTTGTCGCATATACTGAGAATCGCCCTGTATAAAGTCCGACCATATATGGTTGTGTCCGTAGATTTTTCGAAAGCTTTCGATACGATAGATCATCAACTTATGTGTGCTAAGCTGCGTTATTATAGATTAGATGCTACATCTTTTAAACCTATCTTGTGATATTGTTGAATATCTGCTCTGGTGTGCCCAAGGATCAGTGCTGGGACCGCTGTTATTTGCCCTGCATACCAGTGACTTCTTTAGAGCTCCCAAGCATGCTTTATTGCAGGGTTATGCAGATAACATACAGCTATTGTATTATTTCCAGCCTGCTGGCGCTGATGCTACGGCGATGTTTGTTATAGGTTAGTTCGTTTATAGTATAGTGTACTTTTAGTTATTTAAGAAATAAAAAAAAATTACTTTCTATTGTTTTTTACTGAACATGATAAAAACCAGAAGTTATAAAACTTTTCATTTAATGCAATCTCTTTTCTCAGTGTACATTTTAGAAATATTTGCCCTTACTCAATAATTTCTGATGCGTACCTGCCTCTTATTAAAGTAAAAAATTCGGAGTAAATGCATAGAGTAAGAAAGAAACGTTGAAAAATGCAGATCTATGCATAACAAATAAAAGCCAGCGTCAAATTGATTTCGTCTTTGATGTAACTCTTAATATCAAGTGTTTTAGAATTAAGAAAATACTTAATAATAATAATAATCATAGAACTTTATTTCCAACATTACAATATGTGAAAAACATGTTAACAAAAGCGAAAAAAAGAACAAGACAGAATAAAAAGAATGAAAAAGAGAAAAATAAATTAAATACAGATTGTTGAAATACAATCTTATACAAATTGTTAAATATCAGTATTAAAATATTCTTCCAATGAATAAAAACATTTTGTCAACAGCCATGACTTAAGAACTTTCTTGAATTTACAACAGTTAAAAGCCTTAAAAGTATTAGGGAGTTTGTTATAAATTTTTATCTCCAACACATCCAAACTAGCTGCTGTCATTCTTAAACTATGTTGAATTAAGTGAATTTTGGGATCTCTATAATATTGTAAGAATGCCCGCTATTATTTTGACTTATTAATTTCCCTTTATTTTTATGAACATAATAACTAGCTTCCAAAATTTATAATTCAAATATAGTGAATATATTTAAAGAAATGAAGTAACTCCTACGCGAGGTAAGTTGATTGATACTGCACATACATCTAATGGCAGCTTTTTGTTTAAGAAAAACTGCGTTAACAAATGCACTCGAGCCCCATAGCAGAATACCGTAGAGAAGCAATGACTGAAACTCTGCATAATAAACAATTCTCAATGTTTTCAAAACTTACAGCAGCTTTAGTTAGTCGCAGCTTAAAAATGACAATGTTTAACTTGGATATTAAGGAGTTGCACTGCTCATCCCACGTAAGCGTGGAAGTAAAGATTACTCCCAATAACTTTGCAGTCCTAGCGCAAGATATGATATTATTATTTAAATATATACGAGGATACGAATCGAATCTTTTTTGTAAGGTGTGAAAAAAGTTACATTTAGTTTTGTCTAAATTCAAGGAAAGACCATTCTGCACAGCAACAAATCGTTTCATTTTGCCTATCATGATTTCAGCAGCACAAGCAGTATCCTTTCCTTAACAGCATTGATTAAAGTTGCATCATCTGCATAACAGACAACATGATAATCGCACAAAAAATCAAACAACATCATCCAGAAATAGGGAAATTAAAGTTGGCCCTAAAACGTATCCTTGGCGTATCCCAATACAGTTGGGCATAAGTGAAGATCTGACGGTTTGTTTAGTATTAACATTTTTAATTGTTATTTCCACAAATTGCATTCTATTGCACAAAAAAGATTTTAACCAATCACTAACTTTATCCCGTAATCCCATATAATTCAATTTGTTAATTAATAATTGATGACTGACGCAATCGAGTCACAGATAACGCCAGTTGGTAGTAATTTATTTTCTAAATTATTTATTATAGTATTTAATTTTAAAACAATCTGATATTAATTTGGAAAACAAGAGAATGTTAATTTGAATATTTTTCTTCAACAAAAAGAAAAATGCTTGATCTAAATGCAGTATGTTTTTGTCTGATATTTAAATATAAAATATATTTGATCTTAATATATTTATATTTAATTTCACTAACAATTTTTCTCTGCGCATCCAATATTCCCTTATGTTGTTTATCTTAACATAAGATTAAATTAAATGATATACCATTATATACAATTTATGCAATATTGAAGGTAATTTTAAGCTTAACCTTAAAGAAAAAACACGCCGTGTTTTCGAAAGAAATTCTAATATATTAAAACAGTTCACTAAAGGAAAAATATTAAATCAATATCTATTTACTTCTCACATTTTAATTATGCGCCTTTAACGAGTTGTGTTGTAGCATGGTGCTTTTCAATATTTATATATTATTTGTATAGCATTGCCCTGCCATTTTCGTGGAATATTGTTAGGGCGATGCATTCTGTGAGTTCTACTTAAAACTTGCACGTCTTTAGTTAAGTTATAATTAGTTACGCATAGTACTCTGGGAGTGGGTAGCACTCACAGTTGTAAACGCGGTACATCTCTTATTTAATAGAAAGCAGCACGCGCTGTATAAAGAATATTACGTTTTTACGACCTCCAGAAACCGCAGAGGGTAAGGATGAAAGGTGGGGTTGTATACTATCTGCACCTGAATTGAATTGAAGCTAGAATCAATGTTTACTCTTTCGCGGCGAACCTACGTTTATAAATATAATAATACCTTTATTTAATATTTCAGTATTTGCTGTGCACTTCGATATATATTACGTAGGTACAGTTGTAAAACGCTTCGCAATTATGCAAATTAGGTAGATCTAAGATTATTTGATATCGAAAGGAAACCTTTAATATTGTGGTTTGAACTGAAATATCTGTTTTACAGCTTGAGATCAAGTGCCTTTTAAAACTAAAGCTCTTATTTTATGTTTAAAAATAATCAAGTGAATGTATAAATAACAAGTTATATTAATTGCTGGGTTATTTCTATTAAATTTTATTTACTTTATTTTTATATAAAGCCGCTTTTGATAATTATTGTTTGTGTTTATAAAAAAGTAATTAATCATTTAAAGTTTATAACAAATTACTCTACTGAATAGCAACTACTGTCAAGTGATAAGTCTAAAACTAATAGGAGTATTTATTTCTTAATGCTATTAAATATACATAGTTTAAATAATAAAATTAATGATTTAGAAATTTTGTTATCAACGCATCATTGTTACTTTATATGTTTAACCGAAACATGGATGAAATACAATGAAATACAAAATGTTGCTTGTAAGCGACTGTTTCGGATTATTCGAGAGTGACTGGCCGTTCTTCGACGATTATTGATAATATATTTTCTAACGGATGCTCAGAGTTTAGTACTACTGTGTGCGATACACATCTATCTGACCATCGCTTAATTATGCTCCAGGTTCAGCATGACTTCCTACAAACTAAAGATAACTTGCTTAATTTGGAAAAACGCTTCTTCAGTGAAACCAATAAATATAATTTTGCTTATTATTTACATAACGAATCATGGGAGGACGTATTCCGCGCTGACAGTATCGATGACAAATTTATGACCTTCATCAACATTTTGCAATATCATTACAATAATGCCTTTCCCATCAAACAAATTTCAAACCCAAGTAAAACCTAAAAAACCATGGATAAACGATAATATCAAAAAATCCAGCATTCAAGTACGTGATTTATTTATTCTGCAAAAATCTTATCCCACCTTAGAGATTATTATTGGAGTCTAGAAATAAACACAAGAGCTTAATAAATACCACACGCATAAGCTACAATGAATCTCTTATTAAAAACAGTAATAATAGCACTTCTGCAATGTGGAGATTGATTAGACAGTCGGTGGGTGGTGCTGCTAACTTTAAAAACATTTCTATCGCTGAAAATGATCTTGTTATTGAGGATCCTCAGACTATCGCTGAGAGATTTAATCATTTCTTCGTAGATACTGTATCAGCTATTACATCTGGCCTTCCTGTTAGTAACTCTGCAGCTCCTCTGCCACAACTGCTAGATTCAATGTATTTTGCACCCTTTTCGGTAAATGAAATAATTATTATCACTAACGGCTTAAAAAACAAATACTCTGCAGGACCTGACGATATTGCATCTGCCGTGATAAAAGAATGTGGTCTTTTGTTAGGTAATATACTAACTTACCTCGTTAATTTATCTTTTGAAAAAGGTATTTTTCCTTCCATTTTAAAAACTACTGTAGTTTCTCCACTTCACAAGAAATACACAAGAAAATACATACGAGTTATCAAACTATCGCCCAGTGGCCCTAACATCGGTTATATCCAAAATAATGGAGTATTGCATGCTGGATAGGCTTAACAGTTTCCTGGACAAACACACACAAATCGATTTTTACAATCAAGTGTTGAAGTTTATCGAAGAAAGTCGTTTATTGCACTATTTTGTGACTTGAAAAAGGCATTTGACTGTGTTCAGCATGATATTCTCCTACAGAAACTTCAATCATACGGTATTAGAGGCAAGATTGCTGCATGGTTTGAATCATACCTGAGCAATAGAACACAATTCGTACGAGTACGGTTTAAGGATGCTAACGGAAGAATTAGGCACTTTCATTCGTCATGTTTACCATTAACTACCGGTGTGATACAGGGTTCAGTACTTGGTCCTGTACTCTTTAACGTATACATTAATGATATTGCTATTTTATATTGCAGAACGTTTACATCACCATGTATGCCGACGACATTTCTGTTCTCGCAGAAGGTTCTAATTTGACGATGAACAATTTAGGTCAGGACGATTGGTTCGCTTACAATAAACTGGCATTAAGTACAGAAAAAACTGTGGCTATGACATTTCATCCAAGGCAAAAAGTGGTAGACATCGACGATGTAGTATTAGCTGATGACATAATACGTCAATGTGATAGTACAAAATTTCTAGGTATACACCTACAGTCAACGTTAGTTTGGAAACACTATTGCGAGAACCTAGCCAAAAAAATCTCAAGCAAGGCATATTTATTTCGGTGCTTACGAACACACACAACTCTCTAAGAACACCCTTATAAGACTCCATTTTACCGAAGTTCAATCTCGGCTAATGTATGGCATTCTGCTGTGGGGTTCATCGCCGGAAATCTACGACGTTTTTATAAGCCAGAAAGCTGTGATTCGTAGCATTGCGGGTGTTTCTTATAGAGATTATTATTAATTATTATTATTATTATTATTATTATTATTATTATTATTATTATTATTATTATTATTATTATTATTTATGTTTAATAGAAAATGTATTAGAAAACAAAAGAGTAATGCTTCATAAGTTCATTACCTTTAGTTTCAATAAATATTATTATTATTATTATTATTAGCCACAGGTAAGAAACATCGTAAAATTCGTGTTCCTAAGAAAATCACACATATCCTTTGTTAGACTTTTTGTTAAATGATGCTATTTATAGGGCAATTATATTAAACAGAAATTTTAATATACTACCTAAACTATTATCATATTACTAAGAATAAAGCTTTCCTTTGAAATTTCAATAGGCAAATTGTAAATTCATTAATTATATGCATTTCAATCTGGGGCAATTCTAAAACTCAGCGCTAAACATCAGCACTTACCATAATTAGTATGAATGAATCCTCATTGTAATCCAACCAGTAAAATTTTACTGAATAATGAGCTGATATACTTATGTGGCAGAGCAACAATTCTGTAAAAACTTTTTTTTTAAATATTTACGTGAGGAATGGATATAAAGGATTAACAAAAGTACATACTCCTAATGTTCCTAATTTCAGAATTAGAAGGAAATACTTGCAACACAAAATTATTAATAAAATTAGAACAAGTATGATTAAATATGGGTACAATTTAAAAATTTTATAAAATTGAGAATGGATTCATTCAAATATTCTTATTTTCGTGAAGACAACATGAGTCTCTATGATTTTTTTTTTGCAAATTTATGTAATATTTTTATATATTTATATGCATTCTAAAACACAAATATGAAAAAAATGTTTTTAAAAATTTATTGCTCAACTAAACACTATCATGTGAATATATGAGCTCGTCATTCAAAAACACTAGGCGTCATTGGATTACATAAAGGACTAGTGGTAATTATCGTAAACGGCCGAGTTTTGTAATTGTAGGTAGATGGCAAATGGAAATTTAGGCAATTCTCATAAAAGTAATGAATTTATAATTTGTGTATTAAAATTTCAAAGAAAAGCTTGATTTTCAGTGATGTGGTAATTGATATACTTTATTAAAATTGTTGTTTATTACAATTAGGGTGTAAATCCTTTCATTTAGAATTATTCTTTTATTAATTTATAGATATATTTTTATTATATATTTTTCAAAATTTGTTTTTTTTTAGTGTATATTCATTTTTGCATTTTTTTTTTTTTTGGTAACGTTTTACATTACCATTTCTTGTTTGTATATGTTTATATATTTAATGACAGTTACGTAATTAGATTTTTATTGTTTATATTTGGAATTAGCATGTTTACTTAAATAAATAATATAACCAGACTAAACATAGTTTTAATTTTTTTTATGAATAGCAATTTTATAGCGTTAGTTACACGTAGGTGGATCCTGCAATAGTAAATGCTAATCATTAAATATTATTGAAGTTTCCATTTAAGAAAATAGTAATTAATAAATGCTTACAATAGCTAATAGCTAATAGCTTTTCAATTTATACATAAACGATATAGTCTTGTTTCTATCAAATATATACCTGACGATTTATGATGATGATGTCGAGTAATGTTAACTGCTCTAATATAAAATACTCATATTACTGAAAACACAACAAATTCTCTATTAAATAACTTATGCAATTGGTTTTCGCAAAATAAACTCTCTTTAAACTTAGAAAAAACAAAATACATGGTATTTCATGCCAGACAAAAGAGTATCGAACATTACAATTTAACTATAAACAAAAAAGAATTATTGTGCTGTGATAGTACTAAATTTTTAGGAGTTATTTTTGATCATACGTTGATATGGAAAGAGCAATGTGACACATTGTGCAAAAATTACACCAAAAAGCTTTTGCTTTTAACCGCTTAAGGTCTCAGGTATCTGTGGATTGTTTAATTTCACTGTACTATGCTGAAATTCAGTCTAGATTACAGTATGGTATACTCTTATGGGGAAACTCGGAAAGTGCGCATCAAGTATTTTTAGCGCAAAAGTCTGTGATTAGAAGTGTTGCTGGAGCTCATTTTTATGATTCCTGTCGACCAATTTTTGAAAAATATAAAATCCTTCCTCTTTCATGTTTATACATTTTTGAATCGTCATGTTACATATACCAATCAAAAGTAAATATTCCGACCAATGCGAAAATTCATGATTATGACACTAGAATAAAAGATCAACTGCACTTACCTTCTAGCTCAATGAATATTATAAGTCAAGGCACATATAACTTAGGAATAAAAATATTTAATCATTTACCCAACGAAATTAGATGTCATGATAGTTATAAAAGTTTTCGAAAGTCACTAAAAGCATTTTTGTTACAACATTTCTTTTACTCGGTGGCTGAATATTTCGGAGAGTAAAACGATCTTCTTTTGCCTTCTTTTTTCTGTTTATAAATTCCTTTTTTTTGTTTTTGTATCTTATTATTAAGATTATTCATTTATTGTTCTATAATTTTTTGTGTTTTAGTTTGGTGGTGGCTTCATTAATTGTGTTTTCATTAATTGTGTTTCCTGACTTATTATATACACAATTGTGTCTTTAATCAATAAATATTATAATTATTATTATTATTATTATTATTATATTTGTTGAAGCTATAGATTTATGAAGTCTTCCTCTGATGTTTCCTATATCCTACGTTTCTAAAACAATTAATGACCAGATTTACCATGAATACCATACTTTATTTATTTCTATATGAGTTTTAAGAGTCAATTGGCTCCAAGTTATGAAAGAGATATTTCAATTCAAAACACGTTCAAACCGCTATATACAACGTTTACTTGTAATATTGAATAATCCATTTTTTCTACCTGATATGTACAATTGCGAAGCATTTTACAACTGTATACTCCAATAAATCATTTACCTGGAAGAGCCGACGCCAGCCGAACGTGCACCTGCGTAAATGGTAAGTAGTCACTGCGCTGTAGACGACGACATTAAATAAGTCGGCCAGTGTACATACTGCTATAGTTTGGCACCCCGGGTTTCGGAAATTTAAATGTGTAATTTTATTTATTCCAAATCAGCCTTGTCAAAACAATGATAGAGTTTCCACAATTCTAATAATTGTTTGTATCATTTTATTTGTTCAGTTGTGTATAGTTAATTTCATTTATTTGTACATTTTGCGTACTCCTGTATATAGTTTATATGCTAGTTTTTCCTTTGCGTTGCGCTGTGCGTTCATCGCACGCAGAAAATGTAAATTTCATATATATGAGAGTGTTACCTATAGGCCCGAGGAGTTATCAGATAGACGAGCGCGTGTATAGTCTTGTTTAGTTGTTTTGGTTACCGTTGCTGGTAATCTCTTTTCATTTTTAAGATGTAGTTCGTTGCTTTGAATTTAAAATCGTCCATCTAGTAATTCATTTGTTAAGTAGTGTTGGATATTTGTGCACAGTACATGTAAGGATTTTTAATAATTTTCGTTTTAGAAGTAATCGCGTTTAGAGTTTAAATTTTCCGTTTTTTAGTAGTTATCAAATTAATTTTATTTTATCACCTCGGGGTAGGTGAAGTGAAGCTGTGAGCTTGTTTTAAATTTCATTTTTAATTTTGGTTGTTTCTCTACGTTATTTGAATTAAATTTTAGTTTGCTTTTGAATTTTTGAAACCACGTGGATTTTTGTGGTATATGAAATTCCTTCTAGAACGAATTCACCATTTTGTTTGCTAAAGGATTTGCATTGTCCTTTTTAAATTGTAGAATCTTATGCAGGTTTGTTTTTTGCCAGAATCTTATATTCATGGTTTTCATTTTTCCTGTAATTTGTAGTAAATGTTTTTTTTTTCTTTTTATAATAAAAATCTAATGATTGTAAATATCATCTTAAATAGTTCTTTTATTTTTGAATCAGCCATTTCAATTTTTGGGGATTTTAAAGAAAGTCAATTTTGCACACGCCCACTATTAATTTTTAAAAAAATTACTCTGAGATTTAAGAATCTCTGGCGTCCTTTTAAATTCATTTTTTGCTGAGCTAGCTGAATTAATTTTGTCATTTTTAATTTCTTTAAACTTGTATGCTTGGACAATCAGTTCACAGCAATACCTTCACTGATTCTATCAGAATTAACATTGTGTATAGGACAAATACATACAAATTGCCCCCGAAAATCCGATACAACTAAAACCCAGACGCGTTTCGCGGTTAATTAATTTTGAATAAACAGGCTCCTACGTAAACATCAATAATCCGCACGTCTGGATGCCTTCGTGTAGGGTATTAGGTCCTATAATATATCCTGTCCAGCTGAAGGCGTCATCAATTGTTGCTACAGATCGCTCAAACGTATATTTAAGCTGTTGCCGATTCCGTCCCTTTAATCAGACACATACAAGTGATTATCCTGCCTGCCAGTGGGATTGTATCCTTTTGATCGATATAATTTACGGATGATTTACTTCTGTATTGTACTTATTTTGTATCGCACAAATATATAAGAGGATTATCGTCAATCCCCAGTAGAGTATTTATTTTTATTTTGGACGGGAAATTTTGTGCGATTACGATGCGTATTTGCTATATTTTCTATGGAAAAAGGGTTATTCGCACAACAGCATTATTTTAACACTCCACATTAACAGGTTAAAGCTGTGCGTTGCCATATGACAACAGTAAACATGTAATACTTCTACCGTTCTACATCACAACTCGTTAAAGGCGCATAATTAAAGTGTAATACTTTTCAATTAGATTTTGATTTAATATTTTTCCTTCAGAGAACTGTCTCAGTATACAGATAAACACAAGAAAGTACGATAATGAACAGTAATATGATTGGCTTACAGCGATGAGAGGAGATGGTGGGGCGAGCGTAGATAAAGGTTAAAGCGAGGTCTTGCTCACCTTTAGTTTTTGATTGTAGTTTGATACATGATGACGTTAGTGCACGGATTTCAATAAGATGTACTGCATGTTTTTGCTACAAACTTTTTGATATTTCGAAAGCTCGATGTATTAGTATAGAATATAATGCTAATAGGTGCTATGAAATATGTGAATCGAGAAAATAATTATAAAGAATTCATTTTGCCATAATACTAAAATATACTAACATGTGGTATTAGTAGCAATATTTTAGCTAAATATTAAAATAAAGTTCTGGACTCACAACTAAGCACAACAACAAAAAATCGTGTTAAACAAAATAATTATCAGAAATTTAAAGAAGTAAAATTCTAAACAAATATTTAGTGATAAAATAATTAAATTAAAATTATTTAATTCAAAATTAAGTTAAATAAAATTCAAAATTTTTCATCATTTATAAGCGAATAAAAATCTTAAATAAAATAGAGTCAGTATTTTCATACATCTGTTAAGGGAGAATCTGAAAAAGTGTAAACACACCGAATTAATCTATTTCTGCAAAAAATAAATAAATATGATCTATTTTATAATATTATTATTATATTAATTAGCAGAAATACATTAATTCGTTAATGATTTCATACTGCAAGCACCTTGCAGATGTAAACAAATTCCAAACACAATAAACTATGGGATTTAGTTTTCATAATAATACGATGTTTAAAAGTATTTTAAAGCAGGCCTATACCTAATGGATAAAAACGGGCTACCTTGTAACGCCACATTATTTTAATTTTTTCGTCTTTTGTATACTCCATATCCCCAACGATTGATACGCTACTGCTGATTTTAAGTCAAAGGCTCATATATGGCTGCATGGTTGTTTGTAGCACCTTAGTGGCGCACTGTTTTGCTATTCATCCCTACTATTCGTTCCCTTTTAAACACATTATCGTAGTTTCATGTGTTTGGCTGTATATAAGTCAGGATTTCTTTCGAAAACATGGCGTAACGTTTTCTTTAAGGCGTAGCCCAAAATTGCCTTCAATGTTAAAATGTATATAATCGTATCAAACAAACATACAGCATCATTTAATTTAGTGTTACGTTATTCATAGTATTTTACGGCGTTTACTAAATGATTGAAACAACAAACTGATATGTACAAAATCAAGTTGCTCTCGTCGAATTTGTAACAACAATTCTTTGTATTATGCAATACTGGGAGCATCATTTGGTAAAAGAAATACGAAATCTTTGAAACATGAACAGTATATACCATATACAATATAATATGTTAATTCTAAATAATATTCTTCAATACAACTCATAGAACATACGAAAACCAAACAAGATAAGATAGACTTTTAATTTGTATTAAAAATGAATATATATTCCTCAAAATAAATTATTAATAAATAAGGCATCCCATAAATATATTTTGGTTAATACTCTACTTAGGCATATACCTATAAGTCCAAATACTAAAAGGAAAAAAGTAACTATATATCTTCCTCTTCTTCTTCCTCAGTCCCAAAAGTACCTGTTCAAATGTCGGGTGTGGATTCGGTTTCTCCTGTATCCACCTCCTCCATTCTCTTCTATTTTTTACCAAGGACCGCATTTCCACATAAATGTTAGATACATTTCATCTCCTTTATCTATTTTCCTCTCTATTAAGTTTCTTATGATGAGTACATTATCATTAGTTTATCGTGCTGGTCTAAAGGCCGCTTGTCCTTCTTCTAACTTGTATTCGACACACTTTCTTAATCTTTTTTTCTAAAATCCTTGTATATAATTTGCAGATTGTTTGTGCTAAATATATTGCTCTATAATCTTCACATTGAGTTTGTTCGCCTTTTTTATATATGAGTACCCCAGTGACCAACTATATAAA
Source organism: Protaetia brevitarsis (assembly GCA_004143645.1). NCBI lineage: Eukaryota > Metazoa > Arthropoda > Insecta > Coleoptera > Scarabaeidae > Protaetia > Protaetia brevitarsis. The sequence continues at coordinate 4,144,888 of RXPK01000234.1, read as the reverse complement.
TTTCATATTTTATAAATATTTAAAAATATTAAAATCTTTCTTGAATATTAGTTATATTATATAATATGCATAAAATATTATAGAAATATATTAGGAAAACATTTAAAAATATATATGTTATGTAGCATTAATAATATTTTATTGCAAAGTTTTCCTCAATATATTTTTCATAACTCTGCAAGAATATTTTGCTTTGTATTTCTGTAAACATTTATTTCATTTTAAAAAAAAAGATTGAATTTTTGCTTTTGTACGTTTGATGCCTAGGACGAATAATATAAATTGGGTAAAATATGCATACATATTAAGTAGATATGTACCTATTTAAAATGATAGTTTAAAGATTAAATTAGATAACATATATCTAAATATGATTTAATTAGTATCTAAAGTTGAGCGCTGTAAATTTCTATTAATATATTTGCGTTTTGTATTATATTACTTGTAATATTTGTAAGTTGCGAATGTCAACACAACACCTCTATTCATTACGGACGGTGCCGGTGTTATATGATTTAGTATTGTTTATGCGTCTACGGATTAAGTACATAGAATGCATACGCGCACGTGCGTATCACCAACGTTTTCATTCGTTTGTCCGTTACATGTTATAGTTTATAATAGTATACGATTGGGGCAGATTAGGGTTAACTGTGTAATTAATTGTTGCGGGGTGTGTTTTAGTTTTTGTGGTGACTACGAGGTAAGAAAACTTTGAACATGTCATGGCATTTATAAGATAATTGAAATGCTCAATATCGCTATGTACAGAAATCGTTTAATAATATAATTGTAGGAATTTTATGCATCATGTATGTACTGCATCTACCAGATAAATTGCTAGTTGATTTGCTTAAGAGATTCATCTCGGTAGATAGCGTCATAACCTCAAATAGAGGTGAATACGTTGTTTGTTTTATTGTTTGTTACGTAGAATGTTTTCAAATTTATGAAATAAAGTAAAAAATAAGTATCGTAAGTATTTAGAATGTAACTACCACTCCAATTATTGTAAATGCTCCAAATGTATTAGTAGGTGTTGATAATGTTGTACGATGTTTTATTCATGGTATGAACTAATACAATTGACATTGTTTTAGAGGCCACAAAGAAACGCCATGAGAGCGCCACTACCGAAGATATGAAAAAAGCCATAGGGTTGTACCTGGCACCACCAAAGGCTAGACTTAAAAATGAGTATTTTTCATTTTTATCGGCTTATTCAAAATAAAATGATAATAAATACGTTTGTTTTTTATTTAGAACACTTCAATTAAAAAATTGTGATTAATTTGATAAACCTTCAGTATGCCTTAAAAGATGCCAGAATTATTGATTATTAACTTGTATGGTGAGTGTGAAAAAACAAGTTCTTGCCTTTTAGACAACTCTATGTATGTTTCAACTTTTCGTTATCAACGTTATACATTCTAAATAACCAAGAACAATTTTAGTTCATTATGGCAAATTAAATAGATTGCATAAAAAATCTCAATTTTCATATAAATATTTTAGAAAAAAATAGGGAATAAATATTTTAATTGAATATTTTATCTATATTTAGAAAAAAATATGAAAAATATATTCAAAAACCTCTCACGAAAAATATTTATAAAATATATTTTTAAAAATATCTATGTAATATTTCTGGCTGCTAGGGTATTATTAGATTTTCTTCCCAGTCTTTTGATATTTTCTGTCTGTTCAACGCCTCTATAAACATTTTCAATATCCATTCCTTTCCCTTTTCTCCTAACCATTTGATCATTTCTGGGGCTATTCCATCTTCTCCATTTGCTTTTCTTATTTTAATACTTTGTATTGCCGCTTCGATTTCCTCCATCATTATATCTTGTTGTCCTTCCTATTCTTCTCTATTTATACATATTTTCTTCCATTATAAAAGGGTGTTTGTCCGTATAATGCTCTGTCCATGTCTCTAAAATTTCTTTTATTCCCGTTTGTAACTGATTATTTTTATTTCTTATTGATTTTATTTCCTTTCTTTTATTTCCTCTTAGTCGTTTCATTCTTGTCCAGAATTTTCTGTTATCAGTCTTCAGCACTTCTGTTCTCTGTTCACCAAAATCATTCCGGGTGGCCAGTTTTGAAATGAAAGCTCGGTATATTTAAAATGGCAAATCTTGCGAAGAAATTTCCATGGTAGTTCTGAGGAATGAAGACGAATCGACTGTCATTATTTGATCAGATAATATGTTCATTATCGAACATCAATGACAGAATAGTTCAAATGAATTCCAATATAATTACAAATTATCCATTTATGTAGGCGTTTATCATAGTTAATAGGGATTGGATAATAACCTTCAACTGAGTTCTAAATTACAAAGAGATTCATAGGGTAATTAATATCTTAAACAGGCAATTAGGGGCTTAATCTGGTATAATGAAAATATACGCCTACGGTGGGGGATTTCGCGCGTTCTGTTACCCTAAGGTGGGTCGTATTTATCGGTAGTTGGGGATAGAGGTTTCGAGATTCCCAATAGAGGCATATACATAGCGAGGAGTTCGACTTTATTCGGCCACAGTACCTTTTTTACATCTCGCAGACTCCCTCAAGCAGGACTGGCAAAGGTCCTTAATGCTATTACGTTTCACTCTTCTTTTTTTTGATGTATCTCTAAGGATTATTAATAGAGATAAATGTTTTCAATCGGAAACCTTGAGAAAAGCCGACTGAAAGGAATTACTTATTTTTGTCATTTATACCCTGCGGCGGTAAAAGCGAATGGAATTAATGTTGTTTACGATTTTATGATCCTCTCTCTTTCCGGCCGCGATAAGGAAAAATATGCAGCGTTATAAATGATACCAGTGGATGGGGGAGACTGTTTACGCATTCAGAACGATGAAATTTAAACGGTTTTTAAATTGAAGCGTCACACATCCACATATACGGTTCCTATTATGCTCGTAAGAAGTAAATAATTGAGCGGGCCGATATAAGAATCGATTTTCTTTGGAGTGGAATGGCAAGGAAAACTTCCCAAGATTTCACCTTGTTTAATTGCATGAGGTGAGTTATTAAAAAGTTCCAAACTTGTTTAGTTGAGACCTCTTTCAGTTAAAAGTAATCTACGTTCAGGCATAGCGGTAATTGGTTTCATGTGTAAGTTTGTATGTTCAACAGGATGTTTGTGTTTGGATAAATAAAAAAATTGAGAAAGCCCTAAGTGAATTTATTTTGAGCATTTTAAATAAATTAAAAAAAAAGAAAATTATTATTAAATATTGTAAAGTTGTGTATTTTATTGCTTAACCTATTCTTATAAGCCGAAAAATAATTCTCTCTATGCTAACATTTATATTTGGTGGCAATTTTCAATAAGTACCTTGCATTAATTTGCATATACTCAGTGATACTTAATATATATTTAAATAAACTAAATCTTGTTAGTTAGAACATAAGAGTAAATTCTCTAAACACATATAGTACCTTTAGAACAAATAGTATAAATATTTGCATTGAAGTATACTTCCTCAAATGAACATTGTTATTGTTGTAGGAATAAATCTATGCAATCATAGTGAGAAAGTCTGTAGATTCAAAATAAAATCCCTCATACGTTTGGTATAATGAATTACTATATAAAATTATTAAATGTTTTGTACTGAAAACATGAAATATCAAATTGCAATTACCATAATATTGAAACATTTGAAACGAATTTTACCCCACCATTTATTGCACTAAAACTTATCTGCCATTGGTTCCCTCTTTTTTAGGAGGGTTTAGAGGGTTTTGCATAATACATTCGCTTTTACTTGGCGTCACTTTTTGATTGACCAGCGTTGGTTGTGAGTGTAAGTAAATCTAAATGGATACCCCAGCCGTTTCACAGCTACTTAGAGAATGAGCTGGGATGGGGCTGATGCACAGATGTTACCATTAAAATATTCGAAGGTAAATACGTACGTATTATCTAATATTAAAAGATTACTGGTTTAAAAAGCTTTGAAATGATACTTAGAGTCAGCGCCATTGTGTCGATAATATATGAACATGGTAGGTGTGTACATTAACAAACATATGTAGGTATTTACTAGTTATTAGTTTTCAGTAGGTAATACCAGCAAATTATCATACTGATTGAAATTATATCAGTAACCAACGCCGACTAGATAACGGGCTCAGGCATTGAGTGGGAAGTATCCCAAGAACACCGGTCGCAACGACGGATACGCATAACATCTATACCTCTACGCATCAATATCCCGTAGGCACTCTTGGAGTACCCCGATACGCTACCTTCTCCCAAACATTGTAAAATTATAAAGTATGACAGTAAATTTATTTAATTACATAATATTTCTTTATTTATTAATTTTCCCCTACCGAGGTTTTTTGGTGTTACAGACAGAAAATTAGTAGGTAATTGAAATAGCTTAGATGAAGCAGGTAAGTATTATCAGTTCAATATACTTACATTTTGGAAACAAATAATGGCAATACTGCAAATAATACCTGTATATACTTTTATCAAATGTACATAAATTATTAAGGCATAAATATGATAGTTTCCAGTTGAGAAAATCTATTTACTCAATTCTAAAATAATTATTCTTGTGGTTAAAATATTATATGTTCATAATGATTTTAGTATATTGATTACATTTGAACTAAAAAAATGTTTCGTCTAACAAATTCACGGGTTTGGAAAACTGAACAAATTTTATTCTCAATATGAATACATCATCTTCTTGCTTATATAGGAAGTTATGTTATATTCAATGTGATGCATTTATATTCAAATTGAGTAATTATTTTTTTGTGTGTGTAGACCCAGTAACTTCATGCACGGAAAAACCAATTTGTTCAGGACAACAAAATAATTTCAAAAATTTATCATGAAAATTTTGTTAATCCAACAAAATATTTTGTTATTTCAGATAAATAAAAGGTTCAATGAACAAATTGGGCTGAATTAACCAAATATTTTTTTGCCCATATTTAACTTAATATTTAGTTAACTTGAACAAAATTTGGTATTATAATCGGTAATTTAGTGTGGATCTAACTTTTCGAATTGAATGCCCATCAACTCGCAATAGTTGGCTACAGTCAATATCCTTTCTTTTTTGAGTAAACACAATGAAAGCAGTCTTGTCGATGTTTATTCTCAAGTTATTAACGGTAAACCACTACACAAATACGTTTAGCATACTTTGCATATATTTCCTTAATTCCTCAATATTAGCAGCTGCATGTGAGTAACTAATATCATCTGCATACATTAGGAGATTATCGTCATTAATTACACATGGTAGATCGTTAACAAACAGTAGGAAGAGCAGTAGCTCCAGTATAGAGCCATGGGGCAGCCCTGTCTTCACACTAAGTTCGGATAAGACCAAGCCATCCGCTGTAACTATCTGTTTTCCGTTGGGTAGATACGATGTAAGCCAACATTTTATTGAATCTCTCAAGCCGTATAGTTCGAATTTGCGCATGATTAACTAGATCAAACGCCTTAGACAGGTCGATAAAGAGGACCATTCCCTTCCCACCACTATTCAAATTGTCGTAGACTTTGTTCAGTACCTACGCGTAGTGTTAAGCGTAACAAAATGCTTAGAGTTCGAAGACGTCAAAATCATCAAGAAGCAGGCAACATGACATGACAACATCATTGGAAATCATCGGAAAACTTCATCTGTCTACCATAAATTTTCAAGAATTATTGCTAAATTTTTTAATGATTATTTTATTCACGTTAAACGTAAAAGCCATTATTTTTGATTTAAAATAGTATTAATAAAATTGAACGGTAAATGAGCCTTTTTCAAGTATTGAACATTGCACGTTCTTAGGTATGCCGCCTCTTCACCCTTATTACAACTCCATATTTCACCATTATTAAATTTGTGTTTGTTTTACAACATAATAAATTCCAATGATATTGACAGTAAAGACCTGAAACACCATATTTCACCCGGATTAAATAGGAGAATTTCCTTAAGTAATGTACGAGTGGGTAGGCATTAACATTCCAGCTTTCATTATACCACACAAAATTCTTCCATAATTCAACATCGCGTACTTATACTAAAACATTAACGTAAACAGAATCGGGCGATGTAAGCTTCCTCCAAGTTATACACCAGATTCATACTAATCAAGAGTTGTTCGTGATTATGCAACATCCGAAAGGCAAATACTCTTTAAGTACACCTTAACATCTGCGCGTCGCTAGAAATTAATATGAGAAGTTTTATTAAAATGGAAGGAGAAGTGAAAATTAATTTCGATAATTAGTTGCATATACCACCGGCCAAAAGTGTTTACCCACCTGCAGATTTTCAGATATTCGGTATAAACACTACTACTATCTGCATGGAAATAGGCGTATGATTATTAAACTAGCGACAAAGAGATAATATCAGTCTTTCTATAAGAAATGCGTGGGTAAACACTTACGGCTGATATAGTAGTACCTTTCAATAAATGATTACACACTTTGTAATATAGTCTCTGGCCACAATACTAAGGCCACCTTGAAAATCTGATAATTTTAAGTATTTCGGTGAATACACAGTGTATCACTTAAATATTTGTACATGTCCCATTTACCTACAACAAGTAATATCCCAGGTAGCACACAATATTTATAAAATATCTATTTCATATTTTATAAATATTATATGTATGAGAAATATTTCCAACATAAACAACACATTTATATAATATTTGTTTATAACTGTTATTTAAAAATCATATTTATTATACATAGAAACAATATTTATATCACACATTCCAAACCCAAAATTAGCAACATATAAGCAATATTTATAAAATATTGCGAGTTTAATATTGATTGCAAAATATTTTTTGAATATTTATTTTATAATCGTTTTCCAATATCTTATTTTGGTTTAACGAAAATATTTATTTCATATTATTTTATGAGTCTAGCACCTATATTTATTAAATGTATATTTTATATATATTAAGCACATATTTAATTTTCAAATATATTGTTTTAGTATGAAAAGGAATATTCCGCAAATATTAATTAGTTTTGAAGGAAATATATTGGTTACGAAATATATGGGAAATATGCCCATGTATGGCACAAAATATTTATACAACATGAATTTAATATTTGACAACTACTATTCTACATCATGTGAAATATTATCAGATTTTACTTAACCAACAAGTTGTGTTTTGTCCTACTTTAGGATGTTCATGTAAAAAACAAAGCACAGATGGGTTGGCCATAATTTCGGTTATCTACGGAAAATGTGTAAATTCATGGCTTCTAAAAACAATATTTTAATCGAATATCTTAAACATAATCTAAATGTGGTTATAAAAATAAAAGTTAATTTTATCCTGAATTAACAAAATAAAATGCATAATTAAATGTATTAAAACATATTAAGTATATATTCGTGTTCGTAAAATTGAAAGAATTAATAATATATTTTTAAGTAGAATAATGCATTTACAAAATATATTCTATTTTAACAAAAATTAATATCTTTCTCTTATTATTTTAATTTGAATTTGAACTATTAAACTACTGGCTTAAGGCTTTACAAACTTTTCATCTGCGGTTGTCCAATGCAATTGTCCTACTTGCTATTTTGAGCCACGTGAGTTGCATATATCGTATCGTAAACAAGCGACAACTGCGACAAGCACGTGTGCATCACGTGAGTGGAGTCATGGCCGTGGTGCGTAGTTTTGCGCAGTTTTGTGGTCCATGATTGTGGGTTATAAGAAAAGAAGAGATATGCATAACAAATATCAAAATATCAGTGAAAATACTGGGGATATTGCAAAATATAGCAAAAACAGCAATTGATGGTAAGAGGAATGATTACTCGATGCAGTACATTACAAGAATTTTTTTGTAGTAAAGATGACAGAAGAATGAAACAACGAGAATGAGACGAATGCTGTTATGACAGCAATGATACGGGTAGGCAAGGCTTTTTAAAAGTATTACAATAATTATGTGCATGTTTTGTATTGTTTTATTTAAATTTTGTTTCCCTAATACAATAGTTGCATAAAAACTTCCATCCAAAATACTGCCAAAAATATATATTACGTGAATATTTCGATTTTAGCTATAAGTGGTCTAAGTTCTACCAGCACCCCAGTTCTAGTGGTAAGTTGTATAGTATATGAGTAGTAAGATGTTTTTATACAAAAGTTGATGTTTTCCAGATGTCTTGAGGTGGTTGTTGGTATGGAATATTTGCTGATAAACAATGTCCAATTGTTATATAAAATTTATTCCAGCTGCCACAAGGATGAGATCGGCATACGAGGGTACCAGATGAATCATTAAGAAGACAGCATCAGTGTACCTAGTGCAATCAAAATCTTGTATATCTAAGTAATGTGCATTTGAATAATTTAATCTTTGAAATAAAAAAAATGTAACAGGCTTTTTTATCTTGTAGGAGTATGCTGTCCAGCATTAACCCTTTTTTTGTATATGTATGTTGTTAATATGTAGAGTATGTCGAGAATTACTGGTTATCTTGTGTTGCTTAAATATTGCTAATCCATATTTTTTATTTTGCAGTAGAACCTCTCAGTTTTACAGCAATAATTAGAAAGTGTTTATTAGTATCAATATCCGAACTGAAATCTCACTCGATTCCAAATTGTTTCCTATTTGAGTTCTCATATTTATATCGATGCTTTATAATTATTGTTGCAATTGGAAAATTATATAGCAGATACTTTCACGAGACCATCCACATGTATATGGATTAGCAATATTAAAGCAACATAAGAAAACCAGTATTTCTCAATATGCTCTATATATTAATTACAATATTTACGAAATAAAAAAAAATCTGTCACTTCCTATATGAAATATATATTTGAAAAAATATTATATGTGTATAAGAAATAAATATATACTACATATGTATTTGATAATATGCGAGAAATATTAATTGGCAATATTTATGAAATAAAAAAAAATCTGTCACTTCCTATATAAAATAGATATTAGAAAAAAAATATTTTACTAATATTTGGTGCTACCTGGGATAATACAAAACAGAAAACTTTTTTTTTAATTTTATATTATTATTTAGAATGCGATAACAAAATAAATATTTCAAATAGCTAAAATATGCTCTCTGCGTCCAACAATAGTCTCCTAATATCTAGCGGTCTGTGTACGTTATTATATGCTCCCGGTAATATATTTTTGAAGAGCAATTCATAACTGCCGTATAAAAAATGCCAAAAACAAAAGAGTTGACAATTAATGAAAAAGTTCAAATTGTAGCCTTGTTTAAAGATCAAAAAAGTTTACGAGAAATTAGTAAGCCCTGTCAAAAGACCACATAGTACTGTTCGGTATATTATTAACAAATTTAAACTTCAAAAAATCATCGAAAATGCTCATCGCCCAGGACATCCAAAGATACTAACCGAACGCGAAGAACGAGCTATAGTAAAAGAAGTTAAAAAAATTCCTAGAACTAGCGCTCTAACGTTAGCTGTTCACGTCGCAGAGAGAAAAGGGAAGACAATTAATCCTGAAACTATAAGAAGAGTGCTTAGAAGAGCTGGCTGTAACGGAAGAGTAGCCCGTAAGAAACCTTTCATCAGTGAAAATAATAGAATAAAACGTTTGAATTTTGCGAAGGAATATGTCAATAAACCTTTAGAATTTTGGAAAAGCATTATTTTTAGCGACGAGTCAAAATATAATATTTTTGCATCCGATGGACGGCATATGATATGGCGGAAGGCAAACACGGAACTTCAAGCACAAAATCTGATTCCTACCATAAAACATTAACGAGGACACGTACTTGTATGGGGTTGTATGTCCTACAATGGGGTAGGAAATTTGCATTTTATTGACCATATTATGGATGCCAAAGCTTATCTAAAAATGTTGCAAGCTAATTTAATGGAAAGTGCTGGAAAATTGAATATAGAAAAAAAGCTTTATCTTTCATCAAGATAACGATTCTAACCACACTGCTGGGATCGTTAAGGAATGGTTCTTATATAAAGGTATTAGAGCCCTTCCCCACCCACCCCAAAGTACAGACATTAACCCGATAGAAAATTGGGGCATATTTTAAATGTACACATCAGAAAATATCATGTCTAAAATGCGCATGAGCTTAGAAAGCATTTGATAGAAGAATGGTCAAAAATTACGCAGGACGAAACGGCAAAATTGGTAATGTCCATGCCCAAGCGCTTGCAAGCTGTTATAGATGCAAATGGAATGCATACTAAATATTAGAATCAAACCAATGTTTTTTTTCTCGTATGCAAATATTTTTGTGAGTTCAAAATTCCGATTTTTTATTAAAATATTAATATTTATATTATCTTTCTTTGTTTTTATTAAAAATAATGCTTTTCTCTTTCGTATTAAAATAAACAGTCGCTTAGTTTTGAATTTCTATAGTTCCTTTTTTTCGGTTAAATGTACTATGTACAAATACTTAAGTGATGCACTGTAGTTTGATAATATTGATTGAAGAAAAGTTCAAGTAGTAAGGGGCGTTAAGTCATACGCCCTTGAAAAGGTCTTGTTACTAACATTTTTTTCCATTTTTTCCAAGTTATGCCTCCTAATATAACTTTTCCATGTGATTGTCACCCCCGATTAGGGGTTGAAACTACGGGGTCGCAGATATGTGTGAAACTTGTCCCCTCGTACATCGAAATTGACCCGTTTTCTTGTTAAATTCAATTCAAGATATTTTAAAAGTTATTCCGGGTGCTGCAAACTTCTCCTGGACCCGTCACCACAAATTGCACTGAACTGGGGGTACGTTTCAATAGCAAAGCTACCATCGTCAGCAGAAACACTGAAATTCTGCTGGTGATGATAGCTTTGCTGTTGAAACGTACGTCCAGTTTAGTGCAGTTTGTGGTGAGGGGTCTAGGAGAAGTTTGCAGTATTACCAGTGCCACAGTTTGGAGTATTTTTATCATTATTCCGAGTGGCTAGTTTTGAAATGAAGGCCCGGTATATTTGTTCTACTGTTTGTGCAATTCCACTAATCGTTGAACGCCTTTTCTGTATCCATTCTGCCTTGAAGATAAGTAATTATTGTTTTCAAAGAAATCTGCAAGTCTGGATGCTATAATCATTTCGACAATTTTGGAAATTGAAATTGTAAAATGCTAACTGGCTGATAATTGTCACATTCATTTCGATCATCCATGGATTCTTGTAAATTGGTGTGATCTTATCCACTTTTAGTAATGTAGGAAATCCTCCTTCCATTACGCATTTGTTAAAAATATATGCAAGCAGCGTACTGAGATCGTCTTTTTGCTGTTGAAGCAGCTCACTAGATATGTCGTACACATCTTTGGTATATTTGGTTTTTATTTGCTTTACTTTGCTTCATACGGCTGTTATTCAGATTTACGCAATGTAAAAATTCCTCATATGAACGGTGGGATGTAATTCCGTTAGCTATACACTCACTATTCTGGCAGAAATGCATATTGCAAGTTTTGTTAGACGTGAGAGTAGAGTAGTTTCACTATTTATAATTCTCCAAATTGTTGTGTTTTGTCTGTATTCGCTATTACTTAATGTTTGGATTCTGTTATTTTCCCTAGATACTCCTTTCCTGGGGGTTGGAAGTACCTACCAGGCGCGTCTCCGAGGTGGTGGATAGGGGAAAGGCCATCTTGTCAGGGTTCGCTCAAGACGAGATGGTTAGTGGCGGCTATAAGTTCGTCCTCTCTGCTTAAAACCGGATCAGGGTGAATGAAGACCGTTGCCGTGAACCACTCCCCCCTCGCCCGAGCTGTCGTGTCGTGGCTATGGGCTTGCATAGGGTTCTACAATGAAGCCAGTTGTTGCTTTCGGCTACCGAAAACCCAACTGTTAAACCAGGTCCCGAAAGGGATGGGGAGTCTTGGCTTAATTGCACGGACCGAGAGGAGACAACCTCAACAAAAACCTAAATCCTAAGGTGGCGGACTAGGCTGGTGGGATGCGTAGCTGGATAGAAGACCAGTCTATTAGTCCAACCTTGGGGCACCTGCCACAACCCCCCCAGCCTTACCCTCTGCATGCGAGGCTCTGGAGGTGGACCTTTTCTTTCCCAGCTACTCATGGGATCAACCATGGAGGAAGGACGTTTATTAGCGGGACGGCACCGCTAATAAACAGGAATTGGAGCAGGATCTCCATAAGAAGCCTTCCACTTCCAAAGTGAGAGTACCTCACAAATAAGGAACAAAGGGAGGAGCAAAACGACTGGAGCAGATTGGGGAACAGGATGGCATCCATCCCCTCTCAAATTGCGTAGCACCGTGCAACTCAAGGGCGTTGCACCTGGGAGCACGTGAAATCGAAGAGGGAAACTCACCTAACCTGGGGCTTTCTGATATCCTACACTTTCTGAAAGGAATAGGATTGGAAGGCCAGTTGTAAAACAGCAAGAACAGGGGACACAATAGATCTTTTAGGTCGCAGTGTAATATCACCCTTGCAATATATACATAGATACTCCTTTTCAAGATTGTAACGATCATATTATTTTGGTCAACACTGTATATAGTGTTATCAAGTGCCTGCATTATATTTTTCAAACATTTGAATGTTCATAGCATTAAAATAACTTAATTTGTATTTAAATAAATTGTAAATTAAGTCTACTGAATTTAGAATATTAAAATTAAAAATAATAATTTCGATATTATAAAATGAATTCCCTTATTAAATTCACTTAGTTTTATTCCAGATTTTTACGTTGTTGTGAACAACAGTTTTTTACATTGAGGATTAACGCCGATGCCTCTACATTGGGATTTGTCCCTTGTCGCTTGTTTTACTTGGCAAAGTAAAGTGCTACAAAAGTGAAGCTTAAAACATCTAGGTAATCACTCAAGATTAATTATATATTTTAAATAAATTTACGTCTTTATCACCTGAAATACATTGCTTTTAAATACCTTATTTTTATATTTTACAAATAGTATATTATTTATTGCTAAGCCACACGGTAATTACTTATTAAGACCTGTAACTTCTTCTTTTTTCGCTTTGCAAATGCTGATCGAGCTGCACGCAATATTATTGAGCAAGTATTATGGTATATACCTCCGTGAAGTGGCTTTGTGGTCAGAAGTAATCCACCATTTTGGCTTGGACCTGATCGTGTTAGAAGGTGATAATTAGACACCGAAAGTACCCACGTTAACTATCGTATCAACGGATTACAAACCGAACAAATTTGATCTATTGGAGGATCGTAACAAGCCACAAACACACATATCGATTAAGGAAGGATTTTGCCAAATTGTTCCTTTCCGAACAATCGTATTATTTACTATTCTTGCTTGCCGTATATAATATTTGTTAATTCATTCGCCATCGTAATATTTATATGGAGATTTTGCTAGTTGCTCTTATTAATTTAAATGATTGACTTTTGTCATCTGGCCATATCATGTCGTACATGTATTATTGATGTTATGTTATTTAAGCTTTGTTTAGTAATTTTATTTGCAAAGTGAATTTCAAGTACTGTTAATCCAATTTAAATATTTATAATTCAGTCCTTTACTGTTGCTTTAATTATTTAGTATTTACCTTACTTTTTATGGTACTTTACTTGATACTGATTATTTACATCTTAGTTTGATAATAGGTCGCTATATTAATTTTTGCGTTTTATCATACGTCCAGGGATACATTTTACTGGGGAACAACAGCTGTTATTCCGTAACCGATACTTATAACCTCATAATAATCATATTGTACTAGTCTTTTCACTAAAATATTCACTAATAATATGGTGCCAATTCAATTATGTATTTAGAGAATCATTTGTACTAAAGGATATTGCGTTCAAAATTTGATTATTCCTGAAGATATTTGAACTAACTGTCGTTTATCTCTTTATATATGTTTTTTCATATCTTTACACATGTTTTATACTAATTACATTTATAAGATTATATTTACTCTATCTATATAAAGAAAAATAGATAGATTACCAACATTGTTTTAATCTATTCATTAAACTTTGATTTAAATTTTTCGGTTTATGAAAAGCTGGCTATACCACGAATTTTTGCTAGACTATCTGGAAACTTCGGCCAATACAAGGTCTCGATATGTTTTTCTCATTTTGCAGAAAGTCCCAAGCATCCAGTAATTTTTTATATCTCATGATTTCTTCATCTATTTTGTATTGTATTTATTCTAATTTTATTTGTAACTACAACTTTGATTTTAGGGAAACAATAATTGAAAATATTCATAAACATACTGCGAAACACTTGATCGGCGCTACAGGAAGATTGCTGAGGTAAGCGAAAGTCGCTGCTAAGCATTTACTTGAAAGCCTTGACATTTTGTGCTCCAATTGTTCTCATCATATTTTTTTTTATTTACAGGATTGCTATTGTTCTGCAAGGGTAGAACATTACTTACGCGAGATGATCAGACAAATGCACATCTATGGTTTACCCGATGACAAGTGAAGTTGAACAGGTATTTGTCAAAATGTAGAGCAAACATCGACTAAAAGGCGTATTAGATGATATATGAGGCCATATATAAACAGTCCACATTCGAATGAAGGCACTCACAACTTTATTCATCTTGTCACAGTGTCAGAGTCATTAGTCAAAACATTTTTTGAAAATGGTGGAGGTGCCGGTGATGATCTTAGTATAAACAAATTGTTGTTTATTTTATTTTAGGGTTAAAATAATTGTTTATCCATCAGTTTTTGTAGGTATGTTTCAGCTCTAGTAGTTATAAAAGCATCGAAATACAAAAAAGGAAAATGGTGTGAGGCTAAAGCTGTTTTTAGACATTTTGTTTGGGAAACAATCTTGTTTATGGTTCTGCATTCTACGTGAAATATATTGTTTAGTTTCACGTAGAAAGCAGAACCATAAACAAGATTGTTTCCCAAACAAAATGTGTAATAGCATAAAAACAGCTTTAGCCTCACACCATTTCGATTTGAACCACGTTTTTGATTTTGATGGAGTTAAGATTTTACATTCTGAGAGTAATTTGCAGAAACGATTATTTTTAGAAAAAAATTACATTTGTTCCGAGAAGAATGGTGTTAACGTTAGGGATGACGAGCACGAATGAACATTTGGCTTATACCAATATCATTACAAATATGTTTTGTTCGTTGTGATTGATTTGCAATTTCTTGTATTTTACCTTTTGACTGTTGTTTTAATAATTTAATTAATCTAGGTGTATTGTCTATATAATTTTGATTTCCACTGTACATTTTAATATGTAGTTTTGTGTATTCGTGTTTTGTATTTTCATAGCGCGTTTTTACCTATACACTTTGCAGTTAAATATTTTGTCACATTGTAACGTTATCGCTTACATTAGAAAATTTAAATTCTTAAATTCGACTTGAAAAAACATCTCTCAAAAGGAGAACGTATACTCGTATAACTAGGAATTAAATATTATGTTATTGTTACAATATGATTTTGTATATGTCGGTACTTTTATAACTACCCCAGTGACCAACTATATTTATTTCATATTTTATAAATATTTAAAAAATATTAAATCTTTCTTGAATATTAGTTGTATTAATATAATATGCATAAAATATATTATAGAAAATATATTAGGAAAACATTTAAAAAATATATATGTTATGTAGCATTAATAATATTTTATTGCAAATGTTTTCTCAATATATTTTTCATAACTCTGCAAGAATATTTTGCTTTGTATTTCTGTAAATATTTATTTCATATAAAAAAAAGATTGAATTTTTGCTTTTGTACATTTGGTGCGTAGGACGCATAATATAAAATGGGTAAAATTTGCATACATATTAAGTAGGTATGTACTATTTTATAATGATAGTTTAAAGATTAAATTAGATAATATATATCTAATATGATTTAATTAGTATCTAAGTTGAGCGCTGTAACTTTTCTATTAATATATCTGCGTTTTGTATTATATTATTTGTAATATTTGTAAGTTGCGAACGTCAACACAATACCTCTATTCATTACGGTGCCGGTGTTATATGATTTAGTATTGTTTATGCGTCTATGGATTAGGTACATAGAATGTATACGCGCACGTGCGTATCATCAACGTTTTCATTCGTTTGTCCGTTACATGTTGTAGTTTATAATAGTATACGATTAGGGCAGATTAGGGTTAATTGTGTAATTAATTGTTGGGGGGTGTGTTTTAGTTTTTGTGGTGACTACGAGGTAAGCAAAACTTTGAACATGTCATGGCATTTATAAGATAATTGGAATGCTCAATATCGCTATGTACAGAAATCGTTTAATAATATAATTGTAGGAATTTTATGCATCATATATGTACTGCATCTACCAGATAAATTGCTAGTTGATTTGCTTAAGAGATTCATCTCGGTAGATAAGCGTCATAACCTCAAATAGAGGTTAGAATACGTTGTGTTGTTTTATTGTTTGTACGTAGAATGTTTTCAAATATTATGAAATAAAGTCAAAATAAGTATCGTAAGTATTAGAATGTAGCTACCACTCCAATTATTGTAAATGCTCCAAATGTATTAGTAGGTGTTGATAATGTTGTACGATGTTTTATTCATGGTATGATCTAATACAATTGGCATTGTTTTAGAGGCCACAAGGAAACGCCATGAGAGCGCCACTACCGAAGATATGAAAAAAGCCATAGGGTTGTACCTGGCACCACCCAAGGCTAGACTTAAAAATGAGTATTTTTCATTTTTATTGGCTTCTTGCCTTTTAGACAACTCTATGTATGTTTCAACTTTTCGTTATCGACGTTATACATTCTAAATAACCAAGAACAATTTTAGTTCATTTTGACAAATTAAATAGATTACATAAAAAATTTCAATTTTCATATAAATATTTTACAAATATTTTAGAAAAAATATAGCGCTTACATTAATTTTAAAATATGGAATAAATATTTTAATTGAATATTTTATCTATATTTAGAAAAAAATATGAAAAATATATTCCAAAACCTCTCACGAAAAATATTTATAAAATATATTTTTAAAAATATCTATGTAATATTTCTGGCTGTTAGTGAACTAGGGCTGAAACATTTATACAAATAATCCTGAAATTAATTAATGAATAATTATTGTAATTATGCTTTGGCACCTTTATTTACCATTAAGATGAGTTGCGACGTAACCAGTTAAGATTCTTTAAATAAACTAAATTCCAAATTCAATTCATCTGGAAAATTTATTTTATTTAGTTGCATTTCTTGCGAAATGGCTAGCCTTAATATTCTGGTCAGGGACTGTATATGATATAATATTAATTTACATAATCTGTTTAAAATCAAAACAGGATTTGCAGTAACTTATCGAATTTAGGTTCCTAGGTATGTTAAGAGGACTGAGTTCGCTGAAGCCGCAATTTGTCCTTTGCAAAGATAAAGAGACCAGCGACAGGTGGAGCTATTGCAGTTACGATAATGGAGCCACACAATGCTTTGGATTTATGCCTAGGGTCCTTTGTGACAAAGCGTTAGACCCCTACTCTCTACTAGTCCAGTTCTAAATGTTGAACCCTTTTTCGCCGACGCACAACTGATTACAAATTGGTTAACTCCCTTCAGTACCGTACAGAACAGGGCGGGTAGGGCCGCTGTACGATTGGGAGAGAGAGAGAGAGAGAGAGAGAGAGAGAGCTGAAACCGTGTCCTGTTATTTGACCAGAAAATTCGAACATGCCCCCATATTAGTCGGCTGAAAGGTACGGACGCCGTGGATGTTTATTCTAGAGATGTGCCGCGCAACAATATTAAAATTATTAAAGCGGGATAATTAATTTTTGGGCGTACTTATTAAAAGTTTGGCTAAAATAATTTATCCCTTCTCGAAATACCTACTGCTGTGGACACCTTGTATTGGCGAGAGTTTTTTTTTAAGTTGCACAAATGTTCATGTTTACTCCGATTTGCCTTTGTCAATGTTTCGAGCAAATTTTCTCTGAAGCACGCAGCTGTTGTTTATATATATACGACTGTTTAACCTTGTAAGACTTAGTTCTGAGATTGACGCAAGCGTGAGTACTTATAATTCTTATTTGTTAGCTGCCATTTTGTTAATACTTATGTTTTAAAAAAATTGTTTCGCTTAATTTGATTTTATTTCGTCCATCAAGGAACTCGTTTAATAATAATTGTTATTATATTGTTGTGTACACAATTGAGATATAAGATCATTTATTATTTTTGTTCGGGAAGATATATTTAGTTTAAAGAGTTTATTTTTCGTTTTTTTTTTAATTTTTACTGATTTGTAATTATTTATTAATCACCTCCGGTTGGGTGAATAGAAGGATTGTGCTTGTATTTAAGTTTTTCTTTTGTTAATTTACTTGAATTGTCCACGTTTAATTTAGTTTGTTCTAATTTTGAAACCACGTGGATTGATTGATATAAAAAAGGATTATCCTCTTGAATAAATTTGTTTTTTTGCTTTGATATAGGATTTAGCATTGTCCTATTGTAATTTAGAATCTCGAGCAGTTTTTGATTTCGACCAGAACCCTATGTTCACGGTTTCTTTTCTGCAAATTATAATTAAGTTGTTTTTTTTTTTTCTCTATAATAAAATTCTTGATTGTGATTAACGTCATTTTAAATTCTGTTCTTTTATTTTTGATTAAACCTTTTCAATTTTTGGGGTATTAAAGAAAGTCAGATTTCTTTCACCCACAATTTACTTTTCGTGGTTAGATTAAAGTTTTAATTCGCGAGGGTAACTCTGAGTTTAATTGTTCTTTTGCGCCCTTTTAAAAATTTTTCCGTTGAGCTAGCTAATTTAATTTTTCATTAGTACCTACTTTCAGTACACAGCAGTACATTGACTACCTTGCCTAATTTTGTGCAAATCTAATAGTCTTATTGTTGCGGCATGAGGTAATTAGAATCCGTTTTATTTAATAACTTTTATGTTTATTTTAAATTTACACATTTTTTTTTTATTTATTACCAATTTTTAAAATTTTAGTACCACAAAACGGCAAAGAACTGCAATGCCGCAGTCTCAACTTTTCTACATTTATAAGGAATTATAAAATTTTATAAGCTACACTGAGAAAAATGTTCCAAATAAACTGTTTTGCTAAGATTAGTTTATTTACAGAAAGTGAATATTGATTTGTCGTTGTTATTCCTAATTAATTGCTGGAATAAAATGATGCTTTTTGCCAAGAGTTTTCTGTTTTAAATATTGTGATTAATTGGATTCAATAAATTGTTTTATAAGAAAGAAGAATATTATTGGGATAATGATATGGATACCTTCTGGCAAGTAAATACTATACTATTTTCTATTTAGAGAAATAGTACAGCTAATTTAAATAAATGTATATCTATCCTTAGTGAACTGTTCGCTAGAATGTCGTATAGCATCGCATCCCAATCGTAGAATTTCGTAGGGACGCTATCTTTTAGCCAATAACATCATTACCTCTTTCGCGCGTTTCACACCAGTGCCAGTGTCGTTGTAGTCAGGTGGCAATCAGTTGTGATCTGGTTGTGCTTGTGATTTTGTTGTTTGAAATCAATATGGTAGATAGGAAGATAGGATATTCGAATATTGGGGTCTTGCAGACTACTGGTCAGTCTTTCAAAGTAACTAAATAATATGTGTATATATCATAACAAGTTTCAGTCGATTAATCTGCATTAACTTGTATTATGCATTGAATGTGTTCTTGCTTCCTACACAACATTGTCGCAATAACGTAATAGTAAATTAACATCAAAGCAGAGATACTTCACGATAATACGCTATTTATAACTTAATTTTTATTGGTTATATGTGGTTAAAATTGTCAACGTTCGTATCAGCCGTTACATTATTCGGCAATCGTTTCTGAGAAAATGTAATCAGTAAATTCTTTTTATGCTCATAGAACGTCGAAAAGCCCGAGATGTGCCAGTTAATTGTTGCATGTGATACGCCGTTACGCTAGTCATGTTCCCACCTCATCTTGTAATTTGCAATGTGGATTATAAAAAATATATTACTGTATATTAATTTATGTTAGGTACATATTTGAAATTTTAATTTTGTTATAATGCTTTTGTTTAATTAACATTGCATTGTTATTGTTCCTCTATTCAAGAAATAAAACATAAAACAGACCGTCGTGCATTTCATTGTCTCCACCCTTTATACCCACATCGAATACATGGTTTAATTGCCGCAGATAAACGCATATATCTACCATAAGTAAGGAAGTTAGTTGGAGCAATTAATCATTTCAATAGATCCTATTCGTGAGGTTACTTGTTTTAATAATTATTTTCTTTTACAATAACAATACAGTTCATTTACTACAAGCAAACTAGCTACTTGCTATACATTAAACTTTTATTACAGTAACATTAAGTAGTTATTACAAGTAGCCAAGTTAGTTGTTACAAGAATATAGTTCAATTGTTTTAGAACAGTGACCTCATTTCCATTATATAGAAAAGTTAACCTGTAACTAATTAAGCGCTATTCAAGTAAACAAGTTCACTTCTCATAGATAGTAGACTCCAGAAACATGGAAGCTCTTATAATAAGCAATGTGTATATCTGTCCCCTATTTAGGCGAACTTTTTACTTGAGGTTATTAAATATTTAATACCTATTACTAACCATTTTTCTCAGTGTACCAAAGTGGACAGAATGCCCATATCAGTTGCAGATGTTTACAGGTCTTACAGAAAGTCGTATTTTCCTGTAATTTGTCTGATACTCTCGCGACTACGAAGAGACACCCATAATCTATTATATCTAACAACGTAGATATCCCTCCTAGCCAAGGCTCTAAGAGACACTTCATGGGTCCGTATGTGGGATTACTAAGGATTCCAACCTACTCAGGCGCAGTAAGAAAGAAGTTAAAACCATTACTGGGTTGGTAACTGGACACTGTCCCCTGAAAAAGCATCTATACAACACAGGCTGCGCGAAGCGAACCGTGGTTGTAGAAGACTGGTAACTTACAGGAGGAAACGAGCTTTTTACATTTTGTAATCTGCCACATGTGATGAACTGAAGAGAGTACTTAGGCAGAAGTATTTCGGGAGAGATCTATTGGAACCTAGAAGGTTTTCAAGTTTCCACTGGGCAAGATACTGGGTTTTATAGAGAACACCAAGCTGCTCGAGTGGAAATAAGAGAATCAATAGGGATGGTACAATGAGCAAGTGCCCACCCTAACTTGAATGAATGAATGAATGAACGTAGATATTGTTTGTAACTCAGAGTCGGCCTTTAGGCGTGACACGACGCGGAATCTGTCATCTGCAGTTCAGATTCGGCCATCGTGACTGACGCAGATCACATCCGTCGGTCGATTTAGGTTAATACCATAATGTGTTAGCTGTATTTCAAATTAAAAAGCATTCATTTTGAGATTTTATGCTTCATTTAACATTTCCTTGTTTGTCGTGGTGTACAATCATCGGTATATGATACGAACCAAGCGATAATATAAAATATATATTATTCATTTTAATCGAACTTTCCTAACACTATCTGAAAGGCAAGAAACGCTGACCAACTTTATACGGCCTTGCCTCGGGTTTATTAGTAATTAAGTCGTTTTATCTCCTATAAAAAAGGGGGACGACCCCTTTCCCCAAAAGCGAGAACTTCTGCTATAATTTCACGGGTCCGCTGCCCCGAAACACCCCCCTCCCTCTCTCCCCCGCTTTAACCCTGCACCATAAAACTATTAATATTGCCTGCCTGGAGATTTATATGCGAATCTAACAGCACTCACACAAAAAGAATTTTTATACGTCGTTCTGTATGGTTGATGAAACCTTTTGTAATCTCGTTTTTGATTATCACCTTAAATTTTATCCCCCACCAATCATCCTTTGCTGAACTGAGAGGAAATATTCTTTCTCGCGAAGAAATACATAGAGGTATCTTTAAATAAAATATTAATTTCAGATAAGGAGTTATCTGAATTAAATATAATAACTTTTAAGATATTGTCAGTTATAGATTATATCCTCGCTGAAAAAGAAAATAAAAAAGAAATAAAAGATATAAGAGTAATGAGAGGGCCAGAAATAAATACCGATTTATACCATTATATGCTGCTTGGGAAGATCAAGAGGAAGGTAAAGGAAGCAGAAAGAGAAGAAAGTGGAATTCAGAACAATAAGAAGTTATAAATTAAGGGATCCAAAAACAGCTGAAAAATACCAGAGATAGTGTAGAGGATAAAATAATGAAATTGGGGGAAGTAGAAAATAGAAATCTGGAGGAACTTTGGAAAAGTTTTAAACAAATAATATTAGAAACAGCAAAAGAAATGTGTGGAGAAAGGAAAGGTAATAATAAATCAAAACAGGCAGCTTGGTGGAATCAAGATCTCAAAAAAGAAATCAAAATAAAGAAGGATAAATGGAAAGAATATCTAGGAAGCAACACTAAGGTTAAATATGAGTCCTACAAGGAACAAAGGAACAAAGTTAAAAAAATGGTGAAAGAGGCGAAACAGAGAAGTTGGGAGAAGTTTGGCGAAAAAATGGAACTTAATAGAAAAGATAATCAAAAGTTATTTTATAAAGTATTAAAAAATGCTAGGAATGAACCAGGGACGAGACAAGGAAATATATTAGACAAACAAGGGGAACACCTATTGAAAACGTTGGAATTACTGAAATAAATGAAGTTGATCACATGGAACCTATAATAGAAAAGGAAGTAATTGACGCTATAAGGATTTTAAAAAAATTGAAAAGCTCCAGGATATGACATGATAACCTCAGAAATGTTAAAAGCGCTAGGAGAAAATGGAATAGAACTGATATTGAAAATATTCAAGAAGTCATGGGAAGGTGGACAAATACCAAAAGATTGGAATATAGGATTAATAGTACCAATACACAAAAACGGAAATACACGTGATTGCAATAACTACAGAGGACTAACACTATGATTACAGTAACAAAAACATATGAAAGGATTTTGGAAAACAGATTAAGAAAATATACAGAAGCTACAATGGAGGAATCACAAAGCGCATTTAGAAAAGGCAGAAGTATAAACGATCATATATTCACAATAAAGCAGATAATAGAAAAAGTTATACTGAGTCGGACAAAAGCACGTTTTGGCTTCCTAGACCTAGAAAAGGCGTTTGATAGAATTCCTAGAGGAACAGTTTGGAAATATTTACAACAAAGAAAGGTGAATGATAAATTGATTAGAAATATCAAAAATATGTACAATGATAACACTTACTATGTCATAAGTAAAAATAGGAAGTCCGAAATGTTTAACACTAAAGGAGGTCTAAGACAAGGAGGTGTATTAAGCCCACTGCTATTTAATGTATTTATTGATGGAGTATTGAAAGAATGTAAGTCGAAATTAACAAAGTTGAATATAGGATATAGACACTTGGCACCAGTAGACATTACAGAACGCATATTTGCTGACGATTTGGTTATCATGGCTAGTAGCGAAGAAAAACTTCAGAAAAATATAAATGAATGGAATGCGTTCTGAAAAATACAACATGAAATTAACCGAAAAGACGAAGGTAATGATGATAACAGCAGGGAATGAAGAGCAGATAAGAATATATATATTGATGGGGAAAAGATACAACAAGTTTCTGAATATAAATATCTGGGAGTTACAATTGAAACAAATGGAAATCAAGACATAGATATTACCGAACGAATTAATAAAACTGCCAAATTATACCATTCAATGAAGAAAACATTTATATTTAAAAAGAATAAGCTACAAAACTAAGATGACGGTATACAGAACAATATACAGACCTATACTCACCTATGGAAGTGAAACATGGGTTCTCACGATAGACTCAAAAGCAAAATACAAGGATGGAAATGAAATATTTGAGAGGCATTATGGGAATAACACGTAGGGACAGAATCAGGAACACGGACATAAGGGAAGAACTAGATGTAGAGCCCATTTACAATTATAGAGGAGAAACAACTAAATGTGGGGGCATGTACAGAGAATGGAGGCAGACAGGCAAGCGAGAAAGTAATAGAGGCGAGGATTATGATGAAAGGGGACCAGGAAGACCAAGGATAACGTGGGATAAGTGGTAGCAGGGAATGCTGAGAAGAGGACAAACGGTGATAAAGCAGAAAAATAGCGGGAAATAGAAAGAATGGAAGGACTTTGTACTTAGACTTAAAATCAAACACACATGTAGCAAAAGAATATAATTTAATTTTATTATTACCTCTACACCGAAAGGTAAAAGAGGCATGTGATTATATATAACTTTTAAGGTTAATGGTACTGCTTCCTTTGAAGTCATAAAGACATTTCTCTATTTTTTTTTTAATCATCTAAATAAATTACTTTGACAGCAGAAAAATATTTGTTTAAATATGTTATATCCAAACCAATCTGCTTACAAAAAACTATTTATTCCATACAAAGTTAGCATAGGGCATTTCAAGCTATAAGAATCACTTTTAACGTCTGTAATGGTTTTATTGCACTTCATGTGACGATAATTGCCCCTCATCGTTTAGAGGGTATGGTTTAACTGCTAGCATATGAATCCAGAAGCCGTATTGACTATGAATCATGGCCCTATAAGGTAACAGTAAAATGTCAAAAATTGTAAACAATGTCCATACAACAGGAGCCAATACTTATACGTACACCGTATTTCATAAATCATCGTTTGTAACCTTATGATCTCGCAAATAGGTGTGTGTGTCTGAATTGTATTGCAAATTTATAATTACTAACTATACTGTAGATTTAGTCAGATTTCCATTAATTTTAATGTTGGCTGGATGTTACATTAAAATATGTTGATTTCACAATTATTAATCACAAATATCTGCTTAACTAAAGTGGCATTTAGGACCAATTTAATAATCAAAACGTTATAAGTAATGAAGGATTAGCTTTAATGATCCATAACTGACATATTAAATATAATTATTAATGATAATTGATTAACTAAAATAATTTTATTGTTTATCACAAACAATTTGTAGTTAAAATTACGTTTTTCATATTGTCTCATAGATCCATAATTTATAGTGAATGTCAATACGTTCCCCGAATTTATATACTGTAAACAGGTAAACCTTTAAGGGGAGATTTACATATATATATTGGAAAAGACCAAGAACTTTGAGCTTTTTTTCAGACAAAGGAAAAGATATACGAAATACGGCTTTTTGTTAATAAATATATTAAAACTTGAATATTAAAAAAAATATTTTTTTTATGACAAGACCACTATTTGTATCTAGGTAGCAGTATGCATAGAAAACACGGTCAAACTGCGTAAACTCTAGCATACGCAAAAGTGATCCGAAATTGAAAATAAAAAGAACAGTTAGAAATATATTAAATTTGTTGAGGTTATACCTAAATTTAACAAATAAGTCGAAAGCAAACAATGTGGCAAGTACTGGACTTTAATTTGATTATTTTCTTTCTTTTTTATGTGTATGACTGGATATAAAAATGTGGAATATTGAATTTTTAGTGTATATAGGTATAACTCCAATAAAACTGTTTACATTAAGAAAAAAAGATTAAGTTGATATATTGAACTTGAAGAACTAGAACTTACGCAGATTTGAAAAATCATGTTTCTAGAAAACACGTTAAAGTTTCGAAGCAAATATTTTTACAAATAGTTCTCCATACACTTAGTCAGCTATTCAGCACCATATATTACCTTCTTCTCTTCATACAACTGTATTTTCAAAATTTGTTGCTTCCTTTAGACAGCACAGCGAGTTTTGCAGCGCTGGACATATCTGCTCTGCCCGTTGTATGCGCTGACTATCACAATTGACGACGAAATTTTTGGCATCAAGTCCTACTGCAATTCCAACGCATTCATTATTCGTAATACAGAAAAGTACCTTCATTGAATAAATTTGCGGCATTGTAGGTAGCAAGTTGAATTGTTTGTGATCGCAGTATAAATCTTTTAGAGCTAGTTTCTACACACATGAATTAAACGAGTCGTTTCAGTTTTTGGCAATTTTTTCCAATGCATCTTTGCAATAATCACTGTAGAAAAATTCATAAATCGGCTAATAGCATGTTGATTTTTGCAAAAGGGTCATGTTTGAATGAAGCAAGCTAACCTTGGCTTCTGCAACGCGCCACTTAACAGGCTGTCTACACCTTTTGGACAATAAATATGTGTGGATCCGCGTCGGTTGAACATTTATAAAGAAATGTAGCCCAAATAGCTGCTTCATTTTTTATGCAGGATCTGATGTTGTCTAATTGCCAGTCAGCTCTAGTTCCAATTGGCGCAGTTTTGACATGCTCTAAGCAAGCATATCTGTAACTTTCTTCCTGTATTTTCCAATTAAAGTAGCTCTACCAAATAACGTAGAAAAACCTAGTTTTTTTTTTAATGAGCCGTGTCCAGATACTGTACAGACGTAGTGGCTCATTTCCTACTTTAATACTTTCTTCTTCTTCCTTCACGGCTTTCTTTTGAACTCAAAAACGGCTTTCGACGCAATATGAAAATTATCGACAAAACCATAGTAAATAGAGCTACTGGAGAACTACTCGAACACTTTTTTAAATAAATTGGGCATCTTAATTAAAGGTTATCTATATTTTTTTTCCAACTTCACGCCAAACACTGAATTAGAAAAAGTAATCGCAGAAATGTACAATGCGACAAATACAGCCGCGACATAAATGGTGAACCTTAGTAATTCTAGGAAATACGGTTCCTGAAACTGTATTTGTTTGTTATCTTTAATGGCTTTTCTAAGAAATTTAGTGTAAGTAAGTGCATCTGCAATAAAGTGATACATTTTATGGCAGTTTTCTAAAGCGTGAGAAAGTGTGTTTTAAGTAAAAGAAATATTAGACTAGTTTCTTCAAATGTGCGTTTTATTTCGGATCTAATTGTTTCGTATTATTGTAATATAAATAGCTACTCTGTCGTTTATTTGTGACCCCGACTGTAGTGACATTTATAATCATTAAAGACAACTATACATATACTAATAAACAATAAGTATAGTATTTCGACCCGAGTAGCCCGAGTCGAATATGGTATTGCATCTAATATGCTCCGTTTGTGTTCGGTACACCCGCTCTTTTAATAAGCCGTAGCGGCTTAAACAATGCGAATATTACGAAACCGCTTTAACCATGTATTTTAGATATTTGGAGCTTTCAAAAAATGCAAAAAACCAAAAATCAATTTTCCCAGTCAAATATATGTCAACCTCCCCTTAAATGAGGGGTGCTAAAGCCTTAACGTTAACCTAAAGTAGCACTAGATTTACGTCAAAATTGTATTCATTATCGGTTTGGATTCGGATTATTTAATTTAAAAATTAATGAGATTCTATTCTGTTATTTTTCTCTCTAGGAGTGGAAGAAATACAATACGATGACGCAATTGTTACCATTTATATGAAGATACATACATAGATATGGGAGTATATCATTACAATCATTAATTTTGTAAAGGATATATCAATAGCGCTTCGGCACCGAAGGAAATTGAGAACATCACACACGCAAATGAATACAAAATATAACTTTCGTTATTTATCAAATATCCTTCGATTAATGTCTGCTGGAGCAAGAAATTCATATTCAAGACAGATGTTTAAATCATTAAATTATAGTTAATCTATCTTT
This sequence comes from Protaetia brevitarsis, assembly GCA_004143645.1. Taxonomy (NCBI): domain Eukaryota; kingdom Metazoa; phylum Arthropoda; class Insecta; order Coleoptera; family Scarabaeidae; genus Protaetia; species Protaetia brevitarsis. Next base: position 4,117,219 of record RXPK01000234.1, on the reverse strand, counting down.
TATGAAATATTTTCCTCAATAGAAAGTAATATCCCCCTAACAGGAAAAAAACGAAATGAAGGCAATCATATTATTTTGTTACTTCTATGTATTGTGTTTTGTCTTTAGATTGAAAGAAAATTTTAATAAAAACATAATTTGAATACCAGATAGCTACTCAGCTAAAGCATACCACTATAATGTATAAAAAAAAGTTTGGAATATGACGGCTGTCAATTTTTTTTTACTAAACTTCCTTTTAATGTATTTTTAATTTAAAGTATCAGTAAGGCGTTTTCTTTAAATTTAAAGTGTTTAAAGTTATTAATTTTATAAATCGTTTTTAAGATAAACTGTTAATTTACGCCAGAATCTTGGTGTTGTATGCAATTGTACGTATTTATATTTGTATTTCTGTCTATAAATTCTTTTACGCAGGTATTGTTTGGTTTGACCAATATTATAACTACTATCTTTCCAATTACATGAATTTTGTTAAAGTGCTCAATTTTATATTTTGTTTGTGTGAATAGTTGGTTTATTATATCATCAAATCAGCATGGATATTTAAATAATAAATCATCACTACTGCATTTGTCAATATTATGGAGAGTATTCTTTTTAACTTAAACGAACGGTTGCACACCAAGATTATATTAAATTTTTTACACCAACCTAACACACAATTTGCTCCAATTAAAGAATTATTTACCGCAATATTTACTGATAAAGCGCAATAATAAACACAACAAGGTTAGATGACAACTAGAAAGTTTTGCGTCGGTGAAAAAGTGCCGTTTCAAAATATATTCCTCGGGACGCAACGGCAAAATAAAAACTAGGAAAAAGGGACAATAGAACATACCGTAATGGGCAGTAAAAGTTCATGAGTTTCATTTCCATTCCACAGCCTCGACTCGTTGGGCAGCAGTGGCAAATTGCAGCCCAGGCCGGCTAGTTTTTCTTCCAACTGGGACGGTGCCCTGTGTTGTTGCGCAACAACGGCGCCGGTAGCTGAATGATTCTCGGCGGTCGGTGGATTGACAACGGTCCATGAAATCGGCTGTTTGACTGGGGAAATCGTAGAATCAATCGGGATGGTGAACGGAGCTTCGGTATTGATAGAAGTATCAGTGTTGACGGTGATAATTGGAAGTGCTTCTTGAGAACTTGATATTAGGGTGACATTTTCTTTCGGAGTTATTACGGAAGCGGTCAGACAATGAGTTTGGAGCGCAATTAAGAGGAAAATCGGAATATTCATGGTTTCTGTTACAGATTCGTAACGACGAGTTTAAATAAGAGGAAAATTCTGGAGTATATATCTGAAATAAAAGAAAAAATATATAATTTAAACGTTTATACAACTACAAAGCACAGTGGTCAAAATTAATGATTTATCCAAGCAAAAAGTCGAATTTCTAATACACATTTTATTTCTTTACCCCCTTAAATGCTATTTTGCATAAATTTTCTGTTAACAATAGCCAGTCTGCCTTTAAAACCACTAACATTGGAGTTCCTCAAGGTACAGTCGTCGGGCCAACATTGTTTCTAATATTATCTGGACAAAATTAAACGCGCCACTTTATTAAACTTAAATAATTTCATTTTTTAGAATAAAATTAAACTGAATTACAAAGAAAACTTACAAACTGGCTTTATACAATCGTTTTAAGAAGAAGTGACCATATTTTATCATTACCCCAGTGACCAACTATATTTATTTCATATTTTATAAATATTTAAAAAATATTAAATCTTTCTTGAATATTAGTTATATTAATATAATATGCATAAAATATATTAGGAAAACATTTAAAAAATATATATGTTATGTAGCATTAATAATATTTTATTGCAAATGTTTTCTCAATATATTTTTCATAACTCTACAAGAATATTTTGCTAAATATTTATTTCATATAAAAAAAAAGATTGAATTTTTGCTTTTGTATAATAATATAATAATATAATAATATAAAATGGGTAAAATATGTATACGTATTAAGTAGGTATGTACCTATTTAAAATGATAGTTTAAAGATTAAATTTAGATAATATATATCTAATATGATTTAATTAGTATCTAAGTTGAGCGCTGTAACTTTTCTATTAATATATCTGCGTTTTGTATTATATTATTGTAATATTTGTAAGTTGCGAACGTCAACACAACACCTCTATTCATTACGGTGCCGGTGTTATATGATTTAGTATTGTTTATGCGTCTATGAATAAGGTACATAGAATGCATACGCGCACGTGCGTACAAATAATAAAACAACACAACGTATTCTAACCTGTATTTGAGGTTATGACGCTTATCTACCGAGATGAATCTCTTAAGCAAATCAACTAGCAATTTATCTGGTAGATGCAGTACATATATGATGCATAAAATGCTTACAATATATTATTAAACGATTCTGTACATAGCGATATTGAGCATTCCAATTATCTATAAATGCCATGACATGTTCAAAGTTTTGCTTACCTCGTAGTCACCAAAAAACTAAAACACACCCCGCAACAATTAATTACCAGTTAACCCTAAATCTGCCCAATCGTATACTATTATAAACTATAACATGTAACGGACAAACGAATGAAAACGAAAATGTTTTCAAATATTATGAAATAAGGTAAAAATAAGTATCGTAAGTATTAGAATGTAGCTATCAGTCCAATTATTGTAAATGCTCCAAATGTATTAGTAGGTGTTGATAATGTTGTACGATGTTTTATTCATGGTATGATTAATACTATTGGATTGGTTTTAGAGGCACAAGAAACGCCATGAGAGCGCCACTACCGAAGATATGAAAAAAGCCATAGGGTTGTACCTGGCACCAGCCAAGGCTAGACTTAAAAATGAGTATTTTTCATTTTTATTGGCTTATTCAAATAAAATGATAATAAATACGTTTGTTTTTTATTTAGAGCACTTCAATTAAAAAATACTGATTAATTTGATAAACCTTCAGTATGCCTTAAAAGATGCCAGAATTATTGATTATTAACGTTTTCATTCGTTTTTCCGTTACATGTTATAGTTTATAATAGTATACGATTGGGGCAGATTAGGGTTAACTGGGTAATTAATTGTTGCGGGTGTGTTTTAGTTTTTGTGGTGACTACGAGGTAAGCAAAACTTTCAACATGTCATGGCATTTATAAGATAATTGGAATGCTCATATCGCTATGTACAGAAATCGTTTAAATAATATAATTGTAGGAATTTTATGCATCATATATGTACTGCATCTACCAGATAAATTGCTAGTTGGATTTGCTTAAGAGATTCATCTCGGTAGATAGCGTCATAACCTCAAATAGAGGTTAGAATACGTTGTTGTATTATTGTTTGTACGTAGAATGTTTTCAAATATTATGAAATAAAAGTAAAATAAGTATCGTAAGTATTAGAATGTAGCTACCACTCCAATATTGTAATGCTCCAAATGTATTAGTAGGTGTTGATATGTTGTACGATGTTTTATTCATGGTATGATCTAATACAGTTGGCATTGTTTTAGAGGCCACAAGGAACGCCATGAGAGCGCCACTACCGAAGATATGAAAAAAAGCATAGGGTTGTACTGGCACCAGCCAAGGCCAGACTTAAAAATGAGTATTTTTTTATTTTATTGGCTTATTCAAATAAAATGATATAAATACATTTGTTTTTTATTTAGAACACTTCAATTAAAAAATAGTGATTAATTTGATAAACCTTCAGTATGCCTTAAAAGATGCCAGAAATATTGATTATTAACTTGTATGGTGAGTGTGTATGTTTCAACTTTTCGTTATCGACGTTATACATTCTAAATAACCAAGAACAATTTTAGTTCATTTTGACAAATTAAATAGATTGCATAAAAAAAATCTTAATTTTCATATAAATAATATTTTACAAATATTTTAGAAAAAATACTGCGCTTACATTAATTTTAAAATGTGGAATAATATTTTAATTGAATATTTTATCTATATTTAGAAAAAAATATGAAAAATATATTCAAAAACCTCTCACGAAAAATATTTATAAAATATATTTTTAAAAATATCTATGTAATATTTCTGGCTGTTAGGGACTTTATAAAATAGTTTAAACGAATTCATAATAACGTTACTAGTTTTGGATTAATAAAACATTGAAAGTGCCTATGTCATTTGTAGTAACACTGTATATAGTCGAACAATATTGGTAAATTACCTCAGTTACATAATTTATCCAACATCATCGAAATAACATTTCTCTCAGTGTAGAAGCAACGTCTCTGGATAAACCTTCGTCTGGAAATGATCAGTCCTTTCGGAGTCTGCTATCAAAAGGCAGGCTCGCAGTCGGATACTTTTAATAATTCAGCATACTTTGGAGTAAGTCTCCATATTTTTTATTACAAGGTGTGTAAGGATAGGGTATAAATTCCCTTTATATGCGGGTCTTGCTTTTGAGCCGTTTTAATACTTAAAATTCAAACGGCGTTCCTGGGTCAGATAGAACGTGGAATTATTTAACACGTCGTCTATCTGGGGATTTAACCGCAAAAAAAAAACACGATTACCCACTTGCCGGCGTCGTTTTAAAGCCGAAACTCCCCGCCGGCGCGGGCGAAGTTGGGAAATAGGAAACAAAACGTTTATTTTCGGGGGAAAGTTACTTTCGGTTTGAAAAATATATGTTCAAATTTGCGAACGTTAAATCCGCGGACTTAGCGGTGCATTAACTGGACCTCTTTAAAGCAAATTAGGCTCTGGGCTGGGTTAACACTTTTTAACTAATTCAAATTTGATACGATCAAAGCACTGACCCATCTGGCGGCGGAAACTGGGTCGTTTGTTCCGCAGGATAACAGGGGTAGTAATTTTCACGATTTTGTATTGACGTCAGCTCTAGATATATAATCTCATAATAATAATAATGGTAATAGCTCTTTATTTCAAACTATGAAACATACAAAATAAAGTCAACAAGAGACAAATAGCCATGACCTAAAACTATGTTTTACTTATTAGAATGTAAGAATATTGTTAATGATAACTTAAGATATAGACTAACTGTATCAAATCCAGTGTTATCAATTAGCGAAAGAGGCGGTGTCTAGGGGAGATAGCTTGATCATTAGATTTGGGCTAATTTCGGCTGGTGTAGTTAAAAAAGCGTTTAGGGATAAACTTGATAATGATTGGCTGAGTAGGTGGGATAATACCTTAAATGGGAGGTGGACTAGGAAATTTATCGGTAGCGTTACCGTTTTAGGGAAATGAGGGTTAATTTATCGTATCAGGCGGTAGAATTAATAACAGGTCACGTAATTTTAAATCATTTTTATGTAGAATTGGGAGGGTTAATGATTCGCTTTGTGAGTGTGGTGGGGTAGATACAGCGGGGCATGTCTTATTTGAATGTCCACTCACTGATGAGTGGCGGTCGCGTACGGAGGTTAGGGCATTAGCTAGGGGGTTAAATTGGCCGCGACGCGAAACAGATATTAGAGATAATGAGTCGATCGAATGATGGGAATTTTTTAGTAATGTTGCTAAAGAACTAGATAGGCTACGGCATGATATTTAGATAGTTAGTAGGGTAGCACGCTTATAAATGAATATTTTATGCTCTTTAGTGGTCGGAATTGGTGTTAAACTATAAATATTTATTTAATTACTCTTGGTTAGAATAATTAGGATTAAGTTATTATTAAGTATTAGAATAGTTACTGCTGTTGTTTTGTTTGTTTTTAGGTCATCATCTTTCCTGTTCACATTCTGAATGCGTGAAAAGGAGCAGCTACGCGAGAACGGCAAAGCTGTCGGAATTTGAGGAGACGTGGAGGCTGTTTCTTCGGCACTCAGAAGGATAATAATAATTTGTGGCTATCAGTAATAAGGTCTGGGACTTCTTCCCAGATCCTCCCAGAGTAAGGTTTTTGCCATGGTTTTCCCTTACTCCGTGGCCATTGATTTTATATAAGTATATTATATATAATCAGTGTCCTTGGCGAATGCTGGGAGATAGCGAAAGTCGTTCCATGGGCGCATTTAATAATAACTGATAGCTGACTGATTTACAGTAGACTCGCGATTATGTGAACTAATCACATTTTACATTTTTTAATCATTTCTCAAAGTAATATTCGTATGGTCGCGAGGCTACTGTATTATATATTTGTTATTAAAATCATAGGGAAGTTATTTAGTTAGAGTAGGATCATTTCAATTGTTATGAACCATATAGTACTTAGAATAGGTAGCCTCGTGTAGTACCTTTTCAGGTGGAGCACGGGGTTAGGATGATTTGTAATAATTTAGTTTTTATAAATAAAGTGTTACCTAGGATGTATTGTTTACCTAAGATACATAAACCAGGGAAGAGCATGAGACCCATTGTCTCCAATATCAATAGTCCAACTTACTTACTGTCCAAATGGCTGTCTGACAAATTCAATCACTTACCTGTGCAACCCCCGATTTAGCCGTTAAAAATTCATACGCGTTCATTGAAATGATTAAAAACATTGAACTTACTGACAATGAAGTTTTAGTTTCATTTGATGTGAGCTCACTGTTTCCCAGCGTCCCCGTTGATATCACTTTGACTTATTTAAAAGATTTCTTGAAAGGTAATCAGTTGGGCAGTAATGAAGTTGATAGTTTCATTTATTTGGCGAAGCTCTGCATGAAACAAAATTTCTTTCAAATCAACGGTACCTTTTACCAACAAACTGAAGGAGCAGCAATGGGTAACGGCTTATCTCCCTTCATAGCTAACCTTTTTATAGGAAAATTTGAAACCGATCTTCAGAATACTTTGGCATATTTTCCACAGGTTTGGCTTAGATACGTCGATGACATTTTTTGTATTTTTGATACTAGTAAGTGCTCAATTAGTGATTTTCTTGAACAGCTAAATTCGAAATTTCCTTCCATGAAGTTTACCCATGAAGAGGAAACAAACAATAGGATTGCTTTTCTCGATGTGTTAGTAATAAGAAATAAAAATAAATTAGAAATAGGCATATATAGAAAGCCCACTACTAATAACAGAAATATATCAGAAGATTCAAACCATTCACGGAAAAACAAACTAGCAGCTATTAACTTTTTGGTACATCGCTTACTTAATTTCCCTCTATCTACAGAGCGATATAATAAAGAACTTAAAGAAATTATGAAAATTGCTGCATTTAACGGATTCTCAGAAGAAATTGTATATAATACCATTAGAAAACATAAAAACAAAATAAGAATTAAAAATGTGAGTACTTTAGAAATTAGTGACAGGAAAAATAAGAAATATGTTAAATTACCATTTTATCCAAGTTACACGAAAGGTCTACAAAAAAATTTCTCTAAATTCAATCTGGACATAATTACTACTTCAAATAATAGTCTAAAAATATTTTAGGTAACCCTAAAGATCAAGTAGTTAATTTGGACAAATCAGGTATTTATAAAATATCTTGTAAAGATTGTGATCATGTATATATTGGGCAAACTAATAGATCAATTAAAACGCGTTACAAGGAGCATTTGGCTCATCTTAAATTTAGAAGGTTTGACAAATCTAGTGTAGCCCTACATATGCTTGAAGAAAACCATAAAGTAAACAACTATGTGCAATTAAATTGTTATGAGGGTATGGAAATATATAAAAACAAAAATATTTTAATGAATTCAGATTTAGGACCCTTAAATTCTTGTCTCTACGATTTATTAAGTACAAGTAGTAGATTAGACGGAGTTAGGATTAGTGACTAGTTAAGCATGACGGCAGTCAATCATGACCGTGATCATTGTACCATGACCTTTTTTAGGTATAAATTAGAGTAGTTTTAGTGTAGTTATTTACTTCAGTGTTTCTGCTGATGATGATAGCTTTGCTATCGAAACGTACGTCCAGTTTAGTGCAGTTTGTGGTGAAGAGTTTAGGAGAAGTTTATAGTATTTACTTGTTTAAAAGTAAAATTACAAAAATAAATCAGTATTTCTGTTTTCTTTTTCTAACAAAAATGAAAATATCGTCGAAAAATAAAAATGTAAAATAAAATAAATAAAAAATAAAAAAATAAATAAATAAAAATGTTCTGGTAGAGTGAATTTAATTAGCATTTAATGTATGCCCGTTGCCTCCCCACTTTGGCGATTAATTCACAAAAATCAAGAGCCACCGTATGCAATCAGGTAACTGTTGTGATAACAGCTCCTAAGAAATATTTATCTGTATAATATAAAGTAATACGTAAATATTTCATAACTATGTCTGCCACGTAGAAAACTTATATCGAGTATGGAAAGTTAGTGTAGTGAAATAAGAGAACCGCCATCTTCACAGCAATTTCTGTACTGCTAGAATATGTTTAACGTATTTGCTACTATAGGCCAGAAAACTTTGCTATTATATGTTTAGAATATCGTGACGTGATGATTTACGGTTTTGTAATACAATATTCACGTAAATCTACACACACAAAAATCTATTATCTGAATATTTTTATTTATTCAGAAATCGGAACTTATACTATATTTAAATGAACTACATCTTGTTGGTTAGAACATAAGAATAAATTCTCTGAAAACACATTATACTCTTAAAACAAATAGTACACTGTTGAAAATTTTGTCACTTTTTTGACTAATCTAATAGTCAGGAGAAGTCCACACCCTTTTTGTATTATTTTGTCGAGAACTATACGAGTTTAAATTTGACGAGCAAAGATAGTCAAGTATTGTTTATTGCTAAGGGGTTATTTTATCCAAACTGACACGTGGAATTATAAAATACTTCTAGTCACATTTTATTTGATCTAGACTAGACAAATTTACTAGCTGTTTAACTAAATGAATGCGATCTATTGATTGATTTAACACCCTTTTCTAAAAACGCCGTTTTTTTTTTAAATGCAAACTCTTATTTCTTAGTGCTATAATATTCTCCCTTTAAGACGTTTTCTCAATTATAAATATGCAGAACTACTCATTCAAAAGTTTTGGTTTCAACTAATCGTGGCAATTTTCAAATGATTTTAATTTAATTACGTAAATAGATGTTCGCAATACATCTTTAAGATGTTGAATTTTCTTATGCACACTGGAATTAACGTTTAATAACACAAGGTTACACTTTGCAGGTCAATACACGTTTGGTGGTTTGTTTGTATATGTTAATACGTAGAAACAAACCCGAAAACAGATACACATGCAATGCACGTGGTGCGTATAATGCAATACTGTATTAGATTAGGTGGGGTTTCTATATTTCTATCCGAAGGAAAAATTTTGATTGGTTGACGCTTCTGAATGTCTAGAAAAATAGTAAATCCTCATATCTGAACAAAGAATTCACACGAAATTCTAGTAATTTCTGTTGTATTAAACACACGTAGTCAACTCGTCTGGCAAAGTTTGTAAAAATCAACACTAAAATATTTGACTAGCGCAAAATTAACGCCAACACCGTAATATTTTCAACAGTGTATAAATATTTGCATTTAAGTATAGTTCCTCCAAATGAACATTGTTATTGTTGTAAGGAATAAATCTATGTAATCATAGTGAGAAAGTCTGTAGATTCAAAATAAAAGCCCTTATACGTTTGGTATAATGAATTACTATATACAATTATTAAATGTTTTGTACTGAAAACATGAAATATGAAATTGAAATTACCATAATATTGAAACATTTAAAACGAATTTTACCCAACCATTTATTGCACTAAAACTTATCTGTCATTGGTTACCTCTTTTTTAGGAGGGTTTAGAGGGTTTTGCATATACATACGCTTTATTTGGCGTCACTTTTTTTTTGAATGACCAGCGAACAGTGTTGTTGGTTGTGAGTGTAAGTAAATCTAAACGGATATCCCAACCGTTTCACAGCTACTTAGAGAATGGGGTGGAGTAGGGCTGATGCACAGATGCTACCATTAAAATATTCGAAGGTAAGTACGTCGTGTTATCTAATATTAAAGGATTACTGGTTTAAAAAGCTTTGAAATAATACTTAGAGTCAGCGCTAGTGTGCCGATAATATATGAACATGATAAGTGTGTACATTTACAAACGTATGTAGGTATTTACTAGTTATTAGTTTTCAGTAGGTAATACTAGCAAATTATTATACTGATTGAAAATATATCAGTAACCAACGCCAACTAGATACCAGGCGCAGGCATTGAGTGGGAAGTATACCGAGAACATCGGTCGCAACGACGGATACGCATAACATCTACACCTCTACGCATCAATATCCCGTGCGCACTCCTGGAGTACCCCGATACGCTACCTTCTTTTAAACCTTGTAAAACCATAAAGTATGACAGTAAATTTATTTAATTACATAATATTTCTTTATTTATTAATTTTCCCTTACCGAGGTTTTTTGCTGTTACAGGCACAAAATTAGTAGGTAGTTGAATGGTAGAAATGCTTAGATTAAACAGGTAAGTATTATCAGTTCAATATACTTATATTTTGCAAGCAAATAAGAGCAATATTTCAAATAATACTTTTATATACTTCTATCAAATGTACATAAATTATTAAGGCATAAATATGATACTTTCCAGTTGAGAAAATCTATTTATTCAAATCTAAAATAATTATTTTTGTGGTGAAAATATTATATGTTCATAGTATGATTTTAGTATATTGATTACATTTGAACTAAAAAATTGTTTCGTCTAACAAATTGACGGGTTTGGAAACCTAAAACAAACAAATTTTATTCTCAAAATAGATCTTTTTGCTTATATAGGAAGTTATGTGTTATATTCAATGTGATGCATTTATATTCTAATTAAGTAATTATTTTTTTGTGTGTATTAACAAAATTATTGCTTTTTGAATGTATTAATGCATATTAAATAAAAAAATATGAAATTCTATAAAAATTTCCACCAATGTTGGGGCATTAATATTGTCGTTACTCATATCAACAAACAAGCCCTCAAACTTAAAATTAAAATTTATTTTAGAAACCTGCGTAATATATATACCAAAAGAATTAATTTTCCTCATATTAAAAAGTACGTCGAAGCCGGAAAGTGGTCGAGATTTTTTGATTTATAAAATGCGACGGGAGAAAATCGCGATACGACTGTTCTCTCGAATTTAATACACCGATTTATCGTTTCCCCTTTCGTAAACAGATTCCATAAGAAAATATTGAAGGGATTCGAGCATTCGATGGTAATGGCACCGAGCAATAGCACGAATGCTACAGTATGCTGCTTACGTGGGTTGTACATATAAATTTTGCGTATTAGATATTCCAATATGATAATATATAGGTATAGGATGTCGAAACTGACTCAGTACCGCTTGGAGGGAGCATAGAAGATGGTATAAGCGAGAAGGCGCGACGCCGCAGGCACTTTCTTTAATGTCAGTTGGAAAATAGCACAGTCACTTTGCTTTCCAGCTGTCGCAGGTTATAATAATATTTTGGCAAAAAAAAAACTTGTCACAAACAAAATACCGCCCTGTTAGAAAATTGATTTTCTGATAGAGGTAGGTAGGGCATTCTTTTCTTGTTATTGTCCGGATGGTTGTATATTAAAATCGTTTCTAAATCCCTAAAAGCAAAGACGCATATTTGCCTGTGGTATTTTAAAAATTCACATCGATCACGTTTGATGTTGTAGGTAAGTGAAACTTTGTTCTCATTCCCCTGAAAGGTTATGATAAAATATTCTTTTGACGCGGAGATCGCTAATGGGCAATAATGATTGTAAATTCCTAGAGGGAATATCGGATATAACTTTGCAATTAGTTATAAATAATAAACAAGGAGAACTCCGAAAGAATCTTCCGCTTTGTATTACATGAAAAGAAATATAATTCTACTGAGTCGTAGGGCCTTCTCACTAATTACGATAGCCTGCTTGACTATGACAGCGCCCAAGCAATCCGAGTGCCACTCACGGATGCTGCCAGCTTCGCCCTTATGAGTCATCTATATGCATATACATACGCGTTTAATCTGTCAAATTATGCGTCTAAAATTATCTTCACCCATTCAGTTTTGCCGTTAATGAGAACACACGCTAAGCACCTTTGTAAATTGGCTGCTATATAATTAATTTTACTGACGCAAATAGCCCTTCAAATAGTTCTTCAAATGTGTGCTAGTAACTCCACACTTCAGTCCAATTTATAGTAAAATTTAAAAGTGATTCTAATACATGTATGTTTTTGTAGCGGTTGTTGCTTGTTTTCCGCTTGGAAAGATTTTGTTCAAGGAGTAAATTTGTGGTTTCTATCACAAATTATGTTTCTTTTGGTCTAAGCAGGCGATTGTTTTGATTATTGATCCTTTATTCGAAGTACATGACAATACACTCTAAAAAATGGTGGTAAATTTACCTCACTGGTGTGTGAAAAAACATATGAAATATAAGGTAAAATTACACCAAAAAGAGGGTAAACATCTGATTACCACAAATTAGGTGTAATTTTGCCTGGTAAACCGACTTTGATGGAAAAATACTTCAATAAATTAAGTAATTTTCCCCCACTTGGGGAAATTTGCTTAGTAACAAGAAAAAATAACATATTGCGTGGAATATTACCGCTTTATGTTGGTTAAAATACAATATGGACAATGCAAGTGACGTGAAATTCTGATTTGTAAATACATATTTGTTATTTGATTGGAACACAAAATGTTTAAAAATGTTTTTTTTAACATTGCATTACGTGTTCGTTTGTGCCAGACGAATCGAGGATTCCAGTTACTGATGTTCGTTTGTAAATCTAGTGCTATTTTGAACTGTTCTGAATAGTCTAATCCTGCACTTGCTCTAGAGCAGGGGTCGCCAAACTACGGCCCGCGGGCCAAATCCGGCCCGCTGCGTATTTCAATCCGGCCCGCGCAAGTTGTAAGTACCAAGCGGTTAATTCAGCTATTGCCGATACTTTTTCTCACCCACAATAAGGGTTTACGAAAATTATTGTACCGGGAGGTATCTACATCTACTATTCACCGACTGATAGTCAACTGATGTCGCGGTAAATAAGTCCGGTTAATTCATTGACTATGAACGCTTTCGGCGTACTTCGCAATAATATTTCTAACCTTATTTAGAATTAAATTTGAAATGTTCGTGAATAGATTTGCGATAAAGCTGAAGAAGTGTGCCCAAAGAAGAGGGTTTGTTTTTCTGTTGACCTCTCAGCTCAAGCGACTGTCAAATAATTGAGAATATCACAATACGCTTCTTAATGGAGAAGGCAAAAAATGTCTAGTGGTTTTTGTTAGTTCTTGATGAGCCAACAGTCATTGTTGATACTGCCCAAGTATGTTTGTTTTGTGTAAAGCTTGCAATAAGTCAGTGCACAATTCATCAAACACCTCTACTATTTTGCATTATTGGACAAGTTGTGGCAGTGGTTAACTTTATTGGCTTTTGGCGAGTTAACCATCGCCAGTTCGATGGTGCAATAGTGGAAAAGTTTTATTGAGATTTCAGAGAACTTCAGAGAAATTATTAATATTTTTTTAAATGAGAAAGAATTTCTACAATCGTTCCGTGCATTAATAGTAATTATTGCTTCTGTTTCTTATGCCCTCTCAACTGAACTTTCGTCCCTTCAAATTATTTTAAATAAAAAGATACCAACATTCGTTGAAGCATTACAAAAAAATATGTCGCAATTCATTTCTTGTGATCTACATTGGATTAGAATTCCTAAAAATGGATCCTATTTTACTTCAAAATTTTCTGGTCAGATGTTTTCAAGGTGCCCAAATCTTCACAAGTAGCAGGTATTGAACTACTGAGATGTGTTTCCAAATGCCCTAAAATGGTGGAATCTTATTTTTCTTGGCTTTCTTCATAACACTACTATCGGTTTGTCTTTTTTGTCTTTTTTATTAATAAATTTTTGGTTTATTGCGTAGTACTTGATTGTTTTATCAATTTCTCATTTGCTCTATTTTAGTATCATTTCAATTTTAGTTTCAACATTCTGGTTTCCGAGGATTTTAGCTTTTTCTATGTTTATTGTCATGCCCTTTTCTTCCATGTTTCCTTTCCATATGTTCAAATTTTCTTTGTTTTCACTGTCTTTTATTATTACCACATCGTCTGCAAAAATTCCATTATGTAGCTATTTCAATCCTCTGCAAATTCTTATATCACACAAACACTTTATTAACTTTTTGTTCGCATTTTGCCTCATTTTGCAAAATGCGAACCAGATGAAGATAAACTTTTAATATTTAATATTTACTGTTTGGTTTATATATTGCGTACTTTTCTAGGTACTAGCATATAGAAAACAATGATTATTATAATATTTACTAGCAATAATAATTTATTGTAATGTTATTTATAATCCACCAGGTAAAAATTATTTGACTATTTCGAAAAGTTAATAAATAATAGGAATGATTTAAAATAATACCACTGAAGCCTATAGGGAATGTTGCAGAAAAATATAAGAATATACAGGGTGTTTTTGAAAAAAAAATAAGTTTTGTAAATTTAAGATTCTTTGACAAGTCAGCAATTTTTAAACACCTTGTATGATACGACGGAAACTTTTTGGTACATTGTTTTCGGTTCAATAAAACACAAAGAAACACTTAATAAAAAATATACACGTTAGAGTTTACAACCTGGCCCGCTGAACTTAATTTTCGTTACGATTTGGCCCTGTCCTAAAAAAGTTTGCCGACGGGCAGTTTGAGGGTAATATAGGTTATGGCTATGGTTATGTTAAATTGTGAACATATGATTGTAATATTTTTAAGATTTACTTCGGGCATTATTAGTATAGCCACATAACAGGGAAAGACGTGTACTACTACCATATTGTTCAAGATATAAACAACTTACAAACATAAAACAATCGATCAGCTTGAGGTTAGGATACGTACAAATACTGCATTACAACATTAAATCATGAAATGCTTGTTCTTTTGTATATATTTATTGTAGTTCTGTGCCGTTCAAATTTACCACCGTAATCACGTGACTTCAATTTCAGAGTACTCTAAAGTCACTCCTTTTATGACAAACGAACAAAGCTATTGTGTCGCTTGATCAGTGTTCCCAACTTTTAAGCAAAGAATTTCCACGAGAACTATCAAAATTTCCCTTTTTTTAAACAAAATTCCCACGAATGCGCAAAACCATGGTACAAATCATGGTGCAAGAAAATAAGATATGCACTTGCGCATCTAGGGCTGCGTTCCGAGTCGCGCATAATGCATAGTTTGCGTCTGATGTAACGATACATCGTTCCGATTGAACATGTATGCGTGCATAAAAAGTTTTGCCGCGCAATCAATTTAGACCCTGACAGAGGCTAGAATGGAACATACAACGCATAGGAAAAAAGGTAATGCAGTCTATGCGTAGCATATGCACAACAAGTAAATCGGAACGCTCACAGTTTTCTATGTCTTTCAATACACGCATCGCATAAAATGCGCGTGTGACGTATTTGAGCATTGAGGGCTAAACAGCACTACCAATCCAATAATTTAATAGGTATCACCAATATAAAGAAAAGTAACTCCCATTTTTTTTCAAATATATCCAATTAAAATCAATAAAACTGTATTTTTACCATTTATTTCAATCAAATTTGCATTGAAATAAAATCTTTAGATAATTCACATTTTTAAATGTAATTTTCAATTGAATGCAAAACCATCTTGAAAAAAAATCATTGTAAGCAGCACATTTTTTCATTGAAAAATCCAGCCATAAAAATGTTAATGTTATTGCTTTGCTATGAATGATTTTGTTAATGTAAGGTATTTTTGCCTTCTTTAGCTCTTACCTTCATACTTGTTGGTACTTATACGTACTGAAATTTCACTAATTGTAAGTGGTTCATATTTTTTAATGGCAAATGAAATATCTATTAGTTTGGTACAAACATTATAATGTAGACAATGTTGGAATAAGGAAAATACAGATAAAAAAGAAAGAATTAATCAATGATTGTGAGTGTAGTGTTTTATTTTCCTTTTTTTTTACAAATTTATTTATCAATTCTTTTTATAGATTTGAGATAATGGTTTGTTTTCTTTGCCGTATTTGGTATATATAATTTTTAAAAAAACTTCTTGGGAAGCGGCATTTATTTATTATTTTATATTACTTATATAAAAACGTTTCGATTCATTTACACTACTTTAAGTGTTTTAAACAAAAAAAAAAACGATATACACAACATGAACACATAGACGATAAAATTTGAAAATCTCAAAACTTAAAGTAAAAATTTAAAAATAAAAAAAAATAGCTTGTATACCTAGTAAATACGTCTTATTTTAGGATATCACGTTTCTAAAAAAAAATTAAATTTCCCACGAATACCATCCTATTTCCCTTTTTCCCTTCGACTTCAAAACTTCTCACGAATCGGGAAATTTCCCACGAGTTGGCAACACTGAGCTTGATCAAAAATTAAAACCGTTACTAGAATGCATTACATAGCCGTCGATTATACAACGCGCAAGCGTTTGAGGTACGCAGTTTGAATACAAGTGAGGTATCTAGACTGATAGCTGTAACGTTTAAATGTGAATGTGTTTTTGATTTTGTCTTGCAAATAAAGATTGAGGTAAGTTCATTTTACATTAATTATGTATTGAGATGATTATCATGTACTTAGCTAGGGCAGCACATATAAATAATAGACATATATCTGCGTATGGATATGTAATATGATATACTGGCGACTTAACCTCAATAGCATTTGGCGGTATTGTTGCTACAAGTTACGGTACATTTATTTAAAGTTTTCAATGTGCAAGTGACTCGCGGGAAACTACCATATTAAATTTTTCAATTTAAACAACAAAAAATCTTCGTTTTGAAGGAGTAAATCCTTTTTTGTTTCTCTTTCATTAAACTTTCGGAAATATAAAAAGACCTCCCGTTATTGGAGGCTATGTTTTCGTTGTTAAGTGATAAGGTAAAAGATTAAATAAAGTAAGGAAGCGACTATTTTGGTTTTACTCTAGGATTTAATGAACAAATTATTATATGTAGGTATATTATATGTATATGTAGGTTTCCCCGGTTTCAGATAAAGGGGCGTCGATTCGCAGCACTAATATATACATACACTGTTGAAAATATTACGGTGTTGGCGTTAATTTTGCGCTAGTCAAATATTTTAGTGTTGATTTTTCCAAACTTTGCCAGACGAGTTGACTACGCGTATTTAATAGAACAGAAATTACTAGAATTTCGTGTGAATTCTTTGTTCAGATATGAGGATTGACTATTTTTCTAGACATTCAGAAGCGTCAACCAATCAGAATTTTTCCCTCGGATAGAATATAGAAACCCCACCTATTCTAATACAGTATTGCATTATACGCACCACCTGCATTGCACGTGTATCTATTTTCGGGTTTGTTTCTCCGTATTAACATATCCAAACAAACCACCAAATGTGACTGACTTGCAAAGTGTAACCTCGTGTTATTAAACGTTAATTCCAGAGGGCAAAAAAAATTTCAACATCTTAAAGATGTATTTGGGAACATCTATTTACGCAATTAGTTTAGACTTGAATCAAATAGCATAAACATTCACTTAATTTTATAATGGTTCTCAAAAAATCGTTTTAAAATTGGTACGTTTAGTTGAAACCAAAACTTCTCAAAAAATCTTTTAAAATTGGTACGTTTAGTTGAAACCAAAACTTGTGAATGAGTGGTTTTGCACATTTATAATTGAGAAAACGTCTTAAAGAGAGAATATTATAGCACTAAGAAATAGGAGTTGCATATTAAAAAGACGTTGTATTTAGAAAATGGTGTTAAAACACCCAATAGATCTCATTCATTTAGTTAAACAGCTAGTAAATTTGTCTAGTCTAGATCAAATAAAATGTGACTAGAAGTATGTTATAATTCAGAAAGGCAGAAAGACAGTTATTAGAACAAACAGATTCATTTCGTTCTGCATTACAACAAATGATGGCGGCATATTTTAATTTTAATTTCCAGTACGCAACAGACGCTTCTAACACATTAGAAGTTCTGCAGAGGTTTTTTTTTTTTTAAAATATACCCTGAACAGGACAACAAAAATAAAAAAAAGCGTCCAAATCCAAACTCAAATTGATAAGATTTTTTTAATGTATTTTGTTAGTTAAAATTTATTTTATGGTTACATTCAACTAGATCTTTGTATTATGAATACAACCAATTTTTAGTAACTATTGGCTTTTCTTATCGACCTTTCTCCCAAAATGTTTACTCTTTAAAACATTGTTTATTTTTGCAAAATTTATTGAAATTCTTGTAAACTTTCTGTAATCCAACTAATTAATATATCTTTAAGAAATTATTAAAATTAAATCTAAAGTTATATATGGTATATCTTGAATATTTAAGTGGAGAATCTGCATGAAGTTCTAAATGACATAAACATGTTATTAGATAACTGAAACTTAATATTTCTGGATAATAAAACAACCTAATAATCAATTATTTCTAATTTCTTTGTCGTTACTTCAATCTACACATTAAAAAAAAATTTGGGGTAATTTTACCACATTTTTTTTTAGGGTGTAGTCAAGAAAAGGCCTTTGAGAAATTTGCAAAATATAAAGAGAGTATTTGAAAAAAGACTAATAAGAATACCACACTGTAAAAAAAGTTGCAGTAAAATTACATGTAAAATCGTAAATTTGCTTCATAAGGTAAAATTTCTACCATCTAGTAAATTTCACATGCTGATGTGTTTCTCAAAGATTGTACTGTAAAATTCGTATGTAATATTTATATGACTCTATATTACCGACACTGAAGTAATTTTCATATGTATTTTTATAAGAGGAGCAAGCAAACTTACCTAATCTTTTATAAGCACTTAATAGGTCATACTGAATCGCTCAACCAGGGATCAAGAATGAACACGCTTACGCGAAACCTACGATTGTTTGTGACGTACATGATATCATTGAGTCAATAATAAGTTCGACAAACGAATAGAATTATCTACGCGCACAGATAAATAATCCAATAACCAATCACATTGCGGCGTATGAATTTCGTATTTTCCATGATATCTATAGTTTTACCCGAAAATTCAAGTAAAAATAAATAAATATAAAAGATCCTCATATTTTTACAGCAAAATTAATAGTTCACTAGTAAAATTACTTTTAAACTGCACTAAATACCCCAAAAAAATATCAATTTTACACTTTTAAGTAAATTTTGAGAGTAAATACAAAATTGTACATGTTTTTTCCTGTATTTTCCTTTTGAATTTTTGTTACATCTTAAACTTACATGAAAAAGCTATAAATTTTACCGAAATTTCTTTTTCCATGTTAAATATCCTAGAAAAAACATGTAAAACAAAATTTACATGATTTATTGTGGTAAATTCACAACGTTATTACATGTAACATTCCTGATTTACCATGGTAAAACTACTGTAATTTTTTACAGTGCATAGTGACAACTAGAGAAATTCCAAAGGAAAAAACATTTTATGACCACATATTCATAATTAAACAAGTAGCAGAGAAATTTTGAGGAATACCAATGTGGAAGTATATCAAGTTTTCCTGCACATACAGAGGCTTTTGGTAAACTAGCAAAAAAAGTATGTTGAAAAAAAAATATCAATACAAATTTATGAGCACATATTCACAGTTGAAAATGAAAGCCCGGTATATCAAGCGTTCCCGAAATATTGACGAATTATCAAAATATGAAGTAGAGGAAAACCTAGGGTATAGAAAAACCGGCCTAAAACTTCTAGGAGCCTATAAATCTGAAGGTGTTGTTTCGATTAAACGAAACACCCATAAAGTTTTGAGCGAGATAACTGCTAAACGTTAGAATTTCTAGAGTATCAGGAATGTAGCCGGAGATTTGGGTGAATAAAATATCCCTCCCTACTTCCTATCGCGTTAAATATGCTCCTTTCGACTCCCCGGCTTAAAACGTCATGAACCGTTGTTCATCCATCCGGTCACGTGCTGCCCCAGTCCAAGAATTCGCGCTATCATTGATTTTTTGTTTTAGCCGGTTTAATAAAACTATTTCTGGGCTGATTATGTAAAGGGTGGTGTCGACGATGGGCGAGGCTACGCGCCGTTTCAATTCTATAAACTCGAATCGAAATTGAAAATAGTCGCGTTTATGAAATTCCGCTCCTTAGGTAATACTGCGTCGCCTTCCGTTCTGAGACGTCTTGACATTTGATTATATACATAAGGCTCCGATATTTTCCCCTTAAGCGAAGATATTTACTCGAACTTGGCCTAAGTAAATAAACCCAGGCTCCAGATAATAATGTTTTTCCTAGGATACGTCGCCAAGAGGTCAGGAAAATATACGGATCACAATATAAAAAATCAAATTTCAAGGTTCCGTATTCGGATATGGCACTAAATGTTATTTCTTAGATATTATTTTTATTTGATTTGCAAATACGTTATACAAATTATGCAGCGTAAAATAATCTTTATTTCAACTACGCTACAAAGAAACGTACAAAGATAACGTCTTAATAAGGACAGTGAGGCATTTTGAGGGTGTGTTGAAACCATTACTTCTAAATAAAAACACTATCAGTGTTATTGAAGTAACTAAACAACAACATACAGGGTGTCCCTCCGAACTGGGACATTAGATTTTTTTGAACTTCTAGTAGAAATTTGATTTTGAAACTTACGTGTAGACGTGGCCTACTGTGATCTATTTAATTGAAATATTTCCAACTTTATAGCACTTTCGTTATACAGGGTGTTGATATCAACTTTTTTATTTTAAATGGAATGGTATAATTTTTATCGGTCTAATGAATTTGGCGAGTCATTTACAGCTAGTTTATATGAAGGTTCCATATCCCTAAACACCACCGTTTTTGAGATATTTTTATTTTCGCTAATTTTATGACATTTCCCAGGAAACCATTCGTGATGCAGATGTACTGGCTACATCGATTTTATATATTGACGTACAGGAGATGTAAAATAGAGATGTAAATGCGATAATCTGTTATTTATATGCCTGCGATGTACCTGATACAGAACACAAACTATATAACAATTCTATGTATCTGGTATATAACATATTATATATTAACATGGTGAGGATGTAAAGACAGATACATGAATACGATAATCTATTATTTATATGCCTGCGATGTACCTGATACAGAACACAAATTATATAACACTTCTATGTATTTGGTATATAACATATTAACATGGTGAAGATGTAAGACAGATATATGAATACGATATCTATTATTTATATGCCTGTTATGCAGCTGATATAAAACATCAGGGAACATAAACTATGTAACAATTCTGCGTATGGTACATATTTTTTATCGAAATGTGGCGTCACTAGAGATTTCATACACCCCAAAGCCCGCTCTGCACCTTCTTCAAATTCTTGTCTATGTGGTCTAGGCCTAGAAATAGTCTAGAATATGTGCAACAACGTGTATCAGCTTGTGTGCATCGAATATATCTAGTGATAACTTCCAAGGGTATTGCCAAAATTTCAATTTTCTGCTGTTCATTGAAGGTAAGTGATCAACACAGTTAATTTTGTAGGTTAAGCTGTTTTTGTTCTTGTAAAAGTTTTAACTCATTATATCAGTTGCTAGGTTAGGTTAGTTAGTCACTTTTGCGGTCAAATTTTATTGGTATTTGCTAGGTATATGTAAATATACTACATATTCTTACTTTTTAGATCATAAATTCCAGTACTTTATTAGTTAATACAATGGTCTTTTAATTTTCAGAGACTGTTAAGGTTTTATAACCTATACTACAAACGGTTACTGAAGTCAAATTAGAAGTTTAAAACGAACTCTATAAAATAGGATGGGTATTGTGGAGAAGTAAGAATTTGAAATATTTTAGAAGAAAAATGCTACATACTATTTGGAACACCGATTGACAGTAAATCACAAACCTTACAATTATTCCTCAGTCCTAGCCATCAACAACTAATGGATATAGTATCTGAGTACATCTTCGCAAGACATCTCATAATGTGATCCTTCGCTCCTCGGCCATCAATGCCAATGCCGTCAGTGTGGGCAAAATTTTTTTATACCTTCGAACATGTCTCCATTTTCTCCAAATATATTTTTAAATTATGGTATTCGAATATCATATAATTAATAACCAAAATGGAATTTGAATGTGTAGCTGCAGAATAGCTCAGGCTTTCTGAACAATGATGAACGAGAAACGGTGTACAAAAAATTATGTATGTATGTATTTTTAACTTATATCATTAAAAACTAGTTTCATATAACTTGTGTTATTTTCTATTCATTTTTTTTGTTTGGTTTTAGGTTGAAACTGTGTTCTGCAACTGCTTCTGTCCGACGTATCGTTCTCGCTCGTATGAGATATCTTTGAAGCTGCTACTTATGTTGCGGTTGAACCACAGTTTCAGCTGTACAGCAACATTAGTAGCAATACCTAAAGATGTCTCATTCAAGTGAGGACTAAATGGCGGTCACAGGTATTTGCAGGACACGGTTGCAACCCGGAAACCGAGTCATCGTGTCGATGTAACGTTGATATCGCCAGCATATACCTATTCAATATCGCTGCCATATACCTATTCAATATCGCCGCCATCTACCTATTCAATATCGCCGGCATATAACTCTTCAATATCGCCGGCATATACCTATTCAATATCGCTAGCATACACCTATCATATGCTATATTCTCAGAATGTGTACTTGTTGCGGACATAAGTCTCAACATATAAGGCGCATGAATGTTACTGAGTAAATCACCAGGCTTGCGATGTACATATCTACATCGCAGCGATGTACCTGATACGTAACTTGGTTTGTTGGGTTGCACTCTTTCAAATAAAATCAAATATTTCATGAGATAGCAGATATTTAGTGGTTCTACTAAAGTCGATGTAAATACAAGGACGTATGTACGTGTTACAGCAATAATCACATACATTTTTTTTTCTTTCAAATGGAACATGGTATTTTTTACTACAGCATTGAATGCAGCGCAAAATTCTACATCGATTGATATTAGGGTTTGGTACACCTATTCTTAATAGTTTTTGAATTATTAGTATTTCTTGCAAAAAAATTGCTAAAAATATGCCTAAATTCCAAGTTTCAATAAAATGAGTTTTTCCCTACAAAACACTCTGTACATTATTTGCCTAACCTATCTAAATATTTATGTTTCAGATATCTTTTGTTCACTAGTGTCTTACTAATAGTAATGTCTTTTAGTTATAAAGAACGTACATTAATTATTAGATATTAGTAGGCTATGAGATGTGCTAACAAACAAAAGTGATATCCATTGTTGGTAATTTACCAAATTGCGCAGCGATAAACCTATGCAGTATTAACAAATTATATCTTTTATAGTAAGTCCTAATGCTGTCAACTCTTTCACACATTTTCTTCTAACAAGTTAAATATTGTAAATCGAAAGAAATAAGAAAAACATTGAAAGTTATATATACAAATAACATTTTAGACTTATTCTACATTCATGAACAATGATACCTACACTTATTTGCAATGAATAAAAACCTCAAAAAAATAAAATACAAAGGAAAATTAAAGCAGATATCCTAAATACACCCATAATATTTCAAATATTGTTCACTTACTAGACCAGATAACATAAATCAGGAATCTATTAAAAGTCTTCGAAAATGTCCAATATAAATGTTCTTTCAGAATAATAGTTTCTTAGTTTTTTTTTTAATTTAACTTATTTTCGATGTCTTTAATAAGCAAACAAAAATATTAACATGTAATTTGCTGTCACATAGTAATTATGGCTTATTAATATTTTATAATTACAATTACATAAAATTTGCTAATAATTGGAAAACTTCCAATGATAAATATCTCGGGTATGAAAACCAAACAATGCAAAAAAAGATAACGCATCATTCTAAAAATATACAGAGTGTTTTTAGGAAAAATATATTTTATTTACTCGAAACTTGGAAATTCGTCATATTTTAGGCAATATATGCTAATATCTCAAAAACTATCAAAAATAGATATACCAAACCCTAATGTCAATCGATGTATAATTTTACACTGCATTTAGTGCTGTAGCAAAAAATACCATGTTTCATTTGAAATAAAAAAGTTTTGTTGGTTTAAAGGTATCCACATTGGAGATGTGTTTTCGAACACCCTGTATGTGATTTGGTCATTATTGCTATAACACTTTCTACCTACGTCTTTGCATTTACATCGACATTAGTAGAAACACTAAATATTTGATACCCCATCAGCTATTTAATTTCACTTGAAATAGTGCAAACGTCAAAAAATCAACAAAATTGCAAATATCTCAAAAACGGTTGAGTTCAGGGATAGGGAACCGTCATGTAAACTAATTGCAAATGACTCGATACATTCATTGTATCGATTCCATTTAAAATAAGAAAGTTGATATCAACATCCTGTATACCGAAAGTGTTATAAGGTTGAAAATATTTTCCTTAAATAGACCACAGTGGGCCATGACTACACTGCAAGTTTCAAAATCAAATTCCTGCTAGAAGTTCAAAAAATCTAATGACCCAGTTCGGTGGGACACCCTGTATAAGCTAATTGAAATGTCAGTTTTGACTAAATTGCATAGAAGCCTAATGGCAGCTTTTACTGTTGAATTGTAGATTCTGTTTTTTTTTCTATATTTCTTTTCAGTTCGTCTGCAGGAAACCATTTTCCTGCGCTATTAACTGCCCCTTTTGGATCTCTCAGCTACATCATGGTGATCCTCTGAACATACCAGGAGTGAGGTATCATCTGTGTATAAGCAGATTTCAACCTCCTCTAGACTCGATTGTAAGTCATTTTATATAGATTATGAAGAGGAGTGGTCCGAGAATCGATCCCTGAGGACACCACATCCTATGCTTGCCAGATTCGAAGGAGAGGTGCTCGTCTAATTCCGTAGTATTCTAATTTGTATAGCATAATTCAGGGAGCCGAAAGCTTTCGTCAAATCTATCAGAGTCATTTCTGCACATATGCCGGAGTCAAAAGCTTTATATATTTGCTCTACATTAGTGATATGCCAGTAGTTGTTGAATGTTCCTTCTTGTAACCATGCTGCTTTTGCGATAGGTAGTTATTGCTTTCGAAATAATCTATCGATCTGGATGCAATGGCGGAGTCCAGTATCTTAGAGAGAACTGATGGTAAGATACAGATGAGATGATAGTTATTGCAATTATTATTATCTCCTATTGGTGATACTTTTCCTACTTTTAGTGTTTGGGGGAACACCCCTTGTTCTAGACATTCATTAAAAATGAATGCCAAGGGATTAGTTAGTTCTTTCTGTAATTGTTTTAGTAGGTTAGTTGACATCTCATAAATATCTCTGATGATTGATGTATGATCTCCTCTATTTCATTGGAGTGATGGGTAAACACTGTTATTTTCGTTCTAAAGAGAATTGTAATTTTCAGATGAAAACGTCACATACAAATATATAACACCCACACAATATAAGTTACTTTGTAATTTGTTTGTGGACTAGAACAGAAGTCACATTCCTGAAACCCCGAGAAAATATGAAATTCATAATAATATATTAATATAACAATATAATATATTTATACATATGTAACAATAACACATCACAAACTGAACGTGTGTGGTTTTAACACAAAAGATATATTCATTAATTGAAGATGAACATATAATTTGAACTAATAAACACCCACAGTTATATATCTGAAAGCTTTAGACTCCACATCTCGTGTACGCCAATTATCAAATGAGAAGAGCCCCAGTTGTGGTAAACTGGCATTCAATCGTAGAACACGAAAGCATAACGTATTAACAGAAATGTACTTTGTATTTGCACAAAGGAACAGAATACGTATTGTCGTATTCGTAGAAATACGTGTACCAGAGGTAGAAATTGAAATAACAGATATTTAACTACCCACGCACGCGAATTTCACCACGTAAATATCTGAAATTACAAAATTCGTGAAAGCAACGCTGGATGCTTGGATAAGCAGAAATTAAAATGATTGGTTTCATTTTTCGTTCCACTGTGAATTCTCGCAGCGATTCGATAACTTCGCATTCTTTAAATCGCTTTCATTATCACGCATTGCGAGGTATAGAGGGCGCGTATTCACTAATTACGAACGGCTTTACCATTCCTATTTTTTTTTTAACTTGATTCATATTTCAACCGGTTTAACCCATCATATTGGGACATACGAAATATATTTTATCAGCAAAAATTAGTCGAATCAAACAAACATTTCCAAATGTTATTTTAAACTTTAAAGTCTTGAAGGTTTATTTTTTGGACGATGTAGCTATTTTCAAACAAACAAAAATCCAAATTAAACAAAGCATTTCGACAATTTATTTCTGTCTTCTTCAATTGTATGTAATTATTTAATTACCAGCAATTTTCGAAATAAAAAAGTGTTGTCACTAATTAAGTCAGCAAACATGTTAAAAATTTTGTAAAACAAACAAATAAAACAACATAGAAATAGATATTATTGAGAGAACGTACACTGAAAAAACGATTTTTTCAATAATACCAAATTTTATTTAAGTTAAGTAAATTTTGAATTAAATACAAACCAATAGGTAATTATTAAAGACGTACAAGTTTTAAGTATGACACACACTGCTTGACCGTAATATACAGGGTATTCCACGTAACTGGTTCAATAAAAGTTTATGATGTTCTATTATTTACTTATATTTGAGATTTTGGCACCAGTATCTGTTCGATTGGAACTATAAATGTAAAATACCCTAACCAAAATATCACTTCCGGTTGACCGGAAATGGATATCAACTTTGTTATTTTAAATAGAATGATATAATCTTTTATTCATTTTTGGATTCTACAACTATAAATACGTCAGTTTTAATTAGCTATTCCTATAGCTACATGTTGCCGTTTTTGAGTTATTTAAGTTTTTCTTTTTTTTTTTAGTCATAATCATTGCATCATTGAGAAATTAATATCTCGCTTAATACTGCAAGTAGAGACTCCAAATTTGCTATGTTATGAATGTAGATATAACTCTAAGAAACGGTAAGCACACTTTACATTCTAACATACAGGGTGTTCAAAACTGAGGAACAAAGTGACATATTTTCAAATGCAGAAAACTCATTTTTTTTAAATAGAACACCCTGTATTTTAATTCGGAATTAAGAAGTAAATATCATCCCCTATCGCTTTATATGAGCATTCCCTATATCTATCTTAAATAGATTTTGAGATATGAGCGACTTTTTGTTAAACAGACTAAGTATTCTTTTTTTTTAAATAGAACACCCTGTATTTAAATTCGGAATTAAGAAGTAAATATCATCCCCTATCACTTTATATAAGCATTCCCTATACCTATCTTTAATAGATTTTGAGATATGAACGACTTTTTGTTAAACAGACTAAGTAGCCCTATCTTTGCGTGTTTAACAAAAAGTCGCTCA
This sequence comes from Protaetia brevitarsis, assembly GCA_004143645.1. Taxonomy (NCBI): domain Eukaryota; kingdom Metazoa; phylum Arthropoda; class Insecta; order Coleoptera; family Scarabaeidae; genus Protaetia; species Protaetia brevitarsis. The sequence continues at coordinate 4,089,759 of RXPK01000234.1, read as the reverse complement.
TATCTCAAAATCTATTAAAGATAGGTATAAGGAATGCTTATATAAAGTGATAGGGGATGATATTTACTTCTTAATTCCGAATTTAAATACAGGGTGTTCTATTTAAAAAAAATGAGTTTTCTGCATTTGAAAATATGTCACTTTGTTCCTCAGTTTTGAACACCCTGTATGTTAGAATGTAAAGTGTGCTTACCGTTTCTTAGAGTTATATCTACATTCATAACATAGCAAATTTGGAGTCTCTACTTGCAGTATTAACCGAGATATTAATTTCTCAATGATGCAATGATTATGACTAAAAAAAAAGAAAAACTTAAATAACTCAAAAACGGCAACATGTAGCTATAGGAATAGCTAATGAAAACTGACGTATTTATAGTTGTAGAATCCAAAAATGAATAAAAAATTATATCATTCTATTTAAAATAACAAAGTTGATATCCATTTCCGGTCAACCGGAAGTGATATTTGGGTTAAGGTATTTTACATTTATAGTTCCAATCGAACAGATACTGCTGCTAAAATCTCAAATATAAGTAACTAATAGAACATCATAAACTTTTAATGAACCAGTTACGTGGAATACCTTGTATATTCCATAGAAGTAGCAAAAGTAGATAGCAGGGAAATCTTATACAAATAATATAATTGTCGTTTACTAATTAACATACACATCATTTTTTTTTTAAATAGTGAGTAAAGATTATATTAATACTTAAATTTCAGAGAATAATATACAGTTTGCATTAATAATTAAGTGTTCTTGAATGAAATTTATCCGTTTGGACTTCAATATATCTTTAAATATTGGAAAAAAATGGCGCAACAGTAAGTAATACATACTTTTCAGCTAGATTTTAATTTAATATTCTTCCTTCAGAGAATTTGTTTCGAAAACATGGAAGGTACGCCATGTTCTTTAAGGCGAAACTCAAACTAATTGCATTCAATACTGCGTAAATTGTATAAAATTATATTTAACAAACGTAAAGGATCATTTAATTTAATCTTACGTTGTTCAAAGTATTATATAGGGTTTATTAAAAGTTTGAAATTGATATATGCAATATTAAGTTGCTCTTCTAACGTCGAATTTTGTAATAATTATTTCCCAGGTAGCAGCGTAACGTAAAATGACGTTTATTAGACGTCGATATTACGTCTAATACGTGATATCAACGTTTATTAAACGTCATTTTACGCCACTCTGCTACCTAGTTTGCATTGTGCAATGATATGAGCATCATTTGGCAAAAGAAGTTGAAAATCTTTGAGGTTTTGAAAATTTATTGCTTAAAATTTTAATTTTAATTTAAATTCATTCAAGTTTTTGATATCCGGTTTTAACTTGTTTTATAGATATGATCCTGCAAACATTGGCGATTTTCTATAAAAAAAAAACAGATATAGATGTAGGTGGAAGCTACTGTCAAAATGCCGTGTGTTCTAAAAGTTGTCCTGCAAGTACTATTAAAACATAAATCAAACAGCAGTCGTAAGATTCGCCCTTGCATCACAAACACACGACTTATTGTACCCCCCTGGCCTCAAACAATAAAAGTTAACACAGATACACAAACGCGTAATAAATATCAATTAATGACTTAATATCCAAGACAGATTTGGGCGAACTAATGACATAATATGCCTAATTTGAAGTCTAACACATGCGCTATCTCTATATGATCGTCCCACGCTAAATTACTATCCAAAATATTTCCCAAAAATTTACTTGTTGACGAGGTTACCAATTTTTCGCCAATAAATGAAAAATTGAATTCTGAGAAACATCCATCTTTATTAAAAAATTCAACAAAGACCGTTTCTTCATGATTTATCATTAGTTCATTGGCAGAACACCATCATCAACTTTTTTTCAAAATATCAGACTTGCTGTTAACTACTTACGACAATGCAAGTTTCGTCGGCATACAAAAAAAAAATTGCCTTCAAAGAGGTAATGTGGGAGATCATTAATAAATATTAAAAAAAATCATCAATCAAAGGCCCCATTACGCTACCTGGTGGTGTACCGTATAAAATTTTAATTTTCATTTAAATTCATTCAAGGTATTGATATCCGATTTTAATTTGTTTTATAGATATAATCCTGCAAACATTGGCGAGTTTATATAATAAAAAAGAGTAGCAATATCTGCTCAACACAATTATTCCTATATCAGGTGCAGTGCTCATGGACGCTAGGAAACGTTGATAATTTTTCAATATTGTTATATAAGAAAATTAAAAGTTTATAGATGTAGGCGGAACTTACTGTCAAAATGCCGTGTGTTCTAAAAGTTATCCTGCAAGTACTATTAAAAAATAAATCAAACAGCAGTGGTAAGATTCGCCTATGCATCACAAACACACGACTTATTGTACCCCCCTGACCTCAAACAATGAAAGTCAACGCAGATACACAAACGCGTAATAAATATCAATTAATGACTTAATATCCAAGACAGATTTGAGCGAACTAATGACATAATATGCCTAATTTGAAGCCTAACACATACGCTATCTCTATATGATCGTCCCACGCTAAATTACTATCCAAAATAATACCCAAAAATTTACTTGTTGACGAGGCTACCAATTTTTCGCCAATAAATGAAAAATTGAATTCTGAGAAACATCTATCTTTATTAAAAAATTCAACAAAGACCGTTTCTCCATGATTTATCATTAGTTCATTGGCAGAACACCATCATCAACTTTTTTTAAAAATATTAGACTTGCTGTTAACTACTTACGACAATGCAAGTTTCGTCGGCATACAAAAAAAAATTGCCTTCAAAGATGTAATGTGGGAGATCATTAATAAATATCAAAAAAAAAAAAAATCATCAATCAAAGGCCCCATTACGCTACCTTGTGGTGTACCGTATATGGTTCAGACCTCGCACTGTTATGTTTTACAATTATTTTTCTATCACTCAAAAAAGAGACAACCTATCGATTTAAATCAGATATCAGGAATACCTATTTTTTAATCTTTAGTAAAGATTTCCGTGGAATGTTCATTTCCATATTTATTTTAAAAAACCAAGAAAAAGAAGAAATTAAAATACATATACATGGGCAAGAAAAGAGGCTTTAAAACTGCAGATATTGAGACAATACCAATCCACACCTAAAAATAACAATAACTTTCAACTGCGTGTACGGAAATAAATATTATTTTGTTGTTATAATACCAAAATGTAATGAATTTTGGTGCTTTTATAACTACTAGGGCTGAAACATTTATGCAAATAATCCTGAAATTAATCAATGAATAATTATTTTAACCCTGAAATAACCAATAACAAATCGACACTACTAAAATCATTCAGAGAAATTTTATTTTTTATTTACATGTTCTACCACACAGAAAAAATTGAAAAGAATATATAGTAAATCTAAATGTATACAGTCAATATATAACACAAAGCCAAGTTGGCACCTTAAACCAAACTCAAAAAAACCACCCCTCAAAAGGGGAAAATAGTGATAACTTTTCAACTGAGTGAATTAAATTTGTTCTTGATTTTTTTTTATAGAATGCTCATAATCAATGATTACTTATATAATTTTTTTGAACGTGATAGCTTAAGTAATTCCTGAGGAAAAAAAAATATTGAATTTTGCCACCCTTATGCTAATATCTCGAATGGGGTGGCAACGATTGAGCTAATTTTTGGTATTTACAGTATGTGTGACAGTAGTACTCATTTGCTTTAGTTTCAGCCCGATAGCTTTAGGGGCAGTTTTCAATGGCTTATTGGAGCAGAGCCTTTATATTAAAAATGCAGACATATACTTCAAAATAAATTGGTAAATAAACAAAAATAAAAGTTATCATAAAAATGTATTTCGAATATAAAGGAAAGGAAAAAATAAGTAAACATATGTACGTTAAAATAAAAGTATTGTTTCACTATGTTCTATGCAAAAGTATGTGCAGAGATTTATAGATAGCGAATCTTGTATTACATATTTAAAATTTGAAAGCACAACTTGGTGTTATATAATTAAAATTGTTTGTAAAATACGTTAAATTGGCCCATACAGTATAATATGTAACAGTCAGCGAATCAGATTTAATTCAACCCATCTTCTGTCGCTAACATATTAGTTGGCCATTTACTCGATGTATAATATATCGATATTGGGATGTCTAAGTCATACTTAAATCTTGCACGTCTACACTCAAAAAAAAAAAAATAGATATTACCGAACATGAGAAATATAATACCTCTTAACATATTTTATTATACCTATAGGGACAGCAGTATTTTATAATACTAGTCAATATAAAAATATTATATATTTATATAATAGAAATTATTTCATATAATAAAAACAATTATGCTGATCGGTATTATTTCGAGGCTTAAAATTATAATGCAGTTTCATACATTATATAATCTATATGTTAAAAAATACTAAAGAAGTTTTAATATAAATTTTATAATAAATGTAAAATGAAGTATATTAGTACTTATCGTATTTATATTCAAGTCTATTATATTAAATATGTAATTGACACCAGATATTTAGATGTAATATACAAATAATAAAATTTATAACCGATAAATATAATATAAAATGTAAAATTTAAAATTAAAGCTGTTGACTTTATGTTTCTATACGAACATACAATTGGATTTTACCAAAATAGAGGCAAATTGAAAAAGATGCCTAAAGCATCGAAACGTTTTTGTATTTAAAGGAGGATAGATTGTTAAATATGCCGCTACCCAAGAAATTTCTCTCTTTTTTTTAAATAAAAGAAAAGAATATATAGAAAATAAAATTTATTACAATACTTTATATGACCCATTTTTTTTTTTGAGTGTATAGTAATTATCCAGGGTAATTAATTTTGAAATATTTATTTCAAATTAAGTTATTTAGTTAGTTAATTGATTCAAATCAATTCAAATCTAAACCAGTTTACTATTTTAAAACAAATACTGATGTACCAACACATTTAAATGGAATATTTGGTACTGACAAAGTAAGTTATAGCAATGAAAATTCGCTCATGTATATATAAATAAGCGAGCTTCTTGGGTCAATGAATATTTCATTGATTTAACATTTCTTTTTCTCTGTGTAGATGAAGGTATATATAATTCGTATTTTTTTATCTTGTGGATGAAATATTCGACAAATTATCAGAGAAATTGCGCTACTCGCGTTCATGGAAATGTTATTTATGCGGATAACTTATTATAAATAATAAATTCCACAGATTTATAATTTTAAATTTTCATGACATTTTCAGCTTTCTATAAATAGGTCAGTAGAAAAAAAAATTTGATTAAAACAGTAATATTAGGGTTTATTAAATCTCCTTTGTAAATTCTAAAATGTAATAATGGGACACAAATAGAAGGACAGTGACGGAATGTAAATGCCTCCCTTTTAATATAAAAGCCGCTTAATAAACGTAAATCAAATTACATTGGGATTAATATTGTCTAAGCATTCAGAATTCTATTCGAATCATAATATCTGCTTTGTTGAGTGGTTATTTCCAGTGATAAATTGAAAGGAATTAGGGCAGTTGCATAAATATATATACCGTATCTTTCTTTTCTGATTTTATCCCCTCAGGGATGGCGTTTTAAAATTCAAGATATTTTAAAGTGGCCGGGCATTGAGACGCTGTGGCACTTTTGCCGAAATTCGAATTCTGCCAACATCCCTCATAGTAGAACGGATTATTCCGAACTTTGCGAAACTAATTTCCTTCGACCAGTCAAAGATATGTAAATTCGGAAAAGAATTATAGTCGCGTGTCTGGCCCTTTTCCATTTTCACGAAACAAACGCCGTAAACTTCTTATCAGTATTAAAAGAAAGAAAGATCATGCCAAGAAAGGTTTGCACTGAGAACGGTTCGCTAAATATGATAATGTCTCTAAAATAACATGTAAATAAACGGATTGGCCACATCCACGTGAAACTATTAAGACCGTTCTAAGAACACAGAAACCATACGGCCATAATATCGGAGAATCTTCGCATATCGCAATATGCCCCAATTAGCGGGGATTGAGTTGCCACATTTGGCTATTTTTTGAGAATTTCTTTTTTTGTTGCGACTTACCGTCTTGCGTGTGCGGTAAGGCTCGTCTGCTCTGTGACGGTGTGCCCTTCGATGGCGAACCACAACTACGAGCGCATCGGACTTGCCACTATGTGGGCCCTTAAAGTTGGTCCGTGTCGGTCCAACGCAGAATCTGTGCGAGATGAAGATTCTGCGCGATGGACCAGCGGACGCCTAGCGTCGTTGCCGCGTCGAAAAACTCCACGCCCCCATTTTAAATTTGCCGTACGTCGCGACGTTGCCGGCAGAGACATCTGTCGCACGGTAGCGACATGTTCCGTTGGAGTTCGCTCGGTGGAATACAGAAAACTTTACGATTGGAACCGCAATAAACTGTATAAAAAGCTGAATAGCTGAAACAACAAATACGTAGCGAAAACTGTAAAAGAAAAGATTTTATTTGTAAATAATTTACTTCTCTGTAATCATCAAAATTAATTAATATTTACTTTCAGCATATATATATATATATATATGTATTGCCTTTAGATATACAATATAGTAATGTCATTTTCTCAACGATAGTATTATTAATTAAGTGAAGTGAGTTCTGTAATCAAAAAGATAAGCTTTTAGTTTCACAAAAACTTACTAAAACGATGTATTTAAATTTGAAATGATAAAGGAAAATATTTCAGTTAATAACAAATATTTATAATTTTGATAATAAATATTATTGCTTACAATTTTGTGCAAATTACCGAATTCAAATCATAACTATTTAGTTAATTTTTTTTTATGTGTGATAGTGTGTATTTGAATTTGTTAACATGAATTTAAATTGTTCCAACTTTAATTTCAATTCTCGTCTTCAACCAACCTTCAAATGATGTATCGTATTATACAATAATTCCTTTCGCAAGATGATCAAATTCAGCTCTTGCTATGTTTATAACTTTTTATTACCTTTCAATCAAAATTTCTGGTTACTGATCAATAATAAAAAAAATACTTTTTTTTATTTCTTTTTTATATTGCCATGTGTACCAGAACATATATGATGAATATTATATAGTGTATACACTTTCCTAACCATCACACGTCATCTTGACAATTTCATGTCACTCTTTAATTTTCAAAAATATGTTTTAAGGTTGGACATTTCTGACATGATCTTATATGTCTGTAATAAATTTTAACATTAATTTTTGCTTATGAAATAATATAAATTATCTACCATTAGTTTACAGTTATTCTATATTTATTATTGATTGCATTCTTTATTATTATTGCAAAACAGTGAGAAAATATTAATAAAAATAGAAACAACTAATAAAATATTGCACATAACAATATATATGTATATATGAATAAATTTGATGAAACTCAAAGTTACTGACACTGATCTTTTAATACTGGAAAATGATTGGAAAATTACTTGTCTTATTAAAGAAATGAAAACAAGAATTAGGTTTAGTTTGATTTAATATTTATTAGCTTCGTTACGGACGAAAATAATTGTATCCCTTCTTCAAATCTAGGTATAGGTTGAATTAATTTAATATAAAATTAACAAAAAATATGACAAAAAACATAATTTGTTTTTCTGGCATCTTTTATAAATATTTACACTTTGACGCATTAAAAATTGTTTTAAAAAATAAAAGGGGACAATTACAGTATTTTAATAGCGGATAATCTAGGGTTAGCACATGGACGGAGCGAGACTGCAAATCTTTTTTTTTTATTGAAACAATTTTGACAGAGAGGATTTAAATTCGAAAAGATACAAGAAGAAACCATAAAGTCGCAGTCTGTAGAATCCAAATTTTGTTATAGTTTAATTTTAATATTCTATATTATATTTATGTAATTATTAACTGCTGTGTTGTTTGCTTGTTCTTTAGAATTTAGATTATTTTATATTTCATGTAAATCCTAAGAAATATTCTTTAGCCTCACATTTGAAGAATGAAAAACGCTCAGTCAGTTTTGACAATATTAAATCTTTATTTTATGAAAGTAACTACAACAAAAGGGTATTTTTGGAGAGTTTAGCAGTACATAAAATTCATTTATGTTTATTTATTTTACATGTCCGCTGCTTCTCAGTGACATTAGAAAGTGTTACACCTAGATGGGATAATATTTTCAACTTGATTTCTTGACAATGTCAAAGTTTTGCATCAAAAATGAAACGATATAACACGTAATACGAAAAAAATAATAATGTTGCAACCCCGTTGCTAAGTACACTCCTGTGCACGTCTAGGCATCGACAAAATGAGATGGTCGATATTTGCTTGTGGACCTCGTTCCAAGCAACTTGAACTTCGTGGATTAATTGCACCAAAGTCTGCGGAGGATGGTGCAAAGTCATGATCTCCATGATACCCCACACAAGTTCAATGGGGTTTAAATCCGGTGAACAAGGTGGCCATGGCAAAACAACGTCTGCTTCTTGGAAATATTCCATACACACAAAAAAATAATTACTCAATTTGTATATAAATGCATCACATTGAATATAACATAACTTCCTATATAAGCAAGAAGATGATGTATTTATATTGAGAATAAAATTTGTTCAGTTCTCCAAACCCGTTAATTTGTTAGACGAAACATTTTTTTAGTTCGAATGTAATCAATATACTAAAATCATTATGAACATATAATATTTTCACCACAAAAATAATTATTTTAGATTTGAGTAAATAGATTATCTCAACTGGAAACTATCATATTTATGCCTTAATAATTTATGTACATTTGATAGAAGTATATGAAAGTATTATTTGAAGTATTGACATTATTTGCTTCCAAAATATAAGTATATTGAACTGATAATACTTACCTGCTATTTATACTATTCAAGGGTAATAATTACCTACTAATTTTGTGTCTGTAACACCAAAAAACCTCGGTAGGGGAAAATTAATAAATAAAGAAATATTATGTAATTAAATAAATTTACTGTTATATTTATTATAGGGGTTTACAGGGGGAGAAGGTAGCGTATCGGGGTGCTCCAGGAGTGCGCACGGGATATTGATGCATAGAGGTAATTATAGATGTTATGCGTATCCGTCAGAAGCGTCTATCTGTGGTACACCTCTTCATATTAGTCTACCTTCTTCTGTGCACAGACCCATTACCGTCATTGCAGTACAATTAATACTGCGGCTAATTTCAAGATAGAACAAACCAACATCTCGATCAGCAACAATTCTATCTCCGTCGAAGTCACTAACACGGTGATAATTTTGACGTCTTAGAACTCTAGGCATTTTGTTACGCTTAACACCCGTAGACAGACGCGCAATAACTAAATATTTCTGTACTAGTCAGCTCTCATAAACAGATTTTTTTCATATAAAAAAAAAAACTGAGATATTTTTGTTTTGGCGAAAAATTAACAAAGATAAAAAGTTGACATTCATAGCCATTCTGATACCAAAAAATCAAGCTGAACAAATTCCTGCTGGATGTAATACTTTAGAGGGCATTTAAAGAATATTCCAGGAATATCTTCTGCTATCTGGAGCAGTATATAGTTTCTTAAAGATTTGTAATAATCCCAGCCAGATTTGTTACACGTACTCCTGTATTTTGATAAAGCATTCTCTGCAATGATTTACAGAATTTGTGATAGCTCTAAAAGTGTTAGGGTTTTTTTTTTTTATAAAAAAAATCATTCATTTCTCACCAGTTCTTATTCTTTATGCCAAAAAAAAAAGCTTCTGCTTATACTACTTCCTCGCTTTCTAATTGTCCAATTCTATTTTTGTAGCATAGTACACTGATGTATATAACTTTATTAATACGAATGCCAAAGGTCAAATGACTAAAAATACATTCGTAAACAAGACTTAGAACAGTTAAGCATCGTAGAATCCCTTCTACACATGAAATGTATATTTTAATACGTATAGTACAGAATCATTATGGCATAAATGTCTACCGGAGTATAATATCAATTTCTGAAGTGGTAAAGTGCCATCGCATTTCCCGTGACCATCGGATGAGCGAATTCCATTTCACGCAACTATTGGACGCAGGTGGTGTGGCAATGAATTAATAGACAATTTCCAGGTCATCGGTTTCAAGCGACTGCGGTCTTATCCACAGATAAGAGCTTGAGGTTGCTGAAAATTTGCCTCAGTTTAAAACCAGACGCGATGCAGAAGGCCGAAAAACGTCTACAACTCATACTGAAGCGGGCAGAAAGTTCTAATATATCCCCGAAAACGATTGCCGATTTGAAAATAAGCAGGAAATTGCGCAATGAGGCGAATTTTCGTTTGATACCCGCATTAATAATTTCCCTGTTATCGGCGATTATATATTTGCTCTACCAACTACGCAGCGAGGAGGTAAGATTGTCAATATTTGCGATGATATGTGCGCTGCATGTTTAAAATCCCTAAGTGCCTGGTCGAAATACCGTTCGAATCGTCGAAAATCTTTCGGGAACCTGAAGATTGCGTCATATGCATCAACGTAACGCAAGTGGATCGCGTCACTAACATAACGCCCGAAGACTTTGATCGGATTTATGCGAAAACTGGCAAACCGGTTGTGGTCACCGATGGCACCAAAGGCTGGGAAGCTGTGGAACAGTTCAGTTTCGATTTCTTCAAAGATTTATACAGCAGCGTGAATAAGGACGAGGAAGATCGAGTAGAATGCCAGTTCTTTCCGTACAAAACCGAATTCCAATCGTTAGCAGAGGTCTTCGAGATGGATGAGGATAGATCACGTTTGAAACCTGGAACCGACCATTGGTATATTGGCTGGAGCAATTGCAACGATGCCGCTGGAAAGATCTTGAGGAACTACTACAGGGAGCCTTATTTTTTGCCGAATACCTCTGAAAATATGGCGTTAAATTGGATTTTCATGGGTGGACCTGGGTCTGGTGCGCATATGCATGTAAGTTATCTGTTTCGACACTGCATCTTATCTGCATGTGCCCTTATCAGCACGCCTAGCAAGCGGGCAAATCCACAAGATGCACTGATGCATAAAGAAGCCATAGTGTGCGCCTTTCCAGGCATAGAGGGCGTTTTGACAACACTCCACACGAGTCTGTCAAAAAAGCATTAATTAAGAGGCGGGTAAATGACGTGACCTCCAAATCGCATGTCGCAGCTGCTGTCTGTCAGGTCATAGAGGGCGTTTTTGAGAACACTCCACACGAGTCTGTCAAAAAAGCATTAATTAAGAGGCGGGTAAATGACGTGACCTCCAGATGGATGTCGCAGCTGCTGTCTATCAGGTCATAGAGGGCGTTTTTGACAACACTCCACGCGAGTCTGTCAAAAAAGCATTAACTAAGAGGCGGGTAAATAACGTGACCTCCAGATGGATGTCGCAGCTGCTGTCTATCAGGTCATAGAGGGCGTTGTCTACCATGTCGGTGGAGACGGAGGTGGGATATTAAGCCATCTCGGTTAGTGCGACCAGAGGATGTCCACAGGGGGGAGTTACATCCCCACTTATGTGGAGCCTAATCGTAGATGAACTCTGTCTGATCTAGGCATACTTTGTCAAGGCTATGCTGATGATATTGTCATATACGCAAGAGGCAAATTTGAGAATACCCTCAAAGAGCAGAAAATTGTGCCATTCGGTGGAACTCAATATTAACCCCACTAAAACTACCTTAGTAGCATTCGCTAGGAAAGTGAAATCCAACCTCAAAGCCGTAAAAACAAATGGAGGAAAACATAAGATTAGAGAACGGAGGTTAATCATACCTAGGCCTTACTCTAGGCAATAAACTTCTCTGGAATAAACAAGAATTTGAAGTAATCAACAAGGCTAAAAAAGGCCTGATGGTGTGCGGGAAAAAATTGGGGATGCAACCCAGAAATACCGCTTTGAATGTATATAGCGATAGTGAGACCGATCATCACATATGCGTCAGTAGCTTGAAGCAAAAGAACTAATCTGACGACCGCGAAAATTAACCTCTCGAAGGATTAGCAGCCGTATGCATAACTGGGGCTGTCAGATCTTACCCCTTTCCACATTGTGGTGGAAGGCGTGAATGTTCAAGTAACACAAACATCCGATAGACATAACACAATATCATTAATGTATATACTAAGGATAATATGGGTCCTAACACTAAGCCCTGTGGTATGCCACTATCTACGGGTAACCGACTGGATGAAGCTGTTGCTATGTTTTCGTTATCAGCTTTGAATTTAATCTTAACTATTTGGACCCTATTTTCAAGTAGTAGTTCCGTATGTTGTACCCCAATCAACTGCCTTCTGTAGATCCAATTGCCATGTTATGTTGATCAATAATTTTTGATATGTTGAGGAAGAGGATTGGAAGACCAGCTGTGAAACAGCAAGAATAGGGGACAAAAACACCCTCCATTCATGCATTACTGGGAAAATTCCGAATAAATTTGCGTCAGACTTTCGGAAATTTGTTTTAGGTTGACGATGTTTTGTTTCCCTCGTGGCAAGCGCAGTTGAAAGGAAGAAAAACTTGGCACTTAGCACCGCCTCCAGAATGTTTATATAAATGTGACTCCTTCCAAGTCACCGTTGAACCAGGAGAGATCAGTAAGTAAAACGCATATATATTTATTTATAAATGTATGTATAAGGAAGCATGAGTAATACACATTTTTTTTTAGTCGTTGTTGATACAAACAGATGGTATCATCAAACAAACATACTAGCAGGAAGTATAAGCATCACAATCGGGTCTGAATTCGATTAATGTGCTTACAATAAAATAATATTGAGGCTATTTAAAATAATTTAAAGAAGCATTCGAAATATAGTCGCAAAGAATCGCTCGCTGGTTGTTTTATTTTTTCCTATCTCAATTAATTATCTTACGCCTACATACCTCTAGACATAATTACGCGGATCGCACGTTATTCAAACGGGAATTAAAATGCAAATTACTGTACAATCTTTCTTTTGTAGAGTATGTTACTCGCCATTTCAGAATCGTAATTAAGGTAAGGTTTTTTTCTTTTTAATCCGTGAGAATGGGAATTTTACGCTGTCGTTTGTAAGCAGAAGCTAATTTTCAAATCGATTCTCTTTCTTTTGTGCCGATCACACACCTTTTACGAAAAACAATAATGAATTAAATACAATTTTACTACAGAATAATGCAGTTATACTCAATGACATTAGAAGCGTTACATCTAAAAGAAATAATTTGTTCAACTTGAGTTTTTAGTAATTTACCTAATAGTTTTACATCAAAAATGAAATGATAATATTTGCAAGAAATTTTATTAACATGTAATACGAAAAAAACAATTAATAACGCATTTAGTACACTCCTGATATACGTCTAGGCATCGACAAAATGAGATGGTCGATACCTGCTTGTGGCACCTCGTTTGAAGCAACTTGAACTTCGTGGATTACCTGTACCAGAGTCTGTGGAGGATGGTGCAAAATGGTCATACTTTATAGTTTTACAATGTTTGAGAGAAGGTAGCGTATCGGGGTACTCCAGGAGTGCGCACGGGATATTGATGCGTATAGATGTTATGCGTATCCGTCGTTGCGACCGGTGTTCTCGGGATACTTCCCACTCAATGCCTAGGCCTGGTATCTAGACGGCGTTGGTTACTGATATAATTTCAATCAGTATAATAATTTGCTGGTATTACCTACTGAAAACTAATCTAGTAAATACCTACATATGTATGTTAATGCAAAAAGAAACCCGCAAGGACAACGAAATTACTTTCTTACTTTTAGATTAATTTTCAAATTTATCTAATAGCAACTACAGGGTTAAATATTAAAGTGAAATTTAGATCCAAAATGGGATTAATGACTAAGCTAAAATATCAATTTTCTATTTATTGTTCTTTTTAGGCTGGAATCTGTTTTTGCCAGGACCGTTTCATTTTATATTATTTCTTGTTAATATAGATAAAAAGCAAATTGGTATATATTAATTAAAAGATAATGAATCAATTACAAAGAGATAAATGAAATCGGCCAAAAAGAGCAGGGCATTTAATTAAATTATGAACAATCCTGAATGAGACTTACTCCGGACATTAGAAATTTTGCTCCTAATATTTTGATAAACTTACTCATTTTTATATTTTTATCTTATCTATATTTGGTCTCAATTTTTTTCCACTTGTAAAAAACCTCTCTTTCTCTAGCATATGACAACAACGATACAGGATGCCTACTAATACCAATCAGTCACGTAAAACAATCATTAAACACATTGGAGTATTACAAGATTGATTTTAGATCCAATCCTATTTTTTGGACTTTTTATAAATGACCTGCACTGACGCCATGCAATATCGGGAAAGAAAACAAAATCTTTTAAATCTCTTAAGTTGTTAGATCAAATCTGGTTTTTAAAAAATAAACTTGTTGCTAATAATTCGAAAACTGAATACATATATTCGATTCTACTCACGTCAACTACCATATTGAAAATATTTTGTGCCCCTGAAGCGGATTAAGAAAAAGAATATTGCGCTTATATGCTTCACACTGTTTTTTCTGCTATGATTTAATAATCTAAAAAAACAATTTCACTTGTTTAAATTACATATTCAAATTGTAACAAATTGTTTGTCAACTATTACAATTGAATAAAAACATCTGGACAAACTGAAGGAACTTATTTTTCGTAGAAAAGTGTTGGTTCATATATGCTTGTCCCTATTTCTAAAATAGGCCTAAAAACGTCATTTGAAATTCTAGAATATTCTAATTCATGCTAAACACTAAGGGTTGCAAATAATTCCTTAATAATAATATTGTCAAGAAAATCCCAAATTAAAGGTAAATATGAATTTTCGGTATAGCGGCTAGTAAGGATTAGCAAGTAGGGATTTTTAGGCAATTTTATGAAGATTAATAAAACAATTTGAGTAAAATTCCTACAAGCTTAATGCCTAATGGTACACTAACATAAATTAGGTACCATGCAGGTAATTCACTGTGCTATTCTGCAAATAGCTCAATAAAATTAAATTAGATTTCCTTGAATGTGACAATAACTAATAACCTAAAGTTGATAAATACAGGATAATACAATACTAATTACTAATACTGTAATGAATATGAATGAATAAATGCCCAAGAAGTAGGAAAATTATTAAATATTAATTAAAAATTGTAGATGTAAATTCACACATCAAACATAGAACCAGATTTTTTTTGTATTAAATGTTTACAAATTTTAAATAGAAAATTCAGTGTAAACACTTAGTTTGAAAACTCAATTCGTTATTTATTTATTCTTTCCGCGATATAAAACTATAGAATAATTATTAATCATGCATTACATTGAAAGTAGATTTAGATATGGAGTTAGTTTCTAGAGTCATTTTGTATTAGCTAATGATGCTGGCTATATGCCAAAAAAATCTGGTAGGCTGCATGTTTTTCTGATTCCTCCAGAATTTCTTTTAATTTAATGACCATGTATTTATCTTTTTGAAATAATTGTATTTATACATACATCGAATTAGAATAATGAATTTAAATGTGATATAGATTTCTATGATACAAGAGTCAGAAATATGGTTTAAATAAATTTAAATTACAGTTTGAATACGTCTAATGAACAACAGCCTCTATTCCATACAGATTCTTTTTCTGTTATAAATTTAACCACATAATTTTAAGTTACTATATTATAGTTAGATGCAGTGACAGCAGACTTAAGGGCTAAGTGACTACAAGGCAGCACTCAATTTAAGTCATATATATATTATTATCTTATTGATTTTAGTTTGGTATTGAGGACAAAATTTGATTGTTACAATCAACGCAATGCATTTTTCAAGAACGAGAATTAACTATTAAAGATAAGTTCCTCATGATAATGATAAATGGTAAAGTATCTAGTGCTGTAACAAGTACATCTTCTCAGACATGCCCTCTATGCGGTGCTGAACTTACTCAAAAAAACAAAATTGGCACAGTACTAATATAATTTAGTATTTTAGATGGCTTATCCGTGCTTCACGCCTGGATACGAATGTTTAAGTGTCTCCTGCCTATTGCTTATCGTTTAGCAGTAAAAAAGTGGCAAGTCAAGGCAGACGACAAAGAAATAGTTGAAGCAAGAAAAAAGAACAATATAAGAAAGCGTTTAGACTTAATTGTTGACGTACTGAAACAATGGGGTGGAACTAATGACGGAAATACATTTTTTTTAAAAATGTCCGTATTTCTGCCGAAATTACAGGAATTGCAAAAGAAATTATATATAAATTTTCAATAATTTTAAGGGCAATATAATTATATCTTGCGGGGAAGGAATAAATGCAATAACTTTGTTGCTCGAATCTATACAAAAGCATATGCATGGTTTTACATGTCGATGTCTGTGCATAAAATGCTAATTCATGGACATTTAATAGTATGTATCCTCTCTATTGGATTAGTTTCTGAGATGGCACAAGAAACGAGAAATAACGATTTTAGAAAGTATAGGGAGCATTTTTCTAGAACATCGTCCAGGGGAAATACAAATCTGGACTTCCTGAATCGATTATTAATACACACGAAGCATAGAAAGCAAACAGATGTTTCTGAGGAGCTGATTGACCTCCACGATTACGAAAATTCGGACAAAATAGAAGATTTTTTTTTGATAGCCAAGAAGACAGGGTAGAAGAAATAGAAGCAGATGGTGAGTAAGAATCCTAAACTTATACATTAGAGTAGGTACGCGTGTCAGTAGATAATAGATTTATTTCTTATTTGATTTTGATATTATATATATATATAACTTTTATACATGTACAAAAATCATTACTTTTTGTTGTTTTTTTGTATGTATAAGTATTGTATAACCTTGTATAATTATAAATTCCGGTTTCTTAATATGTAAAAGTGTTAGATATTTCAGCTCATGAGATAAACAGGTAATTTTCGAAAGTACATGTCGATAATATAATTAAAGTAGAACCCTATAATCCTTTACAATTATGTTAATTTCAGAAATAATTATATTTTACCTACTTATTATTAATAGGGGTATTACAACTACAGATATTGGATAAATAGATAAGTATCTCTTATTGAGTATAATTGCGCCTAATGAATCGTAATGCTTAATAACGGTTATCTTTTATAATTAAGGGATTATTTCACAGATCTATATCGAGGATTCATAATTTGCTTGACAAATACCTGCTCATTTTTTGATTAAAAAAGTTATTTTGTATATTTTTTTTGAGGGATCTGATTTTTGTGCACGTTCTCGATCGTGTTGCAACAGTGTTGCAAGCTGAAGTTGTTGCAATTCATCAGGTACTAGAGAAATAGAAAAATATGTGGAAAAATGGAGCAGTAGGCAAAATCGTCGCCAAAGAAATTAATTAAGGCGCAAAGACCGTTAACGGTTAGGGCCGAGAACACGTATTCATCTATTTCGGCAGAGGCGGCGTGCGTTATTTCGGGTACCTATATTACCATTTAAGGGAACTTAAATTTCGTAGGAATGCGAATAAAATAGGGTTTGGGGGATTATTTAGGGCAACGGGAATTAGATTAGAATCGGGCAATTTATATTCATCTCGCGGAATTGAAAAGTAAGTAAAGTAAGTTTTTTGGAGCGGATTAGAGGTTTTTACGGAAAAGTCGAAGAGTGAGGGAACTACAGGGGCGGCTTTTTTTTGTTTATAATAGGGGTATTGAAACTAATGATCAAAAGTTTAAATTAGGGGATCACTGGAATAATTTTCATTTCAAGAGTTAGTTGCAATAGATCTGACAGTACGTTATATTAGGAGCGAGTGGGAATTTATCCGGGACGTGAGAATTATAAATGATATTTGATTACCTTTATTCCTTCCCACTTTTTTTTATATGGCGACTTTGCTGAGTGGAGATAAATCAGTCAGGTTGTACATCTTAATTTAACTTGAAAACTGCTTCAAATATTAATAATAACACTATGTAACACGTTTTTTTGTCCTTGAGTAGTAAGCGTTATTTACCACTTATTTATGCTTCAAAACAATAGAAAAACACTTTTATTCCCCTCTAATTTTGCTTTTGTGACTAGGACAACGAAAATTTGAAATATACCCACATATGTATATTGTATGTCCACTTAAGTATGAGACAAATGGGAAAATTTTTTATTGTTGAATTTATAAAAAAAAAATACGTAAAATAAAAGTTGGTGCTTCTTTAAAAACATATTTTATATTCAAACTTAGTTAAAATGCGTGGTTTTGCTATAAATTAAGAAAAAATTAATTGTCTTGAGAATAAAACATGCTTATTTTTAAAGATACCAAAAAGCTCCATTAGGGAAAAGTTCTTCAACTCCCTAAATTGGCACATTTAGGGAGTTGAAGAACTTTTATATAATACAAATTTTCAAAGTAGAAATCAAAGAAATGGAATTCTATAAAATTACACAATGAGCCAAACATTGAAAATACTTTTTTAATTTTTTTTTTGTAAAAATGTGTTTTTTCGGTTTTTACTTGAAAGTTGGTATTTTGGCATACTTAGGAATTAAAGTACTTTTTTTCTAATGGAACTTCATATCTTTAAAAATAAGGGTGATTTATTCTCAAGACAATTTCTTTTTTTTTTTCTTATAGCAAAATTACGAATGTTAATTTTAAACCCCAAATATATTTCTAAAGAAGCACTGCCTTTTATTTTATATAACATTTTTTTAGAGATTCAATAATATTTTGTTTGCCCCCATTAGTCCCATATTTAAGTGGACACAGTGTATATCTCCAATATTTTCTCCTTACGGGTGAGCTTTTTAGGAAAGTCATCGCAGTCGAGAATCTTCTTAATTTGAGGTCCTACGAAGATACCGGCTTTGACCTTCGCGTCAGATAGGTTAGGAAATAATTTTTCAAGGTGTTTCATGGCTGCTGACTCCATACCTAGAGCTTTCGCAAATTATTTTTTAAGCCCCAACTTTATATGCAGTGGTGGCATCAGCAACTTTAGAGGGTCTACCAGTGGCTCTTATTTGATATTGTATTTCCCTATAGAAAACTCTGTCCTCTGTGGCCAGTCGCGCTTGTTGTAGTGTGCATTGGTGTCCCTGTTGTCCCAAAGACAAAGATAACATGGGAATTTGGTGAAACCACTTTGCAGATCCATGAGGAATGGCACCATTTTGAAGTCGCCGATGACCTCCCAGCCATACTTGTCATACTTCGAAACTTTCAGCAAGGTCTTGATGTTAAAGTAATCCTCTTTGAGATGCACTGAATGACCCAAGAGAAGAGATGGAAAGTTATTACCATTATGCGGCAGTACTGTTCTGAGGCTTCTTAAAGAGCTGCCAATGAAAAGACCAAATAGCCCAGTCACATCGTGGCAAAAGCAGAGCCCATCTAGATAGGTGAGAAAGCTAGAAAAAGTTTGGTGACGCTTTCTCAGATCTACGACTCGCACAGTTTCATCCAGCAAGTTCCGCTGCTTCAGTCTAGAGGTCAAAATCTCAGCATTGGACTTGGAGAGTCCAAGATCTCTAACTAAGTCGTTCTACATTTATCATGTCATCTGATTCTACAATATTTTCTTCACACTCCGACTCGCTGTTGCTGATTGAAGACGCCTGATCTATCTTAGGAGGAGTAGTTAATGGAAGCTGAGGGCTGTCTAATACTGGGGCCATGGATGAAGGAAGATCCGGATACATTACAGCAGGTGCATTTTTGCCAGTACGGCGTTTGGAAGGCTCCACAATGCAAAAGCAGCAGTTGCTTGAGTGGTTAGTGGGTTCCCGCGAAATGCTTGGAATTGCAAATCTCATGGATCTCTTTTCTCCCCTATACCATCCTCTTGTCTTAATAAACTGACCACAAACATAGCAAAACGCGTCTGCTTCATATTTGCAACCTCTTGAAGCCATCATCTAATTAGAAAATAGGTATAGTGAAATGAGAAGTACATATACACACCGTTTTGAGCACTGAAATCGTGGGACGAGTCTATTATATCAGCTTTAGGAGTGTACATGTTTTGAATGGAGGGACGTTGGAACATTGGATCTGTCAAAATTTAAAATAGCGCCTGAACAATATAGCAATAAATTATCAAAGCAGGTTGAGTGGTTGAGACATCTTCGTTGTGATATTTTTGTTTTGTTTTCCAAAAAAAAAAAAAAACAAATCCAAAGCCGAAATGCAGATACTTGTCACTTTGACAGACATATTTACTGTCATTTCTATCGTAAATGAATTCACTTTCGTCACTGATGTCTTTAGTTCCCGTATTCTACGTCGAACAACATAATATGTACTTCTCATTTTGGGTTTGCTTGTAAATTTTAAAATATCATTGTCTTGGTCACAAAAGCAAAGTTTGTGGGAAATTATCGACTGCTTTTATACTTTTCTGGCATAAGAAAATAGGAAATGACAGTTACAACCCAAAGACAAAAAAATTAATAGAAATTGTTACATAGTGTAATAATCTTGCCTATTGAGATGTTGGTTTGCCCTATGGCGAAGTTGTACTGCATAATGGTAATGCGTGTGGACAGAAGAAGGTAGAGGAACAAGAAAAAGACCAAATAGTCAATAGAGGTGTACCGCAGAACGTCAAAGTAGGCACTTCAGACAACTAGCTCTACGAGACTGTTGTGCTACTAGGCGTCAAATCGCTGACTAATGGCTTGGAGAAGAAGGAAACCTGTTGCTACGATTACACTATAATGCAGCATTCGAGCCTTTGGACTTTTTTCATAGCGTTCACGATTAGTGCTTCCTTTGAAATGGTGCAGAGAACTGCAGCATTGGGAGGCCCTATGGTAGTCGATCACCACTTCTCTTTATTCAAGGCAGTATGTCAGCTGCGCGTTATGTCCCGCGTCCCTCTTCTTCGCCTCGAGATTGGATCTCCCGGGCTACCGGTATGGAGGGCCTCCTGGTTTTCGTACGTCGTCTAGTCTGGTTGTGTCTTCTTATTTCGTTCTATTTCGTATAATGTCTTTCACTTTCTTTTTGAACTGTACATATCGAAGTTGTTTTATATTTTGGGTATAGTGTTGTACATGTTAATTGTTTCGGTTGTTAATATTTGCGTATACTTTAAGCGTTTATATCTTTCTGTTCTTATGTGTAATACCCTTCGTGTTCTGTAGTCATGAATCTCTTTGTTTGTTGTTAATTTTACATTGATTTTTATTTGTCTATTTTCAATTTTATACAACAATAGGATGTTATTGAATACTATTGACTGAGTTATATTTAATTCTTCAGTTTTCCTATATATGGCTGTTGACGGTGTTCTATAATCCATATTGTATAGCATTTTTAGTACTTTATTTTGCTGTCGTTGTAGTTTCGAAATATGTTGTTTACTTGTGTTTCCCCAAATGTTGATCAAATAGCTGTTGTTTGAAGTGAACAGTGCATGATAGATAGGTTTTCTATACGGTGCTGGTAACATATGTTTGATTTTATGAATTGCTGCTATTAATTTTGCATTTTTATCTATTAGTGATTGTATGTGTATATCCCATTTTAAGTTATTCTGTATTTTCAAACCTCGGTATGTAGTATTTCGAACTTCTTTTAGTTTCTGTTTCTTTAAAATTATTTGTATATCATGTTGTAGTTTCGTATTTGTAAATATCATAAATTCTGTTTTGGTTTCGTTAATAGTAAGAAGATTGTTATAACACCAGTTTTCCAAGAGTTCCATGTCTATTTTTATATTGCTTTCTATTTGTTTTGTGCTATGTCCACTATACATTATGCATGTGTCATCAGCGTAAGTATCACCGTGAAGAGATTGATCTAAAAGATCATTCGTATACAAAATGTACAGGATTGGGGGAAGTGTACCTCCTTGTGGCAGACCATATTCAGCATACATAACGGTACTTTGTTCTGCGTTTATTTTTGTTACTTGCGCTCTTTCGCATAAATAAGTTTTTATCAAGTTCAACTCCTTTTCCTGAAATCCATACCATTCCAATTTTTCGATTAATTTATCTTTAGATATGGTATCAAAAGCTTTCATCATATCGATAAAAATTGTTACCACCGTTTTATTGGCATCCAGTTCGTGTTTTATGTTATTTATTAAGTTGTACGCAGCCGATGTTGTTGAAGATGATTGTTGGAAGGCATACTGATTGGGACTTATTATGCTATATTTTTGTACATGCTCCATAATTCTCGTTTGTATAACTTTTTCGACAATTTTATTCAATGTTGTTAATAAGGAAATTGGTCTATAGTTTTCCAATTCGCATGGTCTTCCTTTTTTATGTAACGGTATCACTAAAGTCATCTTAAGGTCGTCTGGATATATACCTTCATCTAGGGTTTTATTAACTAATCTACATATCAAAGGAGCTAATTTTGTTTTGTTATTTTTTATAACATTCGTAGTGATATTATCGAAACCAGGGGCTTTATTATTTTTCATGCTACCGATTATTGCCAATATCTCGTTTTCAGATGTTTTTCCAAACTTAATAGGTGGCATTCTCGTTGTAGTAGTGGTTGTTGTTGGTCGTTTATTGCCTTGAATTTGCTTTTCTGCCAATGTTTTTCCTATAATTGTAAAGAATTTGTTGAATTCGTTAGCCATTTCGACTGAGTTTCTAGTAAGTGTTCCATCTTCTTTAGTTATTTCTAAAATTTCTTTGTTCATCCCTTGCTTGTTCTTTATCTGCTGGTTTACGAGTTTCCAGATTTTCCCTGGATCTTGATTGTGGTTTTTGAACAGTTTTTGAAAGTATTTCATTTTGGTGTCTTTTATTAAGGTGTGTGTGTACTCTTTTTGGTTAGTGTATTCAGTTTTGTACCTATCATTTGTTGGATGTTTTCTCATTTTCTTGTACAAAGTGGTTCTTTTTTTTTATCGCCGCTATAATAGTGTCTTCTATCCAGGGGCATTCCCTTCTTCTTTTAATTTTAATGGTTGTTTGATGTTTCTGTGTTATAATCTGTATTGTTTCAGATAGTTCGCGAAAGGATGCTATTCTCATGTTTATTTTACTTATATCGGTGTTTATGTCATTGTAACTAGTTCGCAAGTATTCGAATAATTGAATTTATATTGTTTTGGTAACATATTTGTTTTGATTTTGGTTGTTATGGCATTGTGGTCAGATATATCTGTTTTAACTATTTTTATGTTGTCTATTCTTTTTGTATTTGTGGCTACATGGTCTAGAATTGAATTTCATATTACATATCATTAAAAATGTTACTGTTTCAGTTTTGATGTAAAACCAATCAAGTTGACGAAATTATTTTTTCTAGGTGTAACACTGAGTGTAAATACTATCACTATCAATGTGAATTCAATTAGAAGTTTCGTATTGATATGTATTTTGCATATGTTTTTGTCTTACGACCTTGATAGACGATGCAATATCTAATGTGTCGTACAAGATATTCCATAACTACATCGCCAGCATTAGCACAGTAGATTAATGCGTATAATATTTTCCCGTCCTAACCAAATAAAGCTCCTCTTCTGCTCTGTACCCGTTGCCCAGCTCCCGTGCAATCACTTGGTATATACTGCCAGTCTGTAACCGAAAACGTAAACGAAGCCTACGACAGAACGAGAGGGAATGACGGACAAAACATTCGCCTGGTGAGATAGCAGGCATATTATATGATCTACCAAGCACTAGCGAACAGAATGTCGCAGTCGCAGTAGTAACAGTAGATGGGCCAGTAGTAGAGCGCTCAAGCGGTTTAGCAGGCAGTTGGTGCAGACTGTACCGGTGATAATAAAGTGCATGTGTAAATACGTAGAAGATGGCCACCATAAACGATTTCGCAAAGCTGACCAGAGACGAACGGGAAGAAATCAAAGACCAATTTAACACAGTAAGTCCGTTGAAAGCGAGAGAATACGCGTGTAATAGAACGTATTCCGTACTGGAGGCAAACGTGTACAGCAAACAAAAAAATTCTGTGTAGGAGAGTTTTGTATATGTGGTTCGTGAGTTGAAAGTGTGATATCGATTTGTTTATATTGTATATAGGTTGGGCATTTCTGCAGGAAAGTAACGCCCAAAATACGATCGTAATGATTTTAAAATCGAAATATTATAATCACATTCGCTTTGTTTATGTATATGTGTATCATATATATAGATATATATGAATATGCATGCATTTGTTTCCACAACCGTAACCTAGACAACAGATTTTGGATGGAATTTTAAAATCAACACGCTCTACATGAATTAATGTATCTTAAAGATTTAAAACTTCCAATTAGAAACTGCATTGTGCTGTAATAAAATTTATTCGCTTACAAAGCATGTAATATGATTTCAACGTTCGGTAGCGACATTTGCATAATTGTTACACAAATAAGCATTTTTTTTTTCATGTTAAGCTGCTAAGGTAAAATTGCTGCTACTAAAATAATATATGTACCTATAACATCGTCATATAAAAAAAAATCAGTACGTAATAACCAAATATTTAATCTTAAAATAGATAAACACAGTTATGTGTACTCTGATACATATTTCTATTTAAATAAATATGCTTTACAGGGGGAAAAATAAAAACCATTGCGATCATTACTAATATTTCTTAAAGTATAAGATTTAACTTCACTGCTGACGTATAAACATTGCAGGTACTGGAATGGTGTTAAAACGGAATGTTTCCTCAATGTGTAATCTTTGTTTATCTGAAAACCTATGACGAAACAGTTTTAGTAATACGAAACTTTCTTCTCGTTTCCCTTCTCCTCCCGTTGTGGCCTAGTGCTGGTGCATTTTGAAGAATCTGGTATGACAAATCACTCGACCATCAATTGAAATACTGATGAATAAAATGTGAATCACTTGCGACAATAATACCTTGAATTCTTACGATGAGAAAGTAGTAATTGCTTTATACGTTTACGAAGCTAAATATTTACTCTTCTCACTCCAAATAAATTGAAATAAATATCGGAATGTTAATGTACTATACTATCTGTGATGTGCCTTTTTTATCAACAACCGCGCTTAAAGCAGTCTCCTTTGCTTATCAAGTTTACGAATACACATCCTACTTACAAAAATATCGGCATCGCTTTTGTGTGTTTGGTGGCAGGAATAAAACTGATATGTGTTATATATAATTTTTTTTTATTGTATTTAAAATGACTTATTTATGGTGTTAAGAAGCGGACTGATAATAAAACACTTAAGTGCTAATTGATATTCTCATACGTGTGCGCACGAATTTTCTGCCACCGTATGGAATTTCGATCAGAACTTTTACGAAAAACGTATCACAATAATAAGTGTTTAAAATTTAAAAATCTGCGTGAGTCATTTGGTGACTACACCCATATTAGTAACATATACAATCTCAACACAACACATACAAACGATTTCTTTTAGTTGTATTTTAAATACCTGTTTCTGCATCATGCGTATGCATTACCTTGAATAATTTCACTGAATTCCAAACCATTTCTTGAATATGTATACATATATTGCATCTAGATTTATTTATGCGACATACCTAAAACACCTTTTTTTTTATTAAGGTGACCAGATTTTGAAGCTGGAAATTCTAATATGCTAATGCGGTTTCCAATAACAAAACCTTTTTTAATATCAATTTTAGGAAGAAAAAAATAATTCTGTATAATCTGAAAACTAACAAAAACGCTGATAAATTTGCAGTTTTCCGAAATAGCTAGAATATTTACATTTTCTTTGTAAAAAAATATCAAAATTCTAGAAATTTTGTTTTATCACAAATTCACTAAGCACACCTTAAATAATCATGAATCATAATGGGTGAAATTTATTTATGTGTTCCACATACAAACAATTAAATAAGAGATAACACTGGCCAATATGATTTATTTTGTCCTACGAGGTAAAGCGGATGAACTTTGTAGAACTTTTTGCAGTTTTTTCACATCTGTTTTCAGAATTTTCAAAGCGACAAAGCAATGAAATTTTGTGAACATATATATTATGATATGTGTATAAATCATGTATTCGACTTTCGGCTGTACCTTGAACCAGAAACATATCTCTTCAGCGTCCATGAATAGTCTGCCAACATGGCGACGCTCCATTTGTCTTGGTATCTCTTCTCCATGACTAGAATGTCCTGGTGAAATCTTTCGCCATGCTCATCACTGACTGCTCCAAGGTTTTTTGGGAAGAGTCCAAGTAGAAGTCAAGAAAGTGTATTTTTAGACCATGTTGCAACCGATATGCTCTATTATGCCAAGCTGATGGTCAAGTGTCTTGCACGCTTGGATATCAGTCGCAGGTCCTCGGTTCGAGCCCGATGGGCTGCTCTCAGAGTGAGATTTTCGTGGTTTTCCTCACTCCTTGGCGAATGCTGAGAGACGAACATCTTAAGTTGCTCCACGGGCGCAAGCGTAATAATGACTCATGACTGGGCCAATTGCCCTGTAAATTTGGCGAAAGCTGTAGGGGAATGCCAAGGACATGAATCTATTATTACTATTAGCTTGGATATGAGGCCAGTAGATTGTTAGCAATCTCTACGTAGTCTTCAGCTTTACGATTTACCAAGAAGCCTTTGCAAATCTTAAAAGGCAACCACGCTGCTTTTTCAATTCAATTTACCGTCTCAATAGATTTTTCATCTCGAAGTAGCTGTCTAATCTGGGGTTCCACAAAAATACCTTTCTCTACCTTAGCATCACTGATCTTAGGGAAGTTACTCCTCACATACTCCCATAACCCACGGTTAGTTTTATCCATACCTTTGACAAAGTTTCATCGACCCAAGGTGAATGTGCAAAAGGGGTATGTTGACGATCAACAAGTGCGGGGTAACTAATGACATTCTTACATATTTCCTAATGTCAGTGAAGTTCGTATTGGCCACTCTTTCTTTTTATAATGATTTTTCCTATGCCGACTGTCCCATCCACAGAAGAACCAACAATACTTTGTGTTGTTGGGCAAAAGTAAAACCACTTTCAAATCGCCACAAATTTTCCAAAAGCAGCTTCATGTTGTCGTAAGAATCTTTCAAATCGTTTGCATGAGTTAAAGGGACAGAGGAGAACTTATTTCCATTCAAGCTTAATTTGGAAGAGTTAATGAATAAACGCCACTACTTGTTGAGCAGTTTTAAGTCTTGCTCAAGATGTCTCGTTTCGTACATATATTTGATGATAAAATCGTTTATATATTGCATTAAATAGATGAAATATGCTTTTTTTTTTGCTTATTCTTCGCACCTAAACTTGAATAATTTCGCATAATCTTTTCTTCTGCTATAACCAAAGTTTTACTACACCCTATCCTTGTAAAAAGATAAATAACTAAATCTTTGTATCTCCTATAAGCAATTCAAATATGTAAGGCAGTTCTAGCCCTTGCCTTATCCATAATTTTCGATTTCAATAAATCGTTTCCGTACACTGTAAAAACAAGTTGCCTACAATTTTACCGGTAAATTTGCTTCATAAGGTAAAATTTCTACCATCTAGTAAATTTCACATGCTGATGTATTTTTCAAAGATTGTACTGTAAAATTTGGATGTAATATTTATATGAACTGTATATTTGCCGAACGCGTACAGTTAAATACCTAATAACCAATCACATTGCGGCGTATTCAAGTAAAAATAAATATAAAAGATCCTCAAATTTTTACCCAAATTTAAACACCCAAAACAATTGTCAATTTTACACTTTTAACTAAATTTTTGATAGTAAACATAAAAATTTGTACATGTTTTTCCTGTATTTTCCTTTCGAATTTTTATTTACATCTTAAACTTACATGAAAAAGCTATAAATTTTACCGAAATCTTTTTTTCCATGTTAAATATCCTAGAAAAAACAAAATTTACATGATTTATTGTGGTAAATTCACAACGTTATTACATGTAATATTCCTAATTTACCATGGCAAAATTACTGTAATTTTTTTACAGTATGGTACACTGTTTCACCTCCATTATTTTTTTTTTATAAACCACTTTACTTTTCTCTATAACATCAAAACATCTAATATTTGAATTTGCTCCACGTTATATGTATGAAAAATATTATATTATGGTAATACAAAACGTTGCACGGAGTTTATTTTATTCACAATTGTTTACATGACGTATCACATTGACCAAACAAAAACAGCTATGTCCACTAGATAAGTTCACTTGTTAAATACTAGGTATAAACTGCATTTAATCTTTACATATTTGGAATCAAAAACGTTAAAAGGCCACTTATTCCTTTTAAGTGTTCTGGACTTTTGGTATCAGTCGGTATGGAAGCGCCATAGCTAAGACTATAACATATATATATTGCTATGGTTTCCTTAGATATTATTTATTCATTTATTATAAAACAAAAAAATGTCATTGCAATTTTATCTACTACAAGGTGTATGTATGCCTGGTTGCATAATTCACGATTTAATTTTGTTTTTACCAGTAAATTATTTTATTATTATTATTGTGATGAAGGTGGTATATAGGTCAAAAATGAAAAATAAGTGAAAATGCAGATCATCAAAATGCATTCAAAATATTTATTTTAAGCTGTATCTTATCACTACTTCAAAAATTGTTAATATTATTATCTTATTGCGTTAGTTCCCTGAAAAGTGTAACCTCGGGTGTATCCCAAGCCTCCATACTGGGACCAGTGCTGTTTGCCATTTACATATCCAAATTAGCCTCTGCAGTGCGTTACTCTAATTTACACATTTATGCACATGATACGCAGCTTTACATATTTTTTTGCGGCTGATGGTGCTGATCAAGCATTTGAGCATCTGAATGAAGATTTGGCATCTGTGAAATTATTTGCAGAAGCACAAGACCTAAAGTTAAACTCCGACAAGTCGAGCGTAATGATGTTTCCTCGAGGAGCGCAGAACATTGATAATGCCACTGTGGTGATTGGCAATAGTATCCTTCCCCATCAGCGATACTAGTAAAAATCTAGGCGTACAGTTGGACTGTGGTTTAAAGTTTAGGGAACATATTAACGGCTGCATTCGAAAGGGCATTTGGGGTGCTGAAACGTTTGTATTCCCACAAATCCATTTGCCACAACGTACTAAAATATTATTGTTGGACTCGTTGGTTCTGTCACATTTTAATTTCGCTGACCACCACTGTATTGACTCAGTAACTGCGTGAATAATTCAACTCATTCAAAATTGTTACATCCGTTTGATTTATGACAGCATGTATCTCACAAATTGAAACAGGCTAATTGGCTAAACATGGCCAACCGATGCAGACTGCACTGTCTAACTTTCGATCACAAATTGATACTTATAAAAATACCGCAATATTTATATGATAAGATCACATTCCGTACAGACGTTTATAATTTAAACGTTAGATCGAGAGGCCTGCTGACACCGCCACTCCACAGAACCTAATTCTTCGAAAAAAGTTTTTCACATAACATTACAAAACACTACAGCCAAGTAAGTCATCGATTACAGATCGTCACACTTTAGCATTTAATTCAGGCTATACTAGCGAACTGAAAACGGCCAGCAGGATGGACCGACATAGTGTATGGCAACATCGTTTGTAGTTTTCTTTATTTTAATTTTAGTACAATTTCTATTTTCATTTTCCTAAATTATTAATTATTTGACATATCTGAGTGTTTTGCTGTAATTGTAATATTCAATGAAATTATTTATGAATATTAATAGTTTAACTGTATTTGCAGTAAAAATAAAGGATTATTATTAGTTTCTAAAAGCCTGTTTTAGGAGTTTTAACATATATGGCTTCCTTAGATATTATTTATTTATTATAAAACAGAAAATATGTTATTGTAATTTTATCCACAACAAGGTGTATACCTGGTTGCATAATTTACAGTTTAAAAAAGAAACAAAATTTCTCGGAATATTATTCACTATATTTACCTTGAATTGTCAAAAAGAAAAAAAGCAGTTGGGATTTTATCATCGGTTTTTCGAAAAAATATGGATTCGTGAAGGCATAACTTTTCTATTTGCTTGTTGCAATATGCACGGTGTTTTCAAAAACTAATTTAAGTCTGTCGAAAAAGGTGAAGGACTTAAAACAATCAATTATGCAGGAGTGGTAATTTAATAAAAAAAAAAAATGGTGATTTTTTGATTTTCGAACTGTCCTTTCTTATTGTATGATTAGAAGTATTGTATATTACTTTGTGTACAGCTGTAAAATTTCACAGTTATTTATAGAAAGTACAAGGTATTAACCCCGAAACAATACAGAATAATTTAAATTTTTATTAGACTGGATATTCACTTATCAAACATTAATGTTTTATCACGTACCATATATTTTTTTTTTACAACACGTAAGGCGAAAAACATAACAAATATTTACAAAGGGAAACGCCTAACTATATAAGGATATGTTAAAACCACAAGCTTGTATGGTGTGTGCGATAGGATTGAATAACAAATCATAGTTCCGAGTATTTGTCATTATCCGTACAAAGAAGGTTTTTTTTTGGGGGTTTTCAGACTATTCACTTATTTCCCGATGATGACTCTTATAGTATCTTATCTTCCGTTTCCTGATTTGACATTTTGAATTGTGTTGGGAAGAAAATATATTTTTTTTCAAGCTATCGCATCCTTTGCCTGTTAAAAATAGAAACGTTGTTTTAGTCATCGTTTTTTTGTGATTACAATGTGGGCAGTGATATGTAGAATGACTGCAACGTGACCCTAAAATATAAATCTTTACGTTGTACCTTATGTAAGTCAAAAAGGAAAATGATTTTCCAGTTTTAATACCTGTGTGTGACTGGGATAAAATAAGTAGCTGGTAAATTAAATTTAATTTTTATCATTTTGGCACCTAAGCATATTTTCCGCCCCTTTATAAGTATATTAGCATTTGATTTACCTCAAACGCTTAATTTTAAATAGATACAATAATTTTATTATTGATAAAACCATTGGATGAACTTATCGTCCGCCAGATAAGACAAAATTGTTTCATAGATGGCTTAATATCCCGTCATACGATAGAGTTTAGTGGTGAGGTAAAGGGAGTCGTTTCCACCTATTTTCCCTTTTTTTCTTGTCGTTGAAGATGAATGTGGAACTGAGTAAGGATATAGGAGCGGATTTTGAATTCTTGCGGGAGTTAAAGGAGTTAAAACCTTACGCCGAAGTAAGTGATAATATTATTGCATTCGTAGCTGTCAAAATCATGCGCCCGTCCCAACAATGTCTGACTATTTGATTATTGCTTTTAAAAATTTCGAAGCCGCATTTTTAGCACAAACGCATTGTACAATACGAAACAGGGATTTCTGAGAATTTTAACATCATAATGTTATCACCTGCATGATTCATGCAATATATTATTCGATGTTTAGGTAAATTTTTATTATTGAAATATTCCGAAGTGCTAATTTGCGAATGGCGAATAAACTAGATTTACTGATCTTTCGGTAGCAACAAAATAATTCTACTTCTAGTCCTATGGATTTAATATACACCGTATCGGTTATTTTTTTAAAGAGGCAATATTTTAAAATCATATCTACGTTATTAATTATAAGAAATTTTTTTTAGATAAACGTGTCTGTTCGAAATAAATTCGAGATGCACTTTAATTTAAATTTAAATTGAAAAGGTTCGCATTCCTTTTTATTTTATATTTTATTAAAGTAAAACGTCTCACAACACAAAAAGGCCGTGCAGACGTGATTTGAATATTTTATCGGGCGTGCAGTATGAATTGGTCTTGGTAGAATTTGAAATAAATTGCTATCGGCTATGCAGTTAAGTCGTGGCACTTAACGGGGCCACATATACGATTAAATTGGTGGGGTTTTGGAGTAATTGACCGCACGACGCGCGATGATAATTCGCATCTGTTAAATCTGAATTTGATATAAGGTTTCTTGCCCTTTGTATATCATTTTGCTGTCACCTTTTTTTTTTTCTTCTCTGCCGAGTTCGATATCATCCTTGAACCTGACGTGTATTATAGATTATGGTGGGGGTATTAACATCGTTGAATCATTCCAATAAGACGCCAGGAAGTGCGAATATCTAATGAAAATGGTTGCTGGTAGATCGCGGGAGCAGAATAATGCATATTTGATATTGGGTCGATTTTCGAAATACCCGGAAGAAATGTATTAAATATTTATTATCTAAGGCAAATATTTACCATATCGCTCCAATAAAATAAAAAATTCACGATGGAAGATTACAAGCGTTCATGCATTTTTTGTGTGTGAGAATATTATAATTTATAATCAACAGTATTCACAATTATTATATTTCAGCAATTTTGTACGCATGTATTCTATCCCCTATTCTTGCTGTTTTGCAGCTTACCATCCAATGCAATTCCTTTTAGAAACTGCTGCTTGTGAGAATGCCCTTTGAGTCTTGCGCAATTTCAGAGGAAACGGATGGGTGTCTCATTCTGTTCCTCACAAAATCTTACATTCAGATTTCCTTGCTAATCTAAGTTTACTCCCCAGTAAACAAAATTAATGTCATGTGATGTCGTTCATACGGAAAAGATCTCCAATTTTCTATAACTATTACCCTGAAAACCAAAACCTGAGCCGTTTAACTACTGTCACCGACTTGGGGGTTACATTCGCCCCATCGCTGACCTTTTCCACTCATGTAATCAATGTGGTTTCCTGCTCTAATAGAATGTTGGGTTTTGTGTTGCGCACATCAAAGCAGTTTCGTAATGTTGCCACTTTCTTTTCATTGTTCAATACCTTGGTGCGATCGAGACTCGAATATGCGGCTGTAGTGTGGAACCCTTACTATGACAGTTATAAAAATCATCTTGAAAATGTTCAACGAAAATTTTTAAAATATATGTATTTTCGAACGTGTGGTGTGTATCCCCCAAACCTCACTGTTAGCAATGTTTGAAACTCAAGCTCTAGAAACGAGGCGGTCTATACAGGGGCTCAAGTTTTTATTTCGTGTTGTTCATGGCATAATCTCAAGTCCCCTTATACTATATAAACTATCATTTCTTGTGCCAAGGCAATCCACGCGTTGTTCTCGTACATTCTACGTTGCCACGCCGCACTCTAATCTATTATTTAAAGCTCCTTTAAGATTTATTTGTGAAACATATAATAAGATTACCCCATTGATTGATATCTTCAGCTGCACAATAAGGAGTTTGGTAAACGCGTACCTTCAGTATATTAAGTAATCTTTTACCTTCTTTTTTTTCTGTAATGCACACTTTTGTTCTTATTATTTTTTTTCTTTTAGTTAATCTAATGTATTTTTAAGTACTCATAAGTTGAAACTATTGTATGTTTTTTTTTTCCTTATTTGGTGGAAACACTGTTGGGCAATAAATTTATTATTATTATTATTAAATTCTAATTTCCCGCAATCATATTTAGTAACTTCAACTTAAAGGCATCCAAATAACTATTAATGTAATACAAAATCGTAGGTAACTTGAAATTACTGAAAAATAATTGCGGGAAATTTGAATTTGGTTTACTGGGTCAGATATGTGCTCTCAGTATATACTGACCTGAAAGGATGTTTGAATAGTGTCTCAGCCCGTTTTTGTTTGCACGATTATTCATTATTTCATTTCCTTCCGTTCTTGTGTGTGCCGGAACCCGCAAAAAGGTTACCTTGTTCCTTGTTACATTTGAATTCAGTGGTTTGTTGGCTGCTTGACTATCAGACATAATGATAATCTCCTATTTTCGGTAATTCCTATCAATATCGACGCATGTTTCAATAGCATGCATTTTCACCTGGCAGATACTCATCGGGGATATCATAAAGTACTTGATACTACACACTAAAATAATTAGGTAATTTTTTCTTGGTGAAAATCAATTTTTTTGATAATCTTCCGCACTGAATGGAGTTAAATCTACAGAAACTTAAGGAAATTTTCCCATAATACAAATATTTTAGATGAATATTAGAGGAAAATTCCTGTTCAGGAGATTGAGGCCTATGCCAAAGTCGTTTCTTCCTTGATCACTTTGAGTGTGATTCTTCTTTCAACGTCCCCCACCACAATATGTGGAGGAGTAAGATCCAGTACCTGTAATTGTATGTACCCTTGCTAATCCTTGAGGTTAATTCTTGCAGTGGCCAAATTAGTTCTTTTACGCCAAGCCACTCACCCATAAATGATGACTGGACTCGCTATCACTGTATATAACCAAAGCAATATGTTCGGGTTACATCCCTAAGGTTCTGTATACCATCACCGTTTTTTTGACCTTGTTAGTTATTTCAAATTTTTATTTATTCTACAGATGTTTATTGTCTAGGGTAAAGCCCAGACATTTAACCTCCATTCTTCAACCTATGTTTTACCCATCTATTTTTATGATCTTAAGATTTATTCCTTTCCTTTGTCAATGCTACTAAGGCACTCATAGTGGGGTTAACATTAACATGTCTGTCTGACATAATCTTCACGCAATGTTGACTCCTCTTTGAATTACGTCGCAGAGTCATCAGTATACCGTTAGCAAGGTATGCTTAGATCGGTCAAACCCCATAAGAGTTCATCTACCATTATAATAATACCACACATGTAACTAGTATACAGGGTGTATCAGATATAGAGGTAAATATAATAATATATAGCGGCTGTAATCATATACAATCAAAAAGTCTTAATGCACAGGGGATCTATCTGTAAACATTAACGAGAAAAAAAATATTTTATAAATGCCGTGGGCTAGAGCCGCACCTGTGCCCAACCTAAATGCTGTCTCGAGTATACCCCCACATTACCGCTGTTAGTTTTGTGTGGATCGCCGCTTGGAGTGCAAGCCACTTCCAATATTTTATTTAAATTCTTCCCGTCTCGAAAAAACGATCCTTTTCAGGACCATCATGATTTCATATAAAGAAAATCGAAGCTTGATGCATCGGCAAAAGCGCGGGAATGTATAGATAGATAGTAAAAAGGCGTGTTTGCAAATTTTCTGTATCTACATTTATTTCTGTGTAATTCGATTCAATTCATTTTGCGTTATATGATTAAATAAATCCAAAATAAATAACTCAGATTCATGTGGTACCGTTTATTAACAACTAACTCTCCATTCGACAAAGCAAAAGAAAAATATTTACGTTTTTTGTAACTACTGAAGTCGCATATCCGGTAAAACTCGAACCTCTTATCAGGATATTAAAAATAATACTTTGTAGACTTACGTAGAATGCTCTTAACAAAAAAGGAATGTTTATTTTACAAAAACAAGAAGAAATTTAAAATGCCTCAGTTTTGCTATTTTTACAAGGGCCTTTATTTATTCAGAATGACATTAAATGAACTTACGGCATACCATTAAGAATAATACTAAATGAGTGCAATGTATTTATACATAATACCACATTTAGCGCGTGCTTAACATTACGTTTCCTTGCATCAGGCCCGGACTAAAGATTTTTTGGCTCTAAATTTTACTATTTTTTTATTCTTTAATGATGAAATCCGGTTTCGCTGGGTTTGTGCTTTATATGTCATGTAGTTAACAACCAAGCAAAATTTCACTTTTTTATTTGATACACCCTGTATAGTACACACTTAATGAATCAGAGATATGCACATATTGAAAATGATCTCGGATCGGTTCGCCTCATTTGCCAACCTGGACTGCCCATCAGTTATAGTTCCAACGTTTATCCTTCTTTGAAAAAAATATTTTTAATTTAATTTTTAAATTTTTAATTTAGAGAAAGACATTTTTCATGTGACATTGTAAATATTGACAATGAATTGTAGCAATTAATGCTGGAGAATATACTGACTTATTAATGAAGTAGAAAAGGCGATTTACTAAATATTTTCGTTACAAATAAGCATGTAAACTTCATTTCATTATGAAATGAATTGTTTTCGCTATAAAATCAATAATGTACTATCTTGCTCAAATTAAATGCGAATATTACTTATATTTTTAAATATTTAACTGCATTAAAAATATAAAAAATATATATAAATTAGAAAGTTCGAATCAGAAATAGAAAATAAAATGACACAGGCTTCGACGAAAAGACTTATTTTTAAAATGCAGCAATAATATTAAAAAGTTTCAATAAAATACGGA
This sequence comes from Protaetia brevitarsis, assembly GCA_004143645.1. Taxonomy (NCBI): domain Eukaryota; kingdom Metazoa; phylum Arthropoda; class Insecta; order Coleoptera; family Scarabaeidae; genus Protaetia; species Protaetia brevitarsis. Next base: position 4,053,681 of record RXPK01000234.1, on the reverse strand, counting down.
ACCATTTCATCATTAAAATTTTATTAAACATCTCATGAATTAATAAAATCAAGCTGTATCTTTGGTTATCGAAATTGTAGACTTTAATCAAGGTGTAAATTATGAAAATATTTGCCTTTGTATCCGGTACAGACTCGAAGCAATACTTTGAAGAAAGGGCATTAATAGGAAACTACAACATATTTAATTAATCTGATCAGCAGGAAATGGAAGTAGAATTCATATCATTTGCCAAAATAATTTAAAAAATTCGAAAATGCAGAGAATTTAAATATATTTTATAGTGAATTAATTTTAAAAAATATATTTTTGTGTAATTTTCATTAATAAAAGTAAGTGAGATCCCACACATTAAATAGATATTTATTTTTAAATGTTAAACCTAACAAATTCAGAATCTTATCGCAACTTACAGTTTGTATCTTGTAAATGGGCCTGTATTATTTTGTATAAACTGAATTTACTTAGAATTATGTTTCTTATTATTTATTTTACATTCGCGGAAGATTTGCACCAATTTGACATTGATAAATAGAATTTCTTGAATGAAATTCAGTGAATATTTAATTGTTGGGAGAAATGGCTGTTTTGTGCAGTATTTTTTTTTATTTATATTTCATAAGTATCTCAGCGATGTTTCGACTAGATTTTTGGTCTTCCTCCGATTAAAGAATGCCACTAATTAAAATAGTTTAAGTGGAAAGGTTAATTCAAAATTAAATTTTACTGGTTGAATTTAAAATATAAAACGGTCAAGCAAATATAAAAACATGGCGAAGTTAATTAAATACAGCAAGAAAATCTAGCATTTAGTCACAGTTAAACAGTTTTGGAAATTTCAAAAGTTTCATTTAGGAAACGAAGTAGCAAATATTGTTAAACTAATTGAAGTACACTAGAATACATTTTTTCCCTGTCTTTATAGCATAAGCAATTTTACTAAAGTTGTCATTTTGGTAAAATATATACTTAAAACAACATACAAGTGGATACAGTCATCTCCAAATTCTTTTTTAACCAGACGAATCGTGTAAAGCTATAAATGAAATTTGAATTGTGTGTAGAGCGTACATATATATGTATAAAATAATGTAATAAATAAAAGCGAGTGCATTATAAAAAAATTAAAAACAAATACATTTAAGTGTAAAGAAAAACAAAAAAAATGATTCAAGCGAACAACTAATTGTAGTCACGAGATAAAATGATGTTATAATAATTACTACAACTATTTACATCTGTTTTAACCCTACAGGCTTTTGTAGCTTTTTTTAATGTTGCGTAAATCGCCAGATATTAAAAACCGGTTAACCGTTCCTAAAACGGGTTTCACTAAAATCAGTTTTCAAAAATCGGTTTTAAAATGAGTATTTTGATGTGGCAACAAATTTTTGCATTGTGATATATAACGATATTCACTACTCATATACCTGTTATGCAATTTTGAGAGGTTTAACTGTAATGTTGTAAATAATTTAATAAACATTTCGCCATTTTCAGAGATATTAATTATTAACGTTTGCATTTTTAGAGCAGGTATGTGTTTTAAATAAGAAATATAAGGAATTTAAATTGCAATAATACGCAATAAAAACCCTCTTCTCTCTTGACACACACCGAATATTGTTAGTATTATTCTTTTAAATAAATCTTGTCTTCTAGATAATTCAATATGTGATTGTAAATAATTTTGAATAAAAATATACAGGGACTTCTTTTCATAATCTCTTTATTAAAACGTTTAAGTTAAGCAACTAGTTTCGTGCCTCAACACATCGTCAAGCTACAAAAGATCAGACATATATGAAGAAAGAATTGTAAAAATAATTATAAAATTTGAAAATGTAATCACTTACTTAATATATAAGCTTAGCCAAATAGATGATGTTACATAGAGCAATCGAGAACAATCATAATTACAATAGCCTATGAAATGTAAATTTTTGGTTAAACTACCAACCCTTCACCACCTTCACATAATCACATTTATTACGTTTTATTGCCACGAATCGGCCTTCAAGAGTGGGGATAGCGCTAAGCTGTATAATTATTGTAATTATAGTAAATGGTGGAGGTCGCCCCCACGTGACAATATTTTCATTGCAAGCAAAGTTTATAACCTCAAACTACTGCCACATAAAGAAAAACACATAAAAATGATTTAATATTAAAAAGATAATCCAAATTTTACATAAAACCACAGAAATTGTTAAAAATGTTGTCCGCTTACATCTAAACAAAAGCCAACTGTTCTCCGCAATCCATCAAAAACAATATGCAACATTTGCGGTGGATTGTTAATCGCTACACACTTTTCTGTTATGCGATTTCTCAGTTCTTCCAGATTATCTATTGGCGTTAAATAAATGGAATTTTTGCTGTATGTCCATACGAAAGAATTTTAGTGTTCATTGCTTATTATTTTGTCATCAAAATATTCTCTGAGATGTTAAAGTGTTTCTCTGATCGTATGTGCTGTTGCACTGTCTTGTTGAAGGTACCCATTTTCTAATTCTTCATTATCCAGTTGATCTATGAACGGTGATATTTAATCATGATATCCTGCAGCAGTAAGTGTGCCTTCAAAAAAATGGAACCCGCTAATAATCTTCTTCGACATATTCGAAGTAAAGTAAAAGTAATAGGATTTTTCGATGACCACAACATCATATTCTGTGAGTTTACATATCTAGCAAGATAGAACCAAGTTCATCTGAGGAAGAAAAAAAATGGTTAAGGGTATCCTCTAGTTTAGATTATTTTAGAACTATTGACAAAGTTCCACTCGTCTTGGATAATCCACTAGAAGAAACTCATGGAAACACTGCACAAGCATGCCTGACAGTGAAGGTTTTCTTTAGAATGAGTGGGATGTGCCACAAGACAAATTTGTTTGTTGACCATCCCTCTGAATAACTGCAAAGAATTTGTCAAAATTATCCTCTATCCACATATCCTTTCCAACAGTTTTCACATGGTTTGATCTAGCCTCGCCAATTATCGACTACAACAGTGCTATAAGCTGTTTGAATTAGTTCCTCTACTTCTTTTACCTAAAATGTGGTATTTATTGTTCATTTTTACATAGTGTTTAGCGTGTGCCCATACCATTTCGATAGGATTTATTTCGCAATGAATCGATGAATTTCATAGCCTTCTCTTTTGCAAGCCCATCGATCTTGTTTTTATAATACTGCGATTTAATTTGCGAATAATTTTAACATATCGTCAGTGGTTGGGATTTGTTTCTCACAAAACCAATCAATTATTTGGTTTTTCCTCCATGCTGTCGTTGGAATTTTTTCTAATTTTCTGCAAGGACAATTATTGAGTTCTACCGTGTATTTGGAAGTAATTTCTTTGGAAACCAATCCTCATATGCTTCCGAATCAATTTCATGATGAACGTCAGCAGATAAATATGTGTATTCAACACGAAAATCCAAACCATGATTATCACTACCAGCATGGACTAACGCAAATCGAGGACCAAGTTGATGATTTCAAGCCAGTGCTTAAACCTTGAGTAAAAGCCTGTCCACTACTTTTTTAATAATAGCGTTTATCCAAGTTTTACTTTATATAAACTCATGATTCATGGATATATATTTTATTTCGACTTCAATATTAAATTACAAATAAATTAAAAATGTATATACCCACACATAATAAAGAAGAAGCAAGAAATTGTAAAAAAAAATAGTACCTTCTTTAAATTTCTTTGATACCATCTCCTAAGTATTTGTGTCGGCATTGGAATAATATCATCATCTCATTCGATGAGTACACTTTTCCATCCTAGGGCTCTGAATTTGAAACCCACATCATGTAATAAACTATAAAGGTTGTTCGAAAGAAGCTAGATTAGATTAGATTAGGATTGTGGTGGCCTATGAACCTGTTTCACCGCGACCTTTTCAGATCTATTGTAATCCCCTTTTTTCCTAGAGGACGCTCTCTAATATGGCCCTCTTAATTAGGCCTATCATCTTTGAGAGCGGCATCTTTATGTAGCTACTAGCTGTGCGGGTCTCCTCCCCCCATTACTAGAAACCTTGTCCTCTCCAGGCCTTCATATTGGCACAGCACATGAACTGGTGTTTCTTCCTCCTCTTGGCAGTATCTCCAGGTTGCGTCATCTGCCAGGCCTATGTTGTACATATGCCTATTCAGTCTACCATGACCAGTCAGCAGACCTACGATCATTTTGACAGTCGTCCTGTCTTTATTCAGTAGATCTCTCGTGAATTCAGGCCTCTGTTCCTTTAGGTACTCTTTTGCCTGTCTTTGTCCCAGTGATTTCTGCCAGCACTCTCTGGCCTGATTATGTATCCATTGATTGATGGATTTTTGGTGGTGCCGAAAGACCTATCTTATTAATAGTTAACACAATATTATACGCTATTTCTCCAAGGAGGCGTAATTTTACCAAATAGGTATATGAACATACAATCATTTATTCTGTGTGTGTCAAAACAGATTTTCAAAACCGGTTTCACATAAAACTGGCACTAGTTTTTGTATGAATAACTAAGCTGTTTATGGATATTGCCTTCGTTAGTCAAGGGTATCAATTTCTCTAGGCTTTTTCCAGTGTAGGATGTTCCAAAAAAAAAAAAAACTAAAACCCAAAAAAACATCCAAATCACTTCTAGTCACCTCAACATATCAAATTCGGGGCCTGAACATTACCCAGTAAACATTTTTGTGTTTCAAAAATAAACTTTTTACGTATCTAAAACATCCTTGAAACATTTTTTCCAGATGGCCAATATAACAATAATAATTATTTAAAATAACTAGATGCACAAAAATAATTTCACAAAACATACTTTCTAATATGTCTATACTTTTAAGCTTTCCGATTTCATATTATTTGCAGTACAGTATTATAATAAGATAGGAACTCGGTAGATATTTTACAATCCAGTTTTCGTAAATCCCTATTGCCAAACATTTTTTTTTATCAAAATAATGCGGCTTATAAAGTATTAAAACATACTTGCCATAAGGTTTATGGTCCTTTATTCATCATATTCATACAAACTAATTTGTAACTTTTGTAACCACAATCACTTTGCGCAGAAAATCGGACTATCTGGTCATAATCTCTTCTTCTTCTGACAAATGCCAAAGTGGCATGCGCGTTTAATTTTGTATAATTAGAAATGTTCCTGAAACGTGGCAAATGATAATCTCAAAATTGAATGTTTCATACACATCAATGAGACATTGTTTTGCGTAGCTCGTTTAATCTCCCTAGGCATTCCCAGACCATCTTGGAACTGGTTTCATGTGAGCTCAGCGCGCCTGATGGCTGCTTGACTATCAGACATGATGATAATCTCCTGCTTTCGATAATTTCTATCAATATTGAACTGGACGTGTCCTCTAGTAGCTCACAGAATGTTTCGTCTTAAAACTTAAGTTGGCAAAATATGTTTAGAAAAACATGTAACTTGACTTATTCTGTGACGTGTTGTGTGGTGCAGGTTCTGTTATACCATCGACAGATTAGGTTTTGTCGTTTTGACAAATAACTCTATACAAATGTTTTAATTGAAAAAAAAAAAAATAACAAGTTTAATTATGAAAAACAGCTCTAATAAATGTCCCAAGTGAACTCCTTCATTCTCTATACATAACACCATTCTTCGTTTCATATTATTGGAGGCATTCCTTAAATTATGCGGTGTAACTTCCTCACAGACATTTTCGGATAGCTTCACAGTATGATCTTCAATTGCGTAAGCACTGTTTGAAAATACTTTATTTTTTAAATCTGGATAAATGAAATAATCCATAATTATCAAATCTGGAGATCATGGTGGAAAGTCTACTATCCGATTATCAAAGAATTCATGGAATAATTCTATATCGTTTCCATAGTTGTCTTGTGGGGTGTTGCATCATCTTGCTGGAAATATCCCTCGTGGATTTCATCACCATGTAATTGATCTAAAAATGGTCGTGATACATTATTAATAATAATAATAATAATTCATTGAGCAAACAAGGGTATGGTGATTACATTTAATATACTGGTTACAGAAAGGAACAGGCATTAATTATTAAAATTAAATAAATAAATTAAATAAAAATTTGCCCATCTCATGGCGAGGCTCAACTACATAATAAATAGTGTGCGCTTCTATAGCCTAACCATACCTTACATGAAAAGAGTTTATGCACTTTAAACCTACAACTAACTAACCTGCGAGTCTGCATAAAACATGTGGTAATGCAAGCCAATTTAAGCAGGCATTTATGGTATTATTAAAGAATATTGGACCAATGATCCGTCTGCGAGAAACAGCAAGCCGAGCTCCTATTTTTGGAGACGACAAGGGTGTTTCAAGAATTTCACGTGGCTTTTCAATTAGCCAAATGATGAAATGATAAATGAAACCATGTTTTATCTGAGAAAAAGGATTCGCCAAGAACGTCGTAGTTATTCATCGTGCCCAAAATCATTAACAATAATTAAGTCGGGTTACGTGATCATAAAAGCTCTTGGACGCAATGAGATTTGTATGGAAATTTTTTTAGAGCTTTTTTAAGGATTGTATGGCATGTTCCATATGAAAGTTGTGTTTGCTGTGGTAGCTGACGAATCCATTACTTAGGTGATTGAGGCTACTTTCGCTCCTCAGCATCTGCTATTTTTTCACCTGTTCGTTTTAATGGTCTACTACTTTAATGGTCTACTACTTGGTTTTTGGGACACGGACCCTGTCCATCATTCTCCATTTTCTAATTTTACACCATTCGAAACTTTATGATTTATTGTAAACATTTTTCAGCGTCAATTGGTTTATCAGTACATCTGACAAATGTATTTTATTTATCGCTACTAGTGATTGTAAATTTACCGATTTTTTCATTTACCGGTAATTTTTTTTCATGTGTGACATTAATGGGGATTCCCCAACAAAATAGAGCTAGAGGTTAGGCTAGAATAATACATATTTTTATTGATTTTAAGACATAATATTAGAATTTTGTAATAAATATTTGCATTTAATTATTTTAAAGCAAAATCTTAAGGCATAATATTATAATTTTGTAATAAATATTTGCATTTAATTATTTTAAACAGTTGCTAGAAGTAAAAAAATTATTTAAGGTTCAAATTTTAATGTTAATTTACAACAATGTTGCATTAATGTCCTCTCATAATGTGATATATTCACGATTTCTATTAATTTAAATACGTAAAATGTTGTTCTTATATATTATTATTATTTTTAAATATTAGAAAATTAGACATTTATTTACTCTTTAAAAAAAGTGATTTTAAACTTTTAAAAATCTATGCTAAGTCAACTTTTTTCGAGAGATAAATAAAATCCACACAAAAAACCATAAATGAGAGAATTGTTGAATTTGTTGACAAAGGCAGGTAGGGAAAGTGGGATGTTTCGCTTCCTACCGTCCTAGCAAGAAAAGAACATTAATCTCGCTTTGCTCGCGTTGCTTTTCGTTATCCATCTTGTTTCCATTATTATTTTCTTTTAATTTCTACACGACCTTTTTTCAATTTTTTGCATTTTTTCTGGAGAATTTTTTAATTTCTTCTCTTTCTGACTAACGAGGTAGAATGGAGGTTATACGTTTCTAATCAAATTCTCTATTCTAGGGTATTAAAGCGGCTCTCAATTTCAAGAAAGTTTAAATTAAAATTAAACAAAAAACATCTTCCATAAAATTAATAATTGGGTATATTGTAACTTACACTTACCTGTTTTTTTTTATATTTTCAATGTCCCTTCAGACCTTTAAATATCTACAAACACAATATTTCGTACATACAAATTTCTGGTATGGATTTTTCATTTACCGAATTACCGGTAATTTTTTGTAATTTACCGATAAATTTACCAAACGTTTTTTGTTTTGTTTTTGTTAACAATCCGCCTTAGTCGCTACCAACATGATATTTTGATTAAATAAAATCATAGCTTCCTTGCCAGAGGGTAGATTCAATTGACCATATTTTATAATGTATTTATAGATAATAAATATATATAAAAGAGGTTATTATAAAGTTTATTTATTTCTTCTTAATCTGCTTGTTATTTTGCTGGAAATGATAAAATATTCCCGGGCTCGGCGATTTTGCCTCTGGACGTGGATCAACGTATCATTTCATTATTTAGATAATTTAGCCTTAATCTTTGCAAAAGATAAAAACTTTAAATCCAAAATTAGTGTGACAAATGCCAAAAATTTACTAGGGGATTTTAATACTACTAAAGTAACATGCAAAATGGTTAATATAATACCTGTTATCATCCGCAGCAATATTTTATTTATTAAGAGTATATTAATTCTGTGCTGTCAAAAGTTCTCATCTCAATCTAATGGGATTTCCATCTTAAAGATTCTCACTCAATTATTCTTCCACTTATTAAAATCCAATGTATTACAGATTAACATAACAATCTCTGTAAGTAGAATTGTGAAACGTGAGAAATTTTTTTATTTTTATTATCGTAGTAGCTTGAAGTTCCACGAAATAGAAATAAACTCCGACAGAAATGATATAATTTACGATTTCACATTACACAATTGCCTCAGTTTTTAACAGGTATATTAGTGAATTTTAACTGTTGTTAATAAATGTCATTTTTGTGCATGGAATTATAATAATATGCAGAATTGATTTGGCAATAAATTCGATAATTTCCTTTGTGAAAGGCGATGAATGAAAACGAAATTATGTAATTGAAACGATTATTGCCAATTCCGATTTGAACAATACATCGCCGACGATAAAGAAGGTTGGTTTCGAATAAACTTTTCTCGGCTTATCGCTTATTTTTCTACACGCGCCTACCTAGTGTCAAAAATGAATTACAACGGCTTTGGTTATATAACGCCCGACGTTTTCAATTAGTAGTTGCAACCGTACGTACACCTATTCATTATAACATTATCAATGCTTATCTCTCGATCCGTCAGAGTAAAAAAACTGAAGAGGCTAATCCTGAGCGAGTAAAAAAAAAGCGACCACTAAGCCCACCAACGCATTAAATTGATTACTGTTACAACCCGTCAATATCAACAAGATTCCTCTTTTTACATCCATGATTATATTTTATATTAATTAATATAACATGTGTTTTAATTCCGTTCCATTTATTCCACATTCAGATCGATAAAAACGGGGATGGCTACATCGACCTGAAAGAGCTGAAAGATGCGTTGGACGTCTGCGGCTTCAAAATACCTGGCTGGAAGGTGCGCCAGATGGAGGAGGACTTCAAGAGCAGGAAAGGATTCATGCAGGACGGGAAACTGTCGTACGACGAGTTCGAATCGCTCTGTAGCGATTTGAAAGCGGGAGAAGTCGCCAGCACGTTCAAACAGGTAGTCACGAGGAAAGAGAATTTGCAACACCTCGGGGGAACTTCAGAGGCGTCGAACGAAGGAACCACGCACAGCGTCAGGGTGGAAGAACAGTTGGCCTTCTCAGATTGGATAAATTCGAATTTGAGACACGACCCCGATTTGGGTCACCTGCTACCCATAGATCCCAATGGTCAGACTCTCTATGAGAAAGTTAAAGATGGGATACTGTTATGGTAAGTTGTTTAGGCGCCTGGATCGCGTTTTCGGATTAAATCGTGCTTCTAATCTTTATTACCCTATAAATAAGATTTATCATGATGTATCATCTATATCTATATTTTACGTTACGCAATATTACTGTATAATTGTCATTAATCTTATATTTTATATTAGTGTGGATACGATTTCGCAAAGCCCACATGATAAGATCAATTGGATGGACATACCTGTGTCATAATTATATCTGATTATCATTAAAACTTTACTGGTAGTATCTTTGATAATACCTTAATGCAACAAGCACTATTACAATATTAAACGGCATTCTCTTCTACCATTTTTTCTTTCCTTGATCACCATATGTGTTGACTGTATTACAAATAAAATCTTTGTTTTCAATTGGTTGTTAAGGTAGATCAGGGTTTCTTTGAAGACGATTTATCTGATATGATATGTAGATACTATACCGAAAAAATTACAATTGTGCAGAAAAAAACCCTGAACTAAAGGTTCCGGCCTAAAATAAAACTGCACTAGACTCTAATTTAAAATAGGACAATGCTATTTCCTATGCAAAGCAAAAAAACGAAAGGTTTTATTTGTTCAGGAAGGTTATTCAAAATCCAAAACCTTTGAATTTCTATCCACAAATTAAAATAATCTAAGCGTGGACAAATGCAAGAAACTTACAAAAACGAAAAAGCTAAATGATAGAAAAAAACTTCTACTAAAATAAAAAAAGATACAGCAAAATAGAATAAACAGAAAAATTAACTCTTTAAATATAAACGAGAGAAAAAAAACTAAAATAAATCTTCCTAAACAAAAAAATAATAATTGATCCTATATCTTCAAAGTGAACACTAATATATTAACAATTATTACAATAAAAATTCTTTGATTAACTATATTAAAAAAAAAATGTTAAAATTTATCAAAATAAAATGAATTACAAAATGGCAACAAATATTTAAGAAATACGTCTACTCACGTCAATAGTCGAACAAGGAACTCTTCACAAAATCCTACAATTGTTTTTTTTTTACAAAAATCCTCTCAAGAATCGTACAACGCAGACGTATAACATTACAACGACAATATTAAATAGAATACGCATTAAATCAGCACAAGCGAACAATAGAGATTTGAATGACTGGATTCATTAAAAAGGAATCTTAACACTACAAAATTAAAATCATAGAATAAACTCTTAAACTAAACTTATACAAAACAAAACAAACAAAATTCTCGGTAAATTGAAAATCAGCCGTACAGACAAATAACAAAACAACCATAATATGCAACTTAAAATACACCTCAGTGATAAAAGGGTTGTATAAACCACAGCAGTACGTATTTATTCCATTATTGTTTTAATCTTTTGCCGAATTCATTATATTCAACGCATTAAATAATAAATCAAACATATCATTTTGAAAATGATACACAAAGACAATTTTTTATATCTTAAATAGGTTAGATGCGATTTGATTCAATCTCTGGTTTCATGGTTTTTCCCCATTTTCCAGCTGTTTCGCAAAATAAATCCTAAACTATTACGTTTTTGTTTCTTGTTTATTAAGTTTTATCTGGTTTATCTTACTTATGTCACAGAGTAAAAAAATGAGAGTACTCTTTCGACTATTTTTAATAAACTACCCATTATAGAAATTATTCATATCGTGCTGGCTACGACTTTAGATAGATTCCATCATTGTTTTATTAAAGACAATCTAATTAATTAAAGTAACCACACCTAATTAAGGATTTGGATAAGGGAAACACAGTTCTCCAATTATATCTCTATTTTAGCAAAGCAATTTATTCATCGAAGGGTACTGCAGGCGTCTGCTCTAGGTCCAATGCTGTATATACTTTGTATCAGTGTCCTTAGAAAATATGTACATAGGTACCCAAAACTTCATTACTAACTGTGGTAATGATACGAACATGCTGATAACGGATGAAGGCTTTTAATATTGTGACTCTTAGATCTTGATTTTAAAATTTAACCATTTTAACTGCTTAAAATTTGAGCATGAGGATGTCCCACTATGTCAAAAATTATTGTAGTATTTTCAAAAAACGCCTGAAAATTTTGCTAGTGTCATGCGTTTGATGATTTTCTTTTGAGAACAAGTTTGATCTTAATTGTATGTTCTGTTAAGCGTTGTTTGACAATATATCTTTTTTTTCTTGATGTGCAACATTATTTACTTACCATTTATAAATTAAATATCAACATTTGACGGCGTCCATTAAAGAATGCTTTAACAAACATGGATTCCTTTCAGTAAAGTGATCAACCATTCCTGCCCGGACACCATTGACGAGAGAGCGATAAACAAGAAAAATCTCACCTTGTACACAAGACTAGAAAACTTAACGTTAGCCTTAACGTCGGCGCAATCCATCGGTTGCAACGTTGTAAATATTGACGCGCACAATTTGGAGAAAGGCACACCCCACTTGGTCCTAGGTCTAGTATGGCAGATCATCAGAATCGGTCTCTTCAATCAAATTACTTTGGAGCACTGCCCCGGCTTGACCTCGCTTCTAACCGATGAGGAAAAGATAGAGGATCTCTTGAAGCTGTCACCAGAGGCCATTTTACTGAGGTGGGTCAATTACCATTTGGAGAAGGCCGGTGTCAATACGCGCGTGACCAATTTCCAAAGCGACATAACCGATTCCGAAGTCTACACGCATCTCTTGAAGCAAATCGCGCCACCAGAAGCTAACGTCAATACAGAGGCGTTATATGTGAGTTTGAGGAAAGTTTGTAAAAGATTTTCGTTTTTACATCATTCTTTTTTATACTTCAGGAAAGGGATCTGCACGAACGCGCTGAAAAGATGTTACAGCAAGCTGGCAAACTAAAATGCAGATCATTCGTTACTCCGCAAGACGTTGTCAACGGTGTATATAAATTGAATTTGGCGTTTGTAGCCAATTTGTTCAATAATTATCCTGGATTAGAGCAAACTAATGGTACTTTAGAGGGTTATGAAACCATAGAAGAAACTAGAGAAGAGAAGAGTAAGAGAAAATTGATTCCCATGCGCTCATAGTCGTTTTTAACTTTGATTTTTTTTTTCAGCATATCGCAACTGGATCAATTCCATGGGCGTTTCGCCTCATGTCAATTGGCTCTATTCGGATTTGGCCGACGGTCTCGTCATTTTCCAACTCTACGACGTGATAAAACCTGGAATCGTCGATTGGAACAGGGTACATAGGAAATTTAGCAACTTAAGGAAGTTCATGGAGAAATTGGAGAATTGCAATTACGCAGTGGAATTGGGTAGGGAGATCAGGTTCTCCTTGGTCGGAATTGCCGGCCAGGATATCAATGAAGGCAACGTTACATTAACTTTGGCCCTAATTTGGCAATTAATGAGGGCCTACACTCTGTCGGTCTTATCGCAATTAGCCAAAACGGGCAGTCCTATAGTCGAAAAAGAGATCGTGCAGTGGGTGAACAATAAATTGGCCTCGGCTGGTAAACCGTCTTCCATTAGGAGCTTCCAGGACCCCGTGGTGGCTGATGCGAAGGTGGTCATAGATCTAATAGATGCTATCAAACCAGGTGCCATAAATTACGACCTCGTCAAATCTAGTGGATCGGAAGAAGTATGTTCAATGCAAATAATCAATCATTCGAATCCTTAATATATATATATATATATATATTTTGTTATAGGACAATCTAGCCAACGCCAAATATGCTATATCTATGGCACGGAAAGCTGGAGCGAGAGTGTACGCATTACCAGAAGACATAACGGAAATTAAACCGAAAATGGTGATGACAGTATTCGCTTGCTTGATGTCCTTAGACTACGTGCCAAATATGGACAGCATTCCACAATAATATTCCATCTTACATTCCCCTTTTATAAATATACCCGCATTTACATTTAACACAAAAAAAGAAGAATTCAATGATACAACAAATTCATTTTTACCATTGCTTTAACCATTTGTCCCTCTGTCGTCTTTAATTATTTAAAATATGTAAATTTTTTAATTAAAACTGTGATTAAGAATTGTAACAAGAGGGATAACTTACGACTTTCTCACGTAAGTGGAATTAAATCAGGGAAACGTATCATTCCTTATTAAAATAAAGAAAAAAAAATCCATTAGAAGATAAGCGTGCAATAAATTTATTTCTATTCCATATTAAACTATTATGAATTAACCTTTATTTCATTTTATTTCTACTAAGTGAAAATTATTACTGCAAAATATACCATTTCATATTCTTTTTTATGTATACATTTATATATATATATATATATAAAATAATCATTTCAAGTGCTTACGTATGAAAATCATACTTTTGTTTTATATTTTATAATATATACATACATCAAAAGAATGTAATTTCGATTTTTTGTCGTATTTATATTTTTATTTTCCTTTAGACCACAAGGGTTTATCATTATTTTTTGAACTATTTACATGTTTTTATTGATTATAGGTATATATGTTTATGATAATTTAAGAGCGGTCTTATTATTCCATTTATAATAATTTGTAATATTGATTGTTTTTAAGTGTACATTATACATTTTTCTTTATATTTATAATAGCCGTTATTATAAATATTTTAACAATCGTGTGAAAACTATATTTATTCTCTTGGCAGGGAGATTCCAAAGTGCCATTCATGCAAGTGAAGTAAAAGAAAACATTTCTATATACAAATACACTAAGAAAGGCCTGCAATTTGTAATAGTGTAAAAGTTTATACGAAAAATGTACCGTTTCTTTTTTGATGTACTTGCTTTAATGCAATAAACCAAAAGTGCTATCTACGGTATTTTATTTTGAAAGAACACATTTCACCTACATTAAACTAAATTTGGGGAAGACAAACCTGAGCTATCTAACTCTTTCCTCGGTTATAGTATAGTAGCGAGCAGGATGCCAGAACACAGACATTCCAGAAGAGTGCTGAAAGGAGGGGAGGAGGGAAAAGGAAAAGAGTTAGACCGAAGAAGAGATAGCTACATGCACTGACAGCAGACTTAGGAACTTTGGAGATATTGGACTGGAAAACTGCGTAACAGAACAGAACTCAGTGGAGGAAAATTGTGCAGAAAACTGAAGAAGCAGAGTGATAAAATAATCTAAGTCATGGGTCTTAAAAGCCCGTAAAACTAATATATATATATATACGAGGAAGACAAACTTGAGTTTTGTAGACTCCTTCCTCAATTATTTTAAAGCTATTTATGATATATTGTCCAAATCTAGATATCTTACATGAAGGACATCGATATGCTAACCAAAAAGGTAATTTTATTGAAACGATCCTGAACAATTTGCTAAAATCTTTGGAACGACCTTTCAGTAACAAGATTTTGTGTGCAGCCATTAGCCTATGCCCCCTATGAATCAATCATTAGAGCTATGAAGAACTCAAACCCTCTACAGGCAAATAGATATGCTCCATGCCGAAAAATTTAGGCAGTAATTCACAAATCTTTGAGACGGAGGGTCATTTTCTTGAGGAAGCACTGTTGTCACCCCCTAATGTGGTCCCGTTGAAGAATACACAATCTCTAATGTTAAGAAGTTAAAATGATTATTATAGCTAAGGGCAAATGTAATAAGATTTTATAAAATCCAGCGACTGGTGCTTGATATAAGAACCTGAAGTCAGCGCTGACAAAATTACAATTGCACTACTAACGAACAGATAGAATATGCTGCACACTGCAGCTACGTAATAACAATTCATCCCAAACATGCTCCATCTAAATGTACTGCACGAATAAGCTACCTATTCCAGGTACTACATATGGATTCCATAAAAATTTTCTTCTCCAACTAGTAATTTCCCTACAATTATTAATAACAAGGACAAAGATATAATAAATCCGCCAGGTGTCAGCTGTTATTATGTTTGCGCCCATGTAATATGGGAAACGTTTGCTTTAATACATATTGAGCTCCCTTTTATGGCGTTTCCACTGAAAAGTTCATTATACTTGTTGAAAAGTTCATTTGAAAAAGATGCATCGAGCTGTACACAACTTACTTATTCATTCGCAGATAATGTAAAATATCTAGGCGTGTTACTTGATAACATATTATCCTGTGATCTTTTCCAAATTCGCATTTGGAAAAGATCATTCACAAAGCGAGGCCAGCCTTATGGACATGCCGAAGGATTTTTGTGATGGTAATACGTCCAACGATAACCTATGGAGCAAAAGCTTGGCGGCAAAAGCCATAACCAACCAGATTCACAGCAAACTTACATCCACAGTCAGCATAGTCTTCAGCAATGTCTTCTTCTCCATCATTAGCACTAGAAGTTCTTCTGGACCTACCACCCTTACCCACATCAGCATTCACCCAGGAGTAGGGGAAAATTATGCAAAAGCCGTACTCTGGGAGCAGGACTTGGGAGCCATGGCAATAGCCATTTTGCCCAAAAAATAAATCTTGAAGAATTTGTACAGATCTATAAATAGGCTAAGTAATTAATCATTTTAATTTAACAATATGAAGCACTGTTAATATAAGCACATTTTATGTTAAAAAGGTAGTAAGTGGAAATGGTGAGATCTCTGGGAATGATCCATATTCAACCGACATCCCAATTCCAAACATTTATTAGGTACTTGATGTAGAAATTCTTAATAGAAAGACTTTGGCAGAAATAAAATTCGATTTATTGAATGTCCAGAACGTTTGGTCCGCGAAAGACAGAAGTTTCATTAAAGTAAAAACGTGCCACTGGATAAATGACGAACGTACTAGTCATCTATTATAGGTTCGTAATTTAAGTTATGTTGATATAATCTAGTGAATTTATCAAACTTTATTAAATACAGACCAATAGGGATCACATTAAACACTTCCAGGTATGTAAGGGGTAATTCAATAGTAAGAGCTACGTTTTAATTGAATCGGTGATCTGGAAAGGGCATATGTCTTATGACACAAGTATAGAATATGTTTACTGTACCAGATTATCAATGGAATCAATAACCAAGATCTTACAGCCTGCATATTTATGGATCTAAAAGGCTATCGATAGTGTCTCCTGCTGTATAGTTGAATAAAGTATCTTCACAAACCAATCGATCTAATTCAGCTGTTACTTCTTACTGTAATGCAAAAGTTTTAGGTAGTAAGGCGTTTGTTTTAACGTGTATCTAAATTGTAGTCCCATTCGGTACTATACGGACTGAAAAATTCTTTGTACTTGTTCAAGAGTGAGTCAAAAATCGAATTTGAAAATGATGCGTCAACCTGTTTCAGACTGTCAATTTCAGTTGCCAACATAACTGTATTTACTACGCTAATATTTCGAATATTTGACGTATTAATTGAGTTACAACTCCTCGTTTCGGCATCCGTGTCTTGAGCTGCATCACCATCGCGTAATTGACAAGTATTTCTTGAGAGTTCCAGTTGAATGGTGTTCAACTGTTTTATTATTACTTGCCTGCTACTAATGCAAACCTTTGAAAAGTGGTTTTCTGCTTGAAATAGCTGACAATTTTTACCTTTTGCTCGACACCGGTTTTTGCCGATTGTTTCCGCACATCAAACAGTGCTTTCCGGGGTGTAATATTAACCTTTTTGATTCTTTTTCCGAAAAAGCTTTGGTCGGATGACGTTTATTTGACGTAATTTTGTATGTGTGCAGCACACTGTTTAAAACACGTCTGCACAACACAAACGCAAACATAAAATCTTATTTCTCGCGGATAAAAACGAAATTTTGAAGCGACCAGGAAAAGGCAAAACTTTGGTTAGTCTCGCTAAAGCATATGGAGTAGGGCGAGCTATAAAATACGACAGTGATAAAATAAAATGTTTCATCACAAAGAAAAAATGAAAATGTAAAAGTACGTGAAAAACATTAAAAACTAGCGAGTTTCGTAAAGTTGAGGACAGCCGTTTTTACAACAATGTGGCATATAACTATTTCTGGAGAAGTCCTTACGAAAAAAGCTAGATTTTTCTATAAAAAAAATTATGAATAATGATGACTTCCAAGCCACCCAGGCAACCAAATTTAAATTTTGTTTTAGCGGCTTTTACCAAAAAGAAAAATATGATCACCTACTCCTGGATGAAAACTAGCTAAGGACAGGGTCATTTTTATACCTTGTTTAAACGCAAGTGGTACACATGAGTTAAACATGTTAGTGATCGATAAGGCAGAAAAAAACAAGGGCATTTACGAATGTTAAACGAAAGTCAAAGCAAAGGATCGATGACTAAGTCGGTATCCTGCGAATGGTTTCATGAACTATTTCTACCGTCAGTTAAAAGATTTCTTAACAAACAGAAACTGTCACAGCAAGCTTTGCTTATTTTGAACAATTCCTCTGGTAATCCTGATGAAGAGGATTTGAATTCAGAAGACAATTTTGTCCATGTGATGTTCCTACCTCCCAACGTTACGCCTATTTTGACTGTGGACCAGCATGTTATCAACGAAATTAAAATGCAGTACAAAAAAAGCCTGCTATACAAGATTTTATCTAAGGACGACAGTGTAATTCAATCTTTAAACGAAATAAACCTGAGAAAGACATGGTTTACTCAACTTAGCAATGCTTGGGTACCTAAACCTCAACCAGAAAGTGATTGTTTGTGTTCGTGGGGAAACTTATGGCCCAACATGGAGTTGTTACAGCAATACAAAAGCGAAATAAGCAAAACAAGACAGCCATTGTTAATATCGATGAAAGTGACTTCAATCAGTTATAGGAAATTTAATTATAAAGTAGTAGAGTTTAAAGGTATTTAGATAAGCAGTGGTTTTGCTAGGTGCAATATAAGCGTATATATTGGGTATCAGGGTTTAACGCAATTAAGCTAGCTTATTGAGGCTTCGATACACTTCGCATACGTCATCGGTGCCGTATAACAGATACGATTTCCCGAGATCTGTATTGAAACCTCGTCCACAGCGCTGAGCAGAACTATTAACCATTCTTTCTAATAATAATGCTAAAACACAATATGCGGGTTTTATTTTTTTGGTTTTTATTATGCAGGTATATTTTATCTCTGGTTTATCAAAATTATGACACAAATATGAAAACTTATAAAAGAAAATTTAAATAAGAAAAAAAAAACACATTTTCCTATTATTCCTTACAACGACGTAATCTTATTTTGTATTACTGCATCTTGTAAACGGAAGTAATAGGTCTTTATCTCGTCCGTTAAACTCTAGTGGATACCTAAATATTTTTACATAATCCAATATAAACTTGAACTCTTAAGATGAGTGCCGTCTCAAGAAAGAAATTTGAATTGAATTTAAACGTGTTGCACTAATATTGTGCCGTCGCTATATAGGCCAATCACTAGTTAATGTAACTTTGAGGTTATAGAGAAGCGGAGTTACACACGGAACTTGAAAGTGAATTCAGTTACTTTCAAGTTCCATTATATTACGTCAAAGGTAATTTAATTACGTTATAGTAATATGTACAACTTGAAAGTAGATTTAATAGAGGATAGTCACGTAATATTTACGATAGTACACTGTTGAAAATTTTAACACTTTTTTGACTAATTTAATAGTCAGGAGAGGTCCACACTCTTTTCGTGTTATTTTGTCGAGAACTATAGAAGTTTAAATTTGACGAGCAAAGATAGTCAAGTATTGTCTATTGCTAAGGAGTTATTTTGTCCAACTGACACGTGGAATTATAAAATACTTCTAGTCATATTTTATTTGATCTAGACTAGACAAATTTACTAGCTGTTTAACTAAATGAGTGCGATCTATTGGGTGTTTTAACACCATTTTCTAAACACAACGTCTTTTTAATATGCAACTCCTATTTCTTAGTGCTATAATATTCTCTCTTTAAGACGTTTTCTCAATTATAAATATGCAAAACCACTCATTCACAAGTTTTGAGAACCATTATAAAATTAAGTGAATGTTTATGCTATTTGATTCAAGCCTAAACTAATTGCGTAAATAGATGTTCCCAATACATCTTTAAGATATTGAATTTTTTTATGCCCACTGGAATTAACGTTTAATAACACGAGGGTTACACTTTGCAAGTCAGTCACATTTGGTGGTTTGTTTGGATATGTTAATACGGAGAATCAAACACGAAAACAGATACACGTGCAATGCAGGTGGTGCGTATAATGCAATACTGTATTAGAATAGGTGGGGTTTCTATATTTTTATCCGAGGGAAAAATTCTGATTGGTTGACGCTTCTGAATGTCTAGAAAAATAGTCAATCCTTATATCTGAACAAAGAATTCACACGAAATTCTAGTCATTTCTGTTCTATTCAATACGCGTAGTCAACTCGTCTGGCAAAGTTTGGAAAAATCAACACTAAAATATTTGACTAGCGCAAAATTAACGCCAACACCGTAATATTTTCAACAGTGTATAGGATAGTATTAACTGCTAGTAAATATCACTTCTAGTATATATTACCTTGAATATGAAAACGTAAATGCTAAGTGAAAGAAAATGGATGTGCCATTATAATACAATTGCCATGGAACAATACAGGGTATATCTGATGTAGAGGTAAATATAATAATATGTAGCAGCTGTAATCATAAACAATCAAAAAGTCTTAATGCACAGGGGGTCTATCTGTAAGCATTAACGAGAAAAAAAATATTTTGTAAATCCCGTGGGCTAGAACCGCACCTGTGCCCAACCTAAATGCTGTCCCGAGTATACCCCCACATACCACTATCATTCAGCCATTACCGCTTAGTTAGTTTTGTGTGAATCGCCGCTTGGAGTGCAAGCCACTTCGATCATTTTATTTAAATTATTCCCGTCTCGAAAAAACCATCCTTTTCAGGACCATCGTGATTTCATATAAAGAAAATCGAAGCTTGATGCATCGGTAAAAGCGCGGGAACGTATAGATTCATTTTCGCGCGATATCATAGTAAAAAGGCGTGTTTGCAAAATTTCTGTATCTACATTTATTTCTGTGTAATTCGATACAATTCATTTTGCGTTATATGATTAAATAAATCAAAAAGAAATAACTCAGATTCATGTGGTACCGTTTATTAACAACTAACTCTCGATTCGACAAAGCAAAAGAAAAATATTTACGTTTTTTGTAACTACTGAAGTCGCATATCCGGTGAAACTCGAACGTCTTATCAGGATATTAAAAATAATACTTTGTAGACTTACGTAGAATGCTCTTAACAAAAAAGGATAGTTTATTTTATAAAAAGAAGAAATTTAAAATGCCTCAGTTTTGCTATTTTTACAAGGGCCTTTATTTATTCAGAATGACGTTAAATGAATTTACGGCATACCATTCAGAATAATACTAAATGAGTGCAATGTATTTATACATAATACCACGTTTAGCGGGTACTTAACATGACGTTTCTTTGCATCAGATCCGGACTAAAGAATTTTTGGTTCTAAATTTTACTTTTTTTATTCTTTAATGATGAAATCCGATTTCGGTGGGTTTGTGCTTTATATGTCGTGTAGTTAACACCCAAGGAAAATTACATTTTTATTTGATACACCCTGTATATAAGATAAACAAGATTCTAACCCAACACAGATCCAAATTTTGAATTTCATTATTCATATTTTTAGTTAATAAGAACAGAGTAACGTACACTTCTCACAGGAAAAATCGGGACACCAGCAAACCAGAATTTTAAAATTTCTTGATTGTAAATGCAACTTTCGGAGGACGTATTCACTTATCATAGCCATAAATCACTTAATTATGTATATTACTGCGATCAAAGGTAACGACTAGAAATTTAAACAGAAAAATAAATCTATAGAGAGGAAAAGGTTTATGTATAGAATAAACAAATCGGAGTTTCGGTGGCGGCGTTTCCTTTAGAAATACAAATGAAAAAAAAAATACATAACAACAAAAAGAACTCTTGAATAGACGGCTTCATTTAGAAATATATATGTATTTAATTTGTTTGATGTTATGTAGAAATAATTCTTTTAAGAAAACATGTGGTGATGGGATTTTATTATTTAAAATTATGTTATCGTTAGTGCTGTTTTGATATTAGTTACTTACTTGGATTTATACTCGCGAGTATTAGTTTAGCAATAGATAATATGTCAGTCAGCCTCCTCAGTTTGGATAATGTGATTTTCACATATTTATTGACCACACTGTTATTGATGCATTAATTACTATTATTGTTTAATATTCTTAAATATTGTATTACTATTAAGTTTTCTTCTATCTATAAAAAATTACCAAAATTACCAGGTTTAAGATTATTTATAAAATTCTTAAATAAAGCAATTGAGTTCACAAAGAAATTATTTATTTTATGAACCCTCCGTTTATTGTATTTTCCGGAAATATATCTTAGCTATAGCCTGTGTAATCTGACGTCGTTGATCTATTTTCTTGAAATATGGCCAACACTGGGTCTCTTTACAAACTGTCTTTATGTAGCACAGGTTTATTAACAATTATTTAAATATTATTGGGATTTATAATACATAACAAACATTGTAAGAAAGCATATTGTTCGGCAATCTCAGTTAGAGCTAAAATATTTATTGTTGAATTTTATACATTTAATACTTTTTTGTTGCTACTGCCCGAAGCTGTGTTACAGACTAAAAGTGTTAGCTATATTTCAATAAAATGGAACGACATTGGATTACACAGGCGATAGTTAAGATATATTTCTTGAGAATACAATAAACGGAGGGTTAATAAAATAAATAATTTCTTTGCGAAATTAATTGCTTTAAAAATTTTGTAAATAATCTTAAACTGTTTTTGGTAATTTTTTAATACATAGAAAAATATTTTGTACTAATACAATATTTAAGAATACTAAACAACAACAATAATGCATGCATCAATAATAGTGTAATTAATCAATGTGAAAATAGCATTGTTCAAAAACTCAAGAGGCTGATTGACTAATAAAGTAACTAATATCATAGTAATAGGTAATATAATTTTAAAATCCCATCGCCATGTTTTCTTAAAAAAAGAATTATCTCTACATAACATCAAACAAGTTAAATACATATATGTGTATTTCTAAATGGTGCCGTCTACTCAAGAGGCCTTTTATTTGTTATGTATTTTTTTTGCATCAATATTTCCGTATTCGGTGTTTCTAAGGAAACACCGCCACCGAAATTCCAATGTGTTTATTTACTGTATAAATCTTTTTCTCTATATATATTTATATATCTGTTTAAATTTTTAGTCTTTACCTTTGATCGTAATAATACACAGAAAAGAGTGATTTATTGCTTTGACAATGCATATATCCTCTGAAAGCTGCATTTACACCCAAGAAATTTTAAAATTCAGGATTGCTGGTGTCCCGATTTTTCCTGTGAGAAGTATCATTTCTTGATGTACACGCTGAATTAAAAAAGCGTTGCTAACACATCATTTTTATCAATTAAACTTCATAGCATTTGTGGCGAGCGGATTTTTAAGAGCTATCACATTAATATTTACCAGTAAAATGGTATGTGTTTTTAATTTTATGTCGGCATTGATTCAGTAAGTGGTCTAACAGATTATTATATTTATTTTATATACACATGGATCATTATATTATTCATTCTAACAACAGTTAGAGTTAATACGTTATAAAAAGGTATAAAGAAGAAAAAGGAACAGTAACAATAAATTGCAACGCCATATAAAGTAGAAATTACTTTTTCAGAACGTTCCAGCTACGTAGCAGCTACTATCCGCCACGTTATTACTACGTAAATATTAGTCCTATAAAATTAAAGATTACGTCACCATAACGTAATTAGAACCTAATATTTGTTCCCCATTTTCGTAGTAGTTACGAATATATCACGTAATTATAGAACGTAACAGCTACTAGTAATGTTTACTTTGTGGAAACCTTTAAGGTAACGAATACGTCATGGCGACTAAATGTGACACTTGGGTGCCCCTCTCAATTTTAACGTTATTTACAGACTTCCAAACGGTGACATTAATGATTTTTTTCATGACGTTAGAAACTATTCTACAAGATTTATATAAAGGTACTATTATTGTTAGCGGAGACTATATATAATATCGATATAGGACGAGAAGATAATAGCTTTGTTTGTTTGTGAGCTTGGAGCAGTACCTACTGACGTCATCAGAGTAACTTGAGAGCGTCTTAGAGTTGGATTTAAAGATGGTACAAACAAACGCGCTCGATTGCAATATAACCTTAATTTTATTATTACTTTTGTCAGATTGTCACTAGCTATTATGAACAGGAAAAGTAAAAATAATTTTTCAAATTAATGAATCTAGACTACATTAAAAATGCATTATAAACTACTATTTATGTACCTACCAAATGAAGTTTTTAAAATATAATGATCGTTCTTTACATCAATCACATTGGTATCATTATATTATCTATTTCGTGCATATTTGATGCAGTTATAAATCACATTACATTTACAAACGACAGTTTACAACACGGTGTTAGTGCGAGTAGGTTATGTTGCAGAAATTGCTCGTAATTGCTCGGACGTCGGACCGCGAGCAGGAAGAGCAACCTTTTTGTGATCTGGATTTGCTTGCTCTAAACAAACAAACACGTACAAATCATGCTCTAAAATACAAACAAACGCGTAAAATTACTTGGATCTGCTTAGATCAGACAAACAAACAAACCTAATAATTCAAAAAGATTGTTAGATACTTTTAAATGTTTTAATTTGCAACACATCATAAAAGACCCAACGAGAGTGACGATATCATCAAAAACAATAATTGATAATATTTTTATAAATAAGGACCAATATAAGGCGGATGTTTTAGCATCTGCATTGTCTGATCACTATGCGCAGAAAACAGCCATTGTTTTGGAAAGGCATTCACCTATCAAAACAAAAATTGAAAAACGAATCTTTTATCAAGACAAACTTGACCTTATGAAATATGAGTTGTCAAACACTGATTGGATGTCGATTGTGTTATGTAATAATGTGAATGAGAGTTTTTCCAATTTTTTGGCCATATTGACTTTTTATATAGAAAAATATACAAAAAAGAGCACTATGACATTTGGCAAAAGTTGGAAGGTCCGATGGATCAATGAGCATCTACGACAGTTGTGTGGTATTAAAAGGCAACTATATGAGGCAGTAATGACAAACAATCTAAGCAGAGACGTTTACAATTGTTTTTGTCACAACTTAAAGAAAGAAATTGAAAACTCCAAACGACAATTCTATGAAAATAACATAACCACGTCAAAAAATATAGTAAAGACTACCTGGGAAGTGATAAATAGAATAAATGGGAAAGCAAAGGCAAACCAATTTAAAATAAAAGACCTTAAGAATAAAGGCAAAACAGATAGTGAGACACTATCGGAACTCAACAGATACTTCACTGAAATGATAGACAATAAAATAATGCGAGAACGGGCAATATGTGGCACAACATCTAACCCAACATTTTTACTCTATCCAACAGATGTACAAGAGGTTATAAATACCATAAAGAGCCTCAATAACACAAATGCTGTAGGTGTGGATGAAATACCTGTTGCGCTCTTAAAGCATTGTGCGGAGGAATTGGCAATACCTCTCACAGAGCTGTTTAATACATCTTTTCAGTATGGCACATTTCCTAACAGATTAAAATACGCTGTAATTAGACCAATATACAAAAAGGGAGAAAAGACAGATTTTAACAGTTATAGACCGATAGCACTTGTATCTAATATCTCCAAGGTTTTTGAAAAAATTATCTTAAGTAGAATGAATAAATTTATTGAAAAAAATGATATACTGAACGACACCCAGAATGGTTATACACGGGACGATCAACCACTCGAGCCATGTTTCAACTTTTAACAGAAATCATTGAAGGTGTTAACAGTCAGGAAACCACCGCCAGTGCAATGCTGGACCTGTCTAAGGCATTTGATTCAGTGGATCATCAGCTACTTTTTGACAAATTGGAGGCTCTGTATGTCTATATATTGTATGATCTATACTTCTTTTGTATAGGATTTTTATTTTGACGTGTTCTGTGTTTTTGGCAATATGGAATAAACCGTATTATTATTATTATTATTATTATTATTATTTATTATTCCAAAGTAGTTTTCGAAAGAAATATTATTCGATGATAAATAATAAATAAACCATAATAAAATGTCTCTATTTTTTGTGGTTTGAACACAAACAGCTGCGTTCTCTATTCTACCTTAAATTGAATTTCGCGCAATCAATAATTTTCGAGATGGTTGCTTCGAAATGTCGCGCATGCTTGAAGCTCATTCTCTCCATTTCGTTTCTATAATTCTAGAATATATAGATACCTGAAATAACTCAGCAACCGATTAGGATAAGCAATTATATCTTTCCTTAATTTTATAAAATACGTCCTCAAGATTCCAATTCAATCTATAATCAATTGAATATATAATCGACACTCTATGATTACAATTGGCGGTAAATTTAAATATTTGCTTGTAAATATTGTAGAATGAAGGAACGAACTAACGTAGTTTATCTACTAATTATCGAAATACCTCGAGGGATTATCATTTTTTCAATAATTCCTCTATTTATACGTACACACGCACAATGTTATTACTTATTTCCACGTAAATCCAAGCGTACATACCAGCAATTTCAGAGAGAAAAAGAAAATAATTCTGTCACGCTAAGGTGCATTCGGCTATCATCTACCATTATTTGCAAGCGGAAATACCCGATCCAACCCATCGGTCTGTGTCGTAAATAGAATAAAATAGATTTTATTCGGGCGCCAGAAAAGGATGGGGAATTTCGTTAGACGTAAATGAAAAGAAAGGAGCGATTCATAACGTATTTCTTGCTCATCTGCGGTCCGAACTTGTCGTTCGCACTAGCTCAGCTTTTTTTTAACTCCATAAAATAAGTAAGTCGTTTTAAAATCAATACAATTTCAAGCACTTAGAAGGTAGTATTTTGCATTTACGAAAGCCGTAAGAGGAGTACGGTATTTAACAACAGGAAATTGTTTTCTTTTTTTCCGGCTTGCGAAGATAACTCCAACATGCCTGTTCCGAGTCTTCAGAAACCAGCACCGGCTTTTAAAGGGACTGCAGTCGTCAATGGGCAATTCAAAGATATCTCACTCGCAGATTACGCTGGACAATACCTAGTATTATTTTTCTACCCACTCGATTTGTAAGTATAGCGATATAAATTGATTTTTGTGCAACCTCAAGGTACACAGTTTTTTTTCCAAAGAACACGTGTTTTCGTAATAGTATAGCAAAACAACTTCTTTCATACGTTGGAGAAATTAGTTTCAGTTACGTTGAATTATAAATGAGGTTTAATTCATTTACCACAAAAAAAATATATATATAATGAACAACCACACGCGATAATCATAAATTATATTGTGATCGATATGTGTACGCAGCAAAACACCATCATAATACGGAAATATTGAATTAAAATTGAATTCATTCTCTTTTAATTAAAATAATCTATCGTTTTTAATTAGATTTTTTTTATTGCTGTAACATCGTCTTGTGTATCGTGACAACTATGTTAGTTATCTTTGTAAATTATGTAAACTCAATTTGAACTACGAGGCGACAAAGCTAATTTACAAGTTCCTGAACAATCCTGCGATCCAACAATGGAAATAATGTAATTTCAGCCTTGAATGATTGGATTTCACGTTTAAATGCTTTATAAAAAATAATGTTGTAATATCTTGCAATAATAACTTACAATGTATTATGTACTTATACTTTTTCATACACATTGAGTTCGCAGAATTTTTAACAGTCAGAGTTACAGCGTCGTCCGAAATAAATGTAACATTTAATAATTTCCTTTGGGTACACCAGTTCCGCTTATTTTATTTACGTTTTCCAAATATCCAAAATAAATATTTAAGGAAATCTGGTATGTATATAAAAAAAAAATACGTAAAGTGGTAAAATATAATACCATATGTAATATATACAGTTATTTTGTTCTAGAATATTTTTTGCTTCAAAAAAAATTATCCAAATTCTCTTATAAATAAAATATTCAAACAAAGAATTTTTTCTTTTTTATAATAAATCAAAAAAAAAATGTAGATAATAGTCAAACAATTACAAAATTTATAAAAATTCCTTATATTAAACATTTACGCGAAAAAATAAATCAAATTTTCAAACCATACAATTACAAAATTGGCCTATCAAAACTACGAAACCAAATCTATACAAAATTAAAATAAAAAATTGTATTTTTTCAATTTTCAAACATCACACATAGTTTATAAAATAGACTGTCAAAATTGTAATTTACTGGTGTATATATTGATGAAACCATGCAATATTTAGAAAATAGAATAAAAGGATATAAATATAACAAAAATCGTTACAGCCTTTAAAAAAAAAACATGAAATAACTGAAAATCATACATTTGATTTTAACAATATAAAAATTTTAAACAAAAAACAAGATTTAAAAACATTAAAAAAATTATGAACATAGAAACGCAGTTAATGATAAAACAGACAAAACTATATAACTTAATTTTATAACTCAATACAATATTTTTAAAGATCTATTTAATTACAAAAAATCAATTTTTTCATATTCTACTAACAAAAAATTATCAAAACATACTATATTGAAACGCAATCTTTAAATAAAACATAACGATATATTCAAAATTCATAGTAAACAAAACAATTATGATTTCGTCATTTATTAAACAAAAAAAATTATAATTTACATCATTTACAAAATATATTTTTATATTTATACTTGAAAAAGCTTTGAAATTAAAGCGAAGCGTCTTAGTTGATGTACATTTATATATTTTTATGACCTGAAAACCAAGAAAAAGAAGAAATATATACATATGGTCAAGAAGTTTTAAAATTCTAATTTTTTGTGTGGTGCCTAATTTAAAATTGAAAATCGAATGTTCAAAATTTTCGTGTTGATAAACGTAATACCAATGACCCTTCTCAACACAATAGAAACGAAATAACATAAGAACATGGCGGATTCTTCTCAAAACAAAACCCTTGGATAACAATAGAAAAATCAGCTGTTATTTTTTCTCTTTATCCTGTGGTAATGTTTTTAGGAGCATATATAGATTAACAATTTCAAAATGCGATTCATTTTCCTTTATCAGATTTAAAAACGCGTTTTTCTGTATTAAAGTATACAAACTGTTGTCTATGTAATTAAGAAACGCATTCATCATTTCTGGATTTTATCGCAAATATATTATCGTAAGGTCAAGTCTATGATGATTGCTCATCACTACAAGAAAATCCGCTGCATGAGTTGAATAGATTGGTGCGAAGCAAAATTGTTCATTACTACATCCAGAGACATGAATAACCGATCACTACGCACTGCGTGAGATTTTATTAATTTTTCTATTATATAATTGTTTCGGGAACATGTGGGCTCCTATCATCAACCAATGGCCGAATAAATCAAGCAAAAATAAGAAAAGAGCGCTATCTCTCTTTAAAAAGGAAAATATTTCGTGGTAAAAGTGCTTTTCTACGTCTACTGTACCCTTCGAAACACCAAGAATTGGGGACAAACCTGAATTATCCTACCCTCATAAATCCATCAAAATTAAATGCACATCCAGATTCAATAAATTATTTTAATGTTTTTTTTTCATATGCATCTAACTCTTTAGGTGATTGTACATTTTTCACTAATTCAAGGATTTCTATATCAATCTTATGTCCGGTATCGCTTATAAGTTGCGCAACGCTAGATGTGTCAAGTCTCCCATACCGATAACTTGCTCTGTGTTCCTTGAACCTAGTTCTGATCGCACGCTTTGTTTGTCCCGTGTAAATGTTATTACACCCACTACAACCGATTTTGTAAATATTTCATTGAGATGTGGTTTATCTTTTGCGTTGCCTAAAAAATTTCTCAGTGTGTTACGCGAAGTGAAGCAAATATTCAGATTTTGTCCTTTAAAAATGTCGCCTAAATCTATCCATCTATATAGTGTTTATATTGTTAGAAGAGTAATCATTATACCATGCTTGCAAATACTTTCCTGATTAGAGTAGGCCATGCTCCTTTTTTTTTAAATGGGTCACTTCTTCGATTGTGTAATGTCTGGTCTTAAAATATGAGAAAATAAGATAATCTAAATCTAATCTAATCTTGTTGAAAAAAATCCTTCTATAAGTTCTTCATCATGAAGTTTATTAATAAACGGCTGTAATAATTCGTTTCGATATCTGTCAGCAATTATTATTTAATTAAAAAAAATATAGGTCCAATAATTCGTCTCCTTGAAACTGATAGCCAGACGCCTATTTTTTTTGCGAAAGTTTCTACAAATCCACATTCTCATATGGAATCAAACCTCATCAGAAAAAAAAAATCATTTATCGAGAATATTGTCATCAATTATGTTCTATAAAATAGAAACTATTGATAGTACCGTGTTTTCGTATCAAAATCTGCTGCGTGAGCTCGTGAACTACTTGAATTTTATACGGAAATAAATTTCAGTCCTTTTTTTTTTAAAACGGTATGGCATGTTCCCACCGCAATTCGCGGTTCGTTTTTTAGGTGCACCATCGCCAGGTTTACGAGTTACCGTGAAACAGGGTTAAGTGGATTACATACCAGAAATTTTTGCGTGAGACAAAGGCACCGATAACATTATTCCCATATGTTGCTTGTCTATCAAGTAATATGACTAGCTATCGCATGCGTTGCTCATTCCTTCACACAAGTACCAGATATATTAAACATGTTTATTTCAAAAATCGTTTAAATGTTTGATTGCACGCAGGACTAAGAATGATTTTCTGTCTACTCTAATCAGAAAAGTATTTGAAAGCATACGTATTTAATTAATTGCAATTTTTTGTTGAATCTCGCCTTGTTGCCACATTTATTTATTTACAATTATTCATAATTTCTATAGCACGTTCGTCTGCCCAACGGAGATCATAGCATTCTCCGATCGCTTCGAGGATTTCAAGAAGATCAAGACGTCAGTGGTGGCCTGCTCCACCGACAGCCATTTCAGTCATTTGGCGTGGGTCAATACACCACGCAAACAGGCGGCTTGGGCGAGATGAACATCCCCCTGCTATCGGATAAATCGATGAAGATCGCCAAAGATTATGGAGTTTTGGACGAGGACAGCGGCGTACCGTTCCGCGGGTTATTCATCATAGATCCCAAAGGAATCTTGAGGCAAATCACCATCAACGATCTGCCGGTGGGTCGATCAGTCGATGAGACGATACGTCTAGTACAGGCGTTCCAATTCACCGACGAACATGGGGAAGTTTGCCCGGCCGGTTGGACGCCGGGAAAGAAGACCATGAAACCGGACCCGGCACAAAGCAAGAACTACTTCGAAAGCGAAAATTGAAAGCAATGCCCTTAAGCAATATCCGAATAGGACCGAGGTCCAATGTCTGTATTTTTCTTCCCGCCTGTATTAAAATATATTTAGTTTCCTTTTGTTAATTTACCTTCGCTGTATTATTTAGTGTTAAATAAATTAAATATTAATGAAGAGAGCAACATTTTATATATATATATATGTATGTATATATTTTTATCCCTTTATTAGCTGATTTAATCAGAGTATCAGTCAAGTGATAAGAATCGTTAGAAAAATTGTCTACATAAAAATGCGCTTATCTTTCACGTACATCGAATTATGATTAAATTGATTATACAACAAACTCCAAGCAGATTAAAATTCGATGAATACAAATCGTGCTTATGATAACATATTTTAATTGATTCCGATTATCCACAGAATAGTAAAAAAATAGGTGTGATTTGATGGTTAAATGAAACTAAATTAGAAATACCTCGGGCTTTATCACTTACGCCTCAGATAATAGTAATAATATATCTTTATGTTGCGCAAACCACAATCAAGTATAATAATATGCTCATAATTAAATTTGTTATATAAAATCTGAGTGTAGGTGAAACATCTTAGGGCGTAGTTTGATTTGAGAAAAAAATCTCTCATCTTACACTAAACCCTAGCAACAACAAAGCAAAATATGAAAAACAAGAGAGATTTTGCCTGTTCTAGCTATAACTAAAGAATAGGTACGGTAACACTGCGTAGGCTTTCACGGCCGTTGTAACTAAAACTAACAGCTTCTTGCGGGTTTCGCCGTGTGTCAAAACTTTCGCTCGACGTTTCGCTGTTCATACTGACAGCTTTTTCAGGATAACTGAACTGATTCTCCATGGTCCGACATTCTTCTTATATACGCCCCTGGTGCATCCAACCGTGTAGTTTCCGCTCCATTGACCGTGACGGTTCGTAGTAGGCTCTTCCATGTGTTGCTAAGGTGGTACCCTTCTTCTCTGTTAACGGTTTTATTCTTGTCGGATCCTTTACGGAGATCTCCTTTAGTTGGTAAAGTACGCTTCGGGACTGCAACGTCGATCCAGCAGTATCTACCGACCGTAAAGGATAAGACACCCAAGGGGCGCACAGAAGGTATCTACAAGATAACATGCCAATGCGGACAGTGCTACGTCGGACAAACAGGAAGAGCCATCGACATAAGAATAAAAGAACACGAGAGGGACGCAAGATTAAGAAGGACCGAGCAATCAGCGGTGGCAGGACACATGCACGACACCGGACACAAAATGGATTTCAAGAATGTAAAAGTAATAACTACCACCAAGAACTACGAGAAAAGACTCATCAGGGAAGCCATAGAAATAGAGAAGAATAAAACCGTTAACAGAGAAGAAGGGTACCACCTTAGCAACACGTGGAAGAGCCTACTACGAACCGTCACGGTCAATGGAGCGGAAACTACACGGTTGGATGCACCAGGGGCGTATATAAGAAGAATGTCGGACCATGGAGAATCAGTTCAGTTATCCTGAAGAAGCTGTCAGTATGAACAGCGAAACGTCGAGCGAAAGTTTTGACACACGGCGAAACCCGCAAGAAGCTGTTAGTTTTAATAGGTACGGTATTATAAAGTTATATACACATATGTTAAATGAAAATAATTCATACAAAACCTTAGAGTGCAATATAGGAGTTATGATACCTTTGCTTATTACATTCAAGTTATGTACCTATGTCAGTTCGGAATTCAATTTTTCTTTACAAATATGTATTCTGGTTGAAATAATAATAATATCTTATTTTTCAATAATGTGCTGAACCATTTATAAAAATATATGAGGAAGTGTTAATGCATTCATTCATTCGTTAAGTTAGGGTGGGCTCGTAGAGTCCAGACACTTGAGCTAGGTGCTCATTGTACCATCCCTATTAAGTCTGTTATTTCCACTCGAGCAGCTTGGTGTTCTCTATAAAGCCCAGTATCTTGCCCAGTGAGAACTTGAAAACCTTCGAGGGCTCCAATAGATCCTTCCCAAAATATTTCTGCCTGAGCACCTTCAATTCCTCACAAGTGCAGATTACATGTAAACTCGTTTCCTCCTGTAGTTCGCATCTTCTGCACCACGATTCGCTTACTCGACCAGCGTTTATAGATGCTTTTTTCAGGGGACAGTGTCCGTTACCGGCCCAGCAATGGTTTTAGCTTCTTTCTTGCTGCGCCTGAGTAGGTTATCAGAGAATCCAGCATCTCCATCCCCTATCAGCGCTTTAGTATGGAGTTGACCTTCAGTCGACCTCCATTTCTTTGTACTTTCTTTGCCTAACCAGGTCCAAATCTCTCTTTTAATCCTTGGTAATTCCACATACAGGCTCTGGACCTATAAAGTGTCTTTTAGAGCCCTCCTTGGCTAGTTCGTCGGCTATTACATTGACTTTTATATCCTCATGTCCCGGCACCCAAATCAGAGACACTGTAGTTTCGTGCTAGTATATTTAGGGATTGTTTGCAGTCTCTAACTAGTTTTGACCTAGTTACAGGGTTTGACACTGCCTTCATAGCAGCCTGGCTGTCAATCATTATATTTATTTTCCTCCTCATGTAGCCCCCCTTTGCAATCATTTCTGCACAGGCTGCAAGGGTGAAGAATACCTCTGCCTGGAAGACCGTTGTATGTTTCCCCAGGCTTATGGATATCCTTTGATTAGGGTTGGGCTCACAAATACCGGCTCCAGTGCCCTGGCTGGATTTGGATCCGTCCGTGAATCAGAGTGTTAATGCGAAAACATAAACAAAAGTATAATTTAAAATTCCTAGCTCTGTAAACTAGAGAGGCTTTTTGAAGGGCATTGGAGTGAAATCATGGAACATGGAGAAAATCAGTAGTGCTTGTAGCATATGTAAGGATCAGAAAGTAAACCTGGAATAGTAGATTAGGGGAATCGATTTTATGGTTAAGTCTCTTCATGTTAGAGAAGAAAAATTGTATAGCTCAAGCAACAAATTGTAATCAGAACCTCTTTCTGGGTAATATTTTCAATTTTATATCTTGTTATATTGGTAATTTAAAAAAACGTTTTTGTACCCTTTCAAACATTAAATAAAAGGTAATTATAATATGGGTATCAAGTTACTGAAGCATATTCGAGTTTACTTCTAACTAATGAATAATATAACGTTCTCAATACAACACAATTATGAAAATTGCGATATTAAAACACTCAAATTTCTTAAAGAAATGGGTTGATATGATTGGAGAAAGACAATTTTAAGTCAAAAATGACTCCCAGATCATTAATCCACGATTTTATAACTATTATTTATTATTAATATGGTATTAACATACAATCGGGGTAAGAATTTTTGTGTATGTCACTACTGCACATTTATCTATATTCCATTACAAACCACTGTTATATTAGACACGATTTATATATTTGAGTAAGATTATCTTGTAAGTTATCGCGGTCCGAGACATTATTGATTCCTTTATATATTTTAAGGTCGTATGCATTAGCTAAAATTTTACATTTTAAAGAAGTAATTAAATCATTTAAAATCAAATTAAATAAAATAGAGGACCAGGATTAGAACCTCGTGGTATGCCGGATAATGTGGAAACAGTATTTGAATCGTATCTATTATATGAACATGGTTGGCTTTGTGGCATCATCAACTATGAGGTATCTTGAATCTGTTAACGAAGAGTTGTATAAGGGAGGACTTATTACACAGCATCTAAACGATTTGCAACACAATGTTCGTGAATATTTTCCTGTTCCTGATTCAAGTAATGAGTGGATTAGGAATCCGTTTTCAGTGAACAGCATTGCGCATTGAAATTATCCACTAATATCACTTTAATATTAGAGAATATATGAAAAGGCTGCTTCCAAATCTTTGGGTCCTGTTAAAAGAGGATTATCAAGAGTTATCTACATATGGAAGCTCTAAAAGTTCTACCCAATGAGAACAAGTGGTTACATTTACGTGAATTTAACGTTGTTTCAACCAATACAACGTTAAATTCACGTAAATGTAACCGACTTGTTCTCATTGGGTAGTATCTTTTCCAACTACCTACTGTAAAGTTATTATGTCAAAAGCCACAGTTAACAACACCTTAATAACTTTTTCATCTAGTTGGTAAATTTCTTTGACAGTTTCAACCCTTTTTATCCATTCATCTGCATCAATTTCGTCTGTTTCATTTGTAAATTCTGGAATTTGCACTTAATTTTCAAAAAAATTGGAACTCTTATGTGGTCATTTGATGTATTTATATTTCCCTGTCTTAGTTCTTCTAATTCTCGATCCTTTTCCTGTACATACTAATCATGTTAGTCACCTGTGCCATCATTATTGCCATATTTCTTTCACATCTAAGAACTACATTCAAATCTCGCGCGGTTTCTTCTGTATTTGGCGCGTTTGTATCTGCCGATCTTGGCGCGCCTTCTTCTTCTACATTCTCTATTGTTACTTTAGACATTTTA
This sequence comes from Protaetia brevitarsis, assembly GCA_004143645.1. Lineage (NCBI taxonomy): Eukaryota > Metazoa > Arthropoda > Insecta > Coleoptera > Scarabaeidae > Protaetia > Protaetia brevitarsis. The sequence continues at coordinate 4,018,248 of RXPK01000234.1, read as the reverse complement.
GCTAATTCCTACCTTTATTTTAGATTCAATTTAACGGTTTCACTTCCTAACATCCATACACGGAGTTTGCAACGATTTTAATCAACACTGTAACTGCCTCTAACCTGAACAACTCATCAACCGTATACACAAACACTGTCACCGAAAAACAAACGTTTACATCCAACTCTAATCTCACTTCTGATATGTAAAGTTATTATGTTAAAAGCACAGTTCTATTTTAAAAGTTTAAACACTCTTTATTAATCACTTAAACAGTTCTCAACACAGCTACTATATATTCTCTCTCTACTCTACTATTCTAGACTATTCTACTGTTACCAACATCTTAAAAATAACAAAACTAAAATGAACTAAATATTCTCTGACACTAACTAATGTCAAAAAACCTTCTCTCCTTTTATTTACCTTAAAAATAAATATAGGAAACATTTAACAATAAATATAGAATTAGAACTGAGATTACAAGTTTTCAACATTAGCCAGACTGTTAGCGAAATGATCATTAATTTATTATAATACTTAAACTATATTAATTGTAAGATGGCCTACTCTTTCTTTATCATATGAATTAAACTAAAACTTCTGTTATAACTTTTTTCATTATTTACTTATTTAAAATACCCTCAATACGTTAAGTGAAAATCTTAGTAGGGGTTCGTGATAAAAAAAGAAGATTAAGAACTGCTGACTTAAAAGGCAATCTATTAAAAAAATAATATTAACGACATTGTGTGTGTGTCAAGAGAAAATAGGCATTTATTACGTATTAACAATATACTTTTGTATTGCAAATACATACTTTAAAAATACATGTACATGTTAATAATTATTATCTCTAAAAACTTCGTAATACTCATTAAATAGTTTACGACATGTTACAGTTTCAAAACTCCCATTTTAAAAATTTATTTCAAAACCGATTTTACCTCAAAATCGGTTTTGAATCGATTTACGCGGAATTAGTAAGTATTTGCGTAAATTATAATAAATACAAGTATTATATCAACACAACATACACAAGAGATCACATTAGGGTTCAATATCAACGGTGCTTTATCAACAACTAAGCTGGTAATCAAAAGAAATAGTAATTTAAACAAAATAAGATTTAACGTTTATCATCAATTCCACATTATATCTGCTGAAATGAATGGAAAAACTATAGACAAACGATGTTTCAAATGCGCTCTTTCTGTTTTAGGTTCTGCAAAAGAAAATCCTTGAAAATAACGCTAGCATTATCTTTAAGAATGGCGAAAATAAACACACAGAATCGTAGTTTTTTTTTCCTGATATATGGGGCTTGATAATGGTGAAAGAAACAAAATTATCGATACAAACAGTCAAATAAAAGGATTATAGATATCATACCTGAATATACCTACAATCTTTTTATCTGCATTAACGGAATAAAAGGCAATCCTAAGCAATAAAACACTGTTTATAATATGCATGAGTTAAGACAGCCATGATGTGGAAAATCTATATGCATTAAAAGATGAATTTCGATAAGATAACAATAACCAATATTCGCTCAATGAAAAATTAACACTGGGATGTTTTTTTTTTAAATAAATATTTATCTATTACTTGCCAGATGAATATTTCTTAGGAACTGTTGTCACAACAGTTGCCCTATTGCCAATGTGGGTCTTAATGCATATCAGAGCATCAAGTCCATGCAATTGAAGGGCATATTGTAAAAACATGATAAGTCTCACCAAAAATACGTCAATTTTACACGACATTCGTTTAGTTATTTTTTATGGTACAAATATTTTTATAGAAAAATCTAAAATTAAATCATATGTATTTTAACCCAATTTAAAACTTTGTAGTATGTATTTTTGATATACCACAAACCTGACGGAAAATTATCTTTTTTTACTTTTCTGTAATAGTTAATGTTTTTAAATACTTTGTAATTGTTTCCAGGCAATGCGATTTATTGTATATGGTGATGTAGTCTTACTTCTCATTAAAAAATTTGCCATAATTTCTCCTTAGGGAAATAAGGTGCAAAGGAAGCCATTTTGTGTTTTTTTGTTATATTTTTCTGAAGTAAATTCTGTAGTTTTTGAAGATTTAGTTGTATTTTCACTGGAAAAATCCTTTCGTGGCCTGTCAAATGTACTTACATAGGTTATTTAGCTAAAATTTCAAGGATTTAACAAAAAAGTAATAATAGTTAAAACATGTATTTCTAAGAAGCTCCAGTAAACAGATTTAAGATGATTAGGGATCTTATATCATGCATGATAATTGGGTTATTAAATACAAATTTTAAATGGAAAACTGGATATTAACAGTATTTTAACCTTTTTACAACATTATTTCTTCTTCTTCTTCAACTTAACCTCTAAACTCTGTTTGTACTGTTTAAAATTGTTTAAAGTGCTGATTGGATTATAAACTTTAACACAAAATACTGAAAAGATTCTAATTATTAGATTATTCTTTTCTGTTTTACATCGTTTCAGACATGGATTCTGAGCCCTTAATCACACGTGTATTATAAAATGAAGAATACAGGCCTTTTATTCGGAGAATTCTTCTTTGAAATGGAATCTTCAGAATATCCTGTTCTTTCAGAATTGTTAGAACTTCGCCTCAGCACCCCCGGTAAGTTCTTGATTTTAAATGTTCACTTTAAAGTTAACAGTACTTTCATTGGAATCACTTTTTCTTTTAATTTCTGGTCATTTTCTTATATGAAATCTTTTTATTTCCAGTGCAAGATTTAATTTTTCTCAGACTAGTTTCAAACATACGCCGTTTTTATTTCTTATCCACGCGTCTCTCTTTTTTTCCAAGTAATGGCTTTCCAAAATCTTCGTATTACACGAATATTACGGCATTTGTCGATCGTTAACGTTCAAAAAGCGGTTGGCATTGAATCTTCCCAACTTTAAGACACTTGTCGGTATCAAACATTTTCACATTTAATGTAAAAATTATATCTCATTCAAATATTGGGTGTCTCTTTTACAATTTGTATGTGATTTGTATTCGAAATCAATCGAAGGATTCCATGAATTATCAACTGATTAAATTTCTTTTGAAGAGTACCTAGGGCGATAGTGGTTTTTTGGTTGTAATCTGGATATGTGGGTTTCATGTAAGTCTTTGATCAAACCATACCGGAAGATATTTCGCCTCTTTGACATATGGAATTCTGTCATATCCTATCACTAGTGGTTGTAGGCCTTCCAGCGTTCTCTTTCTTGTGAACGTGACAACTTACGTTTTTTGAGCTGATAGTCGCTCTTTTTCACACCATTTGTTAACCGTACTTAGAGCGGTTTGCGTATACTCCACCAGAACTTTTGGAATCGGCCCTCTAACGGCTATTGTAGGGTCGTCAACAAACCCCAAGCAATGAAACCCCGTTCTGGTCAGCTTCCAGATTAGGTCGTCCATTAGGGTAGCCCACAACAAGAGAGATAAAGTTGGACCCTGCGGACACCTCCTTCCGCCTCCGCTTCGATGGTAGCGTTCCCAATTGTGATCGTAATTATCTTTCTTTCCAGACTAGCTCTTACCCAGTGCAGAACGATCAGTGCGGCATCTATTCTCCGTAAAGCTTCGACAATTGACTTTGCGGCAGCATTGTCAAAATTTCCCTCGATGATCTAGGGAAGTCGTCATACAAAGGCATATTCCAGGAATACAACACCTTAGAGCAATCCTTTTTCCTCGTCCATAACAGAATAATCTATACGTGACAGCACTGCCACAATTTTAACTTCAGCACATCTGACATGCACGTAAATAAATTGCGACATAACACCTTTTGATGGTATTAATAGATTTACACTACGTTAATACGAAATACCATTATAATATCGGTATAAAATACCGGTGAAATCAATACCGATAAGTTCCTGAAAATGGTCTATAGGTACTAGGACTAGGTACATTTACATTCTTGGCAACCTATATCAACTCTATATGTAAAACTTTAATTCACGCGCCAAATGTTATATATGTAGCACGCTTTGCTACCAATTGATCAGTTGCCAGAAGGGGCTGCAGAAACCAGGAACGAACAAACATTTTCTCAAGAAGTAACACCAAATATTTCTAAAACGTGGCTGAATTTTTTTTCCAAGTAATGTGCAACCTAAACAGAGGAGAATGTTGGCAATTTCAAAGAAAGCTTTAGAGTATTTGGATATATTTTAATACAGGTTCCATCTAGGCGAATTATGATGGATGAAGACGTAACAAATCTGTTTATGTATGTGTTGAAATTCTTTCTTAATTCACATCAGCATGCCAAAAACCGTTTGAAAGTTACCTAGACACGTAATTCGCATTATGGATAACACTTTACTATAAATAATTATTTTTTTACTAACACACAGACATTCTGACAATTAAATTAAACCAAAAAAAAAAAAAACTTTTAACCAAGTTTTTAGCTCCACTATCAGTCTGTGCATCGCCACCTATTACACTTGTCATTTGTTGATGCTTGTTTGGATCTGTTTGACTTTATTAAAGATTATTTTGCATAAATAACCTAAAAAAGTACTTTACATAATCATATCATGGGAGTTGGGAGCACCTACCATCAGGCGCGTCCCCGAGGTGGTGGATAGGGGAAAGGCCATCTTGTCAGGGTTCACTCAAGACGAGATGGCTAGTGGCAGCTATAAGTTCGTCCTCTCTGCTTAAACCGGAGCAGGGTGAATGAAGACCGTTGCCGTGAGCCACTCCCCCCTCGCCCGAGCTGTCGTGTCGTGGCTAAAGACTTGCACAGGGTTCTACAACGATGCCAGTTGTTGCTTTCGTCTACCGAAAGCCAACTATTAAAACAGGTCCCGAAACGGATGAGGGTCTTTGACCTAACTGCACGGACCGAGAGGAGACAACCTAACAAAAACGCTAAATCCTAAGTGGCGGACTAGGGCTAATGGTATGCTCCGTGACGGATAACCAGTCTACTAGTCCAACCTTGGCGGCACCCTGACGCAACCAATTGCATTTGACTTACCTCTGCATGCAGGGGCTCTGTGGAGGTGGACCTTTTCTTCCCTATCTACTCGTGGGATCAACCGTGAAGGAAGGACGTTTATTAGCATGACGACACCGCTAATAAACATGAATTGGAGCAGGACCTCCATAAGAAGCCTCCGCTTCCAAGTGAGATACCTTCACAAATGAGGAACAAAGAAGGAGCAAAACGACTGGAGCAGATTGGGGAAAAGCAGCATCCATCTCCTCTCAAAATGCGGTTAGCACTGTGAACTCAAGGGCGTCACCTGACCTCAAGCAGCTATCATGGCGCTGAGCTCACACGAAATCACTTCCAAGATGGTCTGGGAATGCATAGGGAAATTAAACGAGCTAGGCAAAAAGAATAAAGTAACCCTCCTGTGGGTTCCGGGTCACACAGGAGTGGAAGGAAACGAGATAACGGATTATCTCGCAAAACAAAGGGGATGGAATACCTTTTGTAGGGCCTGAACTTTTTTGCGGGATAAATAGCAGTACAATATTAAAGAAACTGAAAAGAGAAATGGAGCAAAAAAAATCTAATTATTGGGAGAATCTCCAGGGAAAGAGGCAAAGTAAAATTCTTCCAAAGGGATCCAATAACCAGAAGAGGTATACAGAATGCATCAACCTGAATAAGAACAATATTCGTGTATTAACAGGAATACTTTCAGGCCATTGTAAACTGAAAGGACATCTGAGTAAGCATATGGATTCGCAAAGAAATCTGAATGTAGATTTGGTGGGGAACAGGATGAAACACCCATCCACCTCCTCTCAAATTGCGTAGCACTGTCCAACTCAAGGACGTTGACACCTGGGGGCATTGAAATCGAAGAGGGAGACTTACCTAACTGGCGGCCTTCTGATATCCTACACTTTCTGAAAGGAATAGGATTGGAAGGCCAGCTGTAAAACAGCAAGAACAGGGGACACAATAGATCTTTTAGGTCGCAGTGTTATATCACCCTTTCAATATATACATACACACATCATATTATATAGTTCTTATCATCCACTGTATTTAATTGCGAATCTTTTCGGCGAGTTAAATTGGACAAATCTAATAATAATTTCCATACACGAACATTGGTACAAAGCGAATTCATACGACGAACAATAGAAATGTTATCTAGCACTATGAAATATGCGGCAAATCCTTATCGAACAGGATATAGTAGATTAAAGGTTGGCATCTTGTTATTATAAACTTGATATAATTCGCGGGACTTACTAAAATAAAGAAGTAAATACAATACAAGCCTGTGTGATTTTGCTTGTCAGAAAGGTAAATTCAAAACGTCTACAGGCACAATTACAAATCATAAATATATCGTTAAGCGAGTACATTATACAACATGTGTCTCTTAGACTGCAGTAATATGATACGTATGTAAAGCCATATGATACTTTATTTTTTTCTCTTTTGAAATGATTAATTACAAATGTAATTTAGAGGAATGTTCATAAACAGTATGTACATGTTAGAGGTGACTAGTAATATTAATACTTTAAATTCCCTTACACGTTATTCCGCGTAAAAAATAAATTATCGTAATAACACCAAACAATATACCTTTAGTTACGTGACAGATAAGACGTATTTTTTTTTAACATTATCAGAATTGCTTAGTATAGAAAAATTATATTTTTCTCAACAGCAAGTTTTCTTGTGACGTAAAAATTATGTTGGTTTCTTGGACGTAACATATAAAAAAAAAAACTATTAAATCGTTTATGATTACTTTATCAATACCTATTACTTTATATGCTTGAAGAACGTCTAGATCATAGATTCCCAACCTTTTGGGGTGAACTACCACCAAAAATCCAATTCCATTTCCTCTCTTTACATAATAGTTAATTATACCAATTTTATATATCTGTCCATTATCTACTAATAATCACAAATCAAAAATTAAATCTCCCTCTCTCTCTGTAATCGTGCTACATGTGGTCGTGGCTGAGGGTCGTGATTATTAATTATTTAAAAATACAAAAACATGTTATAATAAAAACATTCAATTCAGACAAAGATAATACAAAGTGTTATTAGCAAAATTATAACTTAACCAACAAATGCAAGACAATGCACAAAGCTGGAGCACCCTGCACTGGAGCACTGCACAAAGGCAAAGACAAGACGATTAATCAAAATTAGTAAAAAAAAATACAATAAAAAAACAAAATTCAATAAGAAACATATAAATAGCAATGAGATGGTTGAGGCTGGTGGAGTTTTAACAATTTGTTAATGTAGGGTTTTAATTTAGTTAACATCAGTGGCAAATCACCACGCTCAGTGATCTGCAGTCTATTCCTTTTCTTAGACAGTAAATTAGCTAATGCACTAAACCCACATTCAGCCAAATATGACGAAGGAAACGCAATTGAAAATTTCTGTACTATTTCCCATAATCCAGGGTGGAGAGCTGATATTGATTTTTGGAGCCAGAACTCTTGGTATCCATTTCTGAATTTTACATTTAATTCTTCATTAGTTGTGAGTTCTACGAGTTCTTCTTCTAAATTTGATGATTCTGCTGTATCTGCATTTGTGAAAGGGTCTAAAACCCAGTTTGGTATATTCATATTTAAAATATTCTGGAATCGCTCTGTAAAATCAGTATAAAGAGCGTCCAGGTGTTAGCAGTAAGTAAGCAAATCTTTCTGTTTTACCGGTAATGCTGATAATGTCGGAAAGTGGCTATATTCATCTCTTCCTAGATTTCGTTTGAATACAAGAAGTTTTCCCACAAAAGCAGCTATGACGTTATTGTTTTTATTAAATTCAACTCATCACCTTGCAATTGTAAATCAACGTCATTAAATATTTTAAAAGGGTCTGTCAAATAAGCGATGTTCATTTTTGGACGCAATCAAGTTTCGCGCAGTCATCGTCTCTGTTTCAAGGAAGTCCCCGACTGAGTCAAATAGATTGAAAAAGCGATTCAGGCAAACACCTTTCGACAGCCATCGTACTTCAGTGTGCAAGCGATTATAATCTTCATCATTTTCACTACAAAGTTGCCCAAATAATCTGTCATTTAATGATTGACAATTTTTTTCTTCTTTTATGAATCGGACGTAAGCCAGGGTAGTGCTTCGTTATTTGGTAAAGTTGATTCATCACAGTCGAAGGAAAAATTGGAAGTCTTTAAGTAATCACAATAATATAGTTCAACGTCTTTAAGCCATTTCATCGATTCTTCTTTGCACCGTATTATTACTCAAGGAAATTTTTTTTTGATGATATCTGATGGCGTCTTACTGATGAAGACCAGTTTCGATACTCTTTGACTGCCGCATAATTAATCCTCACCAATGGTTGGTTTTCGCTTTTCGCATTAATAATGAAATATTATATGAAGCTCGTAGTCCATCAACTTCTTGTTTAGAACACGATGCAAAAAGGTTTGATATAGTTGGCTGTTTTAATTAAATATTTCTTTTCAAATTCTTAAAAATAACATAAATCTTTGTCCCTTTTATCGGCATGTTTTGTATCAAATGCTCTTGGAGCTAGAAGGCTTCATGGCTTCATTTAAAAATACTTTTCGGCAAATTAAACACATAGGTTTGGTTTGTTGGAAATTGCGTAAATCCATATTTCAAATAGTCAATGTTGTACTGCCGATATTTCTTCTTAGTTTCAGACATTTTGGAATTCGCAATTTCAATAGATTACTTTTCAACCGATTTATAGAAAGTTATAAACTACCACTTGGCACGAATTTGCTGATATCCAGTATTACATTTATTTACTAGCAGCGAGTTAAACAAAACATGGTACTGAATTTGCAGCAACATTAAATATCATAAAAATATGCAGACAATTACAGAAAATTTCAATGTAATCAGGAAAAATATTTTAAACAAGTTGCAAAACAAAGAATTGTTGTCAATGTTGAGGTAATTAGTTGAAACATTGCATATTTAAAGTGAATCATGGAAGTACAAATGCGCCTGTAAAATAACATATTTACATTTAAAAGTGGAAGATAGGTACGTAAATGTATGTTCTGCAAATTTAGAATTTAAAAACCAAAATAATGGACAAATTTTCTCTATAAAATAAAAATTATGAAATTTCTAACATTTTTGAACCTATAAATCATGTAGTGGGTTGGTGCCGCACTGACACTTGTAATGTTAGTATCGCTTGTCATCAAAGTTTTTCGTATCGCGCATACACCGGGACGTAACTGTGAACCCCTCTTCACAATATACGGTAATCGTGACTGACAGGGCGGGTAGGACCATCCTGGATTGCGTCGCAATATTTGATGAAAAAAATTCCCGTCAATAATGAATCAACATTATCAGGTAAGTTTTATTTTATAATGCTAAGTAGGTATAGTCGATCCTTTCAAATTCATGGAAGATCTTTAAAAACAGATATGTAATGTATATCATAACCTATATTTATAGTAAACCTACCTGTTGTGCTATAAGAATGAGCAATGTCACGTAATGCATTCTTAGAATTGATAGTAATTCTTGATCAAATACAAATTTACAATAGTTAGAAACAGTGTTACATATAACAATATGCAGCTTATCCCAATTTTCATATAAATAAATAGTTGTTCTGATCTCTATTTTGACGTCTTTTTTTTAATTTCAGAGAGGCTTAGAAGAAATATTGTACTCACAGATACAGAATACGAAATAACTGTCATGGAAATGGCTTTCGTTATGCAAAACAAAGATTTGATAGAAAACAGCAAAAGTTCAAAGAAAATAAATGCATTCGGGGCGTTTCTCTTATATGTTGTGTGTTTTTGTTTAGATTCTATTCATGTTAATTTATGTGCCCCATAATCTGTACTGAAGTTTATTAAAATGGAATTTAATGTACTTTTTTTTAATCAATAAATGCCTTTATTGTCTTCTGTAAGCAGCATTTAACTTTTAAAGCATTTATAATGTATTTCGTTTACTTAAATAGCCTATTTATAATATTATTCATAGTATTTACTATTTAGGTTTTTACATAGAACATATAATATATATGATTGACATTTTAACTGTATCTGCAAAATAACTACAAAAAAAATTTATTGATATATGATAGACATTATAAAGTAGCTTGCAAAAAAACTACAAAAAAAGACGTAATGTTATATTATAAAAATGTCTTATCGCATTATATTTCTGGCATTAATGGTTAATGTTAATATTGTAATTTTAGTAAGTGAAGATAAATTCGTATAAACAGAGGGGCCCGATCTATCGAGGGAACATGAAATTTAATATTAACATAAATCTCAATAAACTGTTGAAGATCCGTTTTATATTAATAATATAACCTCTCGATAAACCTCAACATCATGTTTCTTGTATAATGCACCAAGAACTTCGAGCAAATAAAAGATCTAATAGAAACATTAGCGTAGATATATTTATAGAACATTTAATTGCCACACTGTATTAATATTTCTCTTTAACATATGAGAATGTACGAAGAGCTATACTTCAACATTAATCGTCATGTTAAAGTAATGTACACTGTTGAAAATTTAACACTTTTTGACTAATTTAATAGTCAGAGAGAGGTCCACACTCTTTTCGTGTTATTTTGTCGAGAACTATAGAAGTTTTAATTTGACGAGCAAAGATAGTCAAGTTTGTCTATTGCTAAGGGGTTAATTTTGTCCACTGACACGTGGAATTATAAATATACTTCAGTCACATTTTATTTGATCTAGAACTTAGACAATTACTAGCTGTCTTACAACCTATATGAATGCGATCTATTGGGTGTTTTAAACACCATTCTTCTAACACATCAACTAAACGTACCAATTTAAAAATGATTTTTTTGAGAACCATTATAAAATTAAGTGAATGTTTATGGTATTTGATTCAAGTCTAAACTAATTGCGTAAATGATGTTCAATACTAACTTTAAGATGTTATTAACGTTTAATAACACGAGGTTACACTTTGCAAGTAAGTCACATTTGTGTTTGTTTGGATATGTTATTAGGAGAAATCAAACACGAAAACAATACACGTGCAATCAGGTGGTGCGTATAATGCAATACTGTCAAGACAACATGAGGACGACAACTACGTGGTAAATTTTTTCGCAAAACGTATACTGGCCGACTGTGTGGAAAAGTGAGCGTAGGTGGCGCAACAACGAAAATAGCGCGAATTTAAACTGTGTATATACCTATTATGATTTATTTAATTTTATTAATTTATGTAGATCATGGAAAATAACACCAGGTTATTTATATATAATAATATATATATTTAACAAGAGATACAATTTTATATTAAAAAAAGCGGACTCACTCTGGAGTAGTAATAATCTAAGTAAATTTAAAAGAATTACATTACAAATAACAATCACAAAAATTTCATAAACTATCGAAAAATTTAATTAATCATTTATTCATTTGCATATCCTCTGACAAGTAACATTTTACAAGTTGATGCAAAAATATATCTCTGATTGAACTGCCAACAGTATTGAGGGCGCATTATTGGAGGCGAGATAAAAGTACACCCCAACAACGATAACACATTTGCAATAAAGTCGGATTTACATAAAAACGTGTGCGAATTTGAAATAGGTGCAAAGTCAAGTTATTAAAAGTAAATTGTGAAAAAATCTTAATTGCATTCGCAACGTAATAAGTGTAAAAAGCATCTAAAGAATAAATTACGTGTGTTTGCAAAGGGAATGTCTGGGCTATTATAAACACCGTGTAAACAGCACTAAACCAAAATACAATAGCAATTAAGCTAGATAAGCACTCTTCACTATCGCTATTTTTCAAAACAAACACGTGTTGCTGTTGACAATTGTGTAACCACAACAACAAGCTGACAACAGAGTGAATACGGCAGTGACAAAGGAGGTTTTATCACGTTTTATAACCGGCATCACAGTGATTTTCAGCGAGCACCAAACCCACGTACTGCCAACCATTACGAACGCAAATCCTAACTTGCCCGTGGCGCCCGTCAGTACACTTTTATCTCGCTAAACAAAGTTCGCTATATGTGCGAATTTATAAAGCAAACAAAGATAGCCAATGCAATACAATTCCGAACCTTTTTTCTGTATCTAGTTGCAGTCGTCTCATGTTGTCTCTGATACTGTATTAGAATAGGTGGGGTTTCTATATTTCTATCCGAGGGAAAAATTCTGATTGGTTGACGCTTCTGAATGTCTAGAAAAATAGTCAATCCTCATATCTGAACAAAGAATTCACACGAAATTCTAGTCATTTCTGTTCTATTAAATACGCGTAGTCAACTCGTCTGGCAAAGTTTGGAAAAATCAACACTAAAATTTTTGAACTAGCGCAATTTAACGCCAACACCGTAATATTTTCAACAGTGTACTCGAGTACCTCGTATTACATTATCTGGGCAATATTGTTTCGTAACATTCGCTTAGGCGGACATTAACAGTCGTAGAAATGTTACTGCATGTGGTACATTGTATATATTTTTGTAACATTTCGCGTTACAAGATAACATTTAGACGACGTTATAGTCATGTTATTTTTGCCAAGTGGGTAATGGCTATAATGACTTCTTTACTTTATCAATCACGCGCGAGTATGGATCACTGGCGAAGCACACCAAAAACAATAAGACATTAGAAGAGCTATCGCTGCCTTTTAAAGATTTGATTTCGAGCACGCAACAACTTGTAAGCCTTTGTTTGTTTGCGGTGCCCCGGTGCATTTTGGCCTGCAAACAGGTTGTTACAAGTTCCCGTATTTTTGCCGAAACATGCTTGATTGCGTAAATCACGTCTTTGCTTACCAACTTAATAATAAGACCTTTTCAAAGCCGTATCACTCAACGCCCCTTCTTATTTCATCTTTTCGATATGATTTCACCCCCCGATTAGGGGTCGAAACTACTGGGTCGCAGATATGTGTAAAACTTGTCCACTCGTAAATCGAAATTGACCTGTTTTTTTTTTTTTGTTAAATTCGATACGAGGTATTTTAAAAGTTTTTCCAAGTGACTAGTTTTGGTATGCATAAAGCTTCTTCCGAAAAAAAAATATATTAGCCTCATCTATGCAAGCCTTTGAGCGGGAATAGTAATAGTTAAACACATGATCTCGAAAGCGTACATTATTTATGCAACTTTATGGGTTCACGTACTGGAGATATATAAATATTTGAGTTATCGCGAACGTTATGCAAGCCTAAACATTAGTATAGCTATGTATATAGCATTTAGATACTACAGTTTAGCGCGGCTTAGCTGGCTGGGTAGGGTTTAAAGGTAAATGACTTATTGCCTGCAACGAAAAAACTTGTTCCCTGACGGTTATATAATCTCCCATACGCTTATTGTATTGTATATTACGTGTCATCGTGCCATCATACTAACCTAGTATTGGTCAAAGTGAGGTAGGTAATACGCTTGTCCGCCGAGACTGGTAACTTGTTGATTAAATTCCCTCAAACCGCCGATGTAAAGTCGGCTTTATCCAGATTGCCTGTATACTTCGCAGTGCACGCTTATTACATTAGGCTAAACATGGCGAATTATCATAAACCGGAAGCGAAGATCGTGCAGGAATTGAAAGATATAGCGAACAAATTGCGAATACACTCCGTGACATCGACAACGGCCTCAAAATCGGGGTAAGTGTCTTGTATTAAAATAACCACCCTGTGCGTATGCTCTCTGTGTTCTTCGTCTCTCTTTGCCGGTTGGGGAGGGGGAAATTTTGGTGGTATATAGTGGCATATACTGGTAGATATATAGAAAAGTGTATCTCTGTATTCTGTATCTCTGTACCGAATACACATGTTCTAAGCACTTTTTCTTTTATTTATGTTAGTCGCACGCTTCGATCTTTAAATTTATAATTCAACCTCGAGACAGTCCATTTCGTTGCGTGCACTTGTACCGTCAAAACAACAAAATGCCGGGTCAAATTCAACATGAATACGACGCACTGCGTGACATAGCTAACAAGTTAAGAATCCATAGTGTTGTGTCCACAGGTGCTTGCAATTCAGGGTATGTTATTTACATTATATTTAATTTTAACTTTCTAATCCTATTACTCCACCGACCACGTGGTCGGTGTATTGATTTCGGTTCGTCACGGTGATAAATCAATATTTAGAAGTTACCTTGGCTTGCCGAATCCCTACGCGTCTTCTCGCGTACTTTTCCATTAACGCTTTTCCTCAAGTGTTATATTTATAAATTATATCTTGTTTTATCTTTTCATACCTATATTTATGATAATATTAACCGGCGAGTTTGAATTTTGATTGCTGCCAACACTAAAAGCAAAAAAAAAAATAAATATTGTAATCGGTTGACCTGATTGGGTTTATCTTTGAAAGACGTTCTCTCTCTACTTGAAAGTTATCAGTAGGGCGATTGATATCCCATCAACATTTTTTTTATTTATTTTATCGAAATTATGCATAATATTTTCGCGTAACTGAAAAGGATGTTTTTTTTTTTATTTTGTTGTGATTATAATAACTTTCAAATTACAGTTTTAATTCTATATATTTACGCTAACAACAATTTTTTTAAAAAAACGCATTTGCATTGAGGTTTTATTTATTATTTTTTTTTTTAAATACCTTCACGCTAAAGTTACCAAAAATAATTGCTGGTATCGAGTTCTTTTCATAGGTAACAGACATCTAAGGTTTGTTCGCTGGTGTTACACTTTCTACACTGGCTTGTGATTAAAATAAGATAGAAGATTTACTCTGTAGGTACCTAAGAAAGATAAAACATGCACCAGTGTCATTGGTGTAACACCAGCGAACAAAGTATTCACAATTGGCGGTAATGACAAAAGAAATGTCCATATTTTCGAATATACAGGGTGAGTTCTTTATTTGAGACAGCAGAATATCTCTAAAACACAAAGCATCAAATCAAAAAAAGATCTTAATAAGATTTGTTATAATGTAGGGGGCTCACTGAATGGTGCCGAATTCGATCCCCCACCTCACCCCCCAGAGTGGGAGGGGTGACAACTTTGAAATCTTAAATCTACAAAATGGGGGCTATTTTGTATTGCAGATTCGGATTCTACGCCATCAAGTATGTAGTTTTTGTTTGAAACTTTTTTTTTGGATTCGTAACAGATTGCGCTGTAATCGCAAAAAAAAACATGATTGTGAACGTCTAGAAAAAATACACAAAAAAGAGAAGCAAGCAAACATGATTTTGTGTTTTAATTTTAACATTAAATAACATGTAAATAGATGTAAATCATTTCAATTCTCTCTTGTAATGTTATGGCCTCCATTACTGTACAAATATTCAACACTAATTAATTTGTATTGGATTAATAATTAATAATCTAAATGGGATGGACAATGTGTTACGTATTCACAGCTTGTCAAGTACTGAATAAAGTACGGTTTTGTATCGTTGAATAGCATTCCAATTGCAAATAAATAAATGTATCGAAGTGAAGGGGGCAGTTTCGAATACATGGCTTTTTGAAATGTTAGTTTATCTTATAATAAAAAAAAACACAAAATCATCTTTGCTTGTGTCTCTTTTTTTGTTTATTTTTTCTAGATGTTCACAATTATGTTTTTTTTTTGCGATTACAGCGCAATCTGTTACGAAAAAAAAAAGTTTCATACAAAAACTACATACTTAATGGCGTAGAATCCGAATCTGCAATACAAAATGGGGGTTCCTATTTAAGATTTCAAAGTTGTCCCCCCTCCCACTCTGAGGGGGGTGAGGTGGAGGATCGAGTTCGGCACCATTCAGTGAGCCCCCTACATTATAACAAATTTTATTAAGATCTTTTTTTGGTTTGATGCAGTGTTTTAGAGATATTCTGTTGTCTCAAGATAAAAAAACTCACCCTATATAAATACACTAAACATATGGGTTCCCTCTGGCTATTTTATCCTTATTCAGCGGCAAAAAATACACCCCCGCAGTTGGCAATATTTTACAAATATGCAAATAGCAGCAGACGAGGGCCCCCAGACAAAATTTTGGGATATGCCGCAAGATTTTGTATTACTTCACTGCCCTTATTAGTAAAATTTGCACATGAAGTAAAGCCTTGTTCTGACTAGCAAATAACTTGCGCAAACATTTGCGGCAAGTATTTGCAGCTCTGTTCACACTTGTGCAAAAAAATAAATGCAAATTGTTGCTGCAAGCGGATCGCACGACTCATGCAAATTTCTGTGGCCCTATTTGCTGCAAAATATTGCGTAGCTATTCACATTGGTACATGTTTCTTGCATCAGTTTGATTTGAAACTTCTTCTAATATGTCGTCCGTGAAAGCAATCGCTGCTGCGGCAGTAATGCTTTTGTTAAAAAGGAAAAGGAATAAAACAAGTAAAAATAAGAAAAGGAAAATATGGGTAAGAGAATGGATACTTCAAAGAAACGAATTGGGTTTCCATAATAAACTTCTATAAGAACTGAGAAATGCAGATGTCGGCAGTTTTGTAAATTTCATGAGAATCATAGCAGAAGATGTCCGCGATGAGTTCAGAGATTATTTTCTATCTACTGAAGGAGAAGTTTACTGACAATACCAACACATTTAATTTACTTATTTACTACTTGTTTACAACCACCAACTTACCAGATTGTTTATAGTGAGCGAGCATTCTATGTTTGTAGAAATAAATTTTAATGATTCAAAAAAATCCATTTACTTTCATAATATCATAGTTCCCTGTCCACTTTTTTTTTTCTTTTTAATACGTCGCACTTCCTATAAGAATTGTGTGCGTAGATTATGGATTTTTTTTTGTATTTCATTTTCATAAATGTTTAGCTCTTTTGATATCGTTTCAATAATTGTTTCCTATTGCGATTTTTGTAATCCACATTTGATGACCTCCAATAATTCGGGATTAGATTCATAAATTGCTATTAATTTTTGGGTCAACTCTTTTGTCCACGCAAATTTGGCCATCTCGTGCAAACACTCTCTTGCGACTGACACGTGCGATCGACCGTCGCAAGCATGCAAACAATACGAGCAATCAAAAATTATCTGCTCACGCCTACGCAAGATATATTGCTGCAATAACTTGCACAAACATCATCTTTTTGCTGCAATATGTTTTTTGAGCAGTTCACACTTGCAAAAATGGTTTGCAGCAAAATGTTTGCTAGCTTAACGCTTATACTGGTCAATATGCACACGGTGGACAGAAAAATGGGAACAAACGGCTATTAGGACAAATCTCTGTTTAATTCTGAGTCGATAATCTTAATTGAGAAAAGTTGTACAGTGCTTTCTTAAGTCACACGAGCAGCTCAAAAGAAGTGTAAATTTGGCAACACCTAATGAGTTAAATACTGTGGCAGTAATCATTTAGTTATTTATTATGAAATTAGCAAAAAAATTTTATGTAAACATAGATAAAAGTTTTATTCAAATTTAAAGATAATATGAAAATATCATAACAACTGTTCAAATTGGTAGCCATCAGTTTCCAGACATAATTTGTAGTCTTCGAGGAAGCGAATTCAAAACGCGCTCCAACATATCGAGGGTGATTAGTCGAATTGCTGCCGTAATTTTATTAATTATTACATCCTGTTCGTTACGCTGGAACCTTTGCTTTAGACCTTTTACTTTTAAAGAACGCCTAGACGAGTCCAGACGTTACGCCCTATCCACCGATTCGGAAAATGTTCGTTTATCCTATCCCTCGAAATTCTGGGGCATTGTGAGCAGCTGCATGCATGTATAAAATTGTTGTGTCTGAGATTCAATGGAATATTTTCCAGTACTTCTTCTAAAACGTTAACGTACCCAATTCCATTTAGACGATTCGGAAGAAATATTGATCCAACAACTCAGAGCTTTAAAACCCCAAGCCAGAAATTTACGAAAAATCTTCTCTGATGCCCGATTTCCCTAACTGCCTTAGGATTTTCATCCGCTCAAAAATGAAAGTTATGGCCATTAAAAACTCCATCTCGTAAACAAGCATTCCTTGCTCCAGAGAATATCCAATAAAAAGTTCGGCTCTTCTTGAATCCTTTCTAAAATAGTTTTACAAAACATTCTTCTGTGCACATTATCGTTCACCGAAGGTTGCACTTTTCTTGCATGAAATGGACGCAAAAGATTCTGAGATGGCACTGAGTGCATTGTTGTTTTGCTAGTAATATTCAGTTCCCGGGCTATTTGTCTTGTGCTGGACGCCGGATCTTCATAAACAGTATGCAATATTTGCTCTTCTAATTGAACTGTTCGACGATCTCTAGGTCTACCGCTGTTATGATAATTGGGTATAAAAGTCAGTTTCTCGAAGTCGCTGATCCAATCTACGGAACGTGTTGGTAGATTGGTGTTGCTTTTGCCAAATTTGCAATCCGAATGCCATATACATGTCAGCGTATTCTCCAAAGGTAAACATTGTTCAGTATTAAGAACAGCACAATACATATGTTATCATATCTCAACAACCAACTGTCATATGAAAAACGCCAAAAATTGACAATTAGTTTTTACCCTCAAAAGGTAAATTTAACGAATTTTGCTAAATGTTAGTCGTACACCTTAAGTTTTGATGGTCTCATGTGATTTGAGAAATTGAACAAAGAAATCGCTCTATCATCGCTCCTCATTACAATCATTTCTTTGGCGGTGTTGGATTACCTTGCTGCATTTGCTTATAGCAAACTCCACCTTATAGGAGCTTTTTCCATCATAATTTCTCTGTTGCCTTCATGAACTAGTTAAGTCAAGATGGACAAAGGGGGACAACTTTTAATGACGGATATGACGGTTTAAATCATTCCTGGGCAGTGTTACTAAATGTACGGCAATTACCGTATTTCTACGGTACAATAGGGTATACGGTCCAAAACTTTTAAAGAGTCTAGCATTTTTTAATTCCAAGAAAAAAATACTTGTTTCCAATAAAATAACAAATAACAGTGCTCTCTCGGACACTTGGTTAGTTATTGCATTTTCTTACTAAGATTATGGGTTTTCCCCAATGACGTCAGTGATGTAGGTTTATAAATTCATCCGCTGCATTTTCTATTATAATATATTTCGGCAAAAGGTTTTATTTTTTATGATAAATTGTATCAAACTACAGATACTTTTATGAGTGGTTTTAACGTTTTAGAAAGTGCTTCGGAATTTGTCATCTAAAAATTACCAGAGAAAAAAGTGTATGTTAGTATATTCCATAACGTGAAAAGCCTTTTTGTGCTCATGGTTTCGAGATTCTATTGTATC
This sequence comes from Protaetia brevitarsis, assembly GCA_004143645.1. NCBI lineage: Eukaryota > Metazoa > Arthropoda > Insecta > Coleoptera > Scarabaeidae > Protaetia > Protaetia brevitarsis. The sequence goes on along the minus strand of RXPK01000234.1, from coordinate 3,999,018 downwards.
AATATCCATGTAGACGTTTGAATTTTTTAATTGGCATGGAGAAACCCTTAAATCAATTCTTAACGTGTAAATACCAGAGGGTATCAACAATAAAAAAGTAAATTTTTGCTTGGGGTTAAACTACACGAATATAAAGCACAAACCCACACGAAACCGCATATCATCATTAAAAGAATAAAAAAAAGTAAAATTTGAGCCAAATTGTTTGTCCGCGGCCTGATGCAAGGAAACGTCATGTTAAGCACCCGCTAAACGTGGTATTATGTATTACATTGCACTCATTTAGTATTATTCTTAATGTATGCCGTAAGTTCATTTAACGTCATTCTGAATAAATAAAGGCCATTGGCCAGTGTGCCCTTGTAAAATAGCAAAACTAGGCATTTTACATTTCTTCTTTTTATAAATAAACATTCCTTTTTTGTTAAGAGCATTTAGTAAGTCTACAAGATTATTTTTAATTTCCTGATAGACGTTCGAGTTTCACGGAATATGCGACTCAGTAGCTTACAAAAAACGTAAATATTTTTCTTTTGCTTTTGTCATAACCACAAAATGAATTGACGCCAGAAATAAAATCTAGATATAGAAAATTTGCAAACACGCCTTTTTACTATCTTCTACACATTTCCGCGCTTTGCCGATGATCAAACTTCGATTTTCTTTTATCAAACTCATGATGTCCTGAAAGGGATGTTTTTTCGAGACGGGAGAATTTAAATAAAAGTTCGAAGTGGCTTGCACTCCAAGTGGCATCCACACAAACTAACAGCGGTAATGCTGAGAATGATAGTGGTATGTGGGGGTATCAGCATTTAAGGTTGGGCACTAGCCCGCGGCATTTATAAAATATTTTTTTTCTCGTTAATGCTTACAGATAGACCCCGTGTGCATTAAGACTTTTTGATTGTACATGTTTACAGCTGCTACATATTATTATATTTACCTCTATATCTGATACACCCTGTATAGCATATTTGCCTTCGCTTGCCAATAATCTACATGCAAATTACAAACGTTTAAACCAAATAAATACATCTCCCATTTTTCCTCCAGCCACCCGACATCATGTTCGTCTATAGCAGAAGTTATGTCAGTACTGTTCTTCCACACCATGCGATACAAGCTATCGAATCCAAGGGACCCATCCAGCGATAGGTTCGTATTGTCGAAAGGCCACGCGGCCCCCATACTCTACGCCGCTTGGGCCGAAGCCGGCCTCTTCTCCGTGGAGGATTTGAAAAATCTAAGGAAGCTAGGATCTGATCTCGAAGGCCATCCAACGCCGCGTCTGAATTTCATCGACGTAGGCACTGGATCTCTTGGACAGGGATTGGCTATCGCCGCTGGTATGGCGTACGTTGGAAAGAATTACGACAAAGCCAATTATAGGTAAAATAATGTCCATATAGTTGTCGAAAATCTTAACAAGATCTTAATTCTAGGGTCTACTGCCTGGTCGGCGATGGTGAGAGCGCTGAAGGTTCGATTTGGGAGTCCATAAACTTCGCGAGTCACTACAAATTGGATAATCTATGCGTCATCTTCGATATAAACCGCTTGGGACAATCTGAGCCCACTGCGTTAGCTCACGATATAGATACGTATTGCAAGCGTCTAGAAGCGTTTGGATTCGAGACTATCCCGGTTGATGGCCACGATGTGGAAGCATTAGTAAAAGCGTTCCACGTCGCTGCTAGCACAAAGGACAAGCCAACTGCGTTAGTAGCTAAAACCTTCAAAGGGAAGAACTTCCCCGACGTTGAGAATTTGGAGAATTGGCACGGGAAACCTTTGGGTAATAAGGCCGAGCAAACTCTACAGGTAATAAGCAGGGAATTCCATATCGACATCGATCTAATAATTGTTATTGTTCCAGCATTTACGCACCTTAATCAAAAATGCTGGTCCTTTGCAATTGCACCCGCAGAAGCCTTTAAAAGACGACGCACCACCAGTGGATATCAGCAACATCAAGTTGTCATCTCCCCCCGCTTATAAGTTGGGAGATGAAGTCGCTACGAGGAATGCTTACGGCACAGCCCTCGTCAAAATTGCCCAATCAAATCCCAGGGTGATCGCTTTGGATGGTGACATGAAAAACTCCACGTTTTCCGAGAAATTGAAACAATTGGACCCGAAGAGGTTCATCGAATGTTTCATCGCCGAACAAAACCTTGTCGGTGTGGCCATTGGAGCTGCTTGCAGAGACAGAACTGTGCCTTTCGTGTCAACTTTCGCCACGTTCTTAACCAGAGCATTCGATCAAGTAAGTTTGAAATATGTTTTTGGTGCACGCAGCGTCGGATTTCCGAATGTGCATCTGCATAGGGGATGGCTGACAATTGTTGGTTAAAAGTGATATTGAACAAAACTGAGACAGGTTTTCTAAGTCCATTCATTTGTACCCAGTAGTTAATTAAAGTTATGGGAGAGTTCTTGAGCGGGTTAAATCGTCCAAATACTAGTCTTTGATTATAGATTCCTCACCAGATATAACGCACACTGACCAAGATAATTCCATTTTCGTTATGCCAGACAAGACAGATTTCTGTGCTTTATAGCTAACTCAGGATATAACTAACTGGAGGAAACCCAACAGATGCTGTTTTCAAAACGCTGAGCAAGTTTGGTTTAGACCATGAAAATTTTAGGGGCCAGTCTTATGATAATGGTTCAAATATGACTGGTAAATACTCTGGTTTACAAGCTAGGATGAAAAATACAAAACCCACTTATCGTTTTTGTACCCTGTGCCGCTCAATCTATAAACCTAAGGGGCTCTAAAGCAGATGAATCTTGCCAATTTTTTGAATTTTTTTAAAGTAAGCAAAGATTCTCTAATTGTATAACTGTTTTTCATGTTCAAATGACAATATATTTGAAATGTAGTAGATGTCAATAAATTCTATTTTATTTATAACATTAGATGAAACTTTTTGTCGACATTTTTACAAATAAAATTACTGTGTAATAAAATTTGACTTTGAAAACATTAAACCAAACTCGATGGAGTGATCAGGAGGATGCTTGTAGAAGCTTGGGCTTAAATTGGCAAGCAATGTGCGTGGCTTTGTAACAGTTTATAAACGATGACAGCCAGAAAGAACATATAAGAACCAAGCCAACGAAATTTTGAAACAGCATATAAAACGTAATATTGCTTATATGTCTTTATAGCAAGGCAATGACAAAGTTGCAAACAAAAATATATGGATATCTCTCGAACTGTGAAATTCCTTGGTGAGCTACATTGAAGAATTGGAAAAAATCATTCAAAGGACCACGAAACCCAAAAAAATGAAATGGAGAAACGTTGAAAATACGTGCGTTCTTGGCAGAAAAGAGTGAACCAGCTCCAGAGAGAAAACGAAAAAGGAAGATGTTTTTCGGCGCATCTTCTTCAGAAGGTGAAGAAACATTAGAAGAGTCAATATTTCCTAGCAAAAGAGTTTTTGAGGTCAATCGCAGTCAAATTTTCAACTCAATAGGAAATGTATTACTTGAGGATATGGAAAAACGTGGTACATTCTACAAAGAGTTCAACGGGGTTTGATTTATTAACAAAATTAGCGACTAATGGACCAACCAAATTTGTTTAAAATAATTAATTAAAGGACATTGAAATGAATTTTGTAGAAGAGTGTTTGCACTTGAAAGTTTGAAGGACGTAAAAAATGCAGTCACCAACAAAAAAAAAGGGGAAAAAAATTGTAATACCATGAACTTTGCCGAGCTTATAGAAGGTGATAGCAGAGGAAAACCTGCAAAAGATTTACCCATTTACATTTGCATTGTCCTAAAAGTATCTGCACATCAATGTTGGATTTTAAAGATATTATTAATAGCTTTGCTAAAGACCAATCAAGACGGAAATCTCTTATTTGATCGAATTTATTAAGTCTTAAAAAATCGTGGGAGTTAATGTGTGGTTCTTTTAAAATAAATACGATAAAATGGTATAATATTATATTTGCAAACGTAAACCCAGCTTCTTGCTTTATTTGCCTCATTTCGTATGTATGGAAAGCACAAACCTGCCTTCAAAACTCAAAATATATACACTAAGTACTCCCGTAGTAATCTGGCAGATATTTGGAAAGACGCTAATAATAACTCATTTAAACATCAAAAGCTATGTTGTATTATTGTACTACAAATTACTTAATTAAACTCGCTGTAAAATACTGTTCTGTATTGAGACGCAGCTTACATTATCACAGTGAAGAAGAAGGCATAAAGTAATTTTCTATTTTCCTGTTTTTTTTTTTCACTTTAAAAAATGAGACTTTCAACACTTCTACGAGAAGTTGCTTCAACATTAGAATGTCACTAGTGGAGACACCATTTTGCATTGTGAGGCATTGTTTTAATAGTTGTCACTTCTCCTCTACCATCCAATTCTTCATCTTCTTCCACTGAGGTTACATCCTCAATTATGTCACTGATTATTTTCCTCCTCATCACCGGTCAGCCACCCTCTATTCGTCGTCTGTTAAAAGAACATTAACAGCTGTATCCATGAGTTTTTTTATTAACCTCAATTCGCAGCTGATTGAAGTCATCACTTTCATCGACATCCATCAACAATGGCTGTCTCGTTTTGCTTATTTCGCTCTTATATTGCTGTAACAATTCCATGTTAGACCATAAATTTCCCCACGAACAATCAATCACTTGTTCGTTGAGGTTTACCCAAGCATTGCTGAGTGAGTAAATCTTCTTTTGAAGATTGAATTACACTGTCGTTCTTAGATAAAACCTTGGGTGCGTTCGAGAATATGTCGGTATAGGTATAATTATTGTCCGTCCTTGAGCTGCACAGTGCTACGCAATTTGAGAGGAGGTGGATAGGTGTTTCATTCTGTTCCCCACAAAATCTACATTCAGATTCCTTTGCGAATCCATGCTTATTCAAGTGTCCTTTCAGTTTACAATGGCCTGAAAGTATTCCTGTTAATACATGAATATTGTTCTTACTCAGGTTGATGCATTCTGTAAACCTCTTCTGGTTATAGGATCCCAGAAGAATTTTACTTTGCCTTATTCCCTGGAGATTCTCCCAATAATGAGATTTTCTCTGCTCCATTTCTCTTTTCAGTTTCTTCAGTATTGTACTGCTATTTATCCCGCAAAAGGGTTCAGGCCCTACAAAAGGTATTCCATCCCCTTTGTTTTGCGAGATTATCCGTTATCTCGTTTCCTTCCACTCCTGTGTGACGCGGAACCCACAGGAGGGTTACTTTATTCTTTTTGCCTAGCTCGTTTAGTTTCCCTATGCATTCCCAGACCATCTAGGAAGTGATTTCGTGTGAGCTCAGCGCCATGATAGTTGCTTGACTATCAGACATGATGATAATCTCCTGCCATATTGGGAGGGCGTTGTTTGAAATGAAGATGGGCTTAAAAATTCAGATCCTGATGAGTCAGCCATTGTCCTTACTTTTCATACTCTGATCCAGCGCTGGGTGCACGAAGCGTATACAATCGGTTTTTTTTTTTAGATACGCATGGGAGCCATCTCCCAGACCAATGTTAACTTTGTGGGATCGCATTGTGGCGTCAGCATCGGCGAAGATGGCCCCAGCCAAATGGGCTTGGAAGACATCGCGATGTTCCGTGCCGTACCTGGTAGTACAGTCTTTTACCCGGGTGACGCTGTAGCTTGCGAGAGGGCCGTTGAATTAGCCGCCAATACGAAGGGAATTACTTTTATTAGGACGAACAGGCCAGCAACACCAGTTATTTACAAGAATGACCATCAGTTCCATGTAAATTTAATATTTCTTTTGTTTCCAACTATTCATTTCTCATGAACGACTCTGTTTTTGCAGATTGGTAAAGCGAACGTTGTCAGATCATCAGATAAAGATGTCGTTTTAATAATTGGAGCCGGTGTGACGCTTGTTGAAGCGTTAAAAGCAGCCGACGAGTTAGCCTCGTTAAACGTCGCTGCAAGAGTTATCGATCCATTTACCATAAAACCAATCGATAAGGAGGGGATTGTCAACCATGCTAAAGCAGTCGGTGGTCGCGTCGTTACCGTGGAAGATCATTATCCTGAGGGTGGTCTTGGTGAAGCTGTACTTTCGGCCGTAGCCATGGAACGCAATGTGATCGTTAAAGTGATAGCTGTGCCCAAGGTGCCACGTTCCGGGCCACCAAATGCGCTGTTGGAGCTTTACGGAATATCAGCCGTGCATATTGTTACTGCCGTTAAAGAAATTCTTAAATCATAAGGGCTCCAATCACCCCCCATTTCCTTTCTTTTGTTGTTGCATGTTACATTCCAGAAATAGAAGTTATCGTTTTCATATATATGTAACTATTTACTTTTTGACAGATTATAAAGAGAGAAATAAAGGTGTTTAAATAGTTGCAGTGATTTATTTTTACTGATAGTATTTTGAATATATGAAAGATAGACAACCAATAAGGAGCGGGCGTATCGTTATGATATACTAAGCCTAGATGGCAGGTTATGTACAATCCAATGGATACTTACCTAGACAAAATAATTGCGCAACACGTGATAACAAGTCCATAGATTAAAATAACTGCATTTCAACAATGGCCCACAGTCTTACAATCACGCCAAGTGTGGTAATAAAACGTAAGAAAATTGTATAACCTATTTAAAATCGTAAATGTGCAAACCTCTCTGATTGACGTAAAATCCCGTGATGTCAACCATAATTATTCGTAATTAATAACTCATCATTGAAGCTGTATTGTTCTAAACGTCACCGATTTTATCGTGTTTACCTGGATTCTAATTTTGTTACCTAATTTCTTTATCGCTTTATCGATTAATTTGGTTGGCAGGACTGTCACTCCAATACACGGACTTTTCGCGCCAAATTCGGTCCATATGAAGCTGCGTACGAAACATCGTTTCGCAAAAGGCAGTTTGAAATTCGTCGTAAATACCATATTTTTTAATTCCACTTCTGCGATCTGTTTAAAAAGAAGCGCTGCGAAATATAGGTGAGTAGCATAACTCTAAAATTAGTATTTTAGTTTACGTTAATGATTAATGATGTTTAGTTGACGTAAAACACCGCCATTGCATTTTCACGGTGCATATTCAAAAAAAAAAAACAAAGCGAACGGCTACTTGATATTCGTTACGCATTGGTCTTGAATTGAAAAATAAAAACGATAACGCACGGCTGCCCATTGTCTCAAAAAGGCCGTGGATAAGATAAAAATAACTGTGTAATTAATTCAGGATATATGTTTGAGGTTGTGTTTATTTCCAATTGAAACCCTCAACACTATTTTGTTATTGTAAGGTTACGCAAATGGAATGGTGCTAAAATTTCCATGATCGATATTTCCAATAAAAATATTCCGCATGGGAATCTTTTTCGTCTAGATTTGATGCAATTAACGCCTTGATGTATGTGATAAATCAAAACAGTTTGTTTATAGACGGCAGATATAGTAATAATGCATGGCAATCATGGCAATTGCACAAATAGAAACAACTGTATGATAGAAAAATATTTGTGACTTACAACTACTTTATATTTCTGACATATTTTATTAGATAGATAGATTATTTATTCAGTGTTATAGTATCTAGTGCGTTGAACATGTCAGTATAAATAAAAAAAATATAAAAGTAATATAATAACACCTAAAGCAAATAAATTGTAAATAAGTAAGTGTAAGAAAAATAACACGTTAGTCAAACAAGTATAACAAGACAATAATAAGTTACTATAAAGTAAGTCGTCAAATATCACAGACAGGCATTTACATTAATACATATTTAAAGTAGGATGATGATATTTTTCTTATAGGAAATTAAAAAATAAATGCATTTAGTTTCTCTAAAAACAAGGTTTACAATTTATTATATTGCATTTAACTGCAAAGATACGCATTTAACAGTTCATTATCATGCCATTTCCTCACAACTAAATAAATATAAAGTTCCCATATAAATCCAAATACATACCTACTTTCGACATATACAGTGGTACAAGAAAGTCTTCGTACGATAGCAACAATAAGCTTAGTTGTACAATAAAATACTATAAATCTTATAATGTAGAACCAAAAGAGTTAAATATCTTACACAATTTGTACTATCTAGATATAAAAAAAATAATTTTTTCAGCAATATCGAAAGTTATACAAAGAATCACAAAAATATAAAAATGACCAGAGTATTTGTTACAAAAAAGTCTCCGTACGCTCCAGCAGTATGTTTTATATTGCTGAAAAAAAAAAAACATAATGCCTCATACTATCGAACCGGTTCTTGATCCTATTATGAATGTATTTTGTTTAGAGCAGAATTATATACATTTGTTTTGTCCTAACCCGACTCCGTAGTTTAGTTTTTGTTACGTCCCCATATTTAGATTTAAGTCCTTCAGTTCTAAGAATTAATAGGAAAGACCATTTTCCTTTTTCGATTCTTTCTTTATTCTGCCAGACACCCTCTTCATTTGTAATTTACGACCACTAGAGTTAGAGAGACCTTTGTGCACCACACGCAGTCACTTTTGTAACCCCACCAAGGAAAATGGTCAGTGTAACAAGGGACTACTAGTTCAAAACATACATATTGTAATAAGCAGTTCTGTTCCGACATTTCAAGCGACAATACATTTGTAAACATCTCACTATGTAAATATATGAAATTACAAAAAAAAGGGTTTTGTGTGTTTTGTTATTTAAATACATCAACGTAGAAGTGACAAATCCAGCACCAACGCATTCACAAAAATCTACACATTTAGTTTATATATTGATGTCAGTGAAATACACAGATATATTTGAAATAATAATGGCCAAAAGACGCAAGTTAACTGCTGATTTGCGTACCTTGATAGTAAATTGTATGCCGGGGGCAATTCTTTGCAGAAGGTAGCAAATATCGTCAACAAACCTAAATCTACGGTAGAATAATACAACATTACGCAAACACCGGCACCGTAAAAAGTAACCTCCGTTCTGGTCGAACAAAGATTCTCAAGAGAGATTTATTTTCAAAGAAATTAAGAAAAACCCTAAAAATAGTGCCACAACAATTGCTAAGGAATTACAAATTGAAATGAATCTGAAATGTAGTGACGAAACAGCACGAAATGTATTGAGAAAACATAATTATAATGCTCGAACTTGTCGCAAGAAACCATTTATTTCTGCAAAGAACAAATCCAAAAGATTACAGTATATAAATATATTTTATTATATCTCCCCATACGATCTAAAGTTTTGTTTTTCTAATTACAAGAGCATTCAATGAAATCTTCCATTTCAAAAATGTCACTTTTATAGACACCATTCCTTCTGTTCCTTTTCCTTCACACAGGGGCGGAACTTTAACACCCTGCAACGCAGAGAGTGCCTAAAGTTAGAAGGGGCCCAAATTTTCTTGATTTAGTTTTTAATTTTTACCAAAAATTTCGTCGGCTTTTTACTAAGAATATAACTTTATGAAAAAAGGTAATATTCAGTGGTGCCACTGGGTAAAATTCATTTGTAACAGAATTTTGTTAAAAAGGTAATAGATTGGCCTAAGAGACGATCTAACTGCAATTCAAAGAGAAAATTTTTTAGGTTCATGATCTTTCAGCTTCTGGTTTATGTAACAAAACATTAAGTTTTCTGAAAAAAAAACATAAAATTAAGAAAATAAGGAACAAGGGTATCATGGGGCATACCACGAAGTCCAGATTCTTAAATGTGTACATTCATATTGTGTATCTCATAATTTAAATTTAGTTATTGATGGTGTTGCCAAAAGTGGTAACGATGTTTCTGAATTCTTTACAACTGTAGAAAATATTTATACATTTTTTGGTAATAATATAAAAAGGTGGGACATTATCGAAATTTTTCATGAGAGTCACAAATTACATGAAAAAACACTAAGTCCCACACTTCACTTGCAGCAATTAAATTACGTTTTATTGATGTATTAAAAGCATCTAGGTTTATAAAATAAATGAGTAGATTTGAATTTGTTTTTCTTCTAAGTTATTACAATCAAAAAAAGTAACGCTTATGACGGCCGCAAAATCTTTATAAACAGCAAATAAAAATTTGCGACAATATAGAAATACATACAGTTTTTTTTTCTTCAAAAAATGAAGCAATTAAGTGGAATATTGCTCCAACTTTTTTTTGGAATAATAAAAAAATATTGTTTAAGAAATTCTACAGAGGAAGAACGACTACACAATTAAGTAATACACGCAAAAATTGCTAATGACATGGAAAACCAATAATCAGAACTTTTGCAAATTTGAAATCTCGAAGAAAAGATTTTTCATTTTGAAAGAAAATAATAAATATTAATAAATATACTAGTGAACCAGTTTTGTATTTAAAGAACAATGCATATATGCAGTTGAATTCCACTTCTTGCTTGCATATGTTTCACAGAAATTCTTTCTTCTTTTATTTATTCCGAGTTCAATGTATCTTTCATATGCATACCAAAAAAACCTGAAGATCTCAATATTTTATACATCTTGTGTTATTTCTTATCATAACGTTCACATTCAGTTTCGAAAGTATTTATCCATTGATTAGTATTAGAACCTTTACTTTCAAATTTCTCAGTGATGATGTTTTCTGATAATTGTTTTAATTTCTTTTCCCTGAGGTTTGTTGATTATTTTCAACAATTTTTTTCTAGAATACTTGTCAAGTCCTCTGAATTACTATTATTTTCAGCAGCCACATCTTTTTTTCTGTAATTTCTTCTAAAAAACAGTCCGCGAAAACCATATTTCCTCCGTCATCTATGTATATACTGCTGTGTTTCATAAGAGGAAAGCTTTTTTTTTTTTTTTTTTTTTTTAAAGGGGTGATAACGCCTAAGCTATATAATTAGCTTATCAGGCCCCCTCAGAGCCAAATCTCCCTCCTAATCAACATTACGACCCCTGAAAAAAACCGATTATCGTAATTGACCAGAGCGAGATTTGAACTCCGGACTCCGCACTGATAGCCAAGCGTGCAAGCCACTCGACTACCAGCCAGGCTATATTGAAATATAATTACTATTTTATGTACACACCTGTTTATAAGTCCAGTATAATTTCGACTAAATCGTATTAGTAGTCATGGAAGTTGAATATAATTTATCGTCTGACAACTGTGCGATAGCCTGGTATCCTAGGTATCTATTTTAATTGAATGGGGAGTGACTCAATGTGATTCGTATAAACAAAATGTATGAAAATCCTTGGTTACGTGTTGATAGTTGATGAAAAGCCGTAGAAAAAGCTGTGCCATTTCTCATCGAATATAATTGAATTAAACCATATTGCGGGGGTATATCTGGTATCAAAGGGGATAAATTCACAAATTTGGTGTTTACTATATCTGGGTACTTGTTCTACTTGGGAGTGTGCATGTGTTTGCCGTTCCGAGTCTAATCATACATCCTGGATGTAACGAAGGAGGTGAATATACGAATCTGGATTGTCACTACAAGGAAATCAGATTTGGAGGTACTCTGGCATTTGTATAAACCGGAAAACGAGGTATCTGGTCAAAACATTGTTTAAATTTTCTTATTTGTATGAGATTTAAATCTGAGCTTTTGTAAGTTGGCAAACGTGGTTGTGGTTTTCTATTCTCTTATGATACGCGCGGATATTTTAAAAGTTTCTTTTTGAATAAAAGAATCTAAATTATACTGGATAATTGATAATACTTGTTTGAACATCCCAAATAACTATACTCACCCTGAGTAAGAGTTCTCATACTTTTTTATATATTTCCTGTATAGACTTGTTCATGAATTATACATGTTATTAATGATTGCACTGTTTTATTAAAGAAAGTTATTTATTTATTTTCCTTTTGCCGTAAAAAGCATATAGCCGGGAAATCACAATAATACATATGTTTTTTTTTCTAACTCCTCTGTTTTCTTGTTTGATGTCTTTTTTTTTAATGCATTTTTTGAATGTGTATACTATAGGGCTTCCACATTTCTGATGTATAGGTAAATATTTACTTTAAAATTAAAACAGACAAGCATAATTCCAAAATACTAAACGTACTTTTGTTTTTATGAAATTAATAATCAATATTATTACTAATGTTATATCTTGCAATATCCATGTAATACGACAAATATTCCAATTGCTTAAAAGGAAATATTTTTTTTAAATTTCGGTTTCGTGCATATCATAAGGCAAATACCTATAGGCATTAGAAATTTAAAAAATATAATAAATTGAAGAAAAAAATAAAGTCATACCTAAAAAAGATAATTCTCGGCTATAACATGAAAACGTTTAATTTCAATAAGACAAACATGATTGTTAATAAAAAAAAGTTGACTTTAAGAATATCATTGCATTCTTAACGCTTATTAGCCTGTTCATTTTACACAATTTTAAAGTGTTTGTCAATTGTTTATAAACTTCGATGAAAAACTTGTGTTATTAAAACTGAAATAACTAAAATGAAAATATAATTAAATAATTATAACGGTGTCCTATTAAAACAGCCTATTTTAAAATTTGAAAAAAAACGCACTACTTATGTGAAAAGTTGTGATATTTTTATTTTAATAAAGAGTGTAAACATGGAAGTTATGCATGAAACGCATGTCCCGATAAATGGCAACCTCGTGACCAATGGCATTCGTTGGTCGATAACATTTTGGCATAGTGCCGGCTCAATTTCATCAATGGCGCGTCGAATTTCATATTTCAGTTCAGGAATTGTTCTGGGGTTATTAGCATACACCTTTCCTTTCAACAAACCCCATAAAAAAATCCAACGGCGTCAAATCGCATGATCTTGGCGGCCAATTGACATCGCAGCGGCGCGAGATAACTCTCCCTTCAAATTCGTTCGTCAACAATGTCCATTGGCCTGGCGTTCGCCTGTATGCTGGTTGCACCATCCTGTTGAAACCACATATCTTGGAGACCCCCCGCTAATCTTATACATATCTGCGACACCCAGTGGCGGCTCGTGAGTTATGAAAGAGGGTGGCACAAAATAAGAACTTACCTATTTTTTGAACATAAAATCCATTCTCCTATTTTTCATGCTGAAAAAGACGTCTATGACTTTGTTGTAAAAATGCATTCAGACAATCTTCTGGCATTCCGCTTCTCAGAAAAGTTTTAAATGCGTTTGAAGGTGGAAAAACATTGTTCACACTCTGCTGTCGACCTGGCGGTTGTACAAATAATATCCAACTGTTTGTATGTTTCCGTCAAAGCTTTTTTTAGGTTGTTATCTGTTATGAACATTAAAAGTGGCAGAACACCACCTACACCTACGTCATACATGTCATCGTGCTCATAAATTACTGAAAGTTCACTTTTCAATTTTACGCTGTTCACAGTTTTTTATACACATAATTAATCGACGCAAAATATGACGATTCTTTTCCACATCTTCGTTGTACTTAATTTTATGTCTCAAATAAACACTGTCTATCAATTCACGTATGTCCACTTTGCCTAGAATATTAAAATCTACGCATGCATTCATGTGAGAAACGGAATTTTCGTGTTTCTTTGCCCTCTCTGCGATATGCTTTAAATCATTTAACCCTTGTTTACTCCATGCACTAACCTCTTTCTTAAAAATTAAGCAGATAAAACAAAATAGTTTATTTGTTAGTGAACATCCGCACATCCACTCATACTTTTCATATATATTTTTATTGAATATTCGAGTTTTACTTGTGGAAGTATAGTTTATTTGAAGATCGGGAATAGGCCTCTTTTCTTCTTAATTATAAGTTTTTCCTCAAATGAGAGCGGGTTTTTTTTTTTAAGATTTTACACTCAATTAACTTCCGACATTAATAATAAACGTCACTTCAAGCCTTTGAAAACACACTTGCGTGGTACGCGTTGAAAACGATGCAGTTACAATGAATGCAAGACGTTAACTGGAGACACGAAATTGCGTGCCCCAAAAGCGACCGTATAAGCGCATATGGCGAAGATAAACGAAGCCGTCCGATTCATACCGGAAATAGGTACATCGGGAATAGTGTCCTGGAACATAGTTTTGAGCATTCGCATATGCGCCAGTGTCTGTAGTGCGGAAGGAAACTTTGATACCATCGTTATAAAAATACGTAAAAATAATAAAATAAAATAATGCAGTGAATTACATGGGAATTCCTTTTTGTGTTTATTTTGGTGGTTGGGTGGGCACGTGCCCTTGTGCCCTTTAGTACCAGCCGCCACTGGCGACACCGTAGTTTCAACTCCTAATCGAGGGTGAAAATCATATCGAAAAGTTCAAATAAGAAGCGGCGTTAAGTGATACGTCTTTGAAAAGGTTTTGTAATTAGCAATCTTCCGGCGCTTTATTTTTTAAAATCGTATCATTTTTTTCCCTTTTAAAGTTTAAAAATATCGAAGTTTTAATCTATTAGAATGTTGGATAAAATGATACCTGTTAAAAGCAAAAGCAATTGACTATTGACTAAACATACATCTGCAGTGGAAAAAAAATACTAATGTAGACACTGACGTAATAAAGTTAACAAAAAAACGTTACAGGTATTTATTTGAAAATGTTGTTTTTGCCTTCTACATTACTCATTTAAAAAAGTTAGTTCTGAACTTGCCTTCGTTATATAGTGGCCACCGAATTTGGACAATGGGTTACTCATTACAAGAAGGAATTGAAATCATTTTTCTGTATGAAAAAGAACACCGTTGTGGATGTAAAATCAATATGTATTAGATTTAAGCTGTATTCTTTTTACCGTCTGACTTAGCTTGTCTTAATTTTGTGAGTTAAGCTACGAGCTACTCTCTAGAAAGGCAGTTAGTCGGCTGGTTTGATCATTCGTAATGAGTAGCTGGTAGCTTAACTCACAAAACTAACAATAACACAAGCTAAGTCAGACCGTAAAGCGAATACGGCTTTAGTTCACAAATTTCACAAGACACTGGAAGTGTGCGCAATAAAACTTGACACTTTTTCCTAATGTTTCAACAGAAGCCGCACAAAGTATGAAGTACTAGGTCATTTTGCCATGAATCCTCAAGCATCGATACCAACTAGATCTAGAAGATAAAATCTTACGACTTACGTGAAGTAATGACTGAAAGAGCAAATTCACAACATAATTTTATACCTCTGCCTGTATGAACTTGGCTTAATCAGAGGTTTCCTGACAAATGGATAAGAAGAAGGGCGTTATAGAATGGCCAGCGAGACTACCAGACTTGACGCCCCTTGACTTTTTTTTTATCGGAGCATCTAAAGACAGTGGTGTATAAAGCTCAACCTCAAAGTATTCACGATGTGCGATTACCCAAGAGACGCTTCAAAAAGTATGGGAGAAGGCTTTACCATTGTCTTACCAATAATAGGGAGCATTTTGAACACCTGTTGAATTAAGTGCAACTCAAAATATTTTTTACTAAAATGTCGACAGTTAATTTAAAAAAAAAACCGATTTTAAAAAATAAAACGTCAAAAGTTTGCTAATAACAAGACCTCACTTTGCTAGATAAAAATATCGCCATGAGGACCACTAGAGGGTGTCCTCAAGGGGGAGTACTGTCACCACTGCTGTGGAGCTTGGTCGTGGATGATCTCGTCAGATCATTAAACGACAAAGGAATATGGACGCAGGGGTACGCTGATGACATTGTCATCGTAGCTAGGGGGAAGTTCCCAGGCGTGGTGGCGGGCATCATGCGTAATGCACTGCGAATGGTGCCTTTCACAAGGACTCTCAGTTAATCCACAAAAAACAAAGTTGGTTGCCTTTACCAACATGAGAAAACTCAATGACCTAGGCGGCATTAGACTGTTTGGGCAGGAGTTACAATTAACCAAGGAAGTAAAGTATCTGGGTGTTACCCTTGATGCGAAACTGAGCTGGAAAAATCAGCTTAGTTAAAACAACGACCAGGGCCACGCAACTATTCTGGCGCTGCAGGAGAGTTGCTGGCAAAACCTGGGGATTAAAGCCGAAGGTAATCCATTGGCTATATACTGCCGTGATAAGACCAGCGATAACATACGGGGCAGTAGTCTGGTGGAAGAGGACAGAAGTGTCCTCCACAGCTGCTAACCGCTGTCCAGAGACAGGCATTGCTGGGTATCACTGGTGCAACTAACAGTACAGGGACCGCCTCTCTGGAGACCATTGTGGGCCTTCCCCTGCTGGGACTCTATGTGAGAGCGGAGGCAATGAATGCGATCCTTAGACTGAAAGCCAACAACCTGTGGCATCCCAACTTCAGGGTGGGAGGACACACATTATACTACGGGCACGTTGCTGGACGGGCCATTGCTACAAATGCCCACGTACAGCATGGCACCCGAAATTATCTTCACTGAAAAGGTGAAAATCTCCATACCGAACAGAGACCAGGCGCGTAGTGCGATCACTGCTAGCGAAAACTGGTACACGGATGGATCGAAATCCAGCCAGGGGACAGGAGCCGGTATTTGTGGGCGCAGTCCTAATTAAAGGATATTCATAAGCCTGGGAAAACATACAACGGTCTTCCAGGCAGAGGTATTCGCCCTTGCAGCCTGTGCAGAAATGATTGTAAAAGGGGGCTACATGAGGAAGAAAATTAATATAATGACTGACAGCCAGGCTGTCATTAAGGCAGTCTCAAACCCTGTAACTAGGTCAAAACTAGTTAGGGACTACAAACAATCCCTCAATGCACTGGCACGAGACAACACGGTGTCTCTGATTTGGGTGCCGGGACATGAGGATATAAAGGGCAACGTAATCGCCGATGAACTAGCCAAGGAGGGCTCTAAGAGACACTTCATGGGTCCAGAGCCCGTATGTGGGATTACTAAGGATTCCGCAAGAAGGGAGATCTGGACCTGGTTAGATAAAGAAAGTAGTCGACTGGAGGTCAACTCCATACCAAAACGCTGATAGGGGAAGGGGATGGTAGTTTCTCTGATAACCTACTCAAGCGCAGTAAGAAAGAAGTTAAAACCATTACTGGGTTGGTAACTGGACACTGCCCTCTGAAAAAGCATCTATACAACACAGAAGATGCGAACTACAGGAGGAAACGAGTTTACATGTAATCTGCACATGTGAGGAACTAAAGGTACTCAGGCAGAAATATTTCGGGAGAGATCTATTGGAGCCCTCGAAGGTCCTCAAGTTTCCACTGGGCAAGATACTGGGCTTTATAGAGAACACCAAGCTGCTCGAGTGGAAATAAGAGAATCAATAGGGATGGTACAATGAGCACCAAGCTCAAGTGCCCGGACATCAAGTGCCCACCCTAACCTGAATGAATGAATGAATGAAGACCTCACTTCCTATTTGAATCTTTCCATATGATTTTTATTAAGGGTTGAAACTACGAGGTCGCAGATGTGTGTAAAACTTATCCCCCCGTAAATCGAAGTTGACCTATTTTCTTGTTAAATTTAATTTCAGGTATTTTAAAAGTTATTTCGGATGGCTAGTTTTAAATCGAAAGCATATAAAAGCATTCTAGCATATAAAAAATGGCAGTTAAAGCTGTCGAGGAGGTTTGCAAGTTATTTATTGTGTTATTTTAACCAATCCATAAACGAACCAGAAAATATTATAAGAGAAACAAAATACTCTTTAAAAAATCCACTAGTAGATTAATTACCTTACATTTAAAAATATTTTATCAATAAATTCAACGTGTATGCATTCAAAAAACCTAATATCCTATTTTATAAAAGCCAAATTTGAGTCCTCTTTCTGTTTGTAGATCAACGCGTATATAAAAATGTAAAATAATGATTTAGCCAGTCAGTCTTTCTCGTAAGTAGTCGGGTCCAAAATTGGTGCGAAAAATAATATTTTGAATACCCTGAAGCATTAATTTATCAATGATTTGTTATTTAATAAATATTTGTTCGATTCAACTACGTAATTTTGCTGGCAATATATCATTATATCCTCAAATAACCGAATATGTTAGCTTAAACAAATTATTTTCGTTAAATAAGCATCTATGACAACATATATTTTATTGCTCTAACAAATCTTTTTTTTATTCTCCGTGTATTATCACACGTTTATTTGATAATATCCTATCAGGGTACCAAAGGGAGTGTCCCACTTAGTAGTTAATGAAACGGGCCCCTCTCACCTCCAGCTATACGTCATTCATTTGCCGCGAATGTGAATTTTGTAGATTAAAATCGGTTACACGACACGATTACATAAATTCTCGTTATCAATGATGTAGAAGGAAACCACGGTAGGATTTCCGCAATATTACGTGCCCTTATACATGAATTCTCGCCGAAATCGCAAATCCGGACATTCTGGAGGTGTGTCTGCGATGTCGTCATCAAACCGACGCTCTTGAACTTTGCGTAGCGGTTTTCGCACGGATACCACAGCCGCTTTCCCCTGTATGTAATGTCCTCGGTCCGCACGCCGGCGCCATCAAAATTTGTCTTGCGTAATGTGTTCGTGGCGAAAATCCTTTAATTTGGACGATCAACAAGGGTTACGATGAACAAGGGTTAATTTCATTTGAACTCTTTCAAATTTAAACGCCCTTGGTAAAATTGGTAGGAAACATTCTCTAAATTTGCTAAAATGCAATATTGTGAAAGCGTTACTAGGAATCGAATGAATACGGTTGGAGTTACGTGACTTTGTTACTGCGGTATCTACGTGAGATTAAACACAAGCCTCTCAAAATATAACAGATGAAGATCTTAGATTTAAACACTTGCCGCTAATCAATTCTTTTAATCTAACTTTAATGTTGGTACATCAAAATTAATAGTAATTATAGTATGTAAAACCATATAATCACAGACAAACATATATATGTAAATACCAAACATATTGTGTACTCTAATATAAGATTAGGACATCTCAACGATCCTCATATGCTAAGTTCCAAGAATGTATATAAAATGTAATTATAGAATGCGCCCGCATTAATATATCATTATAAGCAGAAAAGACAAAATTTATTTTCAATATAAATTGCAATCGACTCACCTAATTTTAGCCGGATAAGCTGGCGAAATCAGCCGGGCTTTCATTTCAAACCTAGCCACCCGGAATAACTTTTAAAATACCTTAAATTAAATTTAACAGGAAAACAATTTCGATTTACGGGGGACATCTTTAACACATATCTGCGACCCCGTATTTTCAATCCCTAATCACGGGTGAAAATCATATCGAAAAGATCAAATAGGAAGGGGCGTTGAGTGATACACACCAAAAAAAATAATTACTCAATTTGAATATACAGGACCGCCATAAATATTGCAACATATGGGAAATGTTTTTATTATTAAAATATACTAAAACTTTTTTGGGGGAATAGGTTGTGCATGTCTGGAAACCCCAAAATTTATTTTGACACACGTCACGTGACCACTAGTATGGCGATAAATTTAAAAAATATGCCGTGAATCTGCAAAAAGTGAGGTTAGATGATATGATATCAGATCACAGACTTTTGCTGATCTTTATGGAACAACCAAGCTCTTCAATAAAACACTTCGAATACACCAGGGCATACTCTACAGCTAACAAGGTGACATTCTCACAATGTCTAAGAAATGAAAATTGGAATGAGGTACTTTCTGTTCACAATATCCATAACAAATTTAACATTTTTTTTGACATATTTTATTTTCACTTTGATAAATCATTTCCTTATATTAAGAAATATTCTGCAAATAACTATACGTATTACAAAAAAAATATCCGGTTTTGCAAAACTTGTATAAGTTCCGCAAAGTTATACATTCTAACCTAATTACCAATACAAAACATGACTTTATTAACACAAAAATTATGAACTCACAAAATAAGAGTAAAACTACGTGGAACATAATACACAATATTCAAAACAAACACAATAATAGTAAAACTACCAAAAACTTAGCTATCAAACTCGGTGATGAAACTATAAATTCCCCTATACAGATTGCTACCATTTTTAACGAATACTTTCAAACTACCCCTTTACTGACTTCACAAAATATTTCCCAACAAACCATATCAAATGATCATATTAAACATAATCAATTTACGATGTATTTAAATCCTTTTACAGAAGCTGAAATGTTAACGATATTTAATAAAATTAAGAATAAATTCACGGCGGGTCCAGACGGTATACCAGCAAATATATTAAAACAGTGCAAAAATGAGATATTAATGCCAATTACACATCTAATTAATGCCTCTTTTGAAGAAGGGATTTTTCCAAACCTTCTAAAAAAAACTTTAATTAAACCTGTTCATAGAAAAGGTGACAGACTAAATGTGGGTAACTATCGTCCAATTGCCCTGACATCAAGTTTTTCTAAGCTTTTTGAATATGCCATTCTCAATCGCTTAGATAACTTTATAGAAAAGCACAATCTTATATCCCAGTCCCAACATGGATTTAGAGCTGGCAAATCTACAGTTTCGGCATTACTAGAAATATATAATTGTGTGTTACGGAACATGGAATCCAAAACATATCCTGTCGCTATCTTATGCGATCTGTCGAAAGCATTTGATTGTGTTAGTCATGATCTTTTATGTGAAAAGCTTTATTCTTTAGGCTTACGCGGTAAAGTGTTGGAGTGGATTACTTCATACCTCTCTGACAGAGTACAGTGCGTGGAAATAAATGTCAGTAACGCTAAAACGAGCTACAAGGTGACATCACCCTTATTGCCCAATAACGTAGGTGTCCCTCAAGGGTCTATACTTGGCCCCTTACTTTTTTCATTGTTTTTAAACGATATTTTTGAATTTCTTTGTGATTTCATGGTCGCATGCTATGCCGATGATGTCACCGTAATAATTTCGGAAAATGAAAACAATATTGAAGCCCTTACAAATATTATGCTGGACAAAATTTTTGCATGGTTTTGTGTTAATAAGCTATCATTAAATTTCAAAAAGAAAATACATCTTTTTTCATACTTTGCAAAAAAAGTTGGGATACACATCAATAATGAGCAATTGAAATCCTCTGAATCAGTAATCCTTTTGGGTTTAACTCTTACACCCACCTTGAATTGGGATAATTATTGCCGATCATTAATATCGACCTTGAATAAATCTATTTTTAAACTTAGATCACTTAAAAATATACTTGAGCCACAAACAAATATATTATGCCGAATTTCATTCTCACCTACTCTACGGACTTCTTCTTTGGGGATCATGTGCCTCTGCAAAAAAGGTATTTCTTAAACAAAAAGCGGCGGTTAGATGTCTAGCGGGTGTTACTCAATTGACGTCATGTAGGCCTTATTTCATTTCTTTGAAAATATTAACACTTTATGAATTATACATATTGGAAAGTAGCTGCTATGTACATAAACACAGAAGCACTTTTATTAATAAAAACAATAACGAACATAAATTTAAATTAAGAAATCCGCGAATTCATTCTGCTAAGCATCATCTGAAGTCAACAGCTGAAAGTATAGATGTTTTAGGAATTCAAATTTATAACCATTTGCCTAACAATTGGAAAACTTTTACTTTAAAAAAATTTAAACAAATAGTTAATCTTGACTGCATACGGAATGTTTCTATACAGTCACAGAATTTTTTGAATTCAATAGTTTTTAGTATACCTATTCGCTTTTAATTTAATTTTTCAATAGTTTTTAGTTTTCTTTGTCTTTTTTCTTTGTTTCATCAAATTAGAGTTTGTATTTAATGATTTTTATGTAAGTTTTTGTGACGCATTTCTTACCTTGCCTTGAAATAAAGTTTGCATTATTATTATTATTATATCCAAAAAAGTTATTTGAAAAGTTGATTAGAATTCAATTCTAAGGCAGCATGCAAATTTTTGTAAACATATTAGAAAAAAAAAAATCACAATTTTTTCCAAATATTATTTCATTGAATTACATATTTCCATTTTTTTCGCTCTTAGCAGCTCAACTGCAGTACTATTTCCAAATTTGGTTGATACTCAAACAGTTTTCTCAATTTTTGCATAATTAACATAGCGAAAACTGAAAAGTACGATTTCAGTGTGACAATTGTTGTTGCAAGGGACTGTATCTACTAGTAATAAATAAATGTAAAATTTTACAAACATTTTCTGTCTAAACCTCTTAGCAAACATTACTTTTATTGAAGATTATCATATTTTCTTTTTGTTTTCTGCGTTAAAGTAAAATCCGTAGTCCAAAACTCATAACACTAAACATCTAAGCCCTCACAATGTTATTGCACGCACCGAAGGTATTTATGTAGGTTTCGAAATTACAAAACTCAGTAGAAATAAATAACCAGTATTTTTAGCTAATGATAGGAATACTTAATAAGTAAAAACATTTAAATACTAACTAATAGTAACGAACAACTAAGAAATGAAACTCTAAAAATGCATACCTACTTATTAGACATAGGTACATATCCTTCTGTTTCTTATAAGTAAGGTAGGCTTTGAAATTAGAAACAACAAAATAATGTAGCAAACTATTTTAATTTTTTGGCAAATAAGCAATTACTTACTACCATTTTTATTTTAGCTATTGTTTATTATTCGTTCTTCTCCAATTTCAAAATCTACTTTAAAACCTTCGATGCGTGCATGTAGTAGTATTACTTTTTGACTAACAGTTTCTACTTTAATGCCGAAAACAAACAAGAAACATAATAATTTTCAATAAAAGTAATGTCTGCTAAATAGTTTAGAGAGAAAATGTTTGTAAAATTTTCTCTCTCTTGCAACAACAATTGTCACGCTGAAAACGTACTCTTCAGTTTTCGCTATCTTAATTATGCAAAAATTGACAAAACTGTTTGAGCATCAATCAAATTTGGAAGTAGTACTGCAGTTGAGCTCTTAAGAGCGAAAAAAATTGAAATATGTAATTCAATGAAGCAATATTTGGAAAAATTGTGATTTTTATTTTTTTTTAAATATGTTTACAAAAATTTGCATACAGCCTCAAAATTGAATTCTAAGCAACTTTTTCAAACATCTGTTTTCGATATCATGTCATCTAACCTCACTTTATGTAGATTCACGGCATATTTTTTAAATTTACCGCCATACTAGTGGTCACGTGACGTGTGTCAAAATAAATTTTGGGGTTTCTAGACATGCACAACCTATTCCCCCCAAAAAAGTTTTAGTATATTTTAACAATAAAAAAAATTCCCATATGTTGCAATATTTATGCCGGTCGCTGTATAAATGCATCACATTGAATATAACATAACTTCCTATATAAGCAAGAAGATGATTGAGTTTTCCAAACCCGTGAATTGGTTAGACGAAACAATTCTTTAGTTCAAATGTAATCAATATACTAAAATCACATTATGAACATATAATATTTTCACCACAAAAATAATTATTTTAGATTTGAATAAATAGATTTTCTCAACTGGAAAGTATCATATTTATGCCTTAATAATTTATGTACATTTGATAGAAGTATATAAAAGTATTAGTTGAAGTATTTCCATTATTTGCTTCCAAAATATAAGTATATTGAACTGATAATACTTACCTGCTTAATCTAAGCATTTCTACTATTCAATGGTAATAATTTCCTACTAATTTTCTGTCTGTAACATCAAAAAACCTGGATAGGGGAAAATTAATAAATAAAGAAATATTATGTAATTAAATAAATTTACTGTCATACTTTATAGTTTTACAATGTTTGGGAAAAGGTAGCGTATCGGGGTACTCCAGGAGTGCGCACGGGATATTGATGCGTGGAGTATAGATGTTATGCGTATCCGTCGTTGCGACCGGTGTTTTCGGGATACTTTCCACTCAATGCCCGGGCCTGGTATCTAGTCGGCGTTGGTTACTGATATAATTTCAATTAGTGTAGTAATTTGCTGGTATTACCTACTGAAAACTAATAACTGGTAAATACCTATATATGTTTGTTAATGTACACACCTACCATGTTCATATATTATCGACACAATGGCGCTGACTCTAAGTATTATTTCAAAGCTTTTTAAACTAGTAATCTTTTAATATTAGATAACACGTACGTACTTACCTTCGAATATTTTAATGGTAGCATCTGTGCATCAGCCCCATCCCAGTCCATTCTCTAAGTAGCTGTGAAACGGCTGGGGTATCCATTTAGATTTACTTACACCCACAACCAACAACACTGTTCGCTGGTCAATCGAAAAGTGACGCCAAGTAAACCGAATGTATTATGCAAAACCCCCTA
The DNA here is from genome assembly GCA_004143645.1 of Protaetia brevitarsis. Classification (NCBI taxonomy): domain Eukaryota; kingdom Metazoa; phylum Arthropoda; class Insecta; order Coleoptera; family Scarabaeidae; genus Protaetia; species Protaetia brevitarsis. Next base: position 3,974,859 of record RXPK01000234.1, on the reverse strand, counting down.
AACTCCCCTAAAAAAGAGGGAACCAATGATAGATAAGTTTTAATGCAATAAATGGTGGAGTAAAATTCGTTTCAAATGTTTCAATATTATGGAAACTTCAACTTGATATTTCATGTTTTCAGTACAAAACATTTAATAATTTTATATAGTAATTCATTATACCAAACGTATAAGGGATTTTATTTTGAATCTACAGACTTTCTCACTGTGATTGCATAGATTTATTCCATACAACAATAACAATGTTCATTTGGAGGAAGTATATCTCAATGCAAATATTTATACTATTTGTTCTAAGAGTATATTGTGTTTTCAGAGAATTTACTCTTATGTTCTAATCAACAAGATTTAGTTGATTTAAATATATATTAAATTAAGTTTCGATTTTTGAATAAATAAAAATATCCAGATTGATAATAGATTTTTTTTGTGTGTACTAACTAGCTTTTATTATAAATTATTTAGTATTTTATTACGTTATCATAGCAATTTTGTTTCAGTTAACATTAGTCAATCAATAATAAGGTGTAATGTCTTTTGTTTTTCTCGGACAAAACTTTTGCCCTGTTCAAATCACAAGTTACGGATACTTCTCTAAAATTTAAAGAGATATTTAACATTATTTTGCTTCAAAGATAGTGTTGAAATTATATACAGTGGGACCAATGAGTAAATAATATATTTGACAAAAGGATAAGTTGTTTCAATTTTTTGAAAGATGCAGAAATAAATCTATTTTCAGTTTTTCGTTTTTTGTTAGTGTAGGATTTCAATAGTTATGAAAGAATTAGTAAAATTCTCTTGGGTAAGCTGTAAAAATATTTACCCAAATATTTATGCCTTGCCAACTAGATCTGGTATCGAAATATCAAAGAAAAGTAGGCATAACATTAAAAATAAATTACAGTGTAGGTATGATACTTCGCGTAGCATGGCGCTGGAGGCACAGTTGAGGTCCCAATTAAACGCTTATGTCTTGCTAAGAACAATAAGTTTTCATCCATCAAATTCTCATTTTTTTCCTGTTTAATTATGATATAATTAATAATATAATTTCATATTTAATCTGACTTTAATTAAGAAGAAGGTCGTGTCTGACCGAAATTGTAAAATTTAAATACATTAACAAATTAGGAAGTACGTTTATTCTTTTAATTTTAAAAGTGGTAATATTTTTTTTAGATAGAAACGATATTTGAATTACATATAAGAATTACTATTTAATATTGGCGGTTTTCCTGTGGTGCTTAAATATTGCAAATCAGTCGTGAAAAATGACTTTTCTTAATAAAAGTTTTACAATTTTGCAACAGTTGGATATTCCTATCCTATGTCAAACTAAGATTTTTTTTTTGTGTGATGGTGATTTCTTCATCAAAGAGAATCGTGGCAAAAATAAAATAAAATAAAATTGTACAGGTTGCGTTACCCCCAGAAAAATTTTTTTCATTACGTATACACACCCTATATATATATTCGTGCGCATTTTTTTTTTCTAAATATGTTTGTTTAATAGCAATCTTTACGTTAAAGCAATATTTATATTTAAAAGACAAACATCTTCCTTAATTCATTACCAATATCCGTGATTTAAAAAATATTTTTCCTCTAAACGAACGAAATAATTCTGTCAGATTAGTATTACAGTTTGACATCTGAAAATTCAATTTGGTATAGAATTTCCAATTATACCTAGAACGTGTATTACATTAGCAAATAGAATGTGCGAAATATTTTGAGCAATATATCATTTAGACGTCATGAACTCGCACGTTTCTCAGTAAATACATGGTTAGAACTAATTATTATATATGTATGTATTTGTATACAGACTGAATTGGCACTTATTTACACGCGACTTACTGGAAAATGCGATACTGCAATTTTTTACAGACGATATAATAAAGAAACTTAAACACAAATACGTTGTGGTGTGCAATTTACCTTTGTACCTTGTCAGTATTATAATTATTTTGCACAATTATTTTTAATTCACCTAGCTCACGTAGGCAGTATAAAGTGGCATTTATTTCAGTTAAGTTGATTTAGCTTAGGACAGCATTTGATGGCGCCGATGAATTTTTATGCCTTTACCATCTTATTTCCTTCTTTTATTTGTTCGGGTTAATGAGTGAAGCGATTGATTTTTGAAGAACGCCCAATTGCTCTCCGCATTACATCGTTTATGTCATGTGTTACTAAAATAACCATGCCTCCCTGAAAATAGCCAGACTGTGCGACATCCTTTCACATATAATTTGGAACAATACAGTCACTGCAACTTAAATGGTTTTAAATTGAAATACGTTCACATTGCATTCTCGTTATCTACCTCAGACGTAACATTGAACTATTGAGTTTTAAAGGTTAAACTATACATAAATTTTCATTGTTCCGTAACTTTTTTCTTTCATAATCTGTATACTTGTCGAGATATTCTATAAATAATATCTCTAGTTATTGCATCAGAAATCGTACATAGATTATATTCGGGAATATTATTCGACTAACAAAATTTCGGTGGACTTTTGACTTTGTGCAGTTTATTGTACATTCTGAAGTCTACGTAAATCCAATTAACTAAGAATCAACCGCGTGCTGAATAGATTTTCACGTCGATATGAAAGTTTTTATGACATAGCGTTCGACTATCCACGCGCGAAGCATATTAAACGATGTTTGCCCAGTTTTGACTCGACATAAAGAATTCTACACGCGGTTATTCATGGAATTACATTTAATCATTTGTAATATTGTGTAAGGAATTAATATAACGCTTGAAATAAATTGTTTAGTACAAATAGCATGGTTAATTAGTTATATCCACATTAAAACCGCTGCTTGATGGAAAAAGAATGATGCAATGTTTATAAAAATTTCTTAATGCGAAAATCCATTGTTTCATTACATATATACATATATGCATGAAATCAATTTTTCATTGCGGAATATACATATGCATGTATGAATGTATATTCCGGTATAAAATATAAACTATATTCTTTTATATAAACGAGGCTAATACCTAATCCAGTCATGAAATTTCTTTTTCGCAACGATGAGAAAGTATATAAGTGTGGTGAAGGTAATTAGGAAAGAAAAAAATTTCTAAACAAGGTCGCTTGTTTAAATAAGTATCGAAAAGGTAAAGTACTAGATGTACTATTGGCAAATTCGTTAAAAAATTCCCATTCTGAAGTCGTATGCAGCTATGTTCACCTAAGTACTGGACACCCCTATATTTTCTGCGAATAATCGAATAAAATTTGTAACACCTCTGGGTGGTTTTAGTGCAGCTGTAATATTTTTTTATGGAGGCAAAAATGCTGCTTCTGGTTATGAAGTACTTTATAATTTTTTTTTATAAACACTACTTATATATTGATTTAGATATTATTGGGGGTAATATGTCTTTGCTATGTTTTATATTTATTGTTATGGAGTTGCATTATTTTCACTTTAGAACTTCTCTCTTGGACACTTTTGTTGCAAAACACTAATTATCGCTATAATGTTTATATACCATCTGGCTACGTTCGGTCTTTTAATTAAATTAAATAAGGCGTGATTTAGGTTTATGGCATTAGGGAACATACTTTATCATTTGTCAATCATTTGCATGGCGATGGAATCTCGTCAATAAAGCAAAATAGATTTGGTATCCCACAAGGCCCAATCCTAGGGCCCATCCTTTTCATTTTATATGTAAACAATATTATTGAGAACATCACTTATAAAATAACAACATTGAATATGCTGACGACACTACAATCTTGGTAATTATAATACAAACATAGAATTATTAAAAAAAGATGTGCCATAATTCTATATCCCAATTTAATAGTTTAAAATTATTAATATTTCAATTTAAATCCTCACAGGGAACTGAATAATAATGACCCAGTGAGGTGTCTTGGTCTGTTACTAGACAGGGGCGCACATAGAGCCCTTAACACGATATTTTTATTAAGAAACTTAAAATATTTATTAATTCTGTGGCAAGATGTATCATACTCTGTTCCATTCTGTTATGAGTTACAGCATTCTACTATGGGGTGGTTCAGCTCATCAAAAGGAAATTTTAATCGTACAAAGAAGACCAATAAGAACAATTACCAATACAAAACGGAATGACTCATGTAGGGCACTTTTTAAAAAACTTGAAATATTAACATGTATAAATCATTTTATTCTTCAGTGCTTATTTCACTGCAAAGACAATTTAACTTCTTATCCACGTCAAACTACTCACAATACTAAACATAAAAATATTGCACACCCGCATTTTAGACTTTCCAAAAATTTATAAACTCCTTTAGGTATGTGTCAATAAAATTATATAACATATTGCCCAGTAAATATAAGGAATTAAATACTAATAAATTATCGCAATATCATAAAACTGCCTTTAAAAAAAAATCCTTTTATGAAATACGGAAGTTTAACGATAAGATAAAAAAAAATAAATGAATTTAGCGGTGTACGCTTTGTGCCTTACCTCTATTAAAGATTTTAATGTGTTCGTGATGTTCATTTTTTGTGGTTTTTATTATTAGTATTCAAATTAATACATATTTAATTTTTGTAAAGATTGTTTTTTATGGTTTTTACATTGTATTTTACAATTTTGATGTTTTTAAAATGTTTAATTATGTTATTAGTTAAACCTTCTACGAAAGGTAGCTTGTAATATTTGAAAATGGTAGTTCTATCAGTATTTATATGTTCCTGCATGGAATTTGGGGAAAATATTAATTTGGAAAGAATATTTTTAGGGTAGTCGTCATTGGAATAAAAAAAAATTAAATAACTTTTTTAAATTATCACTAAGAAATCTTATGTTGCTAATCTGTGTAAATCTGTCTTTCACACCGAAAACAGTATTATATTTCTGCTTCATAGGATAATTTGAATAAAAGTTGATGAATCTAACAGAAGATGAAGGTTTTTGATACCAATCTAATATAATAATGTTATTTTCTAAACTATCAAGAAAAGGGACATAACGATCATTTTCCAATTCAGCAATATTGCAGCCAATTGTAAATGATTATTATATAAGAATTAAATATATTTAAAGTAATATCTACCATATCATTAGAATATGGAATAAATAATGTCATCAACATATGTAAAAATAAATGGAATTTTGAAAGATAATTATATAACATTATGTAATAACCAATCCATAACAGTCATTGCTAAAATTTTACTAATTGGGAAACCCATCGGTGTATCAAAAATTTGTAGATAATATTTATTCATAAAAGAAAAATAACAGTTATTTAGACTACAACTTTAATTGCGATAACACTAAAATTATTGACCTTGAAAATAATTACAAAATTCAGTTATTTCTAGAAATGGTGCATATTAATAGCATTCAAAATTCAATTAATTTTAAAACAGACACAAATCAACTTAACCATATTTATTGTAACATTTTACATAAAATCTAGTAACATTACTTTATTGACAAAAATGTGTTCCGGACTTTTTAACAATTCTAAATTACAAAAACTTATTATAATTCAAATTGTAAGTATTCTTTATATATTTTCATTACTATTGCTTCATATCCTGTTACAATATTGTAGAATTCCTCCTAAGCAGTCACTAGTAAATGACGAAATATTGGGGTCATATAAACTAGTTTTTTATTAAATAGACCGCATTACCCATATATAAAATTAACGAAATCCAGTCGGTGGTCATTTCCAAATTATATAAGTATACATATATGATATATATGAGACATAAGCCTCAATCTCCTGATGGTGATCAAGCCAAGGACATGCCCTGGGATGACATGTCAAAAAAATTCAGCTTTGTGAAGGAATTCATCACAAAACTTGGTAACAAGAGCGAGTGGGATCATAACACCATCTTGAAATTGAATAGAAATGCCATCAAATGGTACACTAGTGGCTCCAAAACGGCAGAAGGAACTGGAATATGAATATATGGGCCTAGAACCATGTACTTTGAAAGCTTAGGAAAATACCCAAGTATCTTCTAGGGTGGAAATACTCGCTATTGAAAGATTAGAGACTAGAGAATATTGCTAGAAATGATCGAAAGCAGGAGATTCATCATCATGTCTCATAGTCAAGCAGCCGTCCAGGCCCTGAGCTCATATGAAATCAGTTCCAAGTTGGTCTGGGAATGCCTAGGGAAATGAAATGAGCTAGGCAAAAGGAATAAAGTAACCCTCCTGTGGGTTCCGGTTACACAGAAGTGATAGAAAATAATGGATGATCTTGCAAAAAAAAAGGGGTCGGAATATCTTTTGTAGGGCCTGAACCCTTTTGCGGGATAAGTAGCAGTACAATGCTGAAGAATCTGAAAAGAGGAATGGAGCAGAGAAAATCTAATTATTGGGAGAATAAGGCAAAGTAAAATTCTTCTGGGAACCTACATATAACCAGGAGAGGTTTAGAGGATGCATCAACCTGAGTAAGAATGATGTTCGCGTATTAACAGGAATACTTTCAGGCTATTGTACACTGAAAGGACACCTGAGTAAGCTTGCATTCGAAAAGGAATCTGAATGAGATTTTGTGGGGAACAGGATGAAACACCCATCCATCTCCTCTCAAACTGGTAGCACTGGCAACTGAGGGCATTGCATCTGGGAGCATGTGAAATCGAAGAGGCTCTAGATGTCGCCCTTGACATCCTTACACTCGGAAGGAATATGATTGGAAGGCCAGCTGTAAAACAGCAAGAATAGGGTACACTACTTAATCACCGCAATATTTCGTCATATATTTTATGACTTCGTCAGGAGGAAATCTACAATATTACAAAAGGACATGAAGCAGTAGTAATAAAAGATGTAAAAATAATACTTACAAATTCAAATATAATAATAAAATTACAAGTTTTTTGAATTTAGAATTTTTAAAAAGTCAAAAAAACATTTTTGTAAATAAGGTAATGTTACTAGATATTATGTAAAATGTTACAATAAATATGGTTAAGTTGATTTGTGTCTGTTTTGAAATTGATTGAATTTTGATTACTATTAATATGAACCATTTCTAGAAATAACCGCTTTTTGTAATTATTTCCAACATCAAGAATTTTAGTATTATCATAATTAAAATTGTGGTCTAAAATTTGAGAATGTAAAGACAAAGCACATGAACGTTTACCTATACGACTATCACTTTTATGTTGGGTTATTCTATTTTTTAACATTTGAGAAGTTTGACCAATATAACAACCTTGACAATCACGACAAGGAATATTATATACCATTATCCATTATTTGAAGAAAATATTAATTTGGAAAGAATATTTTTAGGGTGCCTACCCTATATATAATCGATTAAATTAATTGTTAATGTGGGAAATAATCCCACATTAATAAATCCACATATACATCTTTCACATTAACGGAACAATAGCTCGTTAAATTTATAATATCGTGCAAGTAATTATTCAGGTAAATATATTTATATGACTTGCTCTTTTTCGATTTTGAGAAATCGTATATTTTATGAAATCCTCCTATCCGCGATCGTATATTAAATTTCGTAATTACTAATGTTCATTGGAAAATCTTTTTTGATATCTAATCGACAAGGTAAATAATTATTCAGAAAAATTCTAGCGATTTTGATAACGAGTAAAGTACAGATGTGACGCAATGAATATACGAAATACGTAATAACGTCATCCTTTTTTTTCCAAATTTTCAATTTTCACCCAATATTCTATCCGTTTCGAATTTGGTTTTTGGATGCGATTGTAATTTCGCTATAGCACTTAACAAATTGGCCTAGGCGGACGAGAGTTAAACTTGAATATGCACTTTTAGCAATTCTATACAGTTAAAACCAGTTGTGTAGCGATTGTAAGGGGGGCGTGTTTGGAGGCTTGGCACTACGTCACAATTACGATATTGCGGCCGACAGTATTTAACATCAGTTCACTTTCGTGAGACCGTACTGTCTCACGTGTAAGTTAAAGCGTAACATTTTTATTTTTATTTCGACTTATAACGAAGCGTATTTTGTTGTGTTCCGATTCTGAACCGTATCTTCTTTTCGTACAGGACGAGTGCGGACTTAGTTTTGGTAAAACGGGTCGCCTCTAAGGACAGACAAAGAAATTTCGACAATATCAGCAGAAAGTAAGAGTGATTTTTTTGGGTGATTCTTTTAAAGAGAACTTCAAAGCGACGATTGTTTTGAAATTTCGCCAATAATAAGATAGAGATATGCATACAATGTGGACTGTGGTGCTGCTAGTCAACCTGGCCCCGCTGTTTTTGTGTGCTGAAAAACCTCCCCCTTGCTCTAGGTAAGTTCTTGCACCTTTACACACATTTCCCCATTCGCTAAATTTAGATTTAATCATTATTATTAAAAAAAATTCAAAACTTGCTGGGTCAGGTTACTGGCTATATCCACCCAATCCTGACTAATGAAACCCCAACATTATCAACGGAAACTCTTCCAGTAACATCTATTGCCATGGCCATCTCCTACACACCGTACAAATGGCGCGGTTATTCGACGATTCCAAGACGTTCGTCGACATGAAAATGAGAAACCCACCAAACATCACCATGGCCAACTTCCGTCAATTCATGAAGAAATACGATGACGAGCCACAGCACATGGACATCCGCGATTTTGTCGACGCGAACTTCGAAAAGGCCGGCCAGGAATTCACCACGTGGTACCCATCCGACTGGGTACCCTCGCCTAGATTCTTAAATGCCATAAAGGACGACAGTTTCCGAAATTGGGCCAGCTATTTGAACGACGTGTGGAAGATTTTGGGGCGAAAAATGAAGGACGAGATCAGAGACGCCCAAGATCTTTACAGTATTATCTGGGTGCCTAATCCCGTGATCGTGCCAGGAGGCCGTTTCCGCGAATTCTACTATTGGGACTCCTACTGGATCGTCCAAGGGCTGTTATTGAGTGAGATGTACAACACCACGAAGGGGATGTTGGAAAATTTCGTATACATAGTCGATACCTACGGGCACATCCCGAACGGTGGTCGAATATATTACTTGGAGAGATCCCAGCCGCCCATGCTGGTGCCGATGGTGAAGTTATATTTGGACGCTACGAAAGATTACGGGTTCCTGCGGAAGGTGATCGACTCCCTAGATAACGAATTCCACTACTGGATGACCAATCATACTAAAACCGTATACCAAGACGGAAGGAATTACACTTTAGCTGTGTACGGTGATAACTCTAAAGGACCCAGACCTGAATCCTATTACGAAGACATAGAAAACGCGGAGGCCTTCCAAGAGGAGCACGAGAAAGAAAACTTTTATTCAGAATTGAAGGCGGCAGCGGAATCCGGATGGGATTTCTCGAGCCGATGGTTCATAATGAATAGAACAAATAATGGTATATAGATATTTTTTAACATGGTGGTGATAAATTCCTACTAACTGAAAATTTATAGGTTCCCTCATTAACACGAAGACCAGATATATCGTTCCGGTAGATTTAAACGCTTTCATCTATTGGAACGCGGTGATATTGCAAGAATTCCACGAGATCCTCGGGAATGCCGACCAAGCGCTTTACTACGAACACAGGGCTAAGGAGTGGTTAACTGCCGTCACCGCTGTTCTGTGGGACGAAGAGACCAGAGTGTGGTACGACTACGATTTGATGAATCGCATCCAGAGGAAATACTTCTACCCTACGAATATAGCGCCATTATTCACTGGGTGTTACCCGAAGGAACATACTGAGAAGATCGTAGCATCCGTCATCCAATATCTGGAGGATAATTTAAATAAAGGTTACGATGGTGGGATACCAGCGACTAGTGAATACACCGGCGAACAATGGGATTACCCCAACGCTTGGCCACCATTACAGCACATGGTCATCGTTGGGCTTAATAACACCGGCGATGTATACGCTCAGAAGTTGGCGAAACAGATCGCGACTATTTGGTTGCAATCCAATTACGAGGCGTACAACACTACGAACGCCATGTACGAAAAGGTGATGATTTTAGATGGATTTCCAGCTTTCATTCGCAATAACCCATTTATCTTTTACAGTATGACGCGTCCACATTCGGATCTGGTGGAGGTGGCGGTGAATACAAGGTGCAAACCGGTTTCGGATGGACCAACGGCATCATCATGCACCTGCTGAACGAATATGGGAATGAGATCACAACTCGGAGCCTGTTTAGGGACCAGAATATTATCAAAGGAACCACGGTCATCCAACCAAATGTCGCGTCCACGTTTTCCAGCGGTTTCGACCACGCCACAACAATAATCGTGACGATAGTCTTGTCCCTGGTGGTAGGATACATTGGGTGAGGTAAGAGTTGAAACGGACCACCGGCTTCAATTTAATTCGAATCTAAAATCGTTCTTTTGTTCCAGGATCTTTTCTTTTGTATACCTAAACCAGTATTAATCCCGGTAATATCCGAGTAGTATTTCGAAACTCAGGATTGCACGAATGCGTCAATACTTAACTACCCTCAAAGCTGACGGCTGTGATAGTGCTACTTAGTTTATATTAAAAAAATGCATATTTATTTTATTTATTAATATTATTTAATTGTACTTCCTGCGTATTGAATGTTCCCTTGCGCTTGAGAGAGCTTTTTGAATGGTTATCAGATCTTTGCATGAGCACGTTGTATTTAAATATTCCAATCTAGTTTGTAAGGTTTTTTTTTTTCTAATGTAAAAAAATAAAGCTGTGAGTTTTGCAACTGTTGTTAGTCTCAATTAACCTATTTTTTTTTTTTTTGGGGTTGTGGGTATTATTGCACGTTAATATCCTAATTAATTACTAACACGATCTCCTTTACTACATTGTTACATGTTGTCGCTTGGGTGCTGATTGTGCCAACATCTCAAATATATATTATTGCAAAACTGGATGTTGGTACGATTATTAAGTCTAGAAACACGGGGGGAAAAAGATGAGAGAGAGTGTCAAAACGGGATCCCTTCTTTTTGATTTTAGAATCTCCATCTATAGGAAACGAAACACCGTGTCCCAAGTCCTCGGAAAGAAAAGCCAAAGGCCTATCAGGTCCCACTATACAGAATTGCGGAATATACGTCAAAAAGCTGGCAGATAAAAGGGCGTGTAAAGTTCGGAATAGTGATAGAAGTGTCTAATTTACATTTTTTTTTTTTAATTGTCTGTGTTACGTATAACTTTCCTATATTATTTAAATCTTGTTTTTAATTTGTATTTAGTATATGACGGTTATGTATACTATAACTTTATTTCGCGCTACCACTCGTAGTATTACTTTACATCGACTGAAATATATTGCGATTACAAATTCTTTATAGAGAGTTAGAAGATTAGTGCCTGAATGCCAAACGATCTGTCTTTTGTTTTTGTTTTAAGCGAGGTATCCATTTTATCTAGTTCTGACTGATATTCCAGATATATAAAATGTATGTATCCTTGGAAGCTTGTATTAGTATTAATAAATAAAACATGTTAGACAACAAAACGAATAAAAGACACGCCTAAAACCCATGTTTCACTTGATCTAGTCCGATTACACGAGTCAAAATGAAATGAGGGCTGGCTTTAAAAGGTAATTTTTCTTTTTTGTAATGTAGATATGTAAATAATTATTAAAAATAAAACCGTTTCCCTTTGTATTATCAGGTCTCACCTTGAATGTGCTCGTAGCTAAGTAATACATAATACAAATGTCCGAATTGTATATTTATTATTAATTTATATAACCTATTCATAAATTACAAGTTGTTTTAATTACAAGCAATTTTTGTGATCTTTATAAATAAATCGTTTTCAAAAAGATCCACATTGGTTTTCAATTCTAATAAAAGCAGCTGCAGACGCCTCAATATTAAATTTTGTTTTATTTTAGTGTTAGTACCTACCATATCAAACTTAATCGTTAGACCGATTTGATACGGTACATTTTTCTGAATTAAAAAAATTTATGGTGGCATACAGAAAATGTATATAAAAGCGTATGCATATACATACATAAAAAATATAAAATAAATATTTGCTTGATACTTAGATTTTGAATAACAACGAGTTGTACTTAAATGTATATGCACGCCTATCATAAAATAATAAATATGCACCCAACTGGAAATGGAAAACATCTAGATCTAGAATAAGAATAAAAAAAAAAGAATGATTAGGTTTGTATTCATGTTTTGATTTGTGGAAAATTCTGTTTGAGTTTATGATTTATTAGAAACAAAATAACGAAGTTAGGCACCCATAATGGTTTAAAAATAGCATGCGTTGCATATACCTAAATTGGTTTTTGCACAGAAAAGTGACCTTGAAAACTTGAAATGCATGAAAATGTACACGATTCTCTGCAGAAAAATGTAACGTGTCAAACCGGCCTAAACACAGAGACGCTATCAAATTCATTAATGCATTCAATGAAGATAATTGAAGGTTTTACATAAATATATGATGTGTATACGTCCAGGTAGCAAAATAAAATTCCTAGAATATACTAAGAATATTCGGAATGATTTCCAAATATTTGTAGATTTTATGCGCCCTGAATCAAAAAATATATTTATAGAATATGTTTAGAATACCTGTTAGAATAAGCAAGGAATATTTTGCTGGGAGTGTTTTCAAAACATACTAAATAATATTCTCGAAAGTATTTTAGAAATAATTTGCAATTGATGCATAAAATTTTATGCCAACTGTTAGGAATTTTTTTGTGCCAGATTTGGGGAAATTCTCCCAAAAATGGCGCGTAAATATAAAATACGTTTCTCAACTATATGCAACAGTTTTTTTCTATATTTGTGGGGTTCAAACTTAATTTTAAATCACACATTAGAAATATTTAAATGCTTGACTTTAGTATATAAAGACAATTGATGTCATTGATGATTAATGAAGGCTAATTTTGGCCCTGAAGCTATACAATACAGCGTAAAAGCTTAACTCTCAATAAAAATTAACAAAAACTCGTCAAAATATAATGAAAGGCTTTCACAAGCACCTATTAAGTGTGACAATTAATCTTCAAAATGGCTGTTACCACTCCTTTCTGATGATTTAAGGTGGATAAGTGATACTTAGTTTGGCCAACAAATAAAATTTATATTATTTTCTCTATTTTTAAAATTAATACTTTTTTTAACGCACCCCTGTAGAATCTAAAACCGTTAATATTAACGGTTTTGAATGTAGATATTAATATTAAAATATCAGTTTAGATTAGTGGAATTATTACGTTTATTATTATTAAGTTGAAAAATTTAAAAATTAATGCAACGCTAAATAAACACATAACATAATTAAGAGTCAATCAAGGCACAAAATAGAAGACATTATTCAACTCCACACCCGACAGGAACCGGGAACTGATGGTCTACGACTGCTCAGCTTGGAGATTCAATCAATTTTTAAGTTTCTGCATTATGATCGCAAAACAAGTTATTATTATATAGCAATGACCTGTTTTTAGATTAATCTAATTATTTTTAACTAATATAAACAGAAAGTTATGCAAATAGTAGGTAACATTGATGCAATGTAATATTAATACTGGTACATACATTATATTTAGATGAAATCTACTTTATTTTGCATCTTACCCCAGGTAGCAGAGTGACGTAAAATGACGTTTAATAAACGTTGATATCACGTATTAGACGTAATATCGACGTTAATAAACGTCATTTTACGTCACTCTGCTACCTGAGACGTATGGATTAAATGACTTAATTTTTGAGCAATATTATTTCTCAGGTAAGCCTTAGCACTTTCTTTAGATAATCCTAGAATATCTATATTATACAAAATATTACTAGAATAACGTAAACTTCGGTAAGTGTGTTTTTGGGGCAACTGTGAATTTTAATTCTAACTCAACAGCCAATAAGGCAATTTAAGCGTCATTTTTCAGAGAGTAGTCTAAGTTAATTCTTAGTACGCGGCTACAGGATAAACTATGAAATATCTAAACTTACAAAGATAATGCAATAGATGCAAGATAAGACATCTATAGTGTGCTGTTTTTACTTGTTGAATGAGTAAACCGCGAAGTTTTTGAGAAATCCTGAGGGGTGTTAAATTTAAGATTCAAAAAATGTAACCAGTCAGCTGTAGAACTTAACCTTATTTTCCTCACTTGCCCCGCAATCTTGAATATGAGCACATTTAACAGAACCACAGGCGGTTGTCACACTTACTTCAACTCTATGGGAAAGTGTGACCTATAGATATTGTTTTAAAAAACAGTAAACAACTTTTCTGTCATATGTGGGATGGCTTTGGAACGTCTATATTGAAAAGCCACATGTGGAAGCATTTGCATAAAAAAAATATCGATTGGAAAACGATGCTACAAACTCAAAAAATTATTGAAATAAAAAAGCGTCTTAAGTTCTTATAATTAAGTGGACAGCTTGTATGCATGCGTATCAAACAATTTTACCATAATAATTTACAATGTGCCATTAAACAATTCCCCTTAAAAACAATAAGTATGTATAATTGTACAATTATTCAATTGAATGTTGGTGTAGAGTCTCCACACGCAACATCATAACGGATGATCCACCCTTGAAAATTATTAAGTATGCAAAGCAACAAAAAAAAAATTTAATAAACTAGAACAGAAATCGTGGACATTCCGAGTCAGATAATTTTTAATCATATTCCACGGAATCATAAATTAATTTAGTTTACTTTTTTTTCGCAATAAATTCGAATCTTAAGTTTTAATTCGAACACCAAATGCCAATTGAAATGCCCTCTAAAACTTCTCAAAGGCAAACGCGACGACCCGACACGTTTTTGCGCCATTCAGAACACAAGTAGCTTTATTATCGGAGTCCAGAGTTGACGATTCAAATCTATTAATACTCCTAGATGGGAGAACATGTGCTTCCGAATGTTTTCGTGGTTCAAAACTGACGCAGGTGCAACCAGAGGTGAACAGCCCACATTACTGACGTTACTCAGGACTTATATTTTTAAACTTATTGATAAATGCACGACAATTAACCGGACGTTATTTATGTTTAGCGTAATGGACGTCGTTCGATGAATTCTTTCGCAGTAAATATTACTGTAGCTCGCGATATTGCAGGCTTTAAATATGGGAACATCTGTGTTGACCTACATTTTTTCGCAGAAACTTCGAATGTTTACAAAATCGTGCAAAAATAGCTGAAGGATGCCCATGGCGGAAGTACAATATGATCGAAAAATTGGCGAAAAATTTGGTCGAACAAAAAAATAGTTAACTCTACGAATTTATTAATATATATTTTTTTTGTATAAAGAAACAAAACAATAGATTTTATATTAATATTTATTTTAATTATATACAATTTCGATATAATGGAAAGAAAAGAGAAATGAATTGATTTCGAATACCTATATATATTTACAAAATTCTCATTTTTCGTTTCAAACATGTTCGCTCTGAGAAGATCCGAATTATGCGCTTGACAGGCGTTAAGCATAAAGTGCCCCATCGATTTTTGCAATTCCGGGAATATTGCCACTTCATCTCACCAAATTCTAAAAGTAGGAAGTAATACAAAGTTTAAATTTCACCACTGCGTATCATTTTTTTTCTTTTTTATTCAAAAAAGATCACAGCTGGATAAGCTAGCAAAATCGGCCTTTTCATAGATTTGGGTGCTTTTTTTCTAAAATGGCTTTACATATATATGATACTAATTAATTTATAATTTTAACATAGTTAAAAACAACATAGTACTAGGATATTAAAGTTATTAAAGCAAAAGCGATAAAGAATTGTGAAAAGATCAAGAACCTGAAAATGAAAATGGACGCAATGCAGAAGATATGAGACAGGAAGAGAAAAGAACTATGGATATAGAAATAATATCTATCCCAAAGAGGATGGTACTAATATGGAAATAAGTATAAATGAACAGGCAGCTAAGGATGAAAATATTTATATTCAACAAAGGGAATCAACGAATGAAGAGAATGGAAGACCACATAACATAGAGGAAGAAATATGTATAGGAATATGGAACATAAATAAACTAACAGGAAAATAAATGCAGATAAGAGTTGCGACGATGTGGAAGACAACAATGTAGAGATTTTAAGGTTAAACGAAACAAAAAATGAAGAGGCATGAAGTTTACAAATAAATACTATTCAGGAGTACAGCAAGAACAGATAGCTAAAACCGGAGTAGAAATCATAATTACAGAAGAATTAAATAGAAAAGTATTGAAATTCAAAGCTGTTATCTCAAGAATAAAAGTTGTTTCAATAGAACTAAAAGATAAAAAGATTGTATTAATATAATATAGACTTAAGGATATAGAATTTTATATAAATTTACTAAATAACTTGATAAAGCAACAATAATAATGGGAGACTGGAACAGCAGAGTCGATAAAGAACAAAACAGAGGAAAGGTATGTATGGAAAGACATGGCGAAGAAACTATAAACAAAAATAGAATGCAAGATGATTATTTAATAACAGGTAAATAGTAATAGAAGGCAAGATATCGCACAGTTTCGAGGAAAAACGGGAGCTAGACAAGGAGACCTACTCTATTATTTCTGTGTAATGGTGCAAGAAGGGCCAATGTCAAAGTCACTGGTTTTGAGATAATTAGCTAGCAAGGAATTTGTAGCAACATAAGACATAGAACCCAAAACCACAAAAAACATGACATTGGTCCTTCTTGAACCAAGCCACAGATTTAATTTAGTACAAGAAGCAGCTTTCAAAGATAGCGGAATACAAACACAAGGGATCATATACTGACTAAAACGGCAAGTAATTGCCTATGCAGATGGCGTAGCACTAAAAAGCAGATTGAAAAAAAAAGTAGAAAAAATATTCAGCAACATGGAAAAGACGTAAGGTTATATGAGCAAAAAATGAATGAGGATAAAATAACGTACCTAATAGTGAACAAGCATCAACAAATGAACAAAGGAATACCCCAAACGAAACCCATAATTTTGAGAAAGTAAGTTTGAATACTTGGGGGTAACGATTACAA
Organism: Protaetia brevitarsis; assembly: GCA_004143645.1. NCBI lineage: Eukaryota > Metazoa > Arthropoda > Insecta > Coleoptera > Scarabaeidae > Protaetia > Protaetia brevitarsis. The sequence goes on along the minus strand of RXPK01000234.1, from coordinate 3,957,843 downwards.
ATAACAATGAAGAGCACAAAGAAATAGAAAAAAAAAAAATAAACAAGGGAAGCAAAGCAATGAAGTCAATCAACATGTTTAAGTCAAAAAAAATTCCCAGAGCAGTGAAAATCAGAGTATTGTAGAATCGTAATAAGGCTGGATGGTAATGTATGGGTCTTAAGCATACGCGTTGATGAAGAACGAAATGAAAATGGAGGTGTGGGAGAGAAAAATGTCAAGGGTTGTTTTCGGGGGGAAGAAGATAGAAGAAAGCAGTTGAAGAAGAAAAACGAATCGTGAAAAATGTTAAAGCACACAGTTGGTTAGGATATTGCAAGCTGGATGCCAAAACACAGACACTCCAGAAGAGTATTGAAAGAATGAGAAGGGGGAAAAGAAAAAGAGGTAGGTCGAAGAAGAAATGGCTAAATGGAGTGACAGGACACTTTGTTTGGAGATATTGGACTGGAAAAGTGCGTCATGGAACAGAACTCAATGGAGGAAGATTGAGGAAATTGAGGAAGCAGTGATGCAATAATATAAATCATGGGCCGGTAGAACAAATATGTGATGTGGTACTAAAATATACATGATAAATCATCTACCGTTCGTAACACGTGATACAACAATTACAATACACACAAAATCTAACGCAGATCATACAACGAATTCAAATAAGAAAAGAAGCTTAAATAGGATCCATATATCAATAAAACACATTGATGCTGAACGAGAACATAAGTAGAGAAGAAGAGGCAACACAAAGAGATATAAAGAGAGATCCAGTCGAAGAAGCAATACAAAAAATGTAAAAAGGGAAAAGCAACTGGATAAGAAGATGGAATAGAGCCAGAGTTGATCAAATGGTTGGGAGACAAAGAAGAAGAATAGATATTGAAAATATTCAAGGACGAAATGCAATGAAACTATCAAAGGGCATTGTGAAAGACGGATGAAACCAAGATAACGCTATTAAAATGAAGCAGCTAAAAATATCGGGGCAAACAAAATATAATAGGATTAAAGACTTTAAAAGAAGAACATATACTCCAACCCTTCAAGCACTTCATCACAAATTCCATTAAAGTGTATGCGTGTTTCAATAGCAATTTCTATTAATATAATAGTATAATAAAGAACTTGAAGAAATTATCAAAATTGCAATCTTCAATAGTTATTCAGAAGATGTAGTTTTTAACACTATTAGGAAACATAAAAATAGAATGAGAATTAGAAATATAACTAACATTCGAAATTAACGACGAAAGAAGTAAGAGATATCTTAAATTACCATTTTTTCCAAATTACACAAAAGGCTTACAAAAGATTTTCTCTAAATTCAACATAGAACTTCTCCCACTTTTAGCAATTGTCTTAAAAGTATTTTACGAAATCTCGAGGATCAAGTAGATAGTTTAGAAAAATCTGGAAGTTATAAAATATGATGTAAAGATTCTGATCAAATATGCATCCGGCAAACTGAAATGGCCAATCAAAGGAGCATGTGGCTCATTTTAAATTTAAAAGGTTCCATAAATCTAGTGTAGCCCTACATATCCTAAAAGAAAATCATAAAGTAGATAATGTGAAATTAATTAAAAATGTGAAGAACCATGTCGAATTAAATTGTTTTTAAAGTATGGAAATTTATAAAAACAAACACTTTTTAAAGAATTCAGATCTGGGGCCACTATAAGCTAATCTTTATAGTTTATTACGAATAAATTAGGCGGAAGTTTTGATTAGTAATTAATTAAATATGACCATGTTCCCCATAACAAGTTAGTGGAGGTATACATTACGATAACTTTATGGTAGCTTTTTAGTTCATTCACTATTGACGATGATAGCTTTGCTATTGCAACTTCTTCTGAACACCTTACCACAAACTGTTGATGGTAAAGGGTCTAGAAGAAGTATGCAGTATTACCAGCGCCACAGTTTGTGAGTATTTTTGTCAACGTACGTTCAATTTAGTGGAATTTGTGGTGAGGTGTCTTTTAAGTGTGTAGTGTGGTCAATGCCAGAGTTACGAGTATTTTAATGAAGAACAGGTACTTGAAAAAATTAAAAGGAGACTGCAATGGTACGGATACAAGAAAGGTAATCGAAATAGGAAGCATAATTACATGGCGAAGGAGATACAAATACTAGAAATAAGAAGAGAAAAGGGCAATACTTTGGAGGGAATGAAACCCACACTCGGACCGATAAAATAAATAATGCCAGAATGAAGAAGATTTTTATATAAAGTTTAAATTAAGTAAAATTTAATCCATTTATATACCATCTTCAACAAATTAAATGCGAAATGTAGCTCCACAAATCTTCGATTTGATTCGAATTCAAAATTGTTTACAAATATTTTTTTAAATTACCATTTCAATGTGCTGTAGCTCCGATTGCATTAATAATCGAAGATTTGTAGAGCTGAGATTCGCATTTAATTTGCTAAAGATGATACGACAATAAGTAAAGCCATTTCAGACGAATAAATAAAAAAAAGTAGCTAAATCTGTGCAAAGCCCTGGATTTTACTGGCTAATCTAGTTATAGCCTTTAAAATTACACTCTTCATACATTGATTAGTACTTTGCTACAATTTCAACATTTTTTTTTCCTTTTTAATGGAATAATGGTATTTTGTCAAGTTTTCCAGTTACGTGTTAAAGTTTTTAAGAAACATTCCAAAATACGATAACCAGAGCCTATGATAAAGTTCGAATTGTTAGAAACATTTAATAATATTTTAAAATCCCATTTCCAATTACTTTATCACGCAGCTGCATTATTTTTTTTTGTTCAATGAAACATACATTTTTTCCTCAGTTTATTTTAAGACAGGTTTAAGTGATGTATTGGAGTACGTGACAACAAGTTCTACGTTAAGAATGTAAACGTCACAAAAGCGTCATAGGTAACCTAGCTAATACAATGTCTTTTTATTATTTTGTTTACGAAGTAGGAAGCCCTGTTTTCAGTTCTACACATTGCCACGTGTTTCCTCGTGTCTTATCATTTTTATTTTAAAAAAATCTTCGATTCATTTTTCTAATAAATTTATTATTCTTTTTAGTTAATAAATATCGGGCGAATGACATCAAATAATCAAGAAAAAAACAATGTTATTTACTATAAAAAAGTTTGATTTCATTAACTGATCTATGTATAATACATGATACAATCTCGAAATATTATTGACAGCCTTTTTTTTTAATAATATCTTACAACAGTTTCTCTTTTATTTTTCCCACATTTTCGTTCCGATTAACAAGTATTGCCGCCAATAATATTCACGCTCACATTATTTATATATGTATAATTATAATTATCAAATTTATTAGTTTACAAATGTTACAAAGGTATAAAAATTTAAATACCAAGCTGTAAAATTTGGCACCTGCAATTGTGGAAACTCATATCATTGAAAGCCGAGGGTTGAATAAATCGACGAAACACAATATTTGCGGTAAATATCGATATAATTTTTATTATTATTATTCGATGCGAAACTTTGTGTTTCTGTACGTATGTATATTTGTTTTTTTTTTTTTAATACCTTTAAAGATACACGCAGCGTAACAGCAAGGTCGGTCTTATCATACTTTTTTTTTTTCAAAAAGTTAGTGATAACACAGTCACGTAACAATCGCGTTGTTGTAATGTTACACCGACCGCAATTATGCGATTACCCCGCTTGTATAAATGTATATGTACAAAATTAGTAGAAATCAATAACATCATTGAGAAACAAAAAAACGAATTAAATGTATTTTTATTTTATAATAATACTGTCAACAAAAAAACAAACATTTTTTTTATTTCCTAATAAAGAAAAACACAATACATAATAATAAGAAGTATAATAAGGAAATAATTGGTCAACAGAGAAGGCTTTTATTTATTAAACACTGTAGATTTGCTCCATTATAAACAAATAGTTTTATTTACAGATAAGAAATTCTGCAAAGACAGTTTTTGAGGGGAATTTGCGGATAATTAAACACCTCAAACTTGCAATTTTTAAATTAATAATATGCATTGGACAAATTCAATCATAATAAATGGCGTTATCTTTAAGTATATTTTCCAAAAAAATTAAATAATGTTTATAATATCATTTTAATATAATATATATATATAAATAAAAAAAAAGGTTATTTTATAAATCCATATAAAACGTGTAAATGATTATTATCCATAAATTAATAATATTAACGTTTGTATCAAGGTAATTTAGCTTATATATACATATATAAAATAATTTACTAGTACTATTAAATTCTATGCATCGAGTTTTTTTTTTATATAATTATAAACGCCCTAATTTTATAATTAATTAAATCGCCTTGATACAAATATAATATTAAAAATATAATATTATCACTATTTATAATAAAAACGTTTCAATAGCAATCAATAGAAACTGATAGAATAGAATATTTATAAAAGAAAAAAAATTAATAATAAAAAAGAATTTATTGCGCTGTGTTTTATTTATTTATTTGTTTTATAGTTGATCATGTCGAGTTGCAGCCTTTACTTTTAAGATGGAAAGAGTAAATGCAGCGTTTTTGTTGTTCCTTCACTTTTGAACTGCCTTTTTCTTTTAAATTCCTTAATAATTAAAAACTCATGTATGTACAACGAAATAGCACATATATATTTATATATGTATATATATATATTATTAATTATTTCATCATTTATATTACAATCACGAGGAAAAATATACAGAGAGGTACTAAAAAGAGATTGCAAATATAGCTGTTGTTACAATATTAAAGGATTATTACACAGGTCCGTGTATACACACCATCTTTCTTTATGATACGTACATTTTAAATTATTTTGTACTAAAGTGCAATCACTTATGGCGCCTTCACTAATCAAAGAGAGGCTACGGAAATTTCATTTACGCGGTAAAATTCAAACAAACAAATGACAAAAAAAAACAAGGAGATCCTACTACGAACTCTCAGAATCTTCCCGCGAGATATTCGAATCTACCGAAGATAACTGACACACTATCTCTTTTTGCTAGGGAACACTTTCTTCTGCGGCGTGGATGTTTGCGGCGAGGGCGCAGGACGTTTCCTGGAGATCGTAGTACCGTCCTGGTCCCTGTTGCCGTGGCAACACGAGCACAACTTCCTAACACTCCTCCTGGCCGCCCTGTTGCCACTGAACGAACAATCACCGTCACCGGAGCAATGCAGCTCCGTGCATTCACTTTTCGAGATTTCCACGCGCACAACTTTGTAACTGCCGTCGCTCAATTCCTCGTCGCTGTGCTTGTTGGCGCAGATCTCCGGGCTCCTGCTGGAACTCTTGACGAGTTCCGTACTGCCAGTGGTGTCCTCGGAACTCGATACTTCGGCGCTCCAATTCTCCACCTGTTTCATCCTATCACTTTTCTTTCTATTACTATATTTATGTACATATTTATTGAGAGGCGGTGGCGTAGACGGGTGGTAAGTGTCTGGTGATATTGGGGAATTCAGTGTAACGTCAGACATGGAAGTGCACGTCTGTAGCAACGTGGCGTCTTCGCAAGGCGATTCCGACTCGGTACTAGTACCGCTCTGGCCGTTCGTTAACAACCTAGACCGATCCTTCGTCATATTCTAGATCATTCTCACCTGTCCGGTACTCGCCGGTCTCGAATAGGAAGTCATCGTCACCGAAAAGCGTCAATTTAGCCTCGTCTTTGCTATCTGGGCCGTGTAAGGGCCGCTTGATCAAATCTTGCGACGTCTGATCGAATGAAGGCGAGTGATTAGCGTCGAACAGTAGCTCCGCTTCGGGAAACAAGTCGCTGGTGCTCGGTTCGTCGACGCCTAGGTCTTCACATTCTTCGGACAGTGATTTCTGTAGGCGCAGTTCGCGTTCCAGAGCCGCCTGTTTGCGTTGCAAGCACAACTGCTGCAATTCGCGGTCTAACCTTTGCGTTCCCGCACCTTGGACTTTTTTAACTTTGCCCTGCAGGGAATAGACGCTCGGTTGCTGCTGCTGTTGCTGTTGATAGGTCTTGGTTTCGTTGTTTTTCTGGAATTAACAGAAAAGAGGAGGCCATTACCATTCAGGTATAGCGCCTGATGCGGTGTATTAGCAATATATTTTACTTGTCGACTCGATTTCTATTTAGAACTGTCGAAATGTTATCTTCGAACAATTCCATGTCAAAGGCTCAACTCCCATAACCATATAAAAGTGCCCCCGACGCTATAGAACTGATATTAAAGGGAATGGGTGCTGCTGTCGCAAATATTGTAAATACAAAAAAAAATTGTTTTAATGGATGCCACCCCATTCAAGATATTTGCATGAGAGTGGAAAAATTGAATATTTTTTTCTGAGAATTACTAATGGGGTAAGCATAAGAAAAAAATTTTGTAAGAATAATTAATAATATACCGGGTGTCCAGCCTAAGATGTAACGGTCCATAGCTGATTTATTGTTTTTTTGGAAAAAATGTTTCAAATAAATGATGCCTCGAATCATATTCTACACATTTCAAAATTAGTTTCAGTAATGGCGGACTTCCGGTCGTACCGGAAGTAGATACTAACTTTATTATTTTAAATGGAATATTATTGTATTTTTGGATTCCTTGTTAAATTTAAATAACAATTCGTTAGGCATACATTGGGGCTAAGTTGTACCGTTTCCGAATTACATGACGTTTTTCGAAAAAAAATGACATTTGCAATGTCTACGGTGTGGTTGGAAATATCTCCGGAAATACGAAAGTTAGAAAGATGCGGTTTTCAGTTTTCGCTTAATCATGAAACAGCACAAGTCTTTATTTTTAAAATTGTTTCGTTAAATTACAGAAGTATTAAATAGGGCTCTGTAATTTTCGAACTCTAAAATCATGGATAACTTGATTTTTTTAAATTGAATGGATTATAGCAACTTTTTTAAATAAACTGAAATTGCAGACGAAGCACCCTCCACAAGAATGGATTTGTGAACCGTCACAATTGTTCTTATGACACACAAAATCCCCATCGATTTTTTGCAACACATAGTCAATACAGAAGGTCAGTGAACATGTGGACAAGTATCATTGGACAACATATCATAGGCTTGTTCTTTCATAACCAACGCCTGATGGGTAGGGTTTATATGAAATTTCTTCAGAATAATTTGGGCGTTCTGTCAGAAAATATTCCGTTAGCTACTCGTCAGCTGATGTGGTTCCAACACGATGGTGCTCCATCTCCCAATACTGCCGAATTTCGTCAGTTTTTGGATGTCTTTTTCAGGCCGCTGGATTGGGCGTGGAGGACAGATGACAGATGGCCTCCGAGATCGCCAGATCTTACAAGCTGTGATTCCTTTTTATGGAGTTTCATTAAAAATGAAGTTTATGAGACGCCACCAACAACACCTGATTATATGCGCCATCGTATTTTAAAAGCGTTTAAACAAGTCACACCAGAAATGCTCAGAAATGTTTGCAAAAGCGATTTCAATTATGTAGCGCCTAAAATGGATCGCATTTTGAATATTTAATGTAATAGTGTTGTACAAATTCTCTGTATAATGACGGCACTAACTAGTGTTGTGAGTTAAAATATTCGTTGATTCCAATTATTGAAATATTCGGATGAATCCGATTATTAGATTTCGGAATCGGATGATTCTGATTTTTTTTTTTTTGTAATTATTCCTCGATGTCTATTAGACAGACGACCTTTTTTTTAGATATCAAATCTCACATGTCCAATATTATTCCGATTCGGTTATTCCAATTATTGAAATCATGCGAATATGTACAACTTCTACAAGTATGTCGGATGATGAAATATCGAATGAATATTATTCCGAATATCGTAGTCTTCCGATTCGGATATTTCGATTATTGAAATCATCCGAATATTTACAACACTAGCACTAACATTTAATGTGTAACCTGTTGCGAGCAAGACGCTCGATGTGTATGTACGCCATTCATTGGACAGAGTAATATAGTTCGAAAAATGTTCTGATTTATAGATATACCAGTAATGCTTTCAAGTTTTGTTTGTTTCCGGTGGTCCTATTGTGTTCTGTTGGCCACTTTCTAAGCATGCCAGTATTACTGCAGCCAGTCCCAAGCCTGGTGAAATGTATACGCAATTCGTATCTATCATGAAAAACTGAAAAATCGCGAATATCTCCAAAACCTTTGGAGATAGACATAATGGCACTCGTATAAAATCGAAAGAAAATTAAATTTTACATCCATTTATGTAAAAATTGCTATACCATTCAATTTAAAAAAATCAAGTTATCCATGATTTTAGAGTTCGAAAATTACAGAGCCCTATTTAATAACTCTGTAATTTAAACGAAACAATTTTAAAATAAAAGACGTGTGCTGTTACATAATTAAGCAAAAACTGAAAACCGCATCTTTCTAACTTTCGTATTTCCGGAGATATTTCCAAACACCGTAGACATTTTTTTCGAAAAACGTCATGTAATTCGGAAACGATACAACTTAGCCCCAATGTATGCATAACGAATTGTTATTTAAATTTAACAAGGAATCCAAAAATACAATAATATACAGGGTTTTATTCCAAGTTATGCCCTTCTAAAGTTTAAAAGTTAAAAGTCGATGGAGCTAATTTGTGCGCATTTACAGTATAATGTGACTCCTTCGCCTTAATTTCAGCTCTATAACTTTAAGGGCACTTTTTAATGCCTTATCGGAGTAGAACCTTTATCAGACCAATGCTAGTCTTACACTAGTTTTAAGTTTACATTGGCGTGAGGTACATACGTTAGGAGTGGCCGCACACTGGAAACTTTTTGTCCACAGACAGCACAATGGCAGCTCAAGTACCTACCCGCAGTGGTTTAAAGCCGGAAAAAACGCGATCGAAACCATTCAACTTTTTTTGAAGAACGTAAAATTATGGTAGATTCTTTTGAATCAAAAAAAAGTATAATCTATAATCCCAGATGGAGGACATGAAGTTTGAATCAAGCGAAAAAGAGATATTTTAAATTTGATATTACTCAACGAAGTATCTCATTCTGTCGACGTTGTATGCACAAATTATAAAAGACAGGAAATCCCTTGTAAATGATTGGCTTAAGCAGAGTTCTCTTGCAAATCTGTTATGTTTTATCAGTGCAATTGCGTAACGAAATTCTGTGGCAAAATCCTAAATCCGACAATTAAGACTACAATGGCAGCCTTAAATTTCAGAAATCAATCCTGGAAGAAGCGCACATCATAAACTTGAAATTACCCTTGGGAATTCTTGTACACAATCCAAAAGTTGGTATTGGAAACACAAATGACAGCAACATAGCACAACCCGTTTTTTTTTCAAACCCAGCTTTATCAGCAGAGGTAACGGGAGTAGACGAAAATGCAATTCACCGATTTGGAGTAATCTTGAAGGCCACTAACAGTGGTTACGAAATAAACACTGAAAAGTTTGAGCAGTACTGCCTAAAAATAACGCGGCAGTATGTCACCTTGTACAATTGGTATTATATGCCATGAACTATTCATACACGGACATATTATTCAAGAAGCTTTACTTTGCATTGGCGAACTTTCAGAAGAAGCCCAAAAAAGAAAAAATTTAGATATCAGAACATATCGTCAGTGATTCATGAGTGTGTAGTGCAACCACAAAGTCAATGAAGGTTTGTTTAACAGATTAATTCTAGTTCTACATCCATATTTGACCTCATTTGTTGTTAGCCAAAAGCAACATTAAAAAAAAAACTATGTGGAGCAACACAATTCCTCACCTGATTTAATACAAAAATATACGAATGACTGCTATAAAAATAACAGAAACAGCAAGAACTTTGAGATTAAGTTGCTGATAATATGCTTTTTCCGTAGTTAAGTTTTAAGCACCCTTATACGGCTGAAAGATCAATCTTTCCCCTCTAATGATGATGTTTTCAAAAAATTTGGAGCACTCAAATAAACTATTGCAATTTGGAAGATAATTCTACTCGTTTTCACTGCACGTTGTAACATTCAAAAATAAACAAACATGCGGTTTACAGCCATCCCCTTAAGAGTCATCTCAAAACATACAAACTTTGATATCTTCAAATTCGTAGTTTTCGCTGTTTAATTTTTCTTTTTTTTCGAATTTATGAATGAGTTATTGACTTTTTAAGCAGTTTGTGATATTTCTTTAGTTGATATATTAATTTATTATATTATCGGACGCGTTTTTTTTTTCCATTTCATAATTAATGCACGAACGAATAGTCTTGCCCTTGTGCTGTTTAAGGTTATAGCAGGTACGAGCAATGCAGCCTGCAATACCTCTGTTTCCAGTGCACGGGTACACAGATTATTTGAGAATAAATGAAAATATATTGCTAATAAAAATTTCTCTTACATCAACGTTAACTTTAAGCAAGACTGAAGTAAAATAATTTAACTTCCCTGTAGTATCTTAATCAAATGGTAACACCATTGTTACTAATCCACTAGCTATATACATATACATATATATGTAAATAATTTATTATGTATTTCAATACACAAATATATTCCTATCTACTAAACTGTAGAACGAGTAAGTAAAACAAACAAACAAGTAAAGATACGAAAAGAAAAGGAATAAAATAATGATTATAATAAAACGCCTGCAATAATACGAATATAATCTTCTCCAACAATGTACAACTCAAAAATATAGATAGGATTTGGATAAGAATCACCTTTATAAAATAAACAATAATTCTTGTTTACATACTTTTTCAGTATTACGTATGAAGTCGTCTTTATTTTGATCTGTAGCAGTACTGGAGCAATGAGTTTGCTTGTATTGCGGAGGGCTGTGCGACAACATTGGGCCGTTTGAGGTGCCCGCTGTCACTAGCACAGATTGAACACGTTGCTCTTCAACTTTCCCTGATTCACCTAAATAGAGGTATAGGTGGATTTCAGTAATTTGGTGTCAAGCAAAAGGCAAGGTCTTAATACAGTAACTGGAGACAGAATATGAAACACGACCTGGTCAAGACATACAAAAAAAAAAAAATGAAATTAAACAATAAAAGGCCAACGACATATAATCATTTTTTTTTTGTTTTCAACTAAGGTGTGAAATTTACAAAAGAAGAACGTCCAGAAATTACAAAGGCGGTATACGTTATGTATCTGTGGTAATGTAAAAATAAGATTAACATCTTAAGAAGTCGATACTTACTATAACTACGTACTCTAAGAAAAAAGATGCAATCATAATTAGTGCAGATAGACGCTTTCTCTCTATCGAGTGGTATTATCAAGCATTGTTAGCCCCCTTGCACACACCACAGTTATAAAGAGTATTGAGTAGATATGAATTGAAATGCTGATAAATGACTCATATTGCGCGTTGAAAATCTTGCCGTTGGAGAATTGTTCACCAACGGCAAAATTTTTATAGACACTATAATAAAATCACTGAATAATATTTAGTTTACGTTATTTCAATTCTTCCATTATTATGAATAAACTAAACTAAGCATGGACACAGTTCTACTGCTAATCATGACACAGGGGTAGGGAGGTTAAACAGCAGTTATGTGTAAACACGTTTCATTTTTTAACACCTAGCTAAAAATGATTAGTTAGTATAGGTTTATGCAAATTGGACCAGGATAAATTTAGGGCGTAAGTATATGGTGACAGACAAAAAATTGTCGGACAATTTCTCGATGGTAAACATTTCAAAAGGTGGAGAGTTCTTAAAATTTGTTTATTGAGTTTAAAATGATGTTTAATCAAGCAATTAGATATTATGATCTAATAAACTGATGTAACTTCGATTATTGCAGTGCACTGTAAAAAAAAAACCAAGTATTTTTATAACTAATATGAAGGTATATGTAATTCCATCATTTTTGTCGAGCAATTTTACCGTTGGGGAAGTATTCTCGAGAAATTCGTATATTACAATGTCCGGCTAAATCTATATTATAATAATATATATTTAAACTAATCTTGATTCATTGTATTCGAACTAAAGAATATGTACCTTAAATTTAATTACTTTACAGCGTGGTGGTTTATAAATTAAAGATTACACCGAAGATAAAAAGACTGGATAAAGCCACTACAAAAGCTAACAATTATGTACACCTGTGGCACAATAAAAGTTCTTAACCTAAGGGGAAAAGAGTAAACGAGCAGTTGTGAGGAAAGTAGAATGCTTCTACGGCTACAATTTCGATTTCCTCAACAACTATTCGCTTATACTAACTCCAATAAAAGATATCGGCGCTTTTTCCTTTCAGGCCAGTAACTTCCAATGTGTCACGCGTGTACTTTCAAATTTTAGGATTATCACAGAATATCTAACAACCAGAATATCATCTCTTTGTCGGCTCTTTTGATCCCAGTGCGCAAAATTTCGTTACCCTGACGTCACTGTTCACCCAAGTATCTTCCTGGCGGAAATACACGCTATTGGAAGATGCATCCAGTTCAATATTGATAGAAATTATCGAAAGCAGGAGATTACTATCATGTCTGATAAGTCAAGCAGCCATCAAGGCGCTGAGCTCACATGAATTCAGTTTCAAGATGATCTGAGAATGCCCAGGGAAATTAAACAAGCTAGGCAAAAGGAATAAACTAACCCTCCTATGGATTGCTGGTGACACATGAGTGAAAGGAAACGAGATAACTGATAACATCGCAAAAAAAGAAGCTGGATTACATTTTGTAGGGCCAGAACCCTTTTGCGGGATAAATAGCAGTACAATACTGAAGAAACTGAAAAGAGAAATGGAGCAGAGAAAATCTAATTATTGGGAGAATCTCCAAGGAATAAGGCAAAGCAAAATTCTTCTGGGAACCTATAACCAGAAGAGGTTTACAGAATGCATCAACCTGAGTAAGGACAACGTTCGCATATTAACAGGAATACTTTCAGGCCATTGTAAACTGAACGGACACCTGAGTAAGCATGGATTCGCAAAGAAATCTGAATGTAGATTTTGTATAGGGAACAGGATGAAACACCCATCCATCTCCTCTCAAATTGCGTAGCACTGTGCAACCTAAGGGCATTGCACCTGGTAGCATGTGAAATCGAAGAGGGAGACTTACCTAACCTGGGGCCTTCTGATATCCTACACTTTTTGAAAGGATCAGGACTGGAAGGCCAGCTGTAAAACAGCAAGAATAGGGGACACAATAGATTGTTACAAATCACCCTCCCCAAATACATCCATCAACGCAACAACTTCCGAGATGGAATGCTTACGTAATCAAATCATTCTAAGTGAAAATCGTGGTGTGTGCAAGCAACGACCTACGGCTAATGATTGTCCAAATTTATTCGTGCCGGTGAAAATCGGTGTGTGTGCAAGGGGGTTTGGGTCATAATGGCGTAATATTTTTTTTTTCTTTTTAACATTATTTATTATATATTATTATAGGAGTAGTTAAAGCTTCAGGTATTCCTGTAGAAGCGAATCTATCTTCTAATCAACTTTACGACTTCGCGAAAAACCAGTTTCCGTAATTGACCAGGGCTAGATTTGAACCCGCGATCCCAAGAAACTTGGCCATCACAGGAGTTAAAAAATTTTAATCTGTCTTTTCAGTTTATTCACAACCAAGGATCTCTCGATTGTGGCTCCACGTACTTCGATAGGGAAAAGTATCTTTCCGCAGTTTAGTCATAATTAATAATAATAAATGATAATAATGAAGACATCTGTAAACTGCAGATATTTTAAAATGAATTACATCATTTTATTAATTATGACGAAAATATAGTATAAAAAAAAGAGAACTATGCAAGCACTAATTTACAAAAACTAGAATCGCCCGCCCCAATTTTACACCATTCAAGAAATTACAAGTGTCATTTCAGGCTGCCAATGAAATTCGAATTTTTCATCGTTACAAAAATTCGAATTAGATTCATTGCGTCAAAGCGTCCATCATTCCAGCATTCCCTTGTCTGTATCCTTAACCCATGCGATAAGTCGGTTTAATTGAACATAGAGGTATTGAAGAAAACAAAAAGTGGGAGGGGTTAACGCATCATGCAAATTGATTCTTTATTTTTCTGTCTCCATACTGGTTAGTGATGAGCAACTCACCTTTCCTGTCAATGGTATTTAAACTGAGTGTCATGATGGTTTGCGTCGATTGGTTTTGTTCGTCCTCCTTAGGGCAAGAAGTCTGAGATATCACAGGAGTGGCAACTGGTGTGGAGATTAGTGGTTTTTGGTAAGTGTAACCCTTGTCGGAGGAATTATCTGAAAGCGTTGTGGTCTCCTCAATTTCAACTGTCTCAAGGTTGGTAGAAACTACATTTGTGCTACTATCTGGCTGCGGGGTGCCCTCTGGTGTCGATTCGTTTTCTCTAGATTGAGAGATCGTTAGCAAAAGTTCAGTATTAACCGTGTCGTCCATCTTTTTAACGGCTATGGGCTGCCCTAATGTTACTGTACTAATACCGTGTGGTGGAGGGGGTAATATGACAGGCGGCTGTGCACTGACACCGGCCAGACTCTGGGAGGAGATCCCAGTGATCGGTTGGATGGTTGAATATTTTACAGTAGGCACGGTTGATTTGCGGGTCTGATTAAGGAAACTTTGGAATAGTAGCATGTTAGGGCCGGATCGAGCGGGAACTGTCGCTAAGATTTTACTACCACCAGACACAACTGCAATTTGCTGACCACCCTTCACCATAGAAACAGGCATTATGTAATTGCCGGGAACTAGCACTGCCGTGCTCGGCATTTTTAAAGCTTCACCTACGGTATCTGTAATTATAAGATTACGGGTTTGGTTATGAGATGAATCTGTTAGTATTAGCTGTTGCCTAGGTGCAGAAGAATCATTAGATTCAGACGTACTCGCCGTGGCGTTCGGCTGATCCTCGTCCGGCACAGACAGCTGCATAACGCCGCAGGAACTGTCCTCGCTACCCAGCGTTCGTGGATCTTCCACATCGACCTCGGTTGACATCGTCGAGGTGCACTGCCCCGACTTTTTGGAGTTCGAGCTCTTCTTCCTCTTAGAGTTCTGACTCGGATTCGTGGGGGGATTCGACCGCCTCCTCGGAGCCGGCTTATTGTTCAAGTCCGGGGAATTACGCAGCTGTTCGGCGTACTCCGCTAAAATGTCGAAGATCCTCTGCGTGGTGTGCTCGTCTTCCTGCGGCTTTTGCTGCGGCTTCGGAATCGGCGAGGCTTTGGACGTGTGCATCGTGGTGTTCTTCACCGACTTCCCTTTCGAGCTTTTCGGAGTCACTTTGGGCAATACTGGTGTAGGCGTCGGCGCTGGCGTAACACAAGGACTCGAACTTCCTTGCGAAGCGACACTTAAAGCGGGAGAAGCGGCTGGTGGGATACTATTGTAACTACTGACAACGACAACCGGAGCACAATTGATCTTCTGACCTTGATTCACGTAAGTCACACTGATTCTCTGTTGTTGTTGTTGCTGTTGCTGCTGCTGTTGTTGTTGCTGGGGTTGTGGTTGCGTCGGCGTTACCGTGGGAGTAGTTTGCGGCTGTGGCGACGCCTCACTAGCATCTGAGGACGTCGTTTCGCTATTCGGGTTGGTGCTACTCCTCTCCTTCACCTGCTTGTACACCATATCGAATTCCCTCAACTGCTCCAACGTGGTGGAACTCAGATTAGTCTGCGGAGTATTTCTAATAACATTCGAGGGGATCTGCAGGACCGGCTTTACGATTCTCGCATTCTGAACCAGAGTTGGCCGAGCAATAGCAACTCTAGTAGCGGTTTGTGTGCTGGTGTTATTCTCGCTGCTCGTTTCGGGCTCTTCGTTCGCTTTCCTACCTTGAAGAGCGGCCGCTAGTAGCGCGCTCATCTTATTATGTATCACAGTATCTTTCACTAACGAAATTTGTTCAGAATTCGAGGTGGCTATTCGAAAAACCTGACCCCTGGTCTGCGGGATTAGATTGATGGTCTGCCCGGACGGCATCTGTCTGGTGTAAATCACACCACCTTGTATGGGTTTGACGTTCACCGACGTTGTGGTGGTAAGATTCTTTTGTTGTTGTTGCTGTTGCGACGATTTCGTCTTATCCACGTCAATATTACTATTACTAACGGCGTTATTCGCGACGCTGGTGGTGTCGACGCTATTCTGATAGACCGATTTTCCGAAAGCCTGCTGGAATTTCGGCAGGGTTTCGGAATTCTCGACCGACTGCTGCTCCGCCTTCGCCTTGGGCGTCGACTGGACCAGCTTGGTGAAGTTCTCGTCGTAATTAGGACTGCTAGGGGATAAAGATGTTATAGTTTGCGTTGTAGCGACCTTCACCACGCGATTCGGAGCGAATGACGTCATCGGAATCAGTTTCACGTCTGAGGACTGACAGATGAATTGGACTATGCGGCTCGGGGATTCTGATGACGTGCTCAGCTTTAACGGTTGACCTGATGACCGAACCGGATTGACAATTTGATTAATAATTTGCTGGTCCCCAGACCCGATTCTCGGATTATTGTTTGACTGCAAGTACATCCAATATTAATAAAATTAAATAAAACGAAACTGGGTGGGTCGTAGTTTTTAACTCTTTAAGTTTATTTATTCGAACACAAGAAACAATACAATACAAACACAATACGCCAAGACTTTATACGATTGCCTAACGTACCTGAGATTCTTCTGAGGACGAGGAAATTGTCGTGGTGGTCTTCGACGAGGTGGCTGTCGTGTTAGCCGGGCGTATAACTTGCTGCGATAAAATGTTGATGAGTGGCCCGGACAGGGGTCTGCTGCTATTGGTGCTCTGTCCAGGTCTTATAATCTGCTGGGATAAAATATTAATAAGCGTAGGCGATTGAGTGGACGACGGCTTCGAATTGCTGGTCGACGTCTTTATGGTAGTGACGTTCGTGGCGGTCTCGCTGGTTGTTTCCGGTTTATCGCGCGGCTGGCGGATCCTTTGGATGTGCGGACTGACTTGGGTGCTCGTCTGCGTGTTGGTGGAGTTCACCGTCGAATTGGAGCGCCCCCAGCTATCTGCACCACTTGCACGATGCTATCCACGGGCGCCGGCTGCATCAGTTCGGTATCGTTGAGACCCGGCACGTTAGCCAGCACAGATTTAGCGTCGGCGCCGTTTAATCTATCCGAATCGCTCGGACTTCCATCTTTACCGTCGCCGTTCGAGTATTGCGACAAATCGGAATCGTTAAGCCTCTCGAGGATCACCCGCGGCACTAGCTTGGAATTTCTCATCTTCTCCGTCTCGTATTTCAGGTAATCCGCCACCAAATTCGGCTTGATAATATCGTCGTCCTGGATAACCACCTTTAAATTTTTATCTTGCGTAGGTATCACTGGATCAGCCGGATCGTTCTGTTGGGATTGCACATGATTATTATTATTATATTATTAGCATTATGATAAAACGAATTAAATATTCTCCTATCGTCTTTCCTAGATTTAAATTTGTCTCTGTTCGATTGCACTTTCTTAGGGGACTTATTCGGGTCGTTAAACAAGTCACTTTTCTTAACGGGGAACTTGAAGTTTATCCTATGCAGTATTACTCTTAATTCTTTTAACCTAATCTTAGCGCTATTGTCTAGAGTCGAGTTATTCTTCTTATTGTTATTGTTCTGTCCTTGACTAGAGTTTTTTAAATTATCAAAAGCGTCACCACTAACCGAAGAACAATCCTTATTCACCGCGGGATTCGATTGAAAGTTGTGATCCTTGAACGTCTTGCTCAGCTTGATCTCCTTGCTGTGGATTTTCGGCTGCTTGGCGCCCTTGTCTTTGGTTTTCTCCACCTTCAAACTCTCTTGGAAAACGTCTTGGAAATTCAAAACGGTTTTCTTAGGAACATCTAGGATATCGGTAATGACTTCGGACTTCTTGACGGGCTTCGGTGAGAGCTTGTCGGGACTTTTCTGATTCTCGTGGTTCTTATTCGTCTTCTTCTTGGAGATGAACGGCTATTCTCCTTGTTGCATATACTCTCACTCTTCTTCTCCTTGTGCTTCTTCGTCACTTTCCCATTTTCTTCAGCAAATACTGTCTCAATAAGTTTCTCACGAAATAAACTCTTATCGGGATTCTCTTTCGGCGGGGAATCCCTGCGCTTCCCGTCAGGATTTATATGGGGATTTTCCTCGGTCAGCACGCTAGTGCTGCCGTTCCTCTTCTTCTCGCCCGTGGGAAAATCCTGCCCGTTGTTCAAATTCAACGTCTTCATCGAGTAATCTTTGGCGTGGGTCTCGCTATCTAAGTGATTCAAGAGTTTCGAGTTGGAGTCTAAGAGCGGTCCGTTGCGAAAATTGGAAGATGTATTGTTGTACGTTTTGTAATCGTCATACTTATTAATCAGTTCGTTCCTGCCGTTGCCGCTATTATTGTTATTGTTATTGCTGGCGGCGAGGATCAAATTCTTCAATATGGAATCGTTCTGGTGCTGTTTCGAATCCTCGACTGGCGAATTGTCCGACGTCACCGTGATCTCGTTGGTGAACTCGTTCAGCATGAAGTTGTGCTCCTCGATCTGTTGCTCCAAGTGCTCCATTTGATTATTACTTTGATTATCGTAATAGTTAAAAGCGTATTCCTTGCTGGTACATGGCATCTGCGAGCATTCCGCGTTGAGATCCGTTTGGGTCGGTTGCAATCTCACTGGAGTGGTATCGTAATACATATCTTGCGGGTACAGACCTTGCGTGACCAGCATCTCCTCGTGAGCGCGAAAGGCCAATTCACTAAACGTTCGATGGGTGTTAATATTATTATTGTTGTTAGTAAAATTCGCGTTAAATTCGTCGAATTTCGCGCATTTCAAATTTTGCGCTCGCTCGGCCTGCCCAATACCGGCAATGCTCGCAGCGTCACTATTATCGATCTTCCTCTTGAACGTGCGCCGGAACGACCTCAACGTCTTCAGCACTTGCGGATCGGATTTCGGAGCCACGTACGGTAAATAACTCTCGTCCTCCGACGATTCCCTGACCTTCTTCTTCCTGCCCCGCTTCTTCTTCGGTTTAGGTGGCTGGTCGTAATCCTCGCTGTAATCCGGATCTATGGCCTGGTCGTAAATCGCCTCGTCGCCAGATTCTGGCTCCTTCTTGATGTTCATGAAGATGGAATAGTCGATATCCAAGAATTTCAATTCCGTCACCACGTTCTTAGTCCGCTCCGGGTCGTCCAGGTACATCATGCACAACCGGTGGAGGTATTTCCACTCCTGCACCCAGCTGAGGAGTTGATATCGCGGAGAGCACACGATCACGACTAGATCGTCGCACAGCTCGGGGCTCAGGCCCAATCCGTCGGCGGTTAGGGCTTCGGAGAAGGCCGTGTTCGTATTCAGCGCCTGATTCAATTGGAGGGGCGCCATAAAGCCGCCGCAATCGTCGCACTGCAGCGCCAACTCGTCCTCCTTCGCCAGGGGTGGGTGAAATTTGCATTTCCACTGGCCCGTGTCCAGGACTTCGTGCCCGGATTTCCTGGCGATGTCTTCGATCTTCCTTAGGCATTCCACGGTCGGGCGGAGGCTAAAGGAGGTCAGTACGCATTCGCGACAAACGTTTATGTGGTCGTCCAGCACTTCGGCCAATTGCAGCAGACCTCTGGCTAAACGCTTGGAAGTTTCACGCACCTTCTCTTTGTCGTTTTCGTTCTTCTGCCGCTCCAGCAGGTTCAGATCGGTGGTTAATGCTTGAACGTACAATTCTATGATGAATATTTTGATCCTCTGACCGAACTAAAACGAAATAAGCAATGATTAATCAATACTGTAATCAACAAAAAAAAAAATGCGGAATATATGCATTTAAATCGACAAACCTATGCATAAAAGTAGCAGTATCTGTAAGTACACTACCGGCCATTGAAGTTAAGACAACTAGTAAATTACTGCTAACTAAATAAAAAGGACAGGAATTAAAAATGTATTCGTAGAAACAAAAATAAAACAAATAAAAAAATAAAACAAATATTACACAATAACTATACTTTCTTCTCGTTGTAGAATCTTCCTTTGGCTTTCAATACAACCCAGACCACTCGTGAAACTTTACAACCCTGTCGACCCACCCCTCTATAATAAACATGCTTGTCGGCGCCCCTTTAAACATCACTTCTAATGGTTTTATTACCTGCTATTAAGCAGAATTAAATTTTCTCCTTCATAGACTTATTCTAATGATGTTGATCCGTCTTAAATACTTTATCATGCTTACTTTATTGTAGAATTTTTTACAATAATATTAAAAGTATTAACTATTGGAAAAAAATCGATTTTCTAAAATTATATTAGTTGTTCAGGCCGGTAGTGTATACAGGGTGATTCTCAATATATGCGACAAACTTTAAGCGCTGATTCCTGGGGTTATTTTAAAGTTCATAAGAACATATGTCCAAAATCGCTTAGTTCTAAAGTTGTACAATGTTTAATACTAAGTAAACATAATTAATGTTTTTATTATAAATTAACAAAATAATTAGTAAAACAAAATTAACTTATACTAACTGTTGAAAATGACCGCCCCCAACTGCAATACAAACTTCTATCCTCCGTCGTATTGACTGGCGAGTCCGTTCTAAAATACCAGGGGTATTTCGAATTGTTTGAAAAGCTGCGATAATACTATTTCTCAGTTCATCGACATTTTCAATAGGAGTCGTATAAACTAATGACTTAAGGTGACCCCAGAGAAAAATGTCCAAAGAATTTAAGTCTGGGGACCGAGGAGGCCACGGTTGTGGACCTCCCCGTCCTACCCACCGATCTGGATACATATTGTCCAAAAACTCGCGAGCAACTAAACTAAAATGCGCTGGAGCATCGTCATGCATAAAATACCTTTGTAATCTTAATTGCAACGGAACTTCTTCCAGCAGTAGTGGTAGCTCCTCTTCAAGAAAATTGCAGTATACCTCGCCATTTAACCGCATCGGTAAAAAATGTGGACCTATCAAGTGATCTCCAACAATTCCGGCCCACACATTGACAGAGAATTGATGTTGATGACGGGCATTCACTAGTTCGTGCGGATTTCTTCGCCCATATGTGATTATTATGAAAATAAATAATCGCGTTTCCAGAGAAAGTAGCCTCGTCGGTGAAGAATATTTGAGCCAAATAGTCAGGATTTTGTGCGATTTCGTGTTACATCCATTAACAAAAAGGAAGCAAAAGTGCCTGCACCCGTTGAATGTGATATGGATACAACAGTTGATCTTTCAATATTCTCCAAACTGTGGCCTGACTAATATTTAAAGCAAACGCAATTTTTCTGGTGCTTGTAGTAGGATGTTCCTCAATTTCATTTAGTACCATTTCTTCAACTTGTGGAGTTCTCACTATAGATGGGTGCCCGTTATCAGTCGTCCGTTTTTTTAAATTTCCCATTTCACTAATCGTAAGACGTTGGTGAAGACGGGCAAATATTGAATGATGCGGGATGATATGGTTCGGGTATCGTTCTTCATATGGACGTCTAGCAGCACACGAATTTCCATTGGCAAGACCGTAAACGAAATGCATATCACACATCTCAGCATTCGTGTAATTCATTTTAGAAAACAGAAACTGGCAATAAACTGAATGAATACTCTGACAACTATTGAAATGACAAATAAACAATTCCCTCTCAACACAATAGTTTTTGAAGAACCAACTGCGATATTATATCGTGTTAGTCATAGTTCATAATTTATTATTAAACATTCAATAACTTTAAAACCAAACCGTATTGGATATATACTCATATGAACTTTTATGATCAAAATAACCTCAGGAATCAGCTCTTAAAGTTTGTCGCTCGTATATTGAGAATCAGCCTGTATATTAAAAATAAAATTATTTTATAGTATACAGGGTGTTCGTTAGTGGTGTTCTGATTTTGAGAGAGCTGATAGATGACGTCATTACAATTAAAAAAAGTCTATATTATAACTTTTTCTTGGTAGAAATATTCTATCATGGAAATTCTGGTTTATGAAGGTGCACCTGAATTACGGCGTATAAATCAGTGTTGCGATGAACGTGGTTTCATTCGCCTGTATAGCTATGAGTAAATATTGCAGTGCAAAGCCACGTAACGAATGAAACAAAGGCTCAAGGTTGCTTTCACGATATGAATGGATATATTTCGTGAATGGCAGGAGCAAGCAGCTCCGTTCACGGCGTAGGTTATAATTTAGTTTTTGGACAAATACCTTATTGATAAAATAAATAGTAAATTGTTTACATACAAACAGGTTGCTACACGTTTATTCTCGTGAAAACAAAGCGAAAGATTTACTTCATGCACAAGCCCTTCATTCACGCAATAAGTGAAGTAGACTGCTTGAAGTCGTATTATGAAGCGGACGATCAACTTTGAATGATGATGAAAGTTTCGTTCCCAACACTAGTATAAATAGTACTGTCAAAAGTGACAGTTCGTGATATTAGATAAAACCAATTGCTTAATTAATTTTTATCTGCCAATTCAAGAAATGAAACAGCTGCAACTTTTAACGGAAAAGTCAAAAGCGTATGTAGACTTTTTCAATCATAATGAGATGCTCCCTCAAAATCAGAACACCTTTAACGAAATCGTCCTTTAATTTTTCATAGTATAAATGTATCTAAAATCCTTTTAATCTCTTAATCTAAATTAAATAGCCATTGTCAATCTCTTGCTATTCTTCTTATATAAATCCTTTTTTTAAAGTTAATCTTTTTCAAATGTGGACAGGAAAATGTAAGTATTTTTTTATAGCTTTTATAAACGTGATAACCAATACATTGTTTGTTACAACTTTTACTACATTAATGAAGCCTATAGATAGGAAACGGCGTAAGAAAGAAGAAGTTTAGTTGCAAGGAAAAGTATCTGATTGCGAATGTGTTCAATTATTTTAATAAACCGTTGACTCTCACTGTTGCTGTTCAAAAAGCAAGTAAGACTAATCGAATAAAAATTCCGATATTTCATAAAAATATTAAGCCAGTTTTCCTCTCCCCAAATCGAACATGAGTTTTTACAAACTCGCAGAAGGTAGAAGCATACTTTAAACAACAAATCAGTTTTGAAACAAATGAAAATTTCGGACTCACTAATTTAATCACTACAATGCAACTATATTTGAAGTGTACTTTATAAAGCCCTCCTTTTTCTCTTTATTATAGGTACATACTACAAATTGATATATCATTTTCTATCTCACTTCCTTTAATTCAAACTCTCTCTAATTTGAACAAACTGGAATGCTACGTGGAAATTCGATATAGTGAGAGTCAACTGTATCGAAGCTGCACAAGACGAATAGTGCATATTGAGAAATACAGCATTGCACTACGAGAAATTGAAGCGCAATCGAGATGTATTGAACATTATAATTAACGATGGAATTTTGTGCATATTTGTAGCGTCTGTAGCGATTGTAACTTTGTATTATGGATGGTTATAGATCTACAGATAACCTTGCAGGTGCTACAGATATACACCATAATTGTGTGCGTTGTGGTGCAGAGCTTTCGAAAGCATAATGATCTATTACGTGCTATTACAAGCTACAACGCCGTGTCCAGATCACAATAATCCGGGTTCCAAATTATCAAACACTATCAAACACTTATCCCGAGGGCGTAAATTTAATTCTGAGGACTCTATACGGTAGCCAAACCGGATGTACATCACTAGCCAATTCCAGCCTTCATTTAATTTAAAATATTACCTGTTTATATTATATCTTTGACCTTTTTTGTCATTTTGTTAAGTGTGATATTTTTAAAACTTTTGTTAGTTAACCTTTCATGAATCCCTTTTCTTTCTTCCCTTCTTGTATCTAATGTGAAAAGTAAGGCCGTTTTACTTTCAAATTTACGATGTCATATATTTTTCCCAATGCAATAATTCAATATATTGCTTTACCATAAATTTGTATTCATATATCAATTATTTCTTTATATCATACGTAATTTTTTCACTATTATTTACTATATATATTTTGTTGCAATACTTTAAACATATTCAATTCCTCTAACTTTTGGGTTTTATTTCTTATTTTTTTTTATATACGTAGTATTTCTAATTTTATTACATGAATAATTTGCTTAACAAACAATTAGTGACGCTCAAAGAGACTCCTGCCAATTTAAGTTTGAACCTAACTCTCCGTTTATATCTGGCTGCTGTAAGCACGGTAAGCGGTTATAAAACATAATATAGATATCCAACTAAAACAACTTCTGATAACAATCAATACAATACAGAACGATTTTCATGGTTCCAAAATAGAATATTAAAAAGAAATAAAAAAGAATTATTATAAGGAAATTCAATAAACATAATTCGAAAATTAAGAGATATTCAAAATTAACTAAAACCTATATTTTAATTTAGCAAATGCTCGAACGAATTGAATTTTTTTCCTGGCAATACCCTCTAGTATAGTCCTTTTATACGTGTTTAAAAGACTGTTATTGCTACAGTTGAAATTGGCTAATTTGGAAACGCAGATATAAAACGACTAACTACTTGAGCACTGCTGCCCAAGTGGTATCATTTAATGATTTTCACCTTTTCTTCACATGTGCAAATCAGCATTGTTGCAGAAAGAATTTGTAATAAAGAACTAAGAAAAAAATGAAATAACCAGAAAGATTATAAATAGTTTAAATGAGAAAGAAATAAATAAAAGGGCGAGGTGACAGGAAATAATTGATAGCAGCGAAGACCTACATTCATCAATGCATGCCAGATTGATATTGCCGCTTGTAGTTTTTTTTTTTGGAAAGGCTGCGTGCAGGAGTGAATGGCGGTGGGTGTGGTTCCCCGATCCTTATTGCAATATGTTTGACAACTACGGCGAGTTTTTATGCATAGGTTTAGTCGCTATTTATAAATGTTGTATGAGACAATATTATAATGATAATTGGTTTATTTTCTAACATGACAAGACTTCGAAGTCTTGTGAGGAAAAACAAAGGATTAACTGAAAATCGAGATGCATATACCCCTTACAATTGTAATCAAATATAAAATAATAATGAATAAAGTACCTTTCGATTCAACGCCTCGCAGAAGATGTACATGTGCGGTGCAGAAACTGTCACTTGCATAACTTTGCGTATAGAAGCGATCAAAGGTTCCAAACTCTCATCTTTCTCGCATTGCGCCAGCCAGACGTCAATAATACCTGTCAATACCTCGCCACTTTCCTCAATTGGCTGCATAACCGCTGTTGAGCAAAATAAAACGGCCGCCAATTGCGTGATGCGATTAGCATACCGCCAAACCTTCGATATAGTCACCCGTTTCTTAGCGAATCGTTTCACCAACTCCAAACCGTCTCTTAAACTCAAACTTTTCAACTACAAAAATAAAATGTATTTCTTAATATCACAAAAAAAAAGGAGAATCAAAATTCAACTTACAGTCGATAGAATCACAGATGTCTTCTTATATTTAAACAATAAAGCGATGTACACGTCCAACATGAATCGTTTCTGATCGTTGGTGAGGTTCATGTTGACCTTCATGGATTCCGAGACGCTACAGCACTTCATGTAAGCGGTGACCAAATTCAACGCTAGATCCTCGCAATGGGATTCGCACAACTTCTTCACCCTCATCGCGATTAAATACCCAGATTCCCCGAGGAAGAAATTAAATTCTAACGCGACGAAATACAATTAATTAATATCTCTGTACGATTGTTGCTTCGCAAATCGACTTACCTTCTTTCTCGATGACCGAATCTGGTGTGTTTAGCAGACGATTCAGCGTCGAATTACCCCAAGGATCCTGTATCACCCGCAGTAGCTTCTTGCAGTGTAACGAGAATGAGTTATTCAATTTAAACAGTTCTTTCTCGCAGCTGTCTACCTGTTGCAGCAGTTTGTTTCCGTAAATCTCTAAAATATTAACAATTTTTTTAATTTTTGCACTAATACGATCGCAAAATAAAGACAATAACGCCTTTATGTTATAGAATACATCAGCAGCGACGCTATAGGCTTCTGTTGTTCGTTAAATGTCGGTGGGTACTAAGAAATAAAACATATAGCACACCATATCTTTCCTCGTTCATAGTGATGGGCGAAAAATAAAGATATCAACCCAGCATTCTGTTCAGAAATCGACGCAAATTATTAACGAATTCTGTTAATTATTTTGTCAATTTATTTTATGGTTATTATATATTGTCAAATAGGTGTTAAGTAGCGTCAAACTTTAATAATTTAGTGAAAGTTTATAATGGGAATTTGCAGTTTTATCCTTGAAAAATATTACACGTACTAAAACTGTTTTCTTATTATTATAATTAAAAAGATCGTTAACGATTTATCATAAGAAAATAGCATCTTTTTTTATAGATATTATGACCGAGATTTTTCAGTTCAATGTTCCCATCACTACCATTGTAACCAGTTGAGGCGTTGGTTTGCAGAGCAGAATCTAGTTCTTCATCCATGGAGCAGTATCTGTATTTCGCATGTATTCCGACAAACGATCCCCGAAAATGAAAGCTCACCCAATTGGCATATCTGGAATCTTCTTTGTTCATATTTATATATCTATAAGGATCTTTATATGTTTTTCTGATAATTTTTTGAACCTGTACACGCAGAGTTTTCAGCTTCTTATCAGAGAATGATAAAACAAATGCAGCCCTAATTAAATTAATAAAAAAATGCCCAAACTAAAATCTCAACTTACACAATGCAATTTGTTGTATGAATCAAATCGATACTGCTGAGTCAAATTAAAAACCGTATAAACAGGATATTTTTTTCCTTTTAATCAAACTAACTTACCTACTGAAAACTTTACAGAAAGCTGTGCTCTAAAACGAATTTCTTTTTTCTTGTAAAATATAGAAGGAAAGCGAAAAACGGGCGAGAAGTCACTAATAATAAACCAAATACACAAACGACGCTAAAGGCTAGATTTGATAACTGACAGGTGTCATAATAGAATTCGGTGAACTATTTTAAGTATTGTACTTAAACAAAGCAGTAATAGGGCTATCTCTATCTGTCACATTAATGAAATTAATCCTTGTATCTCTTTCTGTGAGACAAGCGGAAACTGTTTCATTTTTCAACAGCAATACTTGAGAAAAATAGTCAAATCAGAAGATTGTCTTGTACTCGTATGATACATCAGTGATGTTGGTTAAAACATAAAATATGCAGGGAGTTAGATATGTATTGGAGAGAGAGATACAGTTGCCTCTCTTCCTAAATCAACCTCTCTTTAATTTGAATTTTCTATAAATCGAATTTATAATTTTGTATGTCCAACCCAGTAAACCAAATACAAATTTCCCTCAATTATTTTTAGCAACTTCAACACTAAAGCATGAACTGACCTACGATTTTGTATAAGCAATCGAATATTTGTAGAGCTTAGATTCCCAGTTAATTTGAGAAAAGATGTTACATACTACAAATTAAAATATCATTTTTTATCTCACTTCCTTTAATTCAAATTCTCTATAATTTGAACAAATTGGAATGCTACATGAGAGTCAACTTTATATATCTTTAGTTCAAAAAAAATCAACATGTTAGCACAAATATATTATCTCGAGATATCAGAAAATTTAACCGATTTTGGATTTTCTCAAAGTTAGTCCACATATACGCTCTTAGTGGTTTTTGGGTAATTCTATGAAGAAGATATCATAGAAACATCAGACCCAAAAACCGCCAGATTCAGTCACAATTTCATTTCTGATCACGTAGATGAAGCAGATTTGTAAAATGTTTTTTTTTTTATATATGATTAGTTACAGATAAATAAATTTGTATTTATTACAAAAATATCCATCTTTTCCCTTGGCAATTTATAAGAACCTTCTTTAAATTAACTTGTCAGTTCTTTAAGGGCGAATTTAAAAAGAAAAAGAAATGTCTTAAACAACAAAGTTTTGAATTTAAGATTAGAGGATAATATTGTTTGAGTTGTAGTCTATATTTTTTTATTAGTTTTCTTTTCGTTAAAGTATATTTCATTTATTATTAAGAAGCTGTGCTTCCTCACTATTCAAAATAAAGTTTGATAGCCTTCAAAATAGTTTAAATTGATTCATCAACCCAAAAAAACAGAAATCCACACTTTACATAGTCAATTTTAGCCAAATAGGTTTTGCACCAAAGCTGGCAGCACAGTGCAATGTGGCAACACCCAACATTACTACAATATGACCAAGAATTTCATTCATAAATACCACAAGTATCACTACTGATATATTCTATAAATTTATCTGAATTTATGCTATTACAATAACATGAGTAAAATAAATATACAGGGGAATTTAAAAATATGTATACATATTCATACCTTTATGCTTCTTCCATTCACCACTGAGTACAATATTTAAAGTATGCAATTTGGCCCAGTCCATAAGATTAACGATGTACTGGATCTTGGGTGATACGCCGCACAGGCCCAACTGTCTCCAGAGTTCGATAAGTGACTCGGTTTTGGCTTGGAATGATTCATTATCATTAGTAAGTACTCTTTCGGACTTCTAAAATAGAGAAATTCAGGTCTTCTGTTATTATGGGTACACAATGACACATTGTAAAAAAAAGCGATATCTAGAACGATATATATATACTCGAACAATGGGTGCACAGAAGAACACTTACTCATAAATAATAAATACAACAAAAGCAATAATTGTAAATATAATTATAATCGTTTTAAGATTAAGAAAACTCATATTAACGACTGAAATTAAATGAACTGCATTGCGATAATACAAACACAACGATATAGAGGTATGTTAGTTCCTGGGCAGGCTTGAGTGATTCACTCTTCCAGCACGACATAAATAAATATCAACTACAATGAAGCATACATAGAACATCGCATAATAAGCTCAGGAGATAAGACAGAAGGAGTAATAAACAAGATTTGACAGGTGTAAGAAGTCAAATTCTGTTGTTTAGTTTCGACATTCAGAATGAATCGCTCAAACCAAAGATGATCTCAAACCAAATGAAAACGATACGTGCTTTGAAAGGTTCGTAAATATCAGCCTCCGATTGTTTGGAAGTCATCTTCATCTGATGGAAAGGAAACTAAGAAATTTTAAACAAACATCGGCACGAACATGCGTCTATGGTAGTTCTAGGCTCGTACGGAACACAGTTTACACATTTTCGTTTATATAGCATCACGCCGGATACGCGACACGCACTACCTTTAACAGTCGAAAATATTTAATTCTTAATCTTCAATTTTTGGAATAATTCATTTACGGAACATGGCCGCCATGCCAAAACAAAATTATTCGGAAAGTTCATGCAAAAAATACTAAATAACCATCGTGTACTAAAACACTATTGTAATAATCAATCACCTCGTAAATATTTCTGATTATTCGTTCTTGCTCAATTATACTTAAAGTTTTACACGCTCGTTTTTTATCTTCGACTTGAGACTCCATATTTACACCAGTTACACAGTTTACTACTGGTCAAAACGCCATGTATATCGTCACGCATGCGTTAGGCCCTTTTGACAAGAGCATGAGGGACGAGGGACATTTAAACATGTCACGTACTACCACTACCACGTCTATAACGCGAAATGTCTTTAAAACACCGAACAACGAAAATAAACGTCGTACATTTAAAATAAATCTTGTTTGATTTTAGATATTTGTCGTGTTTTTTTTACGATTTTACAAAACAATCTCTTTAGAGATTCACAAGATTAGAGTGCAGATTACAGAATATATAATAGTACCTACACATGAATTATTTATAAATCATGATTTCATGAGTAATGTGTGGTAATGTTGTGGGTAATAAATATGCAAGTTTCTTCAGACTCTTCGTCTGCTGAGAGAAAAAAATCCTCTTTTGACTAAATTTAAAAATAATCAACTCCTCTGATTTTTCTGGAATAATTTCTGGAAGCACAATATTACAGATCCTTTTAATTTATAGATGTATTCTAAATACGGACTTATCCCAATTTTGTATTACAGTTATTTTAATACCTGGCTGCTGATATTTATGTGTATAGGACGTAGACACGATTATGTGGAACATATAAAATATAATTATTTAATAAATATATATATACCTAACATAAAGCAGGATAGTTATGCAACACAACTTGCACTATTAAGGCACGGTGTCACAGTCATATCACAGTGACCCTGTGATTACCGGGATGCCAATCCAGTAAAAAGAAAAATCTTAAAGTGACGCGCGAGCGAGTGCCGGTATGAACGCGTTCTGCTTCTTTCAAAAACAATCTATAAATAACATTTTTCGAGACAATAATGTACTTATGATATTTTAGTGCGCGTTTTTAATGACTATTCGTCGATAGAACCGTCATTTCGTAAGATATCGGCGCGTTTTGTGCGTGGACAAAACCTAAAAATCGCGGGAAAAATATAGCGTCCTGCTTTCGAGAACACAAAGATGGCGAAAAGCGAAGTTGTGAACCTGCAAAGCTGTAAGTAAAAAGCCTAAAAATTTTAAGTCAACATAAATAATGTTTTAAAATTATGGCAATAGGAGTGTTATTGTGCGAGAAATAAAAAAAAAACGTTCCATTTCGATTACTTTCAAATCTTCAATCTAGAATTTTTGGAATGTCTCGCATTTTTCCGCCATTTTTAAATTTATTTGTTGGAGCTTACGCGTGGTTTATCTCCCTTAGATATGTTAAGAGGACACTTTTTTATTCCCTTTTTCGCGAACCAGAATTTGAAATTCCAAATAATATAATACCAGGCTTGCTAGTTGTATGAACGCATTGAAAATAATTTGTTCATAACGTTAGTAAATCAATTTATGAAACACGAATATAGTGAATAGAACTTTAAAAATTAAAAATCATTTATTTAACACAATAGGTATAAAGCTTCAAATATCAATGAGATTGTGATAATTTAAATACAGCATCTGATTTGCTCATAATACCAATATCACTTTCTAGATACCTAAATACTGGTGAAACCTCCTCATTGGATCCCTAAAATGTGGAATGTGTTAAACATCGGTTTCCTTTACATTTACGGCATACAAACCTTGTTCATAATACTCTGAATTTCTCTCCAATTAAACGCGTACAAATTAGTTTACTAGTTAATGGACCAAAATCGACTAAAGTTATGGAGTCAGGATAGGTCATAAATACGTCAAATACATCTTAAAATAAATAAATGAACCTCCTTTGTTATTTTAATTTTGATGAGATACCTACAGGTACTTTTGGGAAATTTATTGCAAATGTGCTCTTTGTAGAATGTTGAAACTTTATCTATAATGTCTTCTCCTTCTTCTGCATAGTGTGCATAATAAGTAGGCCAGTCTCGTGGGCTTATTCCTGATTATAACAAATTTATGTTTAATTTTCAATACTGTTATTATATAAACGTACACATATGTACCTCTTAAAATGTTATTAATAACAACACAGCGAAATTCTGAGGCCGGATGTATATTCACCCAAGGTCTCAAAGCAATGCAATAACTATCAAAATTTTTATTTTCAAAATCATTCATGATAATATCCGAAGATGTAAAGTACAAAATTATATCACTCAAATTTGTGACCTTTAAAGTATTACCAAGTGATATGAATTTAGCATCCTATGAAAAAAAAAAAAAAGCATTTTATAGGAACCAAATCTGACATAAAACAACATACTATCGGGGCATGCCAATTGTTTTTAACAAATGCATCATTATTCAGTGACTTTATCGCGTTTTTAATTTGATTTACATAATCTGCGCCGCAAATATCCTCAATTTCACTTTCGAAATCCTCTTTCCTAAATTTCTCCAGTAATTCGGGTGCCAAGTTGATAATTATTGTTTTTAAGGTTATGTTTTTAAATCGATCGTACCAAGACATTATCGAATAATCCCTTAGGTGTTGAATTTCCTAAAATATAAGGATTATTCTCTGCAATATAAATAAAATATTAGATTTACCAGCATTGTAATTTTGTTTTGTTTCTAATCGAAAACTTGATTATTTTACGTCGTCTCTCTGGTGAATATGATGACTAAATAAAAAGTATATCACACAATTTCATTGCACAAATTATTTAAACTAGAATATTTTCATATTTGTTTAAATAAATTCTTTAAAATGTAAACATGTTGGGTCTGTTCGGTTTGCACAATGGGTTGCTTCATTCTGCACTGCGCTTTGTACAAAACAAACGAAATCTTTCTTTCCTACGCGTCAGCTTTAGCTATTGATATATAGATAGCGCTAGTTATTAGGCTTTTAAATATTTTTTACTTTAAATATTGATTTATATTCGGCTTTTTTTTTGAATTTTGTTAGTTTGTTTCAATTTTTTTTAAGTTGATTGTCGATTATTTTGTTTGCATGAGCTATATATTTTTTTGTTTACTTCGGCGACAATTATCTTACAGAGTTTAAGAGTGTATCGTTTTGAGTATATTGATCATAGAAGTTAATACATAATAGACTTGTTTATGTCTGGCAGTAAATCTCAAATGGAATTTAGCTCCCAGGTCTTGTATTGCTCAATGCAAATTTGTATTCCTACGAGATATCTCTTTACCAGTTTTCTTTCACTGACTATGTGGGGGCCTTGCGATATTTGTAAGAAAAATTAATAACACCGTGAAACAAATAACCCAGCGTGGTTCAGTTCTATATTCCTAACCAGTTTGAAAAAGAGTAGGCGAAACATAGGTACTTTGCGCAGAGTGGTTTCGTCTTGGTAGCAGGGTGTCAGTCACAATTGATTGTGTATAATTTTAGGAGTCTCAGAGTTTCACCTACAAAACTAGTGGTGCGCTTGTAAATTAGAAATGATAGATAATAGGATGTAGCCTTGCACTTGTCCAGGATTGTACCTTATCGGTGATCATTGGAGGATCGTGATGATCTTCATACCCAGTCACATTAGCATGTAAATCTTTGGTTTATTCGACAATAAATATTAGGTCCTGTTTTGACTCTGTACATCAATAGTAACTTAGTAACTTATGATTGTACTAAGCAGACGCTGTAGAAAATAATCTAATAACATTGAATAAACTATTATTGGTTTGTGGTATTATTTGTTATATACAGGTTTTTCACTTTGCCAGAATTCTGCAGTTTGAACGATTTTCCATTTATTCCATATTTTGTATCAAAAGCCAATGAAACTCCCAAAGTTCTATCTAGTAAGTTTGACAAGAATTGAAACAATGTTATTGATTTTATGTCAAAGCAGTTTAAGCCCAGCGTAGTTCTAGTGATTTTGTTAAGTTTCTATCCAAAGTACAGTTTATAATAGAAAATATTGAAGAATATTCCGGTATTGATTTGTTAAATTTGTTTTATACGCTTGGTGAATGTGGACGAATTGTCACACAAACATGCAGATTATTTAACGATTAACGAACGATGTCTGGATCTACCAACAATAACTTTCGGAAAATTCAACAAGCTGAATGTTTTGGCTTATATTCAAGGTTATTCACGGAGTTCAACTACAGCAACAGCGCTAGAAATGGGTATTTCATCAATCCAAAGAATTTGAAGAAAACATCAAATGCACCCTTTCTTTCTGAAAAACTGTGCACGGATTACGTCTTGGTGATAAGAGAAAGACGAGTCGACTTTTGCGAGTTCATGTGCATAACACTGATGAAAGATGCTTGATTTCTTCAAAAGATTATGTGGATGGTGATGAATCTAAATTCAGCAGTCAAGGAATTATATATAAATCCCGAAATAATTACTACTGGGCATGATATAATCCACATGTCATAAGGACAAATAATCACTATAGGACCACTTTAGTTTTAATGGTTTTTGTTTAATTATGGACAATAGAGTAGCTTATCAAGTGTACGATGAAAATTTGAATGGTGCTATATATCTGGAGATACTAAGAGGGTTTGTTAGTGGTATCCTATAAACATTCTACCACCACGTGGATGGTAGCACATTCCACTCTAGCTGTACATAAGCAGTTGACCTTTTGATGTTCGAAGATCGATGGAATGGCCCAAATGAACCCTGGAACTCTTCACCCAGATCACTCGATTTGACGCCCTTGGATTTTCACCTCTGGTGCCGTATAAAAGAACTAGTGTACTCTAGGCCTGCACATACTATTACAGAGGAATTATTGAACCGTGTTCACGATGATTTTATAAATCTAAGTCCAGTCATATAGAAAAATTACTGTATAATGATTTCATTTACATTAATTTCTTATTCCCTATCATTAATATGTTTAGGTTTCTTATTTGGTATTGCGTTTTAAATTTTTATTATGTTCTTATTTTGTTTTACTTAAAGTGAATTTCTGCCATTTTAGTTTCGAAAATAAAAATAAATGTTCGGGTTTCTGCCAAATATCACATGCAAATAGAAAATATAGAATAATAAGAAAACCGTAAAAATAGAAGAAAAATTAAACAAGGAATTGATAAAAAGGAGAAGAATGCTGTTGTCATTTGCTGGTATCATTAAATTTCAATGTTTAAAGATCGATAAACAGAGACACTTTTTCTCGAATACAAAAAAAAAGTACCCAGACATAGTCAACTTTATTAATTTCATATTTCGGAAATATTTAGAAAATATAAATCTTTCTTAAATGCTAGTTATATTAACATGACATGTATAAAATATATTAGGAACACGTTTTATAATCATTATTTGTATCACTACCTGCATAGCCAAATTTAAATTGCCCGCAATTATTCTTAGTAACTTCAACCTTGTAACATGAAATTACCTACCATTTTGTACTACATTAATAGTTATTTTAATGGGTGTACGTTGAAGCCACTAAAAATAGTGGCGGAAAATTTAAATTTGGCTGTTTAGGGAGGCCAGAAACTACAGTTTTGGGATACTCGCAAATGTTTTTTTGGGCTGACAAATCTTAATTTTGAATTGAAGATAGAAAAGAAATTTTGACACTAGGGAGTTGACAGTACAAGTTGGCACACATGTTAGATACCTTAGTATTTTGACGTTTCCGAGAATAAATCTTTTTCTGTAACTTTCTTTCTAGTTT
Source organism: Protaetia brevitarsis (assembly GCA_004143645.1). Taxonomy (NCBI): domain Eukaryota; kingdom Metazoa; phylum Arthropoda; class Insecta; order Coleoptera; family Scarabaeidae; genus Protaetia; species Protaetia brevitarsis. Next base: position 3,922,867 of record RXPK01000234.1, on the reverse strand, counting down.
AATATCTATTTATCAATAATAAGTGCAATATAGACACCAGTTCATCTTAGTATGGTTGAACACTGGCTTAATGACAATTTATTACACGTCTGTCATGTGGAATCTAGTGTGGCCAACCTTTAGTTGGGCTTTGAAGTATTGAAAATGAGTGTTTCTGGACGAAGGCGCAAAAACTCCATTTGTACTCCCGTGGCCGTACTCATACAACGTTCAGTAAATTGTAGAACCCAACAAACGGCCGCTTGGTCTAGTGGATAATGCGTTCGATTTCTAAAGGCAAAGGCTGGAGTTATGCTGTCGTGTTAATTTTTTTTTATTAATAAAAAAAAAAATAATTATTAAATTCAATTTTCGCATTTAAATTTAAATTGTTGCGACACGTGAATTGCACATGAATTGAAATTCAAGCTATGAAACATTCGTTTAAAAAAAAAACTTCATATTATATAAAAATTACGTTTATGTAATATCAAGTATTTCCAATTTTAATCTATTTTCTTCATCGATTCATTCGTTCGTCATAATTTTTATAACGAACAGTAATGATATCGCCCTACAACAGATAATGATTTCGTGTTTATAAACGTTACATAAAAACACGGTGTTTTTTATGCCCCATACCACCATCGTAGGTCCATAAATTTCGGTTTCAATATGAAGAAGCGGTTAAAAATAGATCGTATCGTCTTGCTTTCGGGGTTTTGTTCTTTCATTTCGTTTTTTACCCGTTCCCCTTGATGATCGGGATCCATTGTACCTACCTCGCCATTTTTTTTTTATCTTTTTCGTCATTTTGGAGGACGTAATTATGATTAATATTAGCAGTTATGACGGTAAATTTATATAACTGTCAGATCTAAAAATAAATTCAGATACCTCGTTTTAATACAGCACTGATTAAGAATTATGTTTCAATACGTTAGGCTGCTACATGGGAATTACATTATTTGTTGGAGGGAGTAAGGAAAAAAAATATATTTTTCGTCGCTTTTTTTGAAATTATGCGTGGGCAAAAATTGGGGAAAGAATATCATTTTGTTATAATGTCCAAGCAAATCATTTAGGGCGTTTCTAGTGTGAAAAAAAAAATATTATGAGATATGGAAGTTGAAAAGTTGAATTTGAAATGAGGAATCATCTTGGTATGTTTGGAGGTAAAATCAGACGACCAGAGTTATTTGTTTTTCGTTTTATATTTCCATCACCATGTCTATTTCATAAATATTAATCATTTACATTCTTTATACACTAATCATAGTGGTAGCATCATTAAATTATATTGGTATATATATGTATACATATATAAAAAATACATACAATACATGGCTCATACACACTGACACACACGAAGTCGATCTCACCTATTTTGAGTATTACAAAAATATTATTTGATTATGATTTTTGATGGGGACAAGTGATTATGTATAAAAAAATATAATATCCTTAAAATTAATTATATTAATTTTACTATTTCTATATACAAATTGATAAGAGTACGGTAGAGATTTTAAAAAACTAGTTTGAGTAGATACATTCAAATATACCGGGTATTCATTTTTTTTTATCTCGAGACCCAGTAAACCAAATTCAAATTTCCCGCAATTATATTTAGTAACTTCAATTTAAAGGTATTCAAATAACTATTAATCTAATACAAAATCGTAGGTAATTTCATGCTTTAATGTTGAAGTTACTAAAAATAATTGCGGGAAATTTGAATTTGGTTCACTGGGGACAAACACGATATCATGAAAACTACGGACATTTCTTCAAGGGGCCTACTTTACGACACAAATCTTTGCCTGCCCCCTCCTCCCCTCTACTCGCAGTGTGTGGGACTAGGACGACTTGAATATTAAATAAAAATCCCCATTTTGTCACGGATTTGGATTCTTTTAAAATAAAAATGTGTAATCAAAAAAAAAAAATCAATTTTTTCTATAATATTGCTTCTTTTTTTTTGGGGCAACATCCCTTATAAATGAAATACAACTGATTACATATGCCATTTTATTTTTTTTATACCTGCTTCAATATGTAATGATTTATGAAAATTTGTAATTTAATTGTAATTTTTTTTTGTATAAATTAAATTAATTGTTATTATTTTTGTATTAAATTATTTTAATTATTAATAATTAAAACTAAATTTATTAGGAATTTCTAATAACAAAATTTTATAATTTATTTTTTTTTATAAATTAAATTAGTATGTATAAAAAATAAAATTAAAAAGAAACAATATTATTACAAATTTTTATAAAACATTATGGCAATCGAAACAGAATGTTGGAATAACCAGTTGTGTTTCATTTATAAGCTATATTGTCCAAATAAAGGAAGCATGTTACACAAAAGTTCCTCAAGATAATTGGCTAAATTAGAAAAATAATATTTGTATAAGACAATGCTGGGCACATATCAGATTAAAGGGAGCCGCAACTCGTTTTTTTTAAATATTTTTTTAATTGCATATTTTTACAAAAACATAAAAATATAATTATGCAAAAAAAATATTATTTAAAAATTTTATAACTTATTTTATATATAACGGATTTTTATCTCAAAAAAAAAAAAAAAGAAATTTTAATGGGAGCCACTTTGCCCATAAGTATTGCCATGTATAAGATATAAATTTATTCTTTTTATTGAAATGCATAAAGTATGTTCCAACAGACTGTCTACCTGAAGAATGGATGTCAATGCGTTTTGCACGAATGCGGACACTTACAAATCACGCAATACGCATGCGTCTAGGTTTTTATTTATTATTAGGGAGAATCTGTAAACAAATAAGTTTTAATATAAATTATAAAAGGAAGGAATATTATTATATATATATATATATATTCCTTCCTTTTATAATTTATATTATATATAATATATATTTTCATATTTAAATAATATGAGAACAATCTATTTCTATTTAATAATTTTTTTTTTTGAGAAGGACTGGTTTTTTTTTAGAAAGCTACGTCATTATTCTTGTTGTTTGTAGTTATAACTAAATCCATAAACACACTCTTGAAAAGGTCTTTAAAATCTATTCATCTTTATTTTTAATTGACAATTGAAGAGCGTATTGGAACAAACCTGCTGTAATTTAATAAAAAATTAAACTGTTTATAGTTTGTGCAGTGATTATTTATTTTTTTTCTTTGATAAAATGTTTCGCATACAAGTTATTTTTTTTCCGATAGAGTAAAAATCTGTAATTAAAAAATGGGTCCCCATTAGAAATTTTAAGGTGCTTTCACAACAAAGTTTGTGGGTTCGATGTTAAGTTTTTAAGGTATTGTGTTGCTTCGAGACAAAAAAAAACCCTCTCACAAGAAAAATAATAAAGATAAAAGTTTTTAAGTGGTAAATAATCGGCAGTTATGATATATTAGGTAGGCAGTATATGTTGTAGAGTATATGTCGTCTTGTTATACAACTATTTTAATTACGGTTCTTGAAAAAAAAAAGAAACAGTCAATTCACTACTGCATGCCCTCAATGATTTCCTCAGTCCCATTCACCAATATACATGGTCCGTGGATGTGCTGGTATATAACTTCGTGTTGGTATCGGGAGGCGTCCATATATTTGGTTATAGGGCGATTCCACGGCGTCAGAATCTGCAATCCGAGAAGAAAGTTGGAAAAAAAAAATAATTCGCGCATATAGACGTACCAATTCCACTCTCGAAGCTTCTGGCATGCCACATGGGGTGGTGTTGGGGCATATGATGCGGGTGCATGTTGTGATGTTGGTGGTGTATCATCGTCGGTAGGGGTGGGGGTGTTTGTTGCTGCGTTATGGAATACCGTTTGCTCGGAACCGGTTCCTTGGGCTTCGATTTTTGCACGAAATTTGGAACCCTGGCGCGCAAGCCGCAGTAATACGGATCATCTGAATTGGAAAATGCGGCATTATCAACTTCACGTCATTTATTATATTTTTCGTTTTGATTTTACCGTATTTCTTGTTGTCTTTAGCTTTCTCCTTGTTCCTTGAGGAGGGGAATGGTTTGAGTCTTTCGTCTTCATGGTCATCATAATCCGGCTTAAAGTATAATAATAATAATAATAATAAAAATGCATGTTATGTCCAAATTGAGTTAAAATGTAAGGATAACGAAAAACTGGCGTATTACTCAATCAAATGTAATAATAAGTATCAGAAATCATCCCGAAGAACAAGGGGTCAACAAACTTTTTTAGGAGAAGGTCAGATGTGAAATGAATGTGAAAAATGAAATTGTTTCCTTTGAGACAATATTTTTTTATACTGTTGCTTGTAAATGGCCATCAGTTAATAATAACATGTTGCCGTGGTATTGACAACCCAAGTTTGCTGAGTGTATTTTGAGTTGCATATTTTGATTTGTTTACTTTCTTCCGAGCTGTTGTTTGGTTTACCGAGAATTTTTCACAAATTTTATGTTTAATTTTGTTTTGTATAAATTTAGTTAAAGAGTTTATTGTTTGATTTAATTAATTAATTAAGTGTTAAGTTTTTTTTTAAATTAATTCAATTCATTAATATGTCCATTGTTTGCGTGTGCTGTTTTAATGCGGATTCTATTGAATTTTGTCGATTATAATACGACTGTGTTGTACGATTTTGAGAGAGGGATTTTTGTAAGAAAAACAATTGTAGAGTTTTGTTAAGGACTTCCTTATTCGACTATTGACGTGAGTAGACGTATTTTTGTATATCATTGTTGCCATTTTGTAGTTCATTTGATATTGAAATTTAATTCTGTAAAACTTTAGTCCATCAAGGAATTCATATTGTGGTAATTGTTAATATATGAACATGTCACATTATAGATGCAAGATCAATTATTATTTTTGTTTAGGAAGATACATTTTAGATTATTTCTAATTATAGTTTAAAGAGTTAATTTTCCAGTTTTTCAATTTTGCTGTTTCATTTTATTTATCTTGGGTGAGTAGAAGCATTGTTCTTGCATTTAGTTTATTTTAATTTGTGCAACCACGTGGTTAGTAATTCTAAGATCGTGTATTTTGGATTATCTTCCTGAACAAACAAATCTTTTGGTTTGCATAAAAAATAGCATCGTTCTATTTTAATTTAGAGTCAAGTGCAGTTTTTATTTTAGGCCAGAACCATCAGTTCAAGGTTTTTTTCTGCACAATCTGTAGTGTAACCCGTTGCTGAAATAAATTTGATTGTTAATTAACGTTGTTGTGTTAAAAATTCTGTTCTTTTTTTATTTTAAACCTTTTCAATTTTTCGGGTATTTAAGAAAGTCAGATTTCTTTCACTCACAATTTACTTTTCGTGGTTAGATTCAAGTTTTAATTCGCGTGGGTAACTCTGGAGGTTAATTGTTCTTTTGTTCAATCTTTAAAATCTTATCCGCTGAGCTAGCTAATTTTTCTTTTTCTTTGTTGAATTCATTTTGCAATTTCATTTAATTCAATCAGTACACAGCAGTGTGTTGAGATTTTACATATTTCATTTTAGAAAATATTTTTTGACATAACCCAAGTCGCCATGACGTCGCCATAAAGTAAAAATTACTAGTAGCTGTTACGTTCTAATTACGTGGTATATATCCGTAACCACTACCAAAAATGTGGGAACAAATACTTAGGTCTTAATTACCTTTATGGCGAACCGTAATAGTTACCGTGTCATAACGTGGCGGATAGTAGCTGCTACGTAGCTGGAACGTCCCGAAAAAGTCATTTTTACTTTATATGGGATTGCAATGCATTGTTACTGTTCCGTCTTCTTCACTCTAACTGTTAATTGTTAGAATGAATAATATAATGGTCCATGTGTATATAAAATAAATATATATGTATGTTAGACCACTTATTGAATTGTGAATTTTGTATCAATGACGACATAAAATTAAAAACGCATACCATTTTACTGGTAAATATTAATAGTTCTTAAAAATACGCTCGCCTCAAATGCTATGAAGTTTCATGGATAAAAATGATAAGTGTTATAGCAACGCTTTTTTCTTTATTCAGCAAGTAGGTCAAAACAACAAATTGTACAAAAAAGTACGCTACTCTGTTCTTATTAATTAAAAATATGAATAGTGAAAAGAAACGAATTGAGAGATAATTTTTGTAGGACTTTTTTTCTATTCCACTATTGTGCCGTCGAATATTCGAACAATATTCGAATTCAATTTGTAATAAAAATCATTCAACTGGCGATTGTTAAATCACCGAGAGCGAATAAAAAGTTAATCACTGCTGATGATGAATTATGCAATGAGTTACTAGAAGATTTAGCTTCTTCCAAGCCCTATAGAATCTAATTCTTTTGTTACTCCCACTAATTGTACTATGAATCACCAAAAGCCGACGAAAACCACTTGAATTTTTTTGCCTTCTCCATTAATTCGACTTCCGACGTCCTCGATTCTCCTGACAATCGTTTTAGCCGAGAAGCCAACAGATCGAAACAAACCATATTCTTTGGGCACGTTTCTTCAGCTTTTTCGTTTTATTCAAGGATACTTGATCTACTAAATCTAATAATAAATAAGCTTAGAAATATTCCCGCGACATCAGCTGATTAACAGTCGATGAATGGAAGATCTAGATCAGTGGCGTAGCGCAAAATCTTGTCCCCTCTTCGCAGATTTTTTTTCTAGGGCCTTTTGCCTACTGCTATATATTTGTAAAATATTGCTTGAGGGCCCCTCAGATTGCTGGACCCACCCGCCATTGATCCCCTGCCGTGGGCCTTAACTCACGTCAGCAAATTCAGCTTTGTGAAGGAATTCATCATAAAGCTCAGTAACAGGAGCGAGTGGGATCATAACACCATCTTGAACTTGAATAAAAATGCCATCAAATTGTATACTGATGGCTCCAAAACGGCAGAGGGCACTAGAATAGGAATATAGAACCACATATTTCGAAAGCTTGGGAAAGTATCCCAGTATATTCCAGGCGGAAATACACGCTATTGAAAGATGTGTTCAGTTCAATATGGATAGAAATTATCGAAAGCAGGAGATTATCATCATGTCTGACCATCAAGCGCGCCTTCGAGCTCATCATGAAATCAATCCAAGATGGTCTGGGAATGCCTAGGGAAATTAAATGAGATAGGCAAAATAAAATAAAAATAACCCTCCTGTGGGTTCCGGGTCACCACAGGAGGTGGAAGGAGAACGAAATAAACGGATAATCTCGCAAAAAAGGGGCTGGAATGCCTTTTGTAGGGCCTGAACCCTTTTGCGGGATTAAGTAGCAGTGCAATACTAAAGAAACTAGAAATAGAAATGGAGCAGAGAAAAATCCAGTTACTGGGAAAATCTCTAGGGAATGAGGCAAAGTAAAATTCTTCTGGGAACTTATAACCAGAAGAGGTTTACAGAATGCATCAATTTGAGTAAGAACAACGTTCGCATATTAACAGGAATACTTTCAGGCCATTGTAGACTGAAGATGACACCTGAGTAAGCTTGGATTGGAAAAAGAATCTGAATGTGGATATTTTGTGGAACGGAGGAAACACCCATCCACCTCCTCTCAAACTTGCGTAGCACTGTGCAACCCGAGGGCGTTGCACATGGGAGCATGTGAAATCGAAGGGGAGACTTACCTAGACTGGGGCCCTCTGATATCCTACACTTTCTGAAAGGATAGGATTTGGAAGGCGCAGCTGTAAAGCAGCAAGAATAGGGGACACAACATATCTTTTTAGGTCGCAGTCGTAAACACCACTTTTTATTTACATACATACATACACATTCTAGGGCTTCTTGCCTACTGCTATATATTTGTAAAATATTGCCGATAATAATATCTGAGGGCTCCTCAGATTGCTGGGCCCCACCCGCCATTGCGGGCCTTGACTCACGTCAGCAAACTTATTTGCAATAAAATTGAACATTAAACAAAACTATCTATTTTGATGTCTAGAAAATGATTATTTTTGGAGAATGACCCATATTATTAATATATACATATATTGTAATGATTACCTTAGGAATATCGTGTGGGTACATGTTCTCACGCGGTGGAAGTTTAGGTGGCTTCTCACTGCGCCTTTGAGCATGCTGTTGGCTTTGCAATATGAGTTGTTCCCTGGTGGCTGCTACACTACCTGCCCCTGCAAAGCCAGAGCTACCGGAAGAGCCGCTACCATTTCCGGCCACGCTGTAAGGATCCTCATCTGGTATTGGAATGCGCGGCCTGTTCTTGATATCCATAACTCGTTGTACTAGGAAATCAAAATGTTACCCAAAAAAGGACGATTTCTAGATCAAACCTAGCATACCAGGTGGCAATTTAGATTTCAGCATATCCATGGCAACTACGTTGATGATCAGGACCCATATCGGACACTCCAGGAGCTCCTGTTCGCTCTTGACGAAGGCTATAGCGCTGAGGCATTGGCATTCTAACCTTCGCCGATCCGGATAGGCTCTGCGCAGTTCCCTGTTGACGTTAGATTGGAATTTTTTCATGTCGAACAGCTGGAAAGAAGGCGCAAGGCAAAATTCAGACCGTCTATCAGAGAGATCACCGTGTGCAGTACCTTGACGGGTTTTTCTGGCTCTAGGGCGCAACCCGGCACCTTCAATATCTCATTCCCGATGGCGGTCTCGTCGTCCTGCCCCGTGCTCTTGATGTAGACGTTGCATTTTGACACGCGTTTGATTAGAATATTGCCGGCGTCGTCCATTTTTATCTTGACACCCTGGAAAGTCGCCCCCGTTTTTTAGAGCGTTACATAAATCACGTGTCTCCGTTGCATAAGACCTTATATAGGCGCGCCTACGAGCTCTGTTATGCTGAGTTAATGTTGCCCGACGCAATGCGGTCGGGTTTATATTTACGATTTACGCTCAAATGGGCATCTACGTATCTAAGTATGCGTAATGTTTATCTAATAGTACTTACGTGGCCTATGTGACGTTTGTATTCTTCTGTCTTTTGGTCCCTCATCGGGTTGTCGAAACCGTTTAAGCCGATCCTGGAACAATAATTAATGATTTTGTAATCGCCTAATGTGAGATGGTGAACAATGATACATCCTTGACTTATTTTTTTTGATTGGTTTTTTGACCGTCATCTAAATTTTAAATCTTCACAAAATTTATCACAAAAAGTTAGTGTCATTATTAATTTAACAATAGCATTAGCAAGATCAGTTTTTCGATCTGATACTATTAATAATAAATTAATTAATAAAAAATATTCTAGAACAAAATAATTGTCCAAATTCTCTGATAAATAAAATATTCAAACAAGAATTTTACTTTTTTATAATACATTAACAAAAAAAAATATAAATAATAGTCAAACAATTACAAAAATTTATAAAAATTCCTTATGTTAAACATTTATCCGAAAAATAAATCAAATTTTCATACAATCGCAAAATTGCTTATCAAAACACAAAACAAACTACAAAACCAAATTAAAAAATCACACATAGTTTATAAAATAGACTGTCAAAATAATTGTAATGGTGTATATATTGGTGAAACCATGCAATATTTGGAAAATGTGTATCTAACTGTATCAAAGCCAGTGGCGGCTCGTGGTCGGAAACGTAGGGTGTTCACAAAATCAAGAACATGCAAATTTTTAACTAAAATCCAATCATTTTTTTCGTACATGTCCTTCTTCAAATTTTCTTGCAAAGTTTCGAAATTTGCTCTTTGTAGTTTGCGTAAAATTAAGTTCTGGTTTTTGTCTGCCCATGCTTTTAACTCGAATTTTTTGTTCATAACTAAACGAATTAAATTGTCTTTCAAATATTGCACAGTAAAACTTTTCGCATCCATAGTTCTTACTTATATATTGTTTAGTGTTTACTGACAATACTACTTTGTTTGTTTTGTGTGCATTTTATTATCTTTTTTACATACTATATATATATTCTTTTTTGTTTGTCGGCTGCACCAAAGCGCAATAGTGGCGGATTTGCTTTGTCGGTTTTTTGCAGAGGGATTTAACGATGCGGCGTAGATTTTAACTGCGGCTGCGCAATTGCCAATTTATTTTTGTTTTTCTAAAAACATCAATTCATTATTATTTGTATCTTTGAGGGAAATGTACGTTTTTTGGGAACAATTAAAGTTTGCGAGTTTAAGTTTGTGATTTTATGTGCCCGGGTTTAATAAACGTATTGCTGTAGATGAAGTACCTCAAACGAAAATTTAAATCAGTGTTTTAAATAAAGTAGATAGCTTTTTTTAACAAATATATTGTCTAATTTCCTTTTTTTTACAAAGTTAAATTTAAAATGTTTATAAATTAACACTAAGTATTTAAATTGTTACAACCATGATTATTGTGTTAATCATATCAACTTTTATCATCTACAATTCTTTGAAAATCTTCTTATACCTAAAACTAAAATATAAAATTAAATTTAATACAGACCTGTATTAATTACTCATCTAAACTACACGAGTGTGATTAAACATTGAGCACTGGCTTAATATCAGTAACAAATTAATAGATTAATATAATAAAATTTTAAATTCCAAACAAAAGAAAAACACATGTGAGCCACCTCGATATCTATATTCACAATGGTCT